>CM040126.1:398426574-399026574 GCA_022559845.1 Amorphophallus konjac
GGTATATACCTCGTATTTTTCTCCTTCAATTGGAAGAGATAAGACCGGTGCAGTAGTCAAAAGATCCTTCAAAGTCAGGAAACTCTTCTCACAATCTTCATTCCACTCATAAGGTACTTCCTTGCGAGTCAATCTGGTAAGAGGAACAGCAATCTTGGAGAAGTCTTTGATGAAACGCCGGTAGTACCCAGCTAAACCCAAGAAGCTACGAATCTCTGTCGCATTCGTTGGTCGCCCCCAGTTTTGCACGGCTTCGACCTTCGCAGGATCAACAGAAATTCCATTCTTCGATATAACGTGGCCTAAGAAAGACATTTCCTCAAGCCAGAACTGGCATTTGCTGAATTTTGCATATAACTTATTGTCTCGCAATATTTGTAATGCCTTCTTGAGATGGTCCTCATGATCTTCTTCAGTCTTTGAGTAGATCAATATATCGTCAATGAAGACCACAATAAATTGGTCTAAATAAGGCCGGTAAATGCTATTCATTAACTGCATGAAGGCTGCAGGGGCATTTGTTAGTCCAAAAGGCATAACAGTAAATTCGTAATGCCCATACCTGCTTCGAAATGCGGTTTTGTAAATATCTTCTTCCTTGATCCTCAACTGGTGATATCCAGACCGAAGATCTATTTTGGAGAAATACTTTGCTCCTGATAATTGGTCGAACAGCTCGTCAATTCTTGGCAGTGGGTACTTGTTCTTGATTGTAAGATGATTTAGCTGTCGGTAATCAATGCATAATCTTAATGTGCCATCCTTCTTTTTAACAAAGAGCACCGGTGCCCCCCATGGGGAAGTACTCGGCCTAATGAATCCTTTCTCCAGTAAATCCATCAACTGCTCCTTCAGTTCTTTTAGTTCCGCATGAGACATTCTGTAGGGTGCTTTAGAAATAGGACCGGCACCCGGAACAATATCAATTGTGAATGACACTTCTCTTTCCGGGGGTAAACCAGGCAATTCGTCTGGAAATACATCGGAGAAGTCCCGAGTCACTCGGATGTCTTCAATCTTTATCTTATCGACTTCTGTGGTAGTTACAAAAGCTAAGAAAGCCATACATCCTCTATTCACTAGTTTACTAGCTCGGAGAGCTGAGATAAGTAGGGATTTATTCCGAGGTTTGATATAAACTAACTCTGGGTAGTCCACAAAAGTTATCTTGCCATGCCGACAATCTACCGTGGCTTGGTAGGTCGATAACCAGTCAGCTCCCAATATGACATCATAATATTCCATATCAAGACATATCAGGTTGGCCGGTAGATTATTACCTTGAATCATAACCTCACAACTTGGGTAGTGATGTGTAATATCCGATTTGTTTCCAAGAGGTGTAGATAGAATTAAATCTAACCATTCAGGTTCTTTAGAAAATGAGGCAGTAAATTTCTTGGAAACAAACGAATGAGTTGCTCCAGTATCAAATAGAACTCTAGCAGGTTTAGAGCAAACAGTCAATGTACCTTCCACGATTCCTCCTTCCATAGGTTCCGTCCCTTGAAGAGCTTGTAGACGGCCTTGCTTTTTGACTGGACGCTTATCGTCCTTGTTGACTTGTTCCTTCATTAAGGGGCAATCGGGAATTCGATGCTCTCGACTCCCACATCGGAGACACGCTCCCAGTTTCCTCCAGCACTCCTCGGTCTTATGACCAGCTTTTTCGCAATATTTGCAAATCTCCTTAGTAGGTGCAATATCGGAGAAGGGCTTGTTGCTGATGGTGAGGAATGGCTTGTGACTTCTATGGGATCTCTTCTCCTTGGAAGACTCGCCTCCATTAAAGACCCGCTTCTTGCCAAATGGTGGTTTGAAGCTTCCTGGACTTGTAACATGTTCTTTCTTGTCCTTGCCTCGAATCCTTTCAGAAAATTCGGTGGCGTCTTCCAGCAGCTGAGCACGACGAACCATTTCTGAGTAGACTTGGATGTCCATCGGTGCAAGCTGGGTAATATACTGGGGCCGTAGCCCGTTGAGAAATCTCCTCGCCTTCATCTTTTCCGTACACACCAAGTGAGGTGCATAACGGGAAAGCCTTGAGAATTGGGCCTCATATTCAGCTACCTTTCGGGTCCATTGCTTTAATGCAGCAAATTCCGCGGCCTTCTTCTCTTGCACACGATCTGAGAAATACTTGTTGTTGAAATGTTTGACAAATTCCATCCATGTGACATGATTGTCGGGCAGTGTTGCTTCCACGGACTCCCACCAGCATCGAGCATCCCGTTCTAGTTGAAATGTAGCCAATAGAACTTTCTCTGTATCCGTGCATTGCATTACACGGAAGATCCTCTCAATTTCCTTCAGCCAATTCTTGGCATCATCGGGGTCCACCGAACCCATGAATCTTGGTGGGTTCATGTTACGAAAATCCCGGTGAAGGTCACCAGCTCCACGGTGAGCACAGCCAACACCGCCTTGCGCCACTTGCTGTAGCGCCTGCGTAAGTCCCTGCACAGTGCGCTGCATCTCGCGCCATTGTGCTCTTTCAGCGGCCATAATCCTACAAAAGAATTAAGGTGTAATAAATATTGAGTTTCGTTATTATGGGGTCAATTGTCATTGTTAAACTTAACCCTTGGCTTTACCCATCTCACCAGGTAAGATCTAAACCTATCCATAGATAATTCTATTAGACATTTATTTCTTTGGACTCAGGTTTTTACCTAGGAAATTAAAATCCTAGGCTCTGATACCAAGAAAGCTGTCACGTCCCGAGCGCGGAAGCTTACCCGTGGCGTGACAGTTTTATATAGAACCAAAGCAAGCTAGGAAATTAAAGAATTTCTTCCTTAGACAATTATAAGAGTGCGCAAATATCTAAGTTTAAATTTAAAATTTACACAAATAGGTTTGAACTAACAGTTATTACAATGACCCAATTATCAAAAAACACATATCCTTTATTGGTGTTGACTGACATGCTAAGGAATACAACTGACACTAGGGTACATACATAAAGGGATTACAATAACATAATTGATAGCAAATGGTAACTCTATCTTTACACTCATCACTCAGACTCATTCCCTTCCGAGTTCTGGTTGATATCCAATTCACCTGAAATGGTAGAAAGCAACAGATGAGCGAATCACTCAGTAGGATTTACACCTCAAGTTTTAACATGCTTTACGTAAATTACCAGTTCATTTAATACAAGTAATCTAAGCATGCAGACAGGTAGATATCAAGGAATTGAAAAATTGACCAGAGCAGGATTAATATAGATTTCAATTTCAATAGTAGCAACAAGTGATATCAAGCATTTGATAACTGAGGAATAACAACTAGAATTCAAACAATAATAAGCAAGGTAAATTCAAGCATGTACAACAAGAATTGGCTATTTATCAATTCGTTCGAGTAACATTCAAGTCAAGTATTGCCCATTCGGGCCACGCAAGTATTGCCCATTCGGGCCACACAAGTCAAGTAGAGAGAGAGAGGGGGGAATGTCTCTAATCTATCAAGTACTCCGGTGTAATGCCAGACACCGTCACTATGGTCAATAAACTCCCATGGGCACAAGTACCTTCGGGTGCTCCTCCCAGGACCAGACCGGGCCCTATATGCACATCATTAATCATGTTTTTGGACATCCACTCTCATTTATCATTTATAGCCAATATAGAATTTCAAGGCTTGACCAGTAGGATTATGTAAGATGGATTTGGAATGGAATCCAAGGGCATATTTATACGTAGTAATACACGGAAAACTGTGCGAGACGGGTATATAGTAGAACATTTGATATATTAAGGATTGGCATCCTTAAAGCAGGATGCCCTTCGTGAGAATTTCACATAGTTCTTAGTGAATTGGCGACTCGATTATCCGATTTTTACTGAATTGGCGCCTCGGGGTTGACAAGTCCTTTAAAATTTCTAAATTTCATATGTATCAATTTGCGCCCCCCCCTAAGTCACCTCTTATTGAATTGGCGCCTCGGGGTTGGCATGTGTTCTTCAAATTAGCGCCCCCCTTTAAGTCTCCTCTTATTGAATTGGCGCCTGGGGGTTGGCATGTGTTTTAGCATTTTCAAATTTTAGGTACATATATATTCTTCAAATTAGCGCCCCCCTTTAAGTCACCTCTTATTGAATTGGCGCCTGGGGGTTGGCATGTGTTTTAGCATTTTCAAATTTTAGGTACATATATATTCTTCAAATTAGCGCCCCCCTTTAAGTCACCTCTTACTGAATTGGCGCCTGGGGGTTGGTATATGTTTTTAAAATTTTCAAATTTTATCAAATTGGCACCCTACCCTAAGTCTTTAATTCTGTAAATGGCGCCCTGGTCTGGGGCGCCATTTACAGCAGGGTATGTAATTGGCGCCCTTGTCTAGGGCGCCTCTTTCAGATGGCCATTGGTTATGAAGAATTGACGACATACGGAAAGAGCGTCCATATTGTAAGTAGCGTCCTGGTCAGGGCGCCTTTTACAGTGATCTAATTAGATGATAATTACTACATTTATTTATTTATAAAATGACGACCCCTACAGGGTCGTAAATTTTGAGACAGGCGCCCTGATGTAGGGCGCTAATTTCCCTGGGTTGCTTAACCCCGCAGGTTAACTCTACTGGGATGCTTATTACTTTAATCTGTTACTTTGTTACTTTAACCTGTTACCTATCTATCTATATAATTAAGTTAGCAACTGATTCTCATTAGCTAATAGTTTTACTAACAGATCATCTAACAGTCTTCTAATTTGCAGGTAACTATAATATCGTGCACTACTATATCTAGTGATACGTCTATATATATATTTGGTTCAATTAGCTAACAGATAGTTATACGACTGTAACCACGTAGGTCTCTGATATATATATAGTTCATCTAAACTTATAAGATTTTCTAACTAACAGGATCTTCTATATCTAACGGGATCTTCTAATTTAACTAACAGATCATCTAATCAACTAACATATTCACCTAGATCTCTGATATATATATATAGTTCATCTAACTTACAAGATTTTCTAATCAACTAACAGGATCTTCTATATCGAATAGGATCTTCTAATTTAACTAATAGATCACTTAATCAACTAACATAATCACCTAGATCTCTGGTATATATATATATAGTTCATTTAAACTTACAAGATTTTCTAATCAACTAACATGATCTTCTATATCGAATAGGATCTTCTAATTTAACTAATAGATCACTTAATCAACTAACATAATCACCTAGATCTCTGGTATATATATATAGTTCATCTAAACTTACAAGATTTTCTAATCAACTAACAGGATCTTCTATATATAACAGGATCTGCTAATTTAACTAATATATCATCTAATCAACTATCATAGTCACCTAATTAAACTAACAATACATGCAGTTTACACATTCTTTTAAATTATGATAGATTATCATGAATTTATTCCAGTTATCATGAATTTATTCTAATTAAAACGGTAAAACAATCACATGGATATGATATTTTAATGCCCTAATTAACTAGGAATTTGGTTAAGCTTAAGAAAACCTACGAACATGCTATGTAGATTAACTACTAGTTTAGCTAAGGTTTAGCTAAAAGTTGAGACAACCTACCTTTTGCAGCAGATGTGCCAGAAGGGGGGTTCTGTAGCCCTGCAACCTCTGCAACTTCTGCAGCTCTCAGCCAAAGCCACCGTAAGGGCTCACAGTTGGCTAGAAGGGGGATTTAAAATAACCTATGTGCTTAGGTCGAGCAGATAGGGGGGCAAGATCCGCAAAAAGTGGATCTGGGTGCCCTGCCAGCGAATGCCAGCGTGTACATCCCGGCTACAAATGAAAAAAAAATGCTAAGAATTGACGACCGGACTGTGGGCGTCGTTTAACAAATTGACGCCTCCCAGCAAGTCACCTTTTAAATCGCGCCTCCCTAGGAGTCATCTCTTATCCAATTCGCGCCTTAGGTGGTGTCACTTTTTATAAAATTCACGCCTTAGGTGATGCCACTTCTTATCAAATTCGCGCCTTAGGTGATGCCACTTCTTATCAAATTCGCGCCTTAGGTCGTGTCACTTTTTAAATCGCGCCTTAGGTGATGCCACTTTTTAAATCGCGCCTTAGGTGATGCCACTTCTTATCAAATTCGCGCCTTAGGCCGTGTCACTTTTTAAATCGCGCCTTAGGTGATGCCACTTTTTAAATCGCGCCTTAGGTGGTGCCACTTCTTATCAAATTCGCGCCTTAGGTGGTGTCACATTTTAAATCGCGCCTTCCTGGGAGTCGTTTCTTAAAACTTTCGTATATGTACCCCTTTTAATCTTGTGTATCTATTTTAATAGCCCCATTTCTTTTAAAAAGTGGGAGAAATATTTTATTTATTATTATATTTTTTAAATGATTAATTAAAATAAGTTATAACTTAATAATTGTGAAAATAAATTCTATAATTAGAAATTGAATTATTTGATTACAATTCATGTAAATATGGCTTGGCATATGATTTTTATCAATAAAAAGGGGTTTTAATTATTAGTAAATATTTTAAATGATTATTTAAATAGAAAAAAATTTATTATTATTATTATTATTTCTAACTGAAATTAACGGTTGTTACAGTCACGTTGGGTGGTGAGCAGCGAGGATGGAGCGACGAACGAGGCGGTGGCACGACGAAGCCCATTCACAGATTCAAGAAGCCGGCGTCGGTTCAAGTGTCATTTTCACGTGGAATCGGCGTCCTCGGTGTGGGAATCATCGTGAGAGGTAGGGGGATGGATCCCTAGCCTGTGCATTCTATTTTCCCATGATTTAAGGCCGAGGTGAGGTCGAGAGTGGTTTCTTTCATGCAGGGGCGAAAAATGTATATTTTTGGGGTGAGCGACGGATTCACCGATTCAGTGGGGTTTTTATGGTTTACATGGTGCCTCATGGTAGTTTGGAGGTTGGGGAAGAGTTTCCCCATGTTTCCCTGATCACCTGGGGTGATTGGGGCGTGAATTAGGACCTCTCGGAGGGGGTCCCATTCAAACGTCGTCGGAATCGGTCGACCAAATGGGAAATTTGGTCGACCGATGGCACGTTCACCACGGATAGGGCAGGCTACCCTGGTTCGGTCAACTGACCTAGTTGGTTCGGTCGACCGATCGAGGCCAGTGGGCTGACTGGTCGTGGACCGATCGACCGACCCAATGGGCCAATCGATCGACCCATTGTTTAGGTCGACCGACCTAGTGCGCTAGTCGACCGAAATGCTGGCATTCACCCATTTTGGCCACCGTTCGACCCGATTGAGACCCATTGGTCGACCTTTTTCCCCGTGGATGTCTCGATCACCCCGTTAGACTAAGTTCATATTTTTGGGGGTCCGAAGAAGTCATTGTACCTTGATTAATGTGACCATGTAATTTTGAGGGTCCGGGTGACCCCGTGTATTCCAGGTTCCTTTGTTTTGGCTAGTTCGAGTCACCGTGTACCCGTATACATGCAGAGGGATATTCTTGCATAGTGTTGGTTTCCTCGGAACGCGGTTTTCATATGGGACATGAGTGTGGCTAGTGACCGTGAGTCTTGTGACCCAGCCAGGGGTGTTGGGGTTTCCTTGTTCACCCCAAGAGTGGGGAGAACCCTGGCACTAGTAGGCCGCCTTGAGAGTCCTTTTCCCTGTGGTTTTTGGATTTTGGCTTAGGGTGATTTGACAACACAAAGCCGTTCTGTACAGTGGCCTTGGGATGAGTCACGCGACTCGCTGGCCGATGGTCTAGCTGGTCTAGCTAGCTGTTCTGTGTTCCAGTGGCACTAAGCCGCCTTGTGTTTCATGTTACTCGCGACGGGCACATCCGTAACCCATCAGTACTTCGGTGGTTTCCTCTCTACTGAGAGTTCCCACGTCGAGTGACTTCCCTCACTAGTCATACCTTGCCTAGGAATGTGTGTATCGACCCACCTAGGAGTGGTAGAGAGCTACACCTGGGAGAGACGGTTTGGAGCTGGTTTCCATAAGGCCTCCCACTGTGGTTGCTCGAGTCTAGGCCGGGAGGAAAACCAGTTAGAGGGCCTGACGTAGCTCAGTCAATCAGTGTGTGCACACGTGGTTGAGGTCTACGGACGCGTGCTAATGAGCACGACCTTGACTAGACCCTTATTTTGTGTTACTTGTGTACGATGTCTTAGTTTCCACCTGGAGTGAGTAGGGAGACACCTGAGGCGTGGGATAAGTCGTCAGTGGATACATCCAGTCTTCCTTCTAGTGGGCAGGTTCTCCCGTCACATGACGAGTGACTCTCATGACTTGAGGTTTTGGTTTCCCGACAGGGAGGTCATGGTTTTCGGGTGATTGTCGTGTGTTGTTCTCGACATTAAGGTCAAGGGTTCCAGACAGAGTTGTCGTGGTTTCACCCGTAGTCAGAGTTGTATCACGATGGTGAGATCGTTACCTTGCCCTCAGACTGTATGGTCTGGGCTGTGGCCTTCATCAGCGAGGTTGCGCCTTCACGACAGAGGTGCTGTGGTTCCCTTCCCGATAGTGTAGCCAGGGTTTCCCCTTGGTTCAGTGGTCCTGACCGTGAGATAGAGGTTTTCTCCGCGGAGAGTAGGAGTAGATTAGAGAGCCATGGTTCTGCCGACTGTCGTCATTACTATTCTTGTTACGGCTGTTACTTCCGTTGTTATTGTTGTTATTGCTACTCTTGTTATTGTTGTTGTTGTTATTATTATTGTTACCACCATCGTTTACCACCGTTGTTTTATGGTGGGTATCCGTGAGACCCCTACCGAGCCAATGAGATGAGGCTTACCCTTATCTTTCAGGTGTTGTGGTTCCTCCTCGAGATTTGGAGGTGCAACGCGGAGGTTCATAGTTACCAGCTTGCCATAACCGGGGGCGTACCTGGCAATTGAGTACGTTTCTTTCCCTGTAGACTATACTTTGTGGACTGGACTATGTAGTTAATTTATTAATTGAAAATGTAGTTTAGTTCTTGTTATTTAAATAGTTAATTCTGTAGTTTATTTTTGCATTGTTTTAAATTTCAATGTATCTCCACAATACTCAAATAACCCTTTCAAGCCTTCCGGCTCATGGATGGCGGGCCAGGATTCGAATGGTATCAGGTAATTCCCAATATCCAGATTCTGGGTCGTTACACCGGCTCTGGCAAGCTGGCAACTACGAACTTCTATGCTGCACCTCCGAACCTCGAGGAGGAACCGCAACACCTGAAAAGAAAGGGGTAAGCCTCATCTCATTGGCTCAGTAGTGTTGACACCCGTTTTATATCGATAATTTGAGTCGTTTCTCTTACTCCCATTAGTTGATGCCTCGAGTTGTCCATCATTCATTGGGCCATGTTTTGTGGCACGTCTTGGGTTCGTTTTATGGGTCGTCTCCCTCCTTGGTGAAGTCCGTGGCGATTAAGGGCTTAATGGGCCTTGGCTTTGGTCAATTGAACGTTTCATAGCATAAACGGCCCAACCTCAGCCGTTCAGATGATGAGCAGTTGAATATGGACCGTTCATACATTTTGTTAATTTCTGAGCTCTTTTCTGAATATTCACCGACAGGCTGTGGTACGGCCCTATTAGGACCGTTCAAATTAATGGACGGGCTTAGTACAACCGCCTATACCTCAGAGTCCTACGCACGCCCATTTCCTCAGATAATTATCCAATTATCCGAATTATCACCGACAGCGTAACACGGTTGTCTATTGGCCGCCCTACACTAGAACGGTCTCACTAGAACAGTGCATCTTTGAGGGTCCAACGGCGGGCGTTTCGGCCGGTTAGAGAGATAATTGCGTTGATTTGCTGATTTTTTGAATTTCCACCGACAGCTTAGACGGTCTGAACAAGACCGCCTATATGATGCGCGGTCTATCGTAAGACCGCTCATCATGTCGGATGAGGCTTTTTAAAAGACCTTTATCTCTTTTATTCATGGCTTTATCCCCAGTTTGTTTTGATGATTTCTCCGTGGATAATTAACCATTTTTGATGCCGTTTCGACTAGATAAGAGATTATGATAATATCTACGATTTATCTTTAATAATCTCATCCTGAAAATGGCTCTAAACCCTGATTTCGAGGCTGGCTTTCTAGGCTCTATAAATAGACCCTAGTGACCGGACGTCGAGAGGGGGGGAGATTTTGGTCGACGGCGAAGCCCTGCCGCATTTCGGAACGACCTAGCACCAAGGAGGGAGGCTCTCTACGTCCTTACGAGCCTCCGGTTCAGGGAGTAGTTTGTGTGTCGAGTCGTAGCGTCGTTTTTCGATTTCTTCGTCATCTATTGCATGCATCGTTTTCTCCCTACGTTCCCCTTTCTTCTCATTATCATGCACACACCCACCCACGTTTTTGTCACCCTAGGGGTTTAAAACCCCCCAGGTATCCCCCTATCCATTTGTTTATGCTTAATTCTTCGTACATGAACGCGTACTACGTCATTTAGTCCTAATCTGGGTGTCTCTTCTGTGTCTCCACATTGTTTTGCAGGTCAGCACTTCATCAGCACGAGGCCCGTCCCCTCTGGTCGGCTGGAGAGGGTGGAGGTGAACCCTTTTGCAACTCTTGGCGTGGTGGGCTGGCGCGGTTCCTTTAGGCCCGTTCAAGGAGATGAGCGGCGTCCTCTGCACCGCCCTTCTTTCTTCTGCGGTTCACTTAAAGCCGTCCATCTTCCAGGAGCTCTTCTTCCCGCGCGTTCGGCAGCACTCTTAGGTGGTCTATCGTAGGACCGTGTATCGTTGAGGCGGTTCTTCACCGACCGCGCATCCTCCCAGTGCTGCATCCAGGCGAGTGTCTCCCTTTCCTTTCCAAAGTACGGTACGCTAGTCACGTGCTGCGCTTTGGTGGCGATCACGGTCACTCTCTGTTTTTTCTCCCTCCTCTCACTACGCTTTGTTTGTTTACTCCTGATATTATTGCTTTATTCATAACCTATCATCCACCAAGTGAGGAGAGGAGAAATATATATCTACACCCCTTTTGTGGCGATCACGGTGGGACACCTAATGCCCATCGTGCTGTTGAGATTGCTGACCCTCCTTCTTTGTTTCCAAGTTTTTTCTTCTTCCAAGATTGATTTGCAGGTTGGGGGTGCGTTTCCATCCCCTGGGACCTGAGCGGTTCCCCCAGAGCCGCCCAACAACAAGAACGGTTGAAATTCCACCGTTCAACCCCTGCAGTCAACCGAGCTTTGCCGGTCTTTCCTGTTACAGGCGGTGCGATATAGACCGTCTATGCTCCAGAGCGGCCTCGATCCGGCCGTTCAGTTCTCCAGCACAGGTACGATTTGCTCTGTTCTTATTGTAGGTACGCGGCTGATAAAGGACCGTTTGTGAGATTACACGGTTGTCCAGTGACCGTCCTTCTGGTATTTTCTGCCATTGCTCTTTCGTGTTTTGCTCCCTCGTGTTTTTAGGTCCTGTTGTTGCTTTGTAGTTGTGTTTTCTCCCTGGGTTAGACGGTCCCACAAAGACCGTTCTACCGTTGGAGCGGTCGCAGAGGGGCCGTTCATCTGGTGCCACAGGGTATTTATGTTATACTTTGATTGTCATATTTCATGTGGTTTGCCATGCCTGGTGCTATTCATTGATTCCCCCCCTGCTCTCTTATCATCATTGCATCACCATGCTCTTTATTGTTCATGTGTCTACTTGCTCATTGATTGATAGCTGCTAGGCTAGTTTGTGCATGCACTCCGGTGCACATAGGGGCATCGATCTTTTCTCATATTAGTTGCATTCCTACCGAGGTAGGGTTTCCTCTCGTCTCCATATTCCTTGGAGCCGACTAGGGACCTTGCCGAGGACCTCCGTAAGCCCCCGTGAGCCGTGGATTCCCACACGGACGCCGGGCGGGTTGTACCGTATCCACCCCCAGTATAGGGTTGCATCCGCGAGTGAGAGATCCTGATAGAGTCACACAGTCCTTTATTTCTTATCCCAGCTAGGCGCCTGGTGGTTGAGAGGATTTATGTCTTCATTAATCCACTAAAATTCAAAGAAGAAGATCTATGGAACTGACGAGCATCATTTTAAGAACTTGATTGCATTGCCGGGTGATTCTGCTCTCATCTCTCTCCATTGTATGCTTGGTAGTTGCTTGGTAGATCTAGTTGATTAGTTTTGCTGGTTCTAGTCCTAGGTGTCTTGGTGTATGTGGGATTGCTTCTGTCCCTCAGAATCATCTCCTAGGGTCCGTTCTCATTTCCGTTCTTATTTCAACCCCTTGTTTGATTCAGCTTACCCGATGTCGTCCTACGACTTCTCTCAGTCTCACGAGGACTCTCTTCCTCGTGGTCTTCTCGAGGACCCACCTCGGGTCGCCCATATGCAAGGAGGGGAGGGCAATGCCCCTCCGCTCCCGACCGTTCTTGGTGAGGGTTCTCAACCCTCTCTTTCAAATCCCTCCATTCTCAATCCCGCCAGTCAAATCCTCAACATGATGGCTCAGCTGGATCCGACCCAGCTCCATCTCATCCGACAGGCTTTACAAGGGGGCGATGCCCCGACCCCAGTTCTTCCTCGTGGCACGACTGTTGTTGCCACCACTTCCCCCGTTATCGGGACCACCTCTGTGGCACCCGTTGATCTCATGCCTCTCCGTCCTCAGATCTTTTGCTCCTCTAACATGGAAATGGGCCAGGCCTCCACCTCGGTCCATCAACAGCTTGATAAGGGGAAGTTTCAGATCCCCTCCATGCCTTATCTTGATCCGTACACCACAGCTTCTCCATCGCCGCAGGCCCTCGTGGCCCCGATGGATTTTGTTAGGTTGCAGCCGGGGGCTGCTCAGCTAGCTTGCGCGGATATGGGCCCCTCCTCAGCCCATTATCCCTCTTACGCGCCGCTTCTTCAGACAGCTCACCCTCCGGCTTCCTATCCCCATGTTGCTCTTCCTACTCCTTCTCCCCCTTCCTGGGAACGGGAGATCCTTGACAAGTTGGCTGCTATGCAGCAACAGATTGATCTCCTCCAAAGGCGGGTTGGTCCGCAATCCCTTGCTGACGTCCCTATCTCTAACTTCAGGGACATTCATTTTCCAGCACAGTCCGAGCTCCATGTGTACCGTAATTACGACGGGAATGGCAACCCGTTCATCCATATTCGGGAGTTCTTGTACGAGTCAGCACAGTTCCAGCAGGAAGAGTGCCTGATGGCCTATTTGTTCCGCCGGTCGTTGGAAGGGGTCGCTCTGGAATGGTTCTACACCTTGCCTATGGAGGAGGCCGAGAATTTCAAGACAGTCAAGGAAAGGTTTATACAAAGATTTCAAGATCGGGTTGGACCTGAATACTCCTTCACTGATTTAGTGGCAGGGAAGATGAAGCCGGAGGAAGATTTTGTGACTTATGCAGATCGTTGGAGGCAGATGGCCTCACGTGTGCCCGGGCAAATCCCGGAAGAAGAAAAAGTGAAGTTATTAATTTCCAATGCTACGCCGACTTTCAGGAACATTTTGGCAATGAATGATATCTCAAACATGCACCAGCTATACAGCAGAGCTCGGTTCATACAAACCCAGTTCAAAGACTCCCCCATCCATTCTTTATTCGAGGCACAGAAACCCAAAGCCACCAAGAAAACCCAAGGCCCCGTCACTGAGGGAGTACAAATTAATGAGCAGGTCCAGGCTGTTCAATTCCCCCACCAAGCCGCTCCACCTCGCTTCCCGCAGCCTCAGCGCAACCCCCAGTTTGCCACTCCGCCAATTCCCCAGCCCACCTTCCCAGTCCCGCAATACCCTCAACAGGCACCTCCACCACCTCAACAGCCTCAGCGGCCCCCGCAGTACAATAATGTTCCTCCACCCGCCGCCTATGGCTCTGCTCGACCAGCTCCGAAAAGGGCTCATTACCCTCCTCTGCCGGAGACTTTGATAGATATTTTCTCTGCTCTAATGTATACTGGTGATCTTCAGTTGCCTCCTGAGCGTCCGAACTGGAACCCGGCTGCCGATCAATCCCGATATTGCATATTCCATCGGCAACCCGGGCACATGATAGAATGATGTTATCAGTTCAGAGATCTGGTGTATGACTTGCATGAGGGCCAGAGAATTGATTGGGCCCAGATGCACCAGTTGATTGAGGATATCAAGCAGAGGCAGAGACAGGCCAGGCCGCAGCAGGCGGCTCCCCAGCAGCAGCAGCAACAACAACCCCAGCAACAGCAACAAGACCTCGGGATCCATCAGAACCCCATGCCAGTAACATCAACCCGCTCCTCAGCAGCAACAGCAGCCACCGACACCGGCCCCGGCATAAGTAAATATGGTCCAGCGCCCGGCTCCCAACGCTGGGTGGACGTTTGATGATGAAACCCCCGCACACCTCTTGGCCTTCCACCACCACTACTCTCCCGCACCTACTATCCCCTCCATTCTCAGACCCACTATTTTGACCACCACACCACTGGTCGCTCCCTCCACGTCGCCCCTTAGGCCCATTACACTCCCCTCCACTCCTCCTGTCCTTCCGTCGCCGCCCACCGTACCCTCTGTTATTTCCCCTCCGCTTAAAACTTCACCCCTTCTCCCTCCACCAGGCCCTATTAAACCCACCTCCGCCATCCTCACCCCCATTTCTACGCCACTTACCTACCCCACAGGGCCAAGCGGGGGCCCATCTCAGCCCATGTCGGCACCAAACTGCGCCCTTCGGAGCGGGCGTCCTTTCCAGAGAATTTCCCCACCTTCCGGTGCATCTGCACCTAACATCCAAGTTCATCCCCCCACAGCTGAAACAGAGGAAGTAGACCCCGTGCCGGGCACAAGATATGACTTATTGCAGCATTTAGACCAGATGCCGGCTAAAATTTCAGTATTAGAATTGATCAAGAGGTCGCCACTCCACCAAGATGCCTTGAAGACCTTCCTGCAGAAAGTGATGGTGAGTGAAGACGTGGCAGTGGATAGCCTGCCCTCGGTCTTGGCAACGATTACTAAGGGGCCTTCTATTTCATTTTCCGAGTCAGAGTTAGCACCCCCTGAAGCATGACAGATGCCATTATGCATTAACATTTCTTTGAACAAAATGGCCGTAGAGTCTGCACTTGTAGACACGGGTGCGTCAATAAATGTGTGTCCATTGAGTACCCTTCGTGCTTGCAATATATCGGAGGACATGCTCAAGCCGACACCGACTACCATAGCAGCCTATGATAACTCCAGACGTGCTTGTCACGGGGTGGTGACTGTGCAGGCCGAGCTAGGGCCCTTAGTTATGGATGTGGAATTTTATGTGTTGGACATAGACCCAATGTTCAAAGCCATTCTGGGTCGTCCATGGTTGAATAGTTTGAATGCCGTCCCCTCGACAGCCCAGCAATGTTTAAAATTCCCATTCCAAGGACGAGTGGTCAAAGTGAAGAGTATTTCCACGGTTCAAAATGTTGACGCCATAGCCGCCAAGATTCTGCCTACATTGTGGCCAAGCAACAAGCCTGTCCCCTCCGTCATGGACTTGAACTATTCGTGGGCATATGCGTCACGCAAGCCCACCGCTGCACCAGTCAACATGAAAGTCAAGCCCAAAATGAGAGATTCTAAAGGTTGGCACATGATTCTAAAATTGGGCTATCAGTCCGGTTTAGGTCTCGGTGCGCAGTTACAGGGCCGGACCAACCCCGTTCCCAAAGGAAGGAAGATGGGCCGTCGGGGCCTCGGCTACCGTGAATCCTCCATGTCGATGCTCGGCGATTCTGGGCCATTGACCTGGGATTACCGGCAACATTTTGTGAAAGGTCCGTTGCAGCCCGGCACCTTGAAGACCTCGCCGTCCAGCCCTGAAGAGAAGACAAACGAAGCCTATGTCGTTGCTGATCCACCACCGTCACTACAAGGATTGGTCGGCGACTTGGAAGATCTTTCCGATTGCTTTATGAAGATGTTTCATGAAAAAGAAGCCAAGTCGAAGAAGAAGGAGACGCAGCTGGTGAAGCGTCCTCCGATGCCATTGGTCCGTCAGGGGCCACGGGAAATGGGGAGCTCTGTCACTACATATTCTATATCCCCATCCCGTCTTACTTCCTGGTTTCAACAGTTGGATTTCGTTCCCCATTCCCCTCCTATTGTGGTCGACCCGTACTTCACGGAGAGACCCGAGATTTTATTTGTTCCGTGTGCTTGCGGGCGCTGCCCGCCCATTGATCTATCAACCCCGTTCACTCCTCCTCCCCCGGGAGCTCAGCTCCATGAAATGTGGTTCTCCTCTTCCGACCCCTTCTTTGACTGCATTTTCCCCGAGTTGTTTCCTATGCAGTTACCTCCTCCTCCATCCTCTTCCTCCCCCTGCTGCGTGATCACCTCCAGCCTCCAAAAAAAAATGCCAATTTCAAAACGGAGGTCTCCTTGGAAGATTACGCTATGTTCTACCCAGATTCCCAGGGGCACGAGACCCCTGTTTCTTTTTCGGTAGACTTCTTCTCCCCTAGATTAGATGTACAGTGCGCAGAGTCTCCTAGGATAGTCGAGTCGGTCAGAGTAGAATCTAGTTCGTGTCTAGTCAGCCCATCCACGTCTACGGCACCTGCCGTAACGCGTCCTCCCAAAACCATTCCCGATAGGTTTCTGCAAGATTTGGCTAGAAGATGTCATGCCCTGCTAAAATGTCCGGAATTTGTAGAGACCGCGATTATCTTGGAAGATGGTGAGGAAATCGAAGGGGTATGGAGCAATGATGGATTAGGAGTATATGAAATTATGAATGAGAAGGACCCAGCAGATGATGAGGAAGATGAGGTGTATGACACTACCGATTTATACGCACAAGATTTGAAGAAATTTGACGAACCTTCCGCGGCAGTAGATGAGCCCACTAAGGAGATCAACCTCGGAACAGAAGAGGATCCCAGGCCCATACTTATCTCTGCTAACCTCCCTCCTCAAGTTGAAGAGGAGCTTGTCAAAGTTTTGAGGGAGTACAGCGATTCTTTTGCCTGGTCCTACGAGGACATGCCCGGTCTTGACCCCACGCTAGTTGAACATAGATTGATTCTCAAACCAGGGGCAACACCTGTTAAACAGAAAGCGAGGAGATTCCACCCGCAGATGGCCTTAAGAATTAAGGAAGAAGTTGATAAATTGCATAAGGCCAGGTTCATTAGAGTTGTGCTGTATCCACAATGGGTGGCAAACATAGTCCCAGTAATGAAGAAGGATGGTAAAATTTGAATTTGTATTGACTTTAGGGACTTGAACAAAGCATGTCCGAAGGATGATTTTCCACTTCCTCACATCGATGTCTTGGTTGATAATATAGCTGGGTACGAAGCACTCTCCTTCATGGATGGTTATTCTGGGTATAACCAAATCCTTCTGGCTCCGGAAGATCAAGAAAAGACCTCGTTCACCACGCCTTGGGGCACATACTGCTACGTCGTTATGCCGTTCGGATTGAAGAATGCAGGTGCCACCTATCAAAGGGCGATGATGGCCATCTTCCACGATATGATGCACGTCTACTTGGAAGCTTACGTGGATGATATTTTAGTCAAATCGAGGTCACAAGAAGAACACCCCGCCATTCTAGCCAAGGTGTTGCAAAGGGCTAGGGAATACAAGTGAAAGATGAATCCAAAGAAATGTGTGTTCGGAGTTGCATCAGGGAAATTGCTCGGGTTTATAGTTAGCAAACGGGAGATTCAGATCAATCCAAACAAAGCAAAGGCCGTTATGGAAATGTCACCGCCGAAGAACATCACTGAACTTCAAGGTCTGATCGGGCGTTTGCAATTTATCAGGAGATTCATATCTCAGCATTCGCAAAGATGCCGCCCATTTTATGAATTACTAAAGGCAGGCGCGAAATTTGAGTGGAATGAACAATGCCAGAAGGCCTATGAGGAACTCAAGGTCTATCTCTCTAATCCCCCGGTTCTACAACCACCCGTCCCTGGGAAACCCCTGATCCTGTACATTTTTGTGATTGAGGACTCCCTAGGAGCTGTCCTGGCACAGGTAGACGATGAAGGAAGGGAAAGGGCAGCGTACTATCTCTCAAGGTTATTTAATCCTGTTGAATCCAAGTACACTGCTATGGAGAAGACCTGTGCAGCACTGGTGTGGGTAGCGCAGAAGCTTAAACACTATTTCCTCACCCACGAGGTTAGGCTCATCTCTAGAATGGACCCCATTCGTTATCTTTTGGAAAAGCTTGTCCTTTCTAGTCGACTAGCTCGCTGGCAGAGCTTTCTTTCCCAGTTCGACATCACCTTCATAGTGCAGAAAGCAATCAAGGGATATGCCATTGCTGAACACCTGGATCATTCTCCTATCCCTCGTACTGATTCTATCTAGGATGAATTTCCCGATGAACACCTGGCAGTGATTACTCATCTTCCTTTCTGGTCTCTTCATTTTGATGGTGCCCTCAATTCCCAGGGCAGCGGAATTGGCGCCGTTCTCCTTACTCCGGAAGGAGTAACTATCCCTGTGGCGTATCAACTCTTATTTCCTGCCACTAACAATATAGCCGAGTATGAGGCTCTCCTTGCCGGTCTGAAGCACGCCCACATCTTGGGCGCGCGATATCTTAACATCATAGGAGACTCTCAATTGGTGCTGCGCCAAGTTTTGTCAACTTACCGCACCCGTGACCCTAAGCTTAAACCCTATCAAGATCTGGTCACGCTCTTGGCTAAGCAATTCAGGAAACTCGTCTACATTCATACTCCTCGTTCTCAGAACATCTTGGCTGATGCCCTTGCATCGCTCGCTTCTTCCCTATCACTTCCCCTAAGTCGTGCCACTAAGACCGTTGTGGTCCGACGGCTAGATGTTCCCTCTCTTCAGGATCCCTGGTTTGACAACCTTAGGAAGTCTGTGGAGAAGAAGATAGAAAGAGAAGAAGTGAAAGAAGTATCGTCAGCTGAGCTCGAGGAGATCATCGAAGAAGAGGAATTGCCGTGGTTTTATGAAATTGAGCAGTATTGCAAGGACGGTACATTTTCGGAAGAGGCAAACGCTGGACAGCGAAAGGCCATTAGAAGAGTTGCCGCGAGATACACTATCATTGCTGGTGAATTATATAGGCGGGCTCTGAATGGAGTTCTAATGAGGTGCCTAGATGACGAAGAAGCTTGGAAAGTCGTGGAAGCAGCCTACTCCAGCGAGTGTGGAGGACATGTGAATGGACAGGCGTTGGCGAAAAAGATTCTTAGGCAAGGCTATTACTGGCCAACCCTAGAAGAAGATTGTTCCACCTATGTCCGTAGGTGTCTTCAGTGCCAGATCCATGTCGAAAAAATTCATGCTCCTGCCTCTTCTCTTCATCCCCTGTCTGCTCCCTGGCCCTTCTCCATGTGGGCATTTGATATCATCGGCCCCCTTGGTGATCCAAATTCCGCAGTTAAACAGAAGTCCTTCATCTTGATGGCTACGGAGTACTTCACCAAGTGGGCGGAAGCTGAAGCTTACACAGAAATCCCCAGCCACCACGGTGTGCCGCTTCATTATGAAGAACATTATCTCGCGGTTCGGGGTGCCAAGCGACATCGTCACCGACAATGGGCCTCAATTCATCTCACAAGAACTCCAGGACCTCTGTAAGCAATTCAATATATCTCTGCATCATTCATCACCATATTACCCCCAAGGTAATGGCCAGGCTGAGGCCACGAATAAAACCCTTCTTAAGATTATCAAGAAAATATGCGAATCACATAAATTTGCCGATTGGGCCGACAAACTGATAGAAGCTCTATGGGCTTATCGCACCTCCGTCCGCACTCCCACAGGGCAGACTCCCTTTGCTCTCACATATGGGATGGAGGCGGTACTCCCGTATGAGATTATGATCCCTTCCCTAAGAGTGCAGCTGGATAAGGAACTTAATCTTGACGAACGTCGAGAGGCGTTGCTAGTCCAACTGGAACTCTTAGACAAGAAAAGGTTGAATGCGGCCAATCATGTTTCAGTATATCAAAAGCGTGTCTCGTGATATTTTCAAAAGAAGGTCATTGAAAGAAAATTCCAAGTAGGTAATATGGTTTTGAAACGTAAATTCATCAGGTCAGCAGGTCCCAGGTCTAAGCTACAACCCAACTGGGAAGGGCCCTTCGTAATCAAGGAAGCTTATCCGGGTAACGCGTATCGTCTGATCAACGCGGAGGGTGAAGAATTGCCGAACCCGTGGAATGGGTTGTATTTAAAACGTTTCTATCCATAAAAGAGGGAATCAGTAACGGTTCGATGGCAAGGTATACCCCACTAGATTGCGAAAGGAGGACCCAGGTCCAGCATCTCACACACTACACGATTTCCTGTGGTTCGGTATTTCCTCATGCTACCCGACACCGTTTCTCCTTTGGCCATGCTCGGGGAAAGGTGGAAATCCTTGTATTTCCTCTCTCTCGGCTGAAGATAGGGGCAAGTGGTGAATAAGGGGGTGAGAACTGACCTAGACCCCCCATTAAAAGAGGTCTCAAATAGGGGCAATCCGTTAAGACCTCACTCCGCAAAGAAAGAAAGGAAAGCAAGAAGAAAAAAAGAAAGAAAAAGGGGCAAAATCAAAAGATAAGGCCGAAAGCACATAAGGCTCGAAGCTCTCAAAATCCCCAAAAGAATACAACTAGGCATGGCAAGAGTGGCAGTATAGTTTCCCTGCGGGACGTTATGAGCCCGATCGCATGCGTGCCTAGAGCGGATGAAGGTTCGATAACAGATACAAAACTCCGGCGCAACAGAACGGATTCTTTGAAAAGGGGGTGTCCTGGGAAAGAACTCAAGCCCTAAAAGCCTCTATAACTGTCGTCAGCTTTCCCACTCGATCTTTTTTTTTACTTTCCCAAGGAATGAATCCCACGCCGGATATGGCCTTGGTAGAAACACCGTTGAGCAAAGTTGACTCCGACCACAGGCAGTCCCCCTCCTGCACGCGCTGGGCCTGGGAAGTCCATAGCAAGATGAGAAGGTCCCTGTTATTAAAACCCGAGCTGGTTCAAAACCCAAAAAAATCGAATATTTCAAAACCCAAAAAAATCAAATATTTCAAAACCCAAAAAAAAATCAAATATTTCAAAACCCAAAAAAATCGAATATTTCAAAACCCAAAAAAATCAAATATTCCAAAACTCACAGATCATATGTGTCCCTCTTGCATTCATAGCATTCATTTGCATTCTCCTATTTTTTATTTGCCTATTTGATAAGGCTTAACCCCCTGACCAAAAATCAAGAAAACGGTCACTTCCCAACTTGCTATAGGCAAGGGGCTAAGCCTAAAATAGATTTAATCTTTTTCATGTTTTCATGTGTGCAGGGGCAGGTTGGAAGGACAGTTGGCTCATGACCTCATGAATGTTCGATCCTCATCTTGGCTTATGCAATCACATCATAATCAGACCACAGAGCCCAAATTCAATCAAACTCATCCACTTTATTCATTTCATATATCAAGCTGTCTAAACATGAGTCTCGTCCAACAATCATCATCAAACAAGAAAAGGGAAATCACTCAATCCTCCGCTGGGCATCCCCGCGGGGACGTATCTTTCTCAGCTCACTAAGATAGGCCTGACGTGTCGCCGAGATCTCCCCCACCTCTGCCGGTAGGGTAAGTACCCTGCTCACCTCCCACATAATCAGGGCACTCCTGACTGCCTGCTCGTCCTCCTCCGCGCTTGCAATGCGGGAAGGTGGGGTAGTGCCGGTAGAACAGTCCGGGGTAGCCCGACCTGCAAGTAGCACCGGTGTGGGCTGTACATCGCCAGTGCAGTGTCGCTCACAAGCCTCAAGTCCAAGCCGGTCCTCCTGCGAACTCTGACGGTGGTGTCATGAAGGAAGCCCGGGCGCATCACGAACCTGTCCAGGGGCAGCCGATTGATGTACAATCGCCACTTGTCCCTGGTCTTCATCTCAGCTGTCCTGCACTCAACCTGTAGGGAGAATCTGAACGCGCCACCTATGAAGAAGAGGGGTGGCTCCCAAAGATCCTGCTCGCCATAGTAACCTCCTCCCTTTGAATGAATTTCATCCTGACCCCCAACCAGCACTCCAATAGGATCATGGAACCAAAGAGGGGACCCCCCAAGGCTGCCGAAGTAAGACCCTCGTACAAGTAAGTAAGGATGGCCTGGGAGATGGAAAATCCCTGCCACAGTCCGCTGATGGTACTAAGAAGGGGCATCTGTAAGATGTGGTCGACTGAGGGAAACAAGAGGGCCCCGCATAAAAAAATGGAGGCGGCTTTGGCTATAGCTTCGTCCCGCTCACTCTGGTTCTTACAATGCTCCACTACCCACTAGCTGAGGGGAAGAAGGTGGATCTGACGCGGGCCTATGAAGGTGTGAACCTCTCTACTGTCCAAGATGAATCCCCCTAGAATGAGTCTCGGGTCTATAGGAGCAACCGTATGGCATATCAAGTCTTCCTCCCCCACCTTGGACCTAGGGAACCCAAAGCAGGTCTCTACCTCCTCCAGTAGGATAGTGGCCTCAAATGACGGAAAGAAGAAAGTATGGGTCTGAGGGTGCCATATTTCAACTATAGCTGAGATGCTGTGCCAGTCAAAGGAAAGTTTTGGGTAGTTTTGCCCAAGCACTAGGAGAGGTTGCAAATGCCAGGATCGAAGGATGGCCGTCACACCTAGGGGCAAAGCACGGATCATGGGAGCCAGCCACTTCAAGATAGAGTACCGCCTCGCGCTAGAAGAAGCTGGATGCCAAAAGAGAGGGAAAGGAGGAAATATAAGTGGAAGGAGATGAATTGAACTGAATGTACCATAATAAGCTTACCTCTCTCATGGGACTTGAGCTCAGATGTCGTGGGATTGCGGTCAGTTGTTGGAGCACTTCCCGCTCTTTTCTGGCCGGCTTCGGCCCTTCAAAAAGTGCTCCCTCCGTCGAACCCACCTCTAGGGCCCTCTTCATGATGTTTTGGTGGTGAGAATCAGAGATTTCAAGCTTTGAAGGTAAGGGGATGTGTGAGCTACGAGTTTAGGCCCATGTGTTACTTATAGGACTTGTTAGGAAACCTAACCCTCTTGGGATTAGGCTCGGATAAGTCTAGGACGGGTTAAGATAGGGTTGTGATGAGTTCAAAGCGTCTTACCCTTGGACTGGGGACTCTCCAGGGAGTCCCCGTTCGAGCAGATAGGATGTCCTATTGGACGGTCTTACGATAGACCGTCCATACTCATGTACGGCCCATCATCAACCGTACATCTCTTTCAGAAAGCCCGAGTCCAGTGACTTGTGCGGTCTAAAGTCAGCCGTTCAAATATTCTTACGGTTGATATTGAACCGTTCCAACGAAACTGGAGCGGTCTTTGCAGAACCGCTCTTCTCAACGAACGGCTCTATAAGAACCGCCCATATGCTCAGCCCCCCAATCAAGCCCCTACGTTCACATTTCTCTCATCTCACTCAGTCGGCGTGTGCGTCTCTCGTCTCACTCAGTCGGCGTGTGCGTCTCTCGTCTCACTCAGTCGGCGTGTACGTCTCTCATCTCACTCAGTCGACGTGTGCGTCTCTCGTCTCACTCAGTCGGCGTGTACGTCTCTCATCTCACGCAGTCGGCGTGTACGTCTCTCATCTCACTCAGTCGGCGTGTGCGTCTCTCGTCTCACTCAGTCGGCGTATACGTCTCTCGTCTCACTCAGTCGGCGTGTACGTCTCTCGTCTCACTCAGTCGACGTGTGCATCTCTCGTCCCACTCAGTCGGCGTGTACGTCTCTCGTCACACTCAGTCGGCGTGTGCGTCTCTCGTCTCACTCAAGTCGGCGTGCGTCTCTCGTCTCACTCAGTCGGCGTATACGTCACTCATTTCACTCAAGTCGGTGAGTGCGTCCCCCCTCTCAGGTCGGGCGCACCTTTCAATCTCGCATGTTTGCTTCACCCACTCTAGAAGCTAAGTCACGTTCATTCATGCATACATACAGTCACCCACAAACAAAAATCAAAACAAAAAACATGCATACCACTATCATATCATATCACATCATGTACAAGAGACGGACCCAGTACACAGTCAAGCCTGTCACTCTCCTTGGCCCCCGTCGCTGTCTCCACCGCCCTCATGCCTCTTTGGGGGAGGCATCGCTGAGGTCGCCTCATCACGCCGTCGCCGCTCCTCCTCCTCGTTCCTCCGATGGCCGGAGGAACCAGTAAAGTAACTCCTCACGGAGCCGTGGGTGCCGTGGCTGCCACTCGCAGTCGCCCTGCTGCGCTCCCGACTCGCCTCCTTTAGACCCTCCACCTTGCCCTCCAACCTGGCAACCTGTAGACGGGCCTGCTCTGCCTCACTCCGGTAGCACTCTGCTTCTGCCCGGTAGCGGTCTGCCTCGGTAGCACCGGCTCGTAGTCTCCACTGCGTCTCCACTGCGTCTCCCGGTCGACTCCGCGCGGCCTCCTCACGCACCCGGGCCACCTCCTCCCTAGCCACTACCCGGCTCTGCTCCAGCTCTGTCTGGAGGCGGGTCAGCTCAGCCGTCTGCATATCATTATTAGGCAGTTGCATAAGCATTTCATTCATAAGCACAATAAGCAAGGGGAAGTTTAGAATTGCGTACCCTCTCAGTGAGAGCCACCTCGGCCGCCTTGGCCCGCGCTACCATCCGAGTGAACTCCGCATCTCTTGCAGCCCGGTCGGCTGGAGTCTGGGTCGTAGAAGAGGAAGGGGCATCTGGTCTCGCCCTCTGAGCACCCTCGGCACGCTGCATCCAAATACTCCAGGTCAGTCACATGCATAATCATAATCATATAGAATTGAATAATTTAAAGAGTGTAAGATGTAGAAGACTCACCAGTAAGGCCAGGGCCTGTCGGGCCTCATCCCGCTCCTGATGGTAGAGTGCAGAAGTCCCTGCAACTCCGCCACTCGTCCCGTAGGGTCCAGCTACATTTAGAAGCCCATGTGTCAGTGCATCATCATATAGGAATCATAAGCATAATAGAAGGAATTCAAGTTTAGAAGTCGTACCGGTCGGTGAGCACCCCGGAACACCTGGTCCCGGTAGTGCCGTGCGTACGCGGTGTAGTACGCGCTGTCGCTCTCTGCCCGGGCGGTCACCACTTGCCCTCACGCAGCCCAGTCGGTGACCTACTCGGCGTTCCTTGCGGTCCAGTCGTACGCCTCGTGGAGTCCCCGGGTCGTCCTCGTCACCCGTTCCCCCGCCTTCTCAGGTGCAGGGAACTCAACAGCCGGCTGATGGACCCCGATGGTCCTCATCACCAACCTGAAGTGCAGTGGCTCCACCACATTCATGCAGTGAAGCCACACGTCCCGGCCAGAAAAGGCCAGGGCCTCGGCCACCCACGGCTGGCCCTCCGGGCTCTCCTCCGTATAAGGAGTCCACCGTACTTGCAAGCATAGGAAACTACATCAGCATCATAATCATGAAAGAATTGCATTTAATTAAGGAGTCTGAGTTTAGAAGCATACCGAGGTGTACGGTAGAGTGTCCAGATCATCCTGCAGCTCCCGGACCTGTCGTCTCAGGGCCGTCGTCTCCCTAGGTGCCGTCCACCTCCGCGCAATCGGAAGGAGCCCAGGACGGGTCTCCTCGCCCCTACCTAGCCCGCGTAGGCGTACGTAGGCCCACACCTGCATCATAAGGTCGTGTCAGCATTTTAGCAAGCATGTAGTATAGCATAACTGAGTCTAGGGCATAAAAGTCGTACCTAGAGTAAGGGGGAGAAGCCCCCAAGCATCGTCCGATGTGCCGTCGAACTGAGAGTGTCGAAGAGGAAGGCGAGGATCGCCGCTCCCCAAGCATAGTCACCCACGTGCTCGAGCTCCTGGAGGAAGGGGAGGAAGTGACAGCTCATCACGTCCGCCCGCGTGGAGAAGAGAAGTCACCCGAACATCAGCATCAGGAACCGTCTCAACACTCTGTCCGCCTCAGGTCCCGGTCCTACAGCAACCCGCGGTCTCGCCGGCCCCACCAGCCGCTCCAAGTGCTCCTCCGGCCGCTCGCCCACTGCAACGCCGGCTCGTCGTAGACCGAGGCTGTCCTGGAGAGCAGCCCGGGGAAGGAGGGTCGACTGCCTCTCGGGGTGCCGCAGCTGTAAGCCCAGCAACTCCCGAGCCATCCCCCGGTAGTCGGGAAAAGTAGTCCCGCTGACCGGTGACCCGTTCACACGTAGGCCAATGAGCCTGGCCACGTCCTCCAATGTAGGGACCATATGCCCCCACGGGAAAAGGAACGTCCGACTCACTGGGTCCCAGTGGTCGTGCAGGGCGTAGAGCAGAGCTACGTCGAAGCGACACACCTCAATACTCAGGAAAGGGGCGAACCCCATGGCAGTAAACCGCTCCCTCTAAAAGTCCGGCAGTGCCAGGTACACTGCACGGACCTGCAGCCAGGAGGTACGGGTCCTACGCTTCCCCTGCATTCATCCATTCATTCATATTAGTCATTTAGCTCTCATATTTTGTTTCATTTAAATAAAATTCTCAAAGTCCAATTCTTGATATAAAGAACGGCTATCCACGGGCCGCTCGGCCGTGGAGTGGCACCTTTCAAACCATTATGCTTCTTAAGTTCTCCGTTTTAAACGGCCTATCCCTAGCCGTTCCCATCTTGGACGGACCACCATGAACCGTCTGTCTGCCTGTCTTCCTAAGAAAATGCGGCCGACCTTTGGCCGTATGAATGGTGGACGGTCCTGTGAGGGCCGTATTGTTTCACCTCGGTCGCTAGTTTGAACGGACCAATACGGTCCGTTTACGATGTGAACGGTGATGACTTCACCGTATCTGTTTGTGGTGGTTGGGTTGCTGTGTGAGTTTGAACGGCGTTCCCCAACCCGTGTGGATCTAGACGGTCCTATGCAGACCGCATTGTTATTCGGTGCGGTTTCTGTTGAACCGTTCTACCGTCGTCGTCCCCGACGACGGTGAACGCACCCCCAGCCGGCTGGGAGACCTCCATGGCCCCTAAACCGACCCCTAAGCATCTCTAAGCCCCTAAACTAGCATGCATTGAACGAAATTAAAAGGAAAATGAGATTTAGGGTGGAGGGCCTACCTCGGGATCACGGGGCTTCTTGGCCGCCCCCGTGGGCGGTGGTCCTCCGGCGACCTCCTCCTCGCCGGCAGGGGCCTCTTCGTCGGCGGCAACGATGGCGAGCTCTTCCATCGTCACTCCTGGCGCCTCCCCCTCCTCAGGCGGTGGAGGCGGTTGCCTCGACGGCGGCGAACCCTGGCCGGCGGCCGACGGCCTGGCCGCCTGGTGCTTCGTTCGGGTCATCGAGGGAGCTTGAGAGAGAGATGGAGAGAGGGGGGGGGGGAGAAGTTTGAAGAAGTTAGAGTGAGGGAGTGGGAGAATGAGGCCTTGTTGCCCCTTTGTCCCTTCCACCGTCGGTTACGGTGGAGGGAGGCGAGGGGGTTTCAGTTTTTCGAGGTTACAGAGAAGAACGGTCTATCGTTAGACCGTTTGTCCAATGGGCGGTTCCCATATGACCGTGCAACTCTGGTGACCGTTAACTTTAAGTCGGTTGAAATTCCAAGCCCGAGCGGTTCTGAAGGAGCCGTTCGTATTTAAACGGTATGATCCGGACCGTTCATCCCTGGCAACCGGCCCCGTAAAAATTGTTTGAAGGTCAGGTACGCGCGGTTAACATAGAGCCGTTTGGAATGTTGCACGGTTAAAATAGGGCCGCTTATCTGGATAGTGTATTTAGATCATGAATATTGATATTCTCTTTGGAAAATTATTTCTTAACCACCTTATGCAGCATCATTTCCTCCAGTCTCGCCATTTCGCCTGCACAGGTAAGTCAGGTATGGCCTTCTACCCCTAATCCCTTATTGCATTAATTATATGGTATTATGTTATATTATTTCGAGAGCCGGCAGGTTATCTACGTGTCCCAGGATCTGATGTTCCCCTTCAACAAAAACAATGATGATCCAGGCTCATGTACCTAATCTTCGGATAGGCCGCTAAGTTGGGATGTCACGAGGAGGACGGTTCTATCCGCACGCTGTGGTTGCGGATGGTATCTTGACTCTGATGTTCCCAGCTTAGCAAGACTACTCTCGGATATCTTATATTTTAATCTTTCTTGGCATTTGTTTTAATAATTTCCTTTTGTTTTAGTCCAGCATGCATCATACTCATCCTTTTGAGCTTTCATGCCCCATGGTTTGCTTAAGAAATGTCCCGTCGGTAATGGTCAGCTATGTGTTCGAACGCTCGAGTAAGAAGAACGAATTCCACTCTGAATTCGAAGGTTTTCTTTGGTCGATCCGTTTGGTCCGGTTGATTGAAAGGTCCCCGTCTGGAGTTTTAGCCTTTTTTCTTTCGTGGCCCCCTCATTGGACCGCGGGATTGTGTCCCCCATGAGGCCGGCCTTGTCGATTTGTTTCATTTAGTTTAGTTCCTCCAGATTTGGCGTCACTTTCAGTTAACTATTCCCGGCGTTCGGTTCAAGGTCTTCCGGAAGATTCTCATCACTTGTTGGTAAAAACGGGTGTCGTTTTACCTTAACGCCCGCTTTTCCGGTCCACTCCGCTGCATTTCCGCTCCGCCTCCATGTTCCATGTCACCTCCGCTTCACCTCCGCTCACTCCCCTGCAAAGAGGACGTTAAGGAGGGGCATCTGTTGACACCCGTTTTATATCGATAATTTGAGTCGTTTCTCTTACTCCCATTAGTTGATGCCTCGAGTTGTCCATCATTCATTGGGCCATGTTTTGTGGCACGTCTTGGGCTCATTTTATGGGTCGTCTCCCTCCTTGGTGAAGTCCGTGGCGATTAAGGGCTTAATGGGCCTTGGCTTTGGTCAATTGAACGTTTCATAGCATAAACGGCCCAACCTCAGCCGTTCAGATGATGAGCGGTTGAATATGGACCGTTCATACATTTTGTTAATTTCTGAGGTCTTTTCTGAATATTCACCGACAGGCTGTGGTACGGCCCTATTAGGACCGTTCAAATTAATGGACGGGCTTAGTACAACCGCCTATACCTGATGTGGCACAGCCCAAAGACCACTAAATATGATGAGATGACCCTAGGACTTAGACCCGCAAGCATACAAGCGCTCAATGATTCTCACAATGACGATTTTTGCTCACTCGGCTCACACGTTCACCCGATGGGTCCGGGAGATGATGGTGAGGGTCCGAGGCGGGACCCAATTATCCTAATGGACTTACAATGCTAAGGCTGACCCCCAATGGGCCTGGGAGACCCAGCTTTGTGGGTGGCTGGCCCGCAAGGCGGGGTGTTGGGTGGCACTCACTCACGGGCCGCGGTGGACACAATATCGCTTAAAATTAAGTCCGAGCGCTCTCTTACCGTCCGACGGGCATTCAAGGCAATACTACATTTGCAGAAATGAAGCTACAAGGGTGTGATCAGAAGCTCACCTGATCGGTGTGAAGACACCGATCCCGTTCGGAGACGAGGGTGCGCCGGGAAGCGTGGGTAAAGACCCGACGTCGCGGCGATGGTGCTTGACCTGAAAATTTAGAGAGTTTACAGCACTACACCTCACGCAGGAGGGGTGATCTTGGGGTGGGGATTGATCTTAATACACCCAAAACTACCTCCACGCAGGGAGGGGCCTTCAGCCGGCCAAGCGGGGAGGGGAATGAGCGAGATAGAATCGACTTTCCGAGCTTCCTCGGTTCAGCCTTGCTGCAGAGCTGCTGGACAGGTGACCGGAGACGATGCTGTCACGGGGTCCACGGAGCTCGGATCTCGACGAGACCTGCACCAAAAGTTTCCTAACTGGAGATGGGTAAGGCTTGAATTTTTGGGCGACCTCCAGATCTGGGGGTTGACTGCTCCGGCGGCTGGAAGGTGGCTGCAGTTCTGGTCTCTGGCCAAACACGATCTGAAATAGCAGGTTGCAGAAGCTGCCACGACCGCTCCTAAGCTCCAAATCTGGCACCGCTGGACTCGTTGGAACCGTGGATGAGTCTACTTTGCAGCAAAACAAATGGGGAAGTCTTCTGATGTCGGAGATGAACTGGGTGTCCAGAGAAGTGGAAGGTGGTTGGTGCAGACTGTGAGGAGGCAGATCGGCGTGGTTGTGGTAGAAAATTGATATCTCTGGTTTTCGGATGCCGAACAGGGTTCCGCCTTCTGTTCCTGGACGCTGACAGGGGGAGGAAGATCTTTGTAGAAGGCCTCGAAGGCTGGTTCCTTCAAGGTTCGTCGTGGGAGAGCCTGCCCTGTCGTTCTGGCTCCTGGCCTGAGAGGTCCTGCGCAGTCGAGGGAGAATGGTTGCTGCGGACAGCTCGGAGCTCGGATGCCGACGAAACTGCCTCTCCTTGAAAGATAACTTGCATAAGAATCCAGAAATGTAGGCCTAGCCTCCTGAGTCGTTGAGGGATGGTCGTGGCCTCCTCTGCAAGTTTCTGTAACTCTGCTTCCTGAAACAGGGTTAGAATGAGGAGAAGAAGAAGGGGTGGGGAAGGGAATGGCCAAGAGAGAAAGAGGTGTAAGGTGGTTCTAATGGCTATGGGAGGGAGATGAGAGGTGTTTTAGGGGTTGTGGAGGCTAGGGAGATGGAGGTGGGGAGGGTGAAGTGGGGCTGGAGAGGGGGCTGGTCTGCTAGTGATGGTGGTGGGAAGGTGAGTGTGCACAAGGGGAAGGGTGAGTGAGAGGGAGGGTGGGGGCGAACTTGGCCCAAGGGGAGGGGTATGGGGCGGTCAAGGCAATGGAGGGAAGGGTTCAAATTCGAAATTGGTCTTGGAAGGGGTGGGATTTGTGTGGGGAAGTGGGGGATTGTGTTGGGAGGTGGTAGAGTTACTTTGGGACAAGGAGAGGGGAGTAAATGAGGGGCTATGGGGAAGTGGAGGGCCTTAATGGAGGTGGGTGAGGTAGTGGAGGTGGTTGGGATAAGTGAGGGGGAAGGAGGAGAGAGAGAGGGGGTCGAACTCCCCTTGGGGAGAGAGAGAGTGAGAGAGAGAGTGAGAGAGAGAGAGAGTAAAAGAGAGAGATCTTGAGAGGTGGAATGAAGTGATTCTCAATATTTTCATCAAAAGTGAGTACATGGAGGGAGATGGGGGCTATTTATAGGCAACCCATCTTTACAAGACAAAGATAACCCTGCCATTTAAGGCAAAAGACCAAACATGTCCTAGACTCAGTCCAATAGGCCCAAACTAAGGTATTAGGGCCCAATTAGACCAAATAGGGGAAATGGACTAGTACAACATGACATAATAAAAGGAAATACATGCAACATGACCCAATAAAAGGAAAATTACATATGATAAGACTCAATAAAAGGAAGATACATAAGATGAGAATGAGTCGACCCAAATCAAGGGTGTGCAGGCGAGCCATAGCGAGTGTCGTGAGATGTCCTCATCAATACCTCAGAGTCCTACGCACGCCCATTTCCTCAGATAATTATCCAATTATCCGAATTATCACCGACAGGGTAACACGGTTGTCTATTGGCCGCCCTACACTAGAACGGTCTCACTAGAACCGTGCATCTTTGAGGGTCCAACGGCGGGCGTTTCGGCCGGTTAGAGAGATAATTGCGTTGATTTGCTGATTTTTCGAATTTCCACCGACAGCTTAGACGGTCTGAACAAGACCGCCTATATGATGCGCGGTCTATCGTAAGACCGCTCATCATGTCGGATGAGGCTTTTTAACAGACTTTTATCTCTTTTATTCATGGCTTTATCCCCAGTTTGTTTTGATGATTTCTCCGTGGATAATTAACCATTTTTGATGCCGTTTCGACTAGATAAGAGATTATGATAATATCTACGATTTATCTTTAATAATCTCATCCCGAAAATGGCTCTAAACCCTGATTTCGAGGCTAGCTTTCTAGGCTCTATAAATAGACCCTAGTGACCGGACGTCGAGAGGGGGGGAGATTTTGGTCGACGGCGAAGCCCTGCCGCATTTCTGAACGACCTAGCACCAAGGAGGGAGGCTCTCTACGTCCTTACGAGCCTCCGGTTCAGGGAGTAGTTTGTGTGTCGAGTCGTAGCATCATTTTTCGATTTCTTCGTCATCTATTGCATGCATCGTTTTCTCCCTACGTTCCCCTTTCTTCTCATTATCATGCACACACCCACCCACGTTTTTGTCACCCTAGGGGTTTAAAACCCCCCAGGTATCCCCCTATCCATTTGTTTATGCTTAATTCTTCGTACATGAACGCGTACTACGTCATTTAGTCCTAATCTGGGTGTCTCTTCTGTGTCTCCACATTGTTTTATAGGTCAGCACTTCATCAGCACGAGGCCCGTCCCCTCTGGCCGGCTGGAGAGGGTGGAGGTGAACCCTTTTGCAACTCTTGGCGTGGTGGGCTGGCGCGGTTCCTTTAGGCCCGTTCAAGGAGATGAGCGGCGTCCTCTGCACCGCCCTTCTTTCTTCTGCGGTTCACTTAAAGCCATCCATCCTCCAGGAGCTCATCTTCCCGCGCGTTCGGCAGCACTCTTAGGCGGTCTATCATAGGACCGTGTATCGTTGAGGCGGTTCTTCACCGACCGCGCATCCTCCCAGTGCTGCATCCAGGCGAGTGTCTCCCTTTCCTTTCCAAAGTACGGTACGCTAGTCACGTGCTGCGCTTTGGTGGCGATAACGGTCACTCTCTGTTTTTTCTCCCTCCTCTCACTGCGCTTTGTTTGTTTACTCCTGATATTATTGCTTTATTCATAACCTATCATCCACCAAGTGAGGAGAGGAGAAATATATATCTACAAGTAGGTGTCCCACGGATCCCCACCATGAAACAACAGCGGTAAATAGTAGCGATAACAACAATAATAATATCAGGAGTAGCAACAGCAACAATAACGATGGAAGTAGCAACCGTAGCAAGAATAGTAACGATGGTAGTCGGTGGACCCATGACTCTATAAGCTACTCCTAATGGCAACAGAAAGTAAACCCCGATCCCAAAGTCAGAACCTCCGAACCAATCCCAAACCCCGACTATAGTACTGGAAAAAGGGACCATGATACCTCTATCGTGAGGGCCCATCCTCACTGACGAAGGCCTAACCAAGACCACGTGGTCCAAGGGTACAGTTACAACCTCGCCGTCGTGAACCCTGCACTGTCTATGGGTGAAACCTCAATAACTCTACCGGGAACCCTAAATCTCAAAGTAGGGAAAAGTACGTAGAAACCACCCGAAGAGCCACATCCTCGCTGATGAGAAACCAAATCTAGAGTCAAGAGAGTCACGTGTTGTGTGATGGGAGTATATACCCACTAGAAGTTGTACGTAGACACCCAATTTTGGCCGATAATTTGAGCATTTTCTTTGTTCTCCTAGTTGATGCCCCAATTGATCCTTAATTGGTTGATTTTCTGGGATTTCTCCCCTTCTTGGCCCAACATTTCAATTCCATACCTTGGATCTCATCTCGAGTTTGACATCCCCGCGCTATCCGCTCTTATCGCTTTCTTGTTCATAGCGCGTGGTGGATCTAATTGAAGTTGTCATTTGAGCAGTTGTTATTTCTTGACATTTGATTGTTGTAGCATCTACTTTGGATGTTATTCTCACTCAACATTTGATTAATGGCTGCCCAAAGGATATTTCTTCTTTTTTTAAAATCATTTCCTGGGCCTTTAGTTATCGCGCTATATCGTCATAGCGCATTCTTCATTAACGCGCTATGCTTGTATAGCGCGTTATAAGGCAGAGTCCTTTTCCAACCCGGACTCCCTTCTTTCGATCCAGAGTCCTTATCTGGTAAGTTGCTGACTGTGTTTCTTATCCAGGAAGGTTTCTAAACCTAGCAGAAACCTTTTCCCCTCCTTAATCGGCAAGATTACCTCGATTTGAGCCGCCAAGTCATCGGATTGAATCAAACTCCGACCTAGGGTTTGTGTTCGATCTTCCTCCTTTAAATTGAACCCTTTGGCCGTCGTTTGTGAGGGATGCAACTCAGGGCAGTGACGAGGAGAAGGATGCTCCTAGTTCCAGATCAATAACTCCTTGCTTCTCGCACATCTAAGGGAGTATTTAAGGGCTATGCTTGTGTTCTTCCCTGTTCTTCTTTTCTTCCTTAATTCGTTGAGTTTAATCTCTGCATACATAGCATATTGATTTCAAAATTCTCGTTTTGCAAAATACATGCATTCACACACATCACACCCATCTTTTGGCCCTAATATAGGGGTTTAAAACAACCCAAACCCCCAGGTAATCGAGCCCCCTTTTTACATGCTTTTGATTAAGAATAGGGGCAGATTCTACCCAAATCTCGATTTAATGGGCCTTCTGTTTGTTGTTTATTATTGTTTGCAGGCACTAGAAGATTGATACGTGGAGCCCTTGCACCCTGGCCGGCCTTGGAGCAAGGAAGGAACGAATCTAAATAAACCCCGCTACCTGTCTGATATCGCGCTATACGAAGATAACGCGACCTGAAGAACACGCTAGGACGATATAGCGCGTTAATATCCAGGCCCACGGCTGCCCTTCATGAATTTCTGAGGTATGTAACATGCCCCTATCCTAATCTCTTATGGTTTAGCATGTTTCTGGCCTCAGTGGCGATCACGGATCTTAATTGTTGCATATGAGCATCCCCTTTTGTATCATTAATTTAGTTCTATATCTTGCCCAAAATCTTCATTATTTATCAATTCGGGGGTACTTCTAAATTTTAGAATCTACAAATTGGCGATCACGGTGGGACCCTTTGTGCCACCACGTTCATTCTGCTAGTTGCCTGCTTGTCAATTCGTAAGTGTGTGTGATTATTTGGCTTTTGGGGTTTCCCCCACCTCTGTCATTGGTCGCGCTATCTATCCATAGCGCTTTCTAGAAGATTGCGCTATGGACATATAGCGCGTCTATCACCAGAGGATATTTCACCTACATCCTCTGTCGGGGTTCTGATTGCCATCTTCTCTGGTTGCATCATTGTACACTTCCTGTTGTATATTCACTTCTTTCATCTATTATCCTTTTTATTGTTCTAGTTTAGATATTTTTCCATAGCATTGCATTCATCTTTGCATTTGGTTTGGGAGACCTCCTCTCTCTGCATTAGGATTTCACACACCCTCTTGGTGAAGGAAGGACCCTCCATTGAGCATTCCGTCTCTTTGGACCGGAAATTCCTAAACCAAGCCTCCGTAAGTCCCCGCACCCGTGGATTCCCTCACGGTCGCCGGGCAGGTTGTACCCTTGAAGTACCGGGTTTAGTTGGCCATACACGGCGAGAGAGTGTTCCTAGTTGGCACCGGAGTTAAACCACATTTGAAACTAGATTCACCCCTTGAGTGATTATATCAATTTGCATAAAATCTTTAATTCACCAAGGATAAAACAAATAAAAATCAACGGTAACCATTCCAACTTGTGTGTTTCTTTGCAAATTATTTTGAACATTGATTGCATAATGGCTTACCATGATAAGAAAACCAACATGTTTAATTCAATTCATGAGGATGCACAACCGTGCACATCTTATAACCCTCAATCTCAACATGTTCATCAAAATTCTCGCCATATCTTCAAGGGACCACATTCTCATTTTTATGGTCATGCCCGACCCATGGGCAATGTCCAATCTTATGGCCCCCCTACTCAATTGCGAGCCACTGCTCCTTCGGGATCGTCTCCTCCCAATGATGAGAAGGTCTCCCAAATCTTGCATGCATTAGATCATCTCACCCCTCAACAAATCCAAGCCCTTAAGGCCGCTGTTGAGGGTACATCTCACTCATCGCATTCTTCTCATCCTCCTTCCAATCCTACACGGGTGGCCCATCACCCACCTCCCTCTCCTACTCATGTTCCTAATTGGGTGGCCCATCACCCATCTCCTTCTATTCACCCTCCTCCTCGGGTGGTCCGACATCCGCCTCCTTCTATCCCTCCTCCACCACGGCCCCAAGGCCCATTTATTCCTTGCAATCCGGCCCATCCGAGTTCTTCTACGGGACGGCCCATTAATTCCCCTCCCCGGCATTTTTATGCCACCCCTCCTTCAGGGACTTGCCGACCCTCTATTGCTGAAGTCACACCCCTCCAACAAACTCTTCTTGACAAGGTCACTTCTTTGGAGGAACAATTAAAGAGGGTTACGAGCCCACGGCCCGCTCCTCCTACTCCAATCAATCCCCTTCATGCCGCTCTGAATGATATTACAAAAATAGAGAAAGATTGGAAAGATAGGATGGATGACTATGGTATCGGCAGTTCAAGCAAGCAAGAGCCGGCAGATTTCAATGCTCAAGTGGACATCGTCCGCCCTCCACCCGTCCGCACACTTCATTCATATGGCCTTCCGCCTCCGCCTACGCATTCACACTTGCATTCACCACATCATCTGTAATACCATTACATTCCTCCATCCACATACACGCCTCCACTACGGTGTCCACCTGAATTTGATGATGAAGAACCGGCAATTGGAGAATTCGAGGCAACATACGATGAAGCTTTGCAGGCACCCCTCCCGAGTTTCCTTCGCTTCCCACTTCCCCCACTATCATTTGATGAACCCCCTGCTCAGGATGAAGCCACCGTCCCTAATCCAACCCCTGTTTCTCAGACTTCTTGGTGTTACGATGATGGGTCGGTACTTCAATCACCCACGCCGACGCATCTTGAGTCTCCTCCTCCTAACACTGCTCGCCCCGTTCGGCGTTTTCTCCGCACCAAACGTCCACCAATTACACCTCCACCAGTTATGCCAGCCTCCGCACCATCGGCCTCCACCGAGCCTACCGTCGAACTTTCCCCAATTCAACCCTCCATTACACCTTTAACACAAAACCTAACTACCCCTACTCCACCACTTAACCTATTACCCGTGGCTAATCCTGAGCAGGATCAACCCTTTTTTGCACTCGAGCCAACCCAAACTGCTTCCGAGCAAAGGGAGAAGCTCGACGTGTTTGAACCTCCGCCTCCACTTATCCTTTCTCCAACGCCTTCCACTACACCCCCACCATCCACGAAGCCTCCCACCTCCGCTTCACCTCCCTTTACTACTCGGAAGGGGAGCGCTGCTACAAACACTTGTGCCGAAGGTGATCAAGAGCCGCGAAAGAAGAATTTGGCCACTGCCGTGCAGTTCAAGATGCAAGAGTTCATTTGCCGGATGCCAATCCGGGTTATTGTGCCAAGCATGGCTGAAGAGGTCAAGCCGCCACTGCTTGCTAGAAAAGAATGCCAAGCGTTGATGCCACCCAAGGGCAGGGCAGGGCACCCCTTGTTCCAACTTTCAAATCCTGAATTCATTCTTCCATACAAGGGGCGAATGCCCATTTTGTTCAACACTCCTTATACGCCACAATCAATGGGCATGACAATGCTTCCTATCCCAACTTCCCAACTCCCTCACATTATTACTCTCCACTCTTCAAGAGGGTTGTCAGTTATTATTGAGGCTTCTTTCTTTGGGCCGATTGGCTATGCACTTTCACTGCCGTGAAGGGGCAGTTATCTTGGTACTAAGGGGCCTTCCACTCTTTTATCCACCTTCTATTCAACTCCACCCATATTCTCCTCTGTCACCGATTCTTCATGGGCCACTCCAGGGGTAAGGAGGAGGATCTCATCCTCTCGCCCTTCACATTCTTCATGTTCTTTGCATCTCATTGCATTCACGCATTCACTGCATTCATCGCATCCATCCTCTTGCACGCAATTGCACTTCTTCTTTCCCAGGTTTCCGGACCCGTATCTTCCCCGCCTTCCGGCACCTCCGGATATCCCATCCTATTCATCTTCATTGCTCGGGCATTATCCCCTTTCCAATCTCTTCTCAGGGCATCGCGCCCCTTTCCAACTCCTGCACCCGGACCCTCCGGATTTCTCCTTTATCCTGCTAGGGCATCGCGCCCTTTTTCATCTCATTCTCCCGGAATTTCCGGACTTCCTTCTTGGGCATCGCGCCCCGTTCCATCTCATTCCTCCGGAACCTCCGGATCTTTCTCTTCCCCTAGGGCATCGCGTTCCCCTTTCTGCTATTTCCCTGGCACCTCCAGGTGTTTTACCCCTCCTTTTAGGGCATGACGCCCTTCCTGATTTCATCCCTCCGGAACCTCCGGATTCTCCATCTTATTCTTTCTATCTTTTTCCAGGGCGTGACGCCCCTTTCCATTTGCTTCCTCTGGAACCTCCGGACTTTCTCCCAGGGCATCGCGCCCTTTTCTATCTTCTTCCCCCGGAACCTCCAGATCCTTCACCCCTCTCTCAATCCCTTGGGCATGACGCCCCTTTCCATTTTCTACCCCCGGAACTTTCGGACCTTCCATTTTTCCTCCAATTTATCCTCTTGCTTCTCCGGGACATCATGTCCTTCATTCTTTTCTTCCTTTTCTATCATCTTTTTCCATTCCGAGGGCAATGCGTCCCTCGATATTTCTCTCCGGAACCTCCGGACCCTCCTGATCCTTTTCATCCACTCTTCCCTGGGCACCGTGTCCCTCGGTATCTCATTCCCTCGGAACCTCCGGACCAGCCATCTTTCTTCCGATTCATCTTTCTGCTCTTCCAGGACATCACATCCTTCATTTTCTTCTTCCTTTTCCATCATCTTTTTCCTTATTTCTTCCTAGGGCACCGCGTCCCTTGATATTTTATCCCTCCGGAGCCCCCGGATTCCTCCTATCAGGATTTTCCTCCTCTGCCGCCAGACCCTCCGGATCCGCCTCTTTCCATCTATCAATTCCTTCTTCTAATTCCCCCTAATCATGAGTCCGACCCAACTTCTTCCACATCCACTGCCTTGGGCATCTGCCCATTCTCTCACTACTTTCGAGGCTTTAGTCCTCACTCCTCCTTCTAATTCTCCGCTTCTTCTGTAGACCTTTCATGTGATCAGGGTCTCCACACCTTAGTGAGGGAGTTCTAGCCCTCGCCTCTCTTCCTTTTTTTTTTCTTATTCGTCTGAGTCTGGTCTGAGCACCACTCCTTCTTGTTAAGCCACTTTCAATCCTTTGCTTCCAATCCTTTTATTTGCCAAAGAGGACTATCCCACGATGATCAACCTCGCCTCTGACAGCTGCTTCTACAAAGGTTGCAAGATAACATTTCGGCGTAAGTACGTATTGTTATGATATCATTATCTCATTACTTCACGTAGGATTTTCAAAATAAAGTGCTTCTTAACAAAATTGAAAGTGATGTTTTAGACCTTTATCTTAGGCTTTTGTTTAATTAAAATATTCCAAAAAGAGTCTTTAGGCTTGCTGTTGCAGCACTTTTGGTTAATAAGAACCCCGCGCTGGGAATTCAACATTCTCTCCCCGCTTGTTAAGAGCAACCCTTAGCTGGGCACCGCACACACTTCACGGCGCCCTTTAGCCGGCTCCTTTTGGATAAAACACCGTTGCTACTTTGGCCATGTCATGAGAATTCCTGAAAGTCTTTTCTCTTCTTTACTCGGCCGAATGCAGGGGCAAGAGATTGACGGATGAGATGACCCACCCAGGGTAATCCCTAATACGAGAGGAGTCTCAAATAGGGGCAGTCTTGACCCAAAATCAATATGAGTTTTCATATGAGTTTTCATGATATACATCTCGCCAAAAGAGCTATTATGAAAATCAAGTCGAAATTTCGATAAACGCAAAATTATGAATTATGGCATGTCAAGAGTGGCAAAGTCCCCGCAGGGAAAACCCTGGTCGTATGAATGTCAAGGGTCTAAAAATCAAAGGCACAAAGCCCCGGCACAACAGACTACCTCTTTGAGGGGAAATACCTTGGAAGGAATTCAAATCTCGACATCTCCCATCCTGCATAAAGTTTATCTCCAATTATTCTTCTCTTCTCCCGCTAAGACCGAACGTTTCTCGGGTATGGCCTTAGTAGGGGCACCTTTTATCAAGGGCAGCCAGTTATAGGGCGCCACCCTTCAATGCACGCCCGGCTTTGGGCAGTTTTAAGTAAAAGGGGAAGGAACAAGAACCCCTAGCCAGTGGTTTAAAACGTCCATTGATGCTGCATTAGCAATGTCTAAACCAAAACTCCATAAAAATTTGAATAAAGCCAAAACTCCATAAAAATTTGAATAAAGCCAAAACTCCATAAAAATTTGAATATTAGTAAGATCCTAAGAAAAAATTTAAACATTGTCAGAAATTCAAAAAAAATTCATGTATTTTAAAAAAAAATGATATTTTCAAATATTCTTTTCGAAAAAATTTATAAAAATTTGCATATTTTTGAAAATTCCAAAAAAATTGCATTTCTGATGGCATTCTTTTGAAGAGGCGCAAAATAAAAAAGCAATCACACAAGCTGCAACAAGTACCAAGAACTGTCTCATTCCACTATAACATGTCAAAAGAGTACAACATAACATGGGTACAGCAAACTCTCAGCTCTCCCCTCGACCCTCCTGGTCTCCCCCTCTACGTGAGCTCTCAGCCTCCTCCTGTCCTCCCCGCGAAGACCTAGGAGGAGCCATCTGTACCCGGGAAGCTGAAACCCTGTCACCCTGCGCTCCCCTCTCAGCATCTTCCCTCCTCTGGTGCTCAGAGGAGGTAACTAAGTAATCTGTGCTCGAGTAAGCTCGGGAGTATCCCTCGCGCTGGGCCCGCTCACGCCCACGCCGGTAGCGATCCTCCGCATCCTTCGCCCGCTGCTCGGTGATCCCTAATCGAGTACGTAGCTCCACTCTCTCAAGCTCCCGCTCCACTCTCTCTTTCTCCCATCTTTCCCTCTCTCTGTCCCGATCCTCTCTCTCTCTCTGCCGCTCACTCCTCTCCACCCCGAGGAGAAGGCGCAGCTCTGCTACATCTCGGGGAAGCTCCTCCGCATCGCGCCACCTCAGCTCTGCTTCTGGTACGCGCAGCTCCTGCTCCTGCATTCGAGATCTTGGTAAATAATTGATAATAATAAAATTTTTCAAAACCAAGATTAAGAGAATAGATTGCTTACTCTCTCCTGAAGGGAGGCCAAGGCTACCTCTGCCTGAGCCACTGCACTGGCGAGCTGGCTCTCTAGCTCGGTGTGGTCGCAGACGGGTTGTGTAGAGGATGAAGCGCCGTGCGAGGATCAGACTGCCTCCAGCTCCTCGCGCTGAAAAGAAAGCATTATCATTAATTGCAATTCAAATCCAAATCATTCTGAATTACAAGTTCTTACCAACTCATCAACAGTGTGCTGGAGGTCCTCGCGCTGCCGGATTGTGGAGTCGAGGAGTCCATGTACCAGGGCCAGTCTCCCCTCTGTGTCAAACTGCAATAAACACATGTTGATCACATATCAAATAACCAGGTTTTATAATGGAAGTGCAAATAAATTAAAAGCATACCTGTCCGTGAGCACTCTGATAGACTCGGTTGCCATATGCCTGGGAGTAGGCCTGGAGATAGGCCTCATCTGAATCCGCTCCCGCAGGGACTGCTCGGCCGCGCCTCTTCCAATCTGCCAACTACTCTCGAGCTCGTTGCCGCCAGTCATCTGTCCCCTGGAGGCCTCGAAAACGTCGCCCAGGTCGTGGGTCCGTCGCCTGGGTCGGGAACTCTACTATCGCCTGGTGGAGCCCTAGTGTCCTCATGATTAGTCTATGATATAGGGGCTCGACCAGGTTGAGGGCATGTAACCAGATCTCTCTCCCAAAGTATGGAATGGCCGCCTCCACACAAGGCATCACCCCGATGTCCCTCTGATAGGGAGTCCAGACCACCTGCATAATTCAATTTATCATTGCCCTCGATTCCACTGATAATTCAATTCAATTCAATTTCAAAATTCAATCTTACCTCTATGTGGGGCATCATGTCTAGCGTCTCCTGGATGTGGGTGACCTGGTCCTTCAGAGACCGGCCATCTCGTGTAGGGGTCCATCGTCTGGCCAAGGGCAGTAAATCTCCCCGATCCTCCCAGGCGCGCCTGAGGGTAGGAAGATATAGATAACTCCAAACCTGAAATGAAGCTCATGTGATCCATATAAGAAGAAAGTGCATAACTTAATCATTGGAGTTTAAGGCTTAGAGAGAAAACCTGAAGTAGAGGGTAGAACCCCCCGAGTGAAGACTGGAGTGAAGAGATGCCGAAGCTGTCAAACAAGTGGGCAAGGACTGCCGCACCCCAAGCATATCGTCCGACTCTGTCTAGGTCCTCCGATAAGGGTAGAAATCGGCAGCTCACTGCGTCGCCCTGGGTCGCTAGAAGCAGCTTGCCGATCAGCAGAATAAGGAACCTCCTCAACTCCATGTCTGCCTGTGGGCATGCCTCAGTCGTAAAACTCTCCCTGGCTCCAGCCTCTAACCTCTTCTCATGAGCTGTCGAAGTCTCCCCCACCTCCCTCTGCGTGTGGAACAGGCCGAGACTCTCCTGCAAGACGATCCTCGACACTAGCGAGGTCCGGCCGGTACCCTCTAGCTCCAAGCCCAGCAGCCTGCGCGCCATCTCCCGGTAGTCTGGGTAAGTGTAGCCCGTCACTGCCGATCCGTGCACCCGCAGCCCGGTGATGCGCGTGACGTCCTCCAAGGTCGGGATCATATGACCCCAGGGGAAGAGGAAGGCCTTGCATCCCGTGTCCCATCTGGCTTTTAGAGCCCTGATCAGCCCCACGTCCACTCTCAGCACTTCTATCTCCAAAAATTCCCCGAAGCCCATATGGCGGAGACGGGCCCTTTGAAACTCCGGTAGTGCGTGGTACGCGGCCCGGACCAATGTCCAAGAAATCCGGGCACAGACTTCACCTTCCACACCCTGCACACCACATAAAAGAAGAAATAATCAATTTCTGTGATCATCAAACAAAAGACAAATCAGAAAATGAAAAAACTTGTATGCTGTTAGATGTCGCGCTATATCGTCATAGCGCGTTCTCCTTCTGCAGGTAGGGGGTGACCCCCGTTTCTCGGAATTTATTCTATGGGCGTTCTGCCCTACATTTTGATCTGGAGGGGCATTTCCCCTTCCGTTTTCATCACATGTGAAAGAAAAAAAACAAGAAAATCAAAATAAAAACAAGATTAGGGCGGGTTTCTTACCACTCGCCGCTTTCGGGCCGCCCCGCCTCCAACCGGCTCTGTCGCCGCTTCCTCGACCGCCGGGGCACCCTCAACTTCCTGGGCCTCGTCATCGGGGATGTTCATTTCATCTCCTTCGAGCCTAGCCGAGACCGTGGCCTCTGAATCGGCATGTTCTTCCACGGGAGAGGGCGCCCGTTCTTCTTCCACGTTTGATCTTTGGCGGCCGCGGGTGGCGCGCCGTTTGGAGCGTCGGGGGGCGTCTCTCTCCATCCGACTGATGCAAATGGGGGGGGGCTAGGCTGTGAGAGGGCGAGAGGGCGAGAGAGGGAGTAGGGAGAGGGAAAGAGCAAGTTTGAAATAATAGAAGGGGGGGTGGTTTTTGAAAACCTGCGGGTAGATGACGCGCTATATATTCATAGCGCGACACTGTCGCGCTATGGATACATAGCGCGATAATCAAAGTAAAGGAAAAATAAAAATAGAAGGAAGGGGGGAGAGAAGAGGAATGACATGTGAACATATGATGAGAGTGGATTATGTTCATTTGTTTGTATATGATGCTTGAATTTGCTTAACATTGAGTTTATATATGCTTAACATTGAGATTGCATATGCTTGAATTTGCTTGAATTTGCTTAATATTGAGATTGCAGAAAAGAAAAGAAACATATGGCACGCCATTAGGTAAGTATTTCTTTGTCCCTTCTTTTATTGCATTACTATATGCTATTTATATTATTATATTATCTCAAGGACCGGCTGGTTCTCTGTATGTTTCGGGATTTGAGTTCCCCTCTACCAAAAACAGTGATGATCTAGAAACATGCAGTTAATCGTCGAATAGGCCGTTAGGTCAAAACCAATTCGGGGACGATAGACTTCATCTCGCACGCCGTGGTTGCGGATAATTCTTGACCCGAATCTGTTTGATTTAGCAATATTATCCTTGAGTATCTTATATTTATCTCTTCTTGGCATTTGTTTTGATGATTTCTTTTTATTTTAGCCCTGCATGCATCATGCCTCTTTTCGCATTCATAATCTCCCTATCTTCTTCCTACTTAAGGATCATGTTTGCTTTTATTCTTGAACAAGGAATTCAAGTCCATTCCGAATTTGAAAGATTGCTCCCAGTTAAGCACTGGATCTCGCTGGTCGATGTGACCCTTGCCTAGAATTTGCTTATCACTTTTTAATCCAATCTCCTTCTTTTGATCCACTCATTAGCTGTGAACCGCACGATGGCGTCGATGGATCCGCCGGGCTCGCGTCTATTCCACTAATTGAGTGAAATTCGTAGTTGCTACACACTGCGGGTGCCTCTTTTGTGCAAGAGGTTGATCAGCTCCCTTTTCTTTGCTCCGTGCCTATCATTCTAGGCGGGAGTCACTGATGCTAGCTTGATCTTGTGGTTAGCTCGGAGTTTTCTGGATTATTCCTATCATTTGTCGGTTGTGATGGGTGTCTTTTTCTCCTTAATATCCACTTATCGGTCTGCTCCCCTGCATTTTCACTTCATCTCACCGTCACTACCGCTCCGTGTCGTCTCCGTTTTGCCTCCGTTTCACCTCCGTTTCGCTCCCCTGTAAAGCGGATATCAAGGAGGGGCATCTGTAGACACCCAATTTTGGCCGATAATTTGAGCATTTTCTTTGTTCTCCTAGTTGATGCCCCAATTGATCCTTAATTGGTTGATTTTTTGGGATTTCTCCCCTTCTTGGCCCAACATTTCAATTCCATACCTTGGATCTCATCTCGAGTTTGACATCCCCGCGCTATCCGCTCTTATCGCTTTCTTGTTCATAGCGCGTGGTGGATCTAATTGAAGTTGTCATTTGAGCAGTTGTTATTTCTTGACATTTGATTGTTGTAGCATCTACTTTGGATGTTATTCTCACTCAACATTTGATTAATGGCTGCCCAAAGGATATTTCTTCAAATCATTTCCTGGGCCTTTAGTTATCGCGCTATATCGTCATAGCGCGTTCTTCATTAACGCGCTATGCTTGTATAGCGCGTTATAAGGCAGAGTCCTTTTCCAACCCGGACTCCCTTCTTTCGATCCAGAGTCCTTATCTGGTAAGCTGCTGACTGTGTTTCTTATCCAGGAAGGTTTCTAAACCTAGCAGAAACCTTTTCCCCTCCTTAATCGGCAAGATTACCTCGATTTGAGCCGCCAAGTCATCGGATTGAATCAAACTCCGACCTAGGGTTTGTGTTCGATCTTCCTCCTTTAAATTGAACCCTTTGGCCGTCGTTTGTGAGGGATGCAACTCAGGGCAGTGACGAGGAGAAGGATGCTCCTAGTTCCAGATCAATAGCTCCTTGCTTCTCGCACATCTAAGGGAGTATTTAAGGGCTATGCTTGTGTTCTTCCCCGTTCTTCTTTTCTTCCTTAATTCGTTGAGTTTAATCTCTGCATACATAGCATATTGATTTCAAAATTCTCGTTTTGTAAAATACATGCATTCACACACATCACACCCATCTTTTGGCCCTAATATAGGGGTTTAAAACAACCCAAACCCCCAGGTAATCGAGCCCCCTTTTTACATGCTTTTGATTAAGAATAGGGGCAGATTCTACTCAAATCTCAATTTAATGGGCTTTCTGTTTGTTGTTTATTATTGTTTGCAGGCACTAGAAGATTGATGCGTGGAGCCCTTGCACCCTGGCCGGCCTTGGAGCAAGGAAGGAACGAATCTAAATAAACCCCGCTACCTGTCTGATATCGCGCTATACGAAGATAGCGCGACCTGAAGAACACGCTAGGATGATATAGCGCGTTAATATCCAGGCCCATGGCTGCCCTTCATGAATTTCTGAGGTATGTAACATGCCCCTATCCTAATCTCTTATGGTTTAGCATGTTTCTGGCCTCAGTGGCGATCACAGATCTTAATTGTTGCATATGAGCATCCCCTTTTGTATCATTAATTTAGTTCTATATCTTGCCCAAAATCTTCATTATTTATCAATTCGGGGGTACTTATAAATTTTAGAATCTACAGAAGTAAGGCTGGATGCATCCACTGATGACTTAGTCTGCACCTCAAGTGTTTCCCTACTCACTCCAGGCAGAAACTAAGACACCGTATACAAGTAACACAGGAAAAGGGTCTAGTTAGGATCGTGCTTGTCAGCACGCGTCCATAGTCCCCGACCTCGTGTGCACACACTGACTGCTTGCGCCATGTTAGGCCCTATAACTAGTTTTCCTCCCGGCCCAGACTCGAGTCGCCACAGTAGGAGGCCCTACGGCAACCAGCCTGAAACCGTCTCTCCCGATAAAGCCGCTCTACCACTCCCTGGTAGGTCAACACCTGCGTGTCATAAGAAGGCTATGACTAGTGGAGGGTCACTAGATATTGGAACTCTCAGTAGGGAAGAAACACCAAAGTACCAACGAGCTACGCACGCACCTATCGTAAGTATCACAGAGTATAGGGTGGCACAGTGCCCCCAGACTCAGGACGACTAGCAAGACTCACTAATCCAACAACCATTGAGTCACGCGACTCAGTCCAAGACCGCTGTACAATACGGCTCCATGCCGTCAAATTACCCTAGTCCGAAAGTCAGAAATCATGGTCAAAAGAACTCATGAGGCGGCTTTCAACTGTCGGGTTCATTCCCTCTCTAAGGGAGACTAGAAAGCCCCCAACACCTCTGGCTGGGTCATGGAACTCACAACCGTTGGCCATAGTCATTGTAGCAACCCTGGAAAAATTAAGATTTTTAAATAAATCAAATTAAAATAAAAGATAAGTAAATAGATGACAAAGAGCCTAAATGAGTAAATCATTAATCAAGAGGAAAATAACGCCTTTTATCAAGGTGCTGATTAAAAAGGAAACGCCTCTGTCTAAGGCGTTAATTTAAAAAGGACGCCTACACCCTAGGGCGTCAAATTTCAAACGACGGGAAATAAAATTAAGGAAAGGAAAGGAAACGCCCTCACCTTGGGCGCGTTTTTAATAAGTAACGACTAGGACAACGTCGTCAATTAAAACACACGACCTAGTCTAAGGCGTGAATTCAGTTCGAGTTTCGTTCGACCCAGGAGACTATCCAGAGCAAGCTTCTGGATAACTACGAGGAAGATTGAGTAGGGTAATGACTCTATCATGGAAGTATTACTTCCAATACAACTCTAACCCTATTAGGATCTTCAAAATCCTATAAATAACCTTGTCCATCGAACCCTAAAAGCTATTTGGTTGAAGGAAGTTTTGCTCTACTGCTGTGCGTGAAGAACAGGTTTATGTTCTTCTTCCTGCCTCTGCTTTCGATCAACTCATGAAGAATATTAATTTTTCTTCATCTTATTCTCCTGTAGGTTACCTGCATCGAGAAAGGGCTCTCATATAGATTAAAGGACGTGAAGTTCTTCTTCTTCTTCCGGTGATCAGAAGGCTCTGTTACAAACAGAGCATCGTTTTCTATCAAAACCCTTCACGTTTCTTCTTCCAGATCTTAATCAAGGTAGGTTTTCTCAAGAAACGTAGCCCAATTTAATTTAAGATCTTGAATAAAATCATATGTTATCCATGCATATAGTTTCATCGTGGTTTCAAATATTTTCTGTAAAATTTTGAAAGAAGCGACCCTGACAAGGGCGCTAATTCTTGTTTTGATGCCCTACCCAGTAGGCGTTAATTTCATATAAATTAATAACTACCCATGTTTAAAATTCTATATCTGTGAAACCATGAACCTAATCTAATGCATGATCATCCTGAATGAATTCTGCTATTTTTCTGGTCCTGACTATATAAATTGTTCCTGAAATTTTATTATCTAAAATTTGGAAAATTCCTGAATTAACGACCTGAATAAGGTCGTCTCTTATTGAACTGACGCCCTAGACCAGGGTGCTAATTGAAAAGTAGCGCCCCTGTCCAGGGCGCGTTTTTGTTAAAATTCCAGAATATTGATTTTCTGCAGAATAGAAATATTTAAGGGACGACTAATGTATAAGTCGTCAAATTTGTAAATAAACGCCCCTCTGTAAGGCGTTAATTGAATAATTAATGACTTGGCTAAAGTCGCTATTTTCTGTATTACTGTTTTCCCTTGTTTCTGTTAACCGAGAGTTTGATATATATATATATATATATATATATATATATATATATATATATATATATATATATATATATATATATATATATATATCGGCACTATATTCCAGTCCGTGAATATAGTCCCATGTTTCATGATGTTTTATCGTTTACCCACTAACTCTCAGTGACATACAAGCTCTCCATTGGACATTCCGTTCCTTTGGACTAGCGAGTTAGTCATAGAGACCTCCGTAAGACTCCTCGAGCCTTGGATTCCCTCAAGGCCGACTGAGCTGGTTGTACCATAAAAACCCATTACACTATTTTGCCATGTCACTCTAAAGAAACATGGTATACCGGCCCTCATGTTATGCAAAGTGTGTATCATGAGAATTCTCTTAATGGGATGAGGTTATCATGTCAGTTGATGCTATTCTTGTAAACCCCAATTCTATATTCAACATGATGTTCTTGTGGACCTCAATTCTATATTAAGAATGAGGACGTCTTGCCAATGATGTGCTGTTCATGTGGACCTCAATTCTATATAAAGAATGTACATACTTGTTTGTCATGGTACCCAAGTTAGGGAACCAATTCCACCTAGTTTTATCGATAATCATGATTATACCGTTATTATCGCCATTCTATGTCAAGTGTCATATTTTTGGACTCTACTCTATCCAAGTTTATCCTACATGTCTACAAGCTTTATTTTTGAAATTCCATAATGGCTATACACAAAAGTAGATGTTAAAATACATGATTAATGCCTGCGCATATAGGGCCCGATCTGGTCTTGGGAGGAGCACCCGAAAGTACTTGTACCCATGGGAGTTGATTGATCACGGTATTGGCATTATACTGAAGTGCATGACTAGCTTGATTGAACATTCCACAAATCTTGTACTTGTACTTGACTTGATATTACGTGACTTGTGTGGCCCGAAAAAGGGTAATTTCATACTTGCGTGCTTGAAACGTGATAGCCAAATTCCAACATGACATGATGAATACACTTACTTGAATATCTTGATATCTTTTGATATAAGTTCTTGAAAGTTCATGACTAGTTCTTCTTGCTATCTTATTGTTATACACTCTCTCTATCTTGTCGTTTTATGCGAGCATGCATAGCTATAGTGCATTCATGAAAGATGTAATCACTTAAACCCCTTGCTAGTTCTTGAGATATAATTTCCTACTGAGCGTTTGCTCACTTAGTGTTTCCCTACTTTTCAGGTCAGTCCGACGATGAGGGAACTCAAACGGATGGGAAAAATCAAGAGTGAAAGAGATAGAGCTTCTTCCGTGTTATCTAGTCTTTTTCATATTTTCTTGAGTCAACCTTGTATTTTTCCTTTATTTTAGTTAGTACTTCAAAGGTTTGTAATAGACATATTCTTATGAAGGAATAAAGGATTGGGTTATCTTTACTTTTGCGCATCTCTGATTTTGGTGTCGAATACACTAATACTCTGATTGACATGATTGATATAAACTCGTCACGCGTCTCCGGGTATCTTCCGCTCTCGGGGCGTGACAGTTTTTGTGGTATCAGAGCCTAGGGTATTCAATTCCTAGGAAAACCCAAGTCCAAGGATAGGTTTAACCTTTAACCGGTGAGGTTGGGTAGAACCAAGGGTTAAAGTTAACATAAAAATGCTAGCTTCTAAATGAAATCACTTATTAATCTAGTTATTGTAATTGTAGGACGATGGCTGCCGAACGTGCTCAGTGGTGCAACATGCAGCGTACACTTCAAGTCATGACTCAGGTGCTGAAACAGGTAGCACAAGGAGGAGCACAACGAGCAGGGAGTCTCCATCAAGTCTTTAAAAACATGAACCCGCCCAAATTCATGGGTTCTACTGATCCGGATGACGCAGAGCACTGGATCAGGGAGACGGAACGTATATTCCGTGTTATACAGTGCACGGATCAAGATAAATTCTTATTAGCTACCTTTCAGTTGGAAAGGGATGCCCGATGCTGGTGGGAATCAATAGAAGCTACTATAAATCAAGACCAAGTTACTTGGGAAGAATTCGTTGAACATTTCAACGCTAAATATTTTTCGGACTGAGTACAGGAAAAGAAAGCTGCAGAATTTGCTGCACTGAAGCAACGGTCCTTGACAGTGGCCGAGTACGAGGCCCAATTTTCTAGATTATCTCGGTATGCTAAGCACTTAGTTAGCACCGAGAAGATGAAAGCTAGGAGGTTCCTAAATGGGCTCAGGCCCCAATATATCACACAGCTGGCGCCAATGGATATCCAGGTCTACTCGAAAATTGTGCGCCGAGCTCAGCTATTAGAAGACGCCACGGAACTATCTGATAGAATCCGTGGGAAGGACAAGAAAGAACAAGTTACAAGTTTGGGTTCCTTTAAACCCAACTTCAAGAAGAGGCCTAGCAATGGAGGTACTTCCTCACAAGATCAGAAGTTTAAGAAGACCAAGCCCTTCTCCATCACCACTACCCCATCAAATATAGTGTGCAAGCATTGTGACAAGGCGGGCCATAGAGCAGAAGAATGCTGGAGGAAACTAGGAGCATGTCTCCGTTGTGGGAGTCGCAATCATCGAATTCCCGATTGCCCATTACTTAATGATCAAGCCGGGGACGGGAAGCGCCCAGTAACCAAGAATGCTCGTCTTCACGCAATTAAGGAGACCGAACAAGAAGAAGAAGGCGGACTAGTAGAAGGTACACTGAAAGTTTGTTCCAAGTCTGCATATGTCTTAATTGATATTGGTGCTTCACATTCAATTGTTTCCAAGAAGTTCGCTGATCCGTTACCCCTAGAACCAGAATGGATAAAATTAGTCTTGTCTACTCCTCTAGGAAACGAGACGGATATTACACACCATTACCAGAACTGTGAAGTATTGGTTCATGGTAAGAATCTCTCTATTGATCTTATATGTTTAGATCTAAAGGAGTATGATGTCATACTAGGAGCGGATTGGTTATCTAAATATCAAGCAATAGTCGATTGCCGCAATAGCAAGGTTACTTTCAGGGACTTTCCAGAACTAGTCTATTCTAGCCCTAAGAGTCGGTGCAAGTCACCTCTTATTTCGACTCTCCGAGCTAGCAAGCTCATCAGGAAAGGATGTGTATCTTTCCTTGCATTTGTCACGATTAAGGAGGCTAAGGAAACTAAGATAGAAGATATCCCAGTTGTGCAAGAATTTCCGGATGTGTTTCCGGAAGATTTGCCTAGATTACCCCCACAAAGAGAAGTGGCCTTCACCATCGATTTAGTTCCTGGTGCGGGTCCAGTTTCTAAGGCACCATATAGAATGTCACCTGCTGAACTCAAGGAGTTAAAGGAGCAATTGATGGAACTCATTAAGAAAGGATTCATAAGACTAAGTACTTCCCCATGGGGAGCGCCTGTATTATTTGTAAAGAAGAAAGATGGATCCATGAGGTTATGCGTCGACTATCGACAGTTGAATCATCTCACTATCAAGAACAAGTATCCACTGCCGAGAATCGATGAGTTGTTTGATCAAATTTCAGGATCCAAGTACTTTTCCAAAATTGATCTTAGGTCGGGATATCATCAGTTAAGAATCAAGGATGATGACATTCATAAGACTGCATTCAGAAGCAGGTATGGCCATTATGAATTTGTCTTATGCCTTTCGGACTAACGAATGCCCCTGCTGCCTTTATGCAGTTGATGAATAGCATATTCAGACCTTATTTGATCAATTCGTGGTGGTCTTATTGATGATATATTGATTTATTCCAAGACTAAGGAAGAGCATAAGGAGCATTTGAGGATTGCATTACAAATATTGAGGACAAACCGATTATATGCAAAACTCAGCAAGTGTGAATTCTGGCTTGAGGAAGTGACTTTTCTCGAACATGTTATATCAAAGGATGGCTTATCAGTAGATCCATCAAAAGTTGAAGTTGTAAGAAATTGGGAAAGACCGACCAACGCTAGCGAGATCCGAAGTTTCTTAGGTCTTGTCGGCTATTACAGGCGATTCATCAAAGATTTCTCTAAGATCGCCGTACCACTTACGAGGTTAACTTGCAAGGAGATCCGTTACGAATGGAGTGAGGAATGTGAAAGAAGCTTCCAAACTCTCAAGGATCATCTTACTATAGCTCCTGTCTTAGCTTTACCAATGGAAGGAGAGAAATTCGAGGTATACACTGATGCTTCTGGCATTGGCCTCGGATGTGTTCTAATGCAACAAGGAAAGGTTATAGCCTATTCTTCTCATCAATTAAAGAAGCATGAAGAGAACTACCCCGTCCATGACTTAGAATTGGCCGCGGTAGTGTTTGCACTGAAAATCTGGAGACATTATCTATATGGAGTGCAGTTTACTGTATACTCCGACCACAAGAGTCTCAAATATCTCTTCTCACAGAAGGAACCGAATATGAGGCAAAGACGTTGGCTAGAATATCTCAAGGACTTCGACTTCAATATACAATATCATCCCGGAAAGGGTAATCATGTAGCAGATGCCCTTAGTCGAAAGCCGAGAGCACTGTTAGCCAATTGTATGATTCAAGAATAGAAGTTGCTGGAGCAATTCTCTAAGCTCAATATAAGCATGGACACGAACTTCAAATGTGTCACATTGTCTCATATAAGCATTCATCCAGACCTATTAACTGAAATACAGGCACTTCAGGATAATGACCCAATATTAGTGGAAATCAAGGGCAAACTAGAAGGACAATCTGATTTCTAATTAGCATCAGATAGAAGGTTGTTATTCCAAAACAGAACTTGTATACCGGATTGTCCCGAGTTAAAGAAGAAGATCTTAGATGAAGCTCATAGATCAAGGTACACGATTCATCCTAGATCTACCAAAATGTACCAAGATGTGAAAAGAAATTTTTGGTGGCCCAACATGAAAAGGGAAATAGCGGACTACGTGTCGCGCTATCTCACATGCCAACAGGTCAAGGCGGAACACCAAAAGCCTGCTGGAAAACTACATCCTCTAGATATCCCTAAATGGAAGTGGGAGGATATTAGTATGGATTTCATCATGGGTTTATCTAAATCAAAAGGAAGACATGATGCAATATGGGTTATTATTGACCGATTGACTAAATCGACGCATTTCTTGCCAATCAAGAGCCGATGGTCAGTCGATGTGTTGGCTGCATTATACATCAAGGACATAGTCAGATTACACGGTATTCCTATTTCAATCGTGTCTGACAGAGATCCCCATTTTACTTCTCATTTTTAGAAGGGACTACAACATTCGTTGGGAACAAGGCTTAACTTTAGTACAGCTTTTCATCCTCAAACGGATGGTCAGACCGAGAGAACTAATCAGGTCATTGAAGATATGCTTAGGGCATGCATCATTGATTTTGGTGGAAGCTGGCATGATCACTTGCCTCTGGTTGAATTTGCATACAATAATAGCTACCAGGCAAGTATACAAATGGCACCTTTCGAAGCCTTATACGGAAGGAGTTGCCGATCACCCTTATGCTGGGACGAAGTTGGAGAAAAACAACTGCTAGGTCCAGACATGGTAAGGGATACCACTGAGAAGATACAATTGATTAGAGAAAGACTGCAAGTTGCTCAGTCTAGGCAAAAGGCTTATGCTGATACAAGAAGGAGAGATCTTGAATTCCAAGTTGGAGATCATGTATTTCTCAAGATATCGCCTGGACGTGGCATACGGAGATTTGGTGTTAAGGGTAAGCTTACACCAAGATTCATTGGACCTTTTGAGATACTGGAAAGAGTTGGCGAGGTTGCTTATCGCATCGCATTGCCTCCTCAATTGTCCGATGTTCATAATGTGTTCCACATATCTACGTTTAAAAAGTATGTACATGATCCATCACATATTATTGAACATGGAGACTTAGTTATCCAGAAGGATCTCACATATGAGGAGAAACCCATAAAGATACTAGATCGTGAAGTACGCACTCTAAGGAATAAGGTTATTCCCATGCTAAAAGTACAATGGAATAAGAGTTCCGATCATGAAGCCACATGGGAGACCGAGGAATCCATGAGGAGACGATTCCCAGAATTATTCTAAAGAGGTATATACTCTACACTCTCCAAAATATATATATACTATGGAATTTGGGGACCAAATTCTTTTAAGTGGGGGAGGGTGTAGCAACCCTGGAAAAATTAAGATTTTTAAACAAATCAAATTAAAATAAAAGATAAGTAAATAGATGACAAAGAGCCTAAATGAGTAAATCATTAATCAAGAGGAAAATAACGCCTTTTATCAAGGCACTGATTAAAAAGGAAACGCCTCTGTCTAAGGCGTTAATTTAAAAAGGACGCCTACACCCTAGGGCGTCAAATTTCAAACGACGGGAAATAAAATTAAGGAAAGGAAAGGAAACGCCCTCACCTTGGGCGCATTTTTAATAAGTAACGACTAGGACAACGTCGTCAATTAAAACACACGACCTAGTCTAAGGCGTGAATTCAGTTCGAGTTTCGTTCGACCCAGGAGACTATCCAGAGCAAGCTTCTGGATAACTACGAGGAAGATTGAGTAGGGTAATGACTCTATCATGGAAGTATTACTTCCAATACAACTCTAACCCTATTAGGATCCCCAAAATCCTATAAATAACCTTGTCCATCGAACCCTAAAAGCTATTTGGTTGAAGGAAGTTTTGCTCTGCTGCTGTGCATGAAGAACAGGTTTATGTTCTTCTTCCTGCCTCTGCTTTCGATCAACTCATGAAGAATATTAATTTTTCTTCATCTTATTCTCCTGTAGGTTACCTGCATCGAGAAAGGGCTCTCATATAGATTAAAGGACGTGAAGCTCTTCTTCTTCTTCCGGTGATCAGAAGGCTCTGTTACAAACATAGCATCGTTTTCTATCAAAACCCTTCACGTTTCTTCTTCCATATCTTAATCAAGGTAGGTTTTCTCAAGAAACGTAGCCCAATTTAATTTAAGATCTTGAATAAAATCATATGTTATCCATGCATATAGTTTCATCATGGTTTCAAATATTTTCTGTAAAATTTTGAAAGAAGCGACCCTGACAAGGGCGCTAATTCTTGTTTTGACGCCCTACCCAGTAGGCGTTAATTTCATATAAATTAATAACTACCCATGTTTAAAATTCTATATCTGTGAAACCATGAACCTAATCTAATGCATGATCATCCTGAATGAATTCTGCTATTTTTCTGGTCCTGACTATATAAATTGTTCCTGAAATTTTATTATCTGAAATTTGGAAAATTCCTGAATTAACGACCTGAACAAGGTCGTCTCTTATTGAACTGACGCCCCAGACCAGGGCGGTAATTGAAAAGTAACGCCCCTGTCCAGGGCGCGTTTTTGTTAAAATTCTAGAATATTGATTTTCTGCAGAATAGAAATATTGAAGGGACGACTAATGTATAAGTCGTCAAATTTGTAAATAAACGCCCCTCTGTAAGGCGTTAATTGAATAATTAATGACTTGGCTAAAGTCGCTATTTTCTGTATTACTGTTTTCCCTTGTTTCTGTTAACCGAGAGTTTGATATATATATATATATATATATATATCGGCACTATATTCCAGTCCGTGAATATAGTCCCATGTTTCATGATGTTTTATCGCTTACCCACTAACTCTCAGTGACATACAAGCTCTCCATTGGACATTCCGTTCCTTTGGACTAGCGAGTTAGTCATAGAGACCTCCGTAAGACTCCTCGAGCCTTGGATTCCCTCAAGGCCGACTGAGCTGGTTGTACCATAAAAACCCACTACACTATTTTGCCATGTCACTCTAAAGAAACATGGTATACCGACCCCCATGTTATGCAAAGTGTGTATCATGAGAATTCTCTTAATGGGATGAGGTTATCATGCCAGTTGATGCTGTTCTTGTAAACCCCAATTCTATATTCAACATGATGTTCTTGTGGACCTCAATTCTATATTAAGAATGAGGACGTCTTGCCAATGATGTGCTGTTCATGTGGACCTCAATTCTATATAAAGAATGTCCATACTTGTTTGTCATGGTACCCAAGTTAGGGAACCAATTCCACCTAGTTTTATCGATAATCGTGATTATACCGTTATTATCGCCATTCTATGTCAAGTGTCATATTTTTGGACTCTACTCTATCTAAGTTTATCCTACATGTCTACAAGCTTTATTCTTGAAAGTCCATAATGGCTATACACAAAAGTGGATGTTAAAATACATGATTAATGCCTGCGCATATAGGGCCCGATCTGGTCCTGGGAGGAGCACCCAAAAGTACTTGTGCCCATGGGAGTTCATTGATCACGGTATTAGCATTATACCGAAGTGCATGACTAGCTTGATTGAACATTCCACAAATCTTGTACTTGTACTTGACTTGATATTACGTGACTTGCGTGGCCCGAAAAAGGGTAATTTCATACTTGCGTGCTTGAAACGTGATAGCCAAATTCCAACATGACATGATGAATACACTTACTTGAATATCTTGATATCTTTTGATATAAGTTCTTGAAAGTTCATGACTAGTTCTTCTTGTTATCTTATTGTTATACACTCTCTCTATCTTGTCGTTTTATGCGAGCATGCATAGCTATAGTGCATTCATGAAAGATGTAATCACTTAAACCCCTTGCTAGTTCTTGAGATATAATTTCCTACTGAGCATTCGCTCACTTAGTGTTTCCCTACTTTTCAGGTCAGTCCGACGATGAGGGAACTCAAACGGATGGGGAAAATCAAGAGTGAAAGAGATAGAGCTTCTTCCGTTTTATCTAGTCTTTTTCATATTTTCTTGAGTCAACCTTGTATTTTTCCTTTATTTTAGTTAGTACTTCAAAGGTTTGTAATAGACATATTCTTATGAAGGAATAAAGGATTGGGTTATCTTTACTTTTGCGCATCTCTGATTTTGGTGTCGAATACACTAATACTCTGATTGACATGATTGATATAAACTCGTCACGCGTCTCCGGGTATCTTCCGCTCTCGGGACGTGACAGTTTTTGTGGTATCAGAGCTTAGGGTATTCAATTCCTAAGAAAACCCAAGTCCAAGGATAGGTTTAACCTTTAACCGGTGAGGTTGGGTAGAACCAAGGGTTAAAGTTAACATAAAAATGCTAGCTTCTAAATGAAATCACGTATTAATCTAGTTATTGTAATTGTAGGACGATGGCTGCCAAACGTGCTCAGTGGCGCAACATGCAGCGTACACTTCAAGACATGACTCAGGTGCTGCAACAGGTAGCACAAGGAGGAGCACAACGAGCAGGGAGTCTCCATCAAGTCTTTAAAAACATGAACCCGCCCAAATTCATGGGTTCTACTGATCCGGATGACGCAGAGCACTGGATCAGGGAGACGGAACGTATATTCCGTGTTATGCAGTGCACGGATCAAGATAAAGTCTTATTAGCTACCTTTCAGTTGGAAAGGGATGCCCGATGCTGGTGGGAATCAATAGAAGCTACTATAAATCAAGACCAAGTTACTTGGGAAGAATTCGTTGAACATTTCAACGCTAAATATTTTTCGGACCGAGTACAGGAAAAGAAAGCTGCAGAATTTGCTGCACTGAAGCAACGGTCCTTGACAGTGGCCGAGTACGAGGCCCAATTTTCTAGATTATCTCGGTATGCTAAGCACTTAGTTAGCACCGAGAAGATGAAAGCTAGGAGGTTCCTAAATGGGCTCAGGCCCCAATATATCACACAGCTGGCGCCAATGGATATCCAGGTCTACTCGAAATTGTGCGCCGAGCTCAGCTATTAGAAGACGCCACAGAACTATCTGATAGAATCCGTGGGAAGGACAAGAAAGAACAAGTTACAAGTTCGGGTTCCTTTAAACCCAACTTCAAGAAGAGGCCTAGCAATGGAGGTACTTCCTCACAAGATCAGAAGTTTAAGAAGACCAAGCCCTTCTCCATCACCACTACCCCATCAAATATAGTGTGCAAGCATTGTGACAAGGCGGGCCATAGAGCAGAAGAATGCTAGAGGAAACTAGGAGCATGTCTCCGTTGTGGGAGTCGCAATCATCGAATTCCCGATTGCCCATTACTTAATGATCAAGCCGGGGACGGGAAGCGCCCAGTAACCAAGAATGCTCGTCTTCACGCAATTAAGGAGACCGAACAAGAAGAAGAAGGCGGACTAGTAGAAGGTGCACTGAAAGTTTGTTCCAAGTCTGCATATGTCTTAATTGATACTGGTGCTTCACATTCAATTGTTTCCAAGAAGTTCGCTGATCCGTTACCCCTAGAACCGGAATGGATAAAATTAGTCTTGTCTACTCCTCTAGGAAACGAGACGGATATTACACACCATTACCAGAACTGTGAAGTATTGGTTCATGGTAAGAATCTCCCTATTGATCTTATATGTTTAGATCTAAAGGAGTATGATGTCATACTAGGAGCGGATTGGTTATCTAAATATCAGGCAATAGTCGATTGCCGCAATAGCAAGGTTACTTTCAAGGACTTTCCAGAACTAGTCTATTCTAGCCCTAAGAGTCGGTGCAAGTCACCTCTTATTTCGACTCTCCGAGCTAGCAAGCTCATCAGGAAAGGATGTGTATCTTTCCTTGCATTTGTCACGATTAAGGAGGCTAAGGAAACTAAGATAGAAGATATCCCAGTTGTGCAAGAATTTCTGGATGTGTTTCCGGAAGATTTGCCTGGATTACCCCCACAAAGAGAAGTGGCCTTCACCATCGATTTAGTTCCTGGTGCGGGTCCAGTTTCTAAGGCACCATATAGAATGTCACCTGCTGAACTCAAGGAGTTAAAGGAGCAATTGATGGAACTCATTAAGAAAGGATTCATAAGACCAAGTACTTCCCCATGGGGAGCGCCTGTATTATTTGTAAAGAAGAAAGATGGATCCATGAGGTTATGCGTCGGCTATCGACAGTTGAATCATCTCACTATCAAGAACAAGTATCCACTGCCGAGAATCGATGAGTTGTTTGATCAAATTTCAGGATCCAAGTACTTTTCCAAAATTGATCTTAGGTCGGGATATCATCAGTTAAGAATCAAGGATGATGACATTCATAAGACTGCATTCAGAAGCAGGTATGGCCATTATGAATTTGTCCTTATGCCTTTTGGACTAACAAATGCCCCTGCTGCCTTTATGCAGTTGATGAATAGCATATTCAGACCTTATTTAGATCAATTCGTGGTGGTCTTCATAGATGATATATTAATTTATTCCAAGACTAAGGAAGATCATGAGGAGCATTTGAGGATTGCATTACAAATATTGAGGACAAACCGATTATATGCAAAACTCAGCAAGTGTGAATTCTGGCTTGAGGAAGTGACTTTTCTCGGACATGTTATATCAAAGGATGGCTTATCAGTAGATCCATCAAAAGTTGAAGTTGTAAGAAATTGGGAAAGACCGACCAACGCTAGCGAGATCCGAAGTTTCTTAGGTCTTGCCGGCTATTACAGGCGATTCATCAAAGATTTCTCTAAGATCGCCGTACCACTTACGAGGTTAACTCGCAAGGAGATCCGTTACGAATGGAGTGAGGAATGTGAAAGAAGTTTCCAAACTCTCAAGGATCATCTTACTACAGCTCCTGTCTTAGCTTTACCAATGGAAGGAGAGAAATTCGAGGTATACACTGATGCTTCTGGCATTGGCCTCGGATGTGTTCTAATGCATCAAGGAAAGGTTATAGCCTATTCTTCTCGTCAATTAAAGAAGCATGAAGAGAACTACCCCGTCCATGACTTAGAATTGGCCGCGGTAGTGTTTGCACTAAAAATCTGGAGACATTATCTATATGGAGTGCAGTTTACTGTATACTCCGACAACAAGAGTCTCAAATATCTCTTCTCACAGAAGGAACTGAATATGAGGCAAAGACGTTGGCTAGAATATCTCAAGTACTTCGACTTCAATATACAATATCATCCCGGAAAGGGTAATCATGTAGCAGATGCCCTTAGTCGAAAGCCGAGAGCACTGTTAGCCAATTGTATGATTCAAGAATGGAAGTTGCTGGAGCAATTCTCTAAGCTCAATATAAGCATGGACACAAACTTCAAATGTGTCACATTGTCTCATATAAGCATTCATCCAAACCTATTAACTGAAATACAAGCACTTCAGGATAATGACCCAATATTAGTGGAAATCAAGGGCAAACTAGAAGGACAATCTGATTTCTAATTAGCATCAGATAGAAGGTTGTTATTCCAAACCAGAACTTGTATACCGGATTGTCCCGAGTTAAAGAAGAAGATCTTAGATGAAGCTCATAGATCAAGGTACACGATTCATCCTGGATCTACCAAAATGTACCAAGATGTGAAAAGAAATTTTTGGTGGCCCAACATGAAAAGGGAAATAGCGGACTACGTGTCGCGCTGTCTCACATGCCAACAGGTCAAGGCGGAACACCAAAAGCCTGCTGGAAAACTACATCCTCTAGATATCCCTAAATGGAAGTGGGAGGATATTAGTATGGATTTCATCATGGGTTTATCTAAATCAAAAGGGGGACATGATGGAATATGGGTTATTATTGACCGATTGACTAAATCGGCGCATTTCTTGCCAATCAAGAGCCGATGGTCAGTCGATGTGTTGGCTGCATTATACATCAAGGACATAGTCAGATTACACGGTATTCCTATTTCAATCGTGTCTGACAGAGATCCCCGTTTTACTTCTCATTTTTGGAAGGGACTACAACATTCGTTGGGAACAAGGCTTAACTTTAGTACAGCTTTTCATCCTCAAACGGATGGTCAGACCGAGAGAACTAATCAGGCCATTGAAGATATGCTTAGGGCATGCATCATTGATTTTGGTGGAAGCTGGCATGATCACTTGCCTCTGGTTGAATTTGCATACAATAATAGCTACCATGCAAGTATACAAATGGCACCTTTCGAAGCCTTATATGGAAGGAGTTACCGATCACCCTTATGCTGGGACGAAGTTGGAGAAAAATAACTGCTAGGTCCAGATATGGTAAGGGATACCACTGAGAAGATACAATTGATTAGAGAAAGACTGCAAGTTGCTCAGTCTAGGCAAAAGGCTTATGCTGAAACAAGAAGGAGAGATCTTGAATTCCAAGTTGGAGATCATGTATTTCTCAAGATATCGCCTGGACGTGGCATACGGAGATTTGGTGTTAAGGGCAAGCTTACACCAAGATTCATTGAACCTTTTGAGATACTGGAAAGAGTTGGCGAGGTTGCTTATCGCATCGCATTGCCTCCTCAATTGTCCGATGTTCATAATGTGTTCCACATATCTACGTTGAAAAAGTATGTACACGATCCATCACATATTATTGAACATGGAGACTTAGTTATCCAGAAGGATCTCACATATGAGCAGAAGCCCATAAAGATACTAGATCGTGAAGTACGTACTCTAAGGAATAAGGTTATTCCCATGCTAAAAGTACAATGGAATAAGAGTTCCGATCATGAAGCCACATGGGAGACCGAGGAATCCATGAGGAGACGATTCCCAGAATTATTCTAAAGAGGTATATACTCTACACTCTCTAAAATATATATATACTATGGAATTTGGGGACCAAATTCTTTTAAGTGGGGGAGGGTGTAGCAACCCTGGAAAAATTAAGATTTTTAAACAAATCAAATTAAAATAAAAGATAAGTAAATAGATGACAAAAAGCCTAAATGAGTAAATCATTAGTCAAGAGGAAAATAACGCCTTTTATCAAGGCGCTGATTAAAAAGGAAATGCCTCTGTCTAAGGCGTTAATTTAAAAAGGACGCCTACACCCTAGGGCGTCAAATTTCAAACGACGGGAAATAAAATTAAGGAAAGGAAAGGAAACACCCTCACCTTGGGCACGTTTTTAATAAGTAACGACTAGGACAACGTCATCAATTAAAACACACGACCTAGTCTAAGGCGTGAATTCAATTCGAGTTTCGTTCGACCCAGGAGACTATCCAGAGCAAGCTTCTGGATAACTACGAGGAAGATTGAGTAGGGTAATGACTCTATCATGGAAGTATTACTTCCAATACAACTCTAACCCTATTAGGATCCTCAAAATCCTATAAATAACCTTGTCCATCGAACCCTAAAAGCTATTTGGTTGAAGGAAGTTTTGCTCTGCTACTGTGCGTGAAGAACAGGTTTATGTTCTTCTTCCTTCCTCTGCTTTCGATCAACTCATGAAGAATATTAATTTTTCTTCATCTTATTCTCCTGTAGGTTGCCTGCATCGAGAAAGGGCTCTCATATAGATTAAAGGACATGAAGTTCTTCTTCTTCTTCCGGTGATCAGAAGGCTCTGTTACAAACATAGCATCGTTTTCTATCAAAACCCTTCACGTTTCTTCTTCCAGATCTTAATCAAGGTAGGTTTTCTCAAGAAACGTAGCCCAATTTAATTTAAGATCTTGAATAAAATAATATGTTATCCATGCATATAGTTTCATCGTGGTTTCAAATATTTTCTGTAAAATTTTGAAAGAAGCGACCCTGACAAGGACGCTAATTCTTGTTTTGACGCCCTACCCAGTAGGCGTTAATTTCATATAAATTAATAACTACCCATGTTTAAAATTCTATATCTGTGAAACCATGAACCTAATCTAATGCATGATCATCCTGAATGAATTTTGCTATTTTTCTGGTCCTGACTATATAAATTGTTCCTGAAATTTTATTATCTGAAATTTGGAAAATTCCTGAATTAACGACCTGAACAAGGTCGTCTCTTATTGAACTGACGCCCCAGACCAGGGCGCTAATTGAAAAGTAACGCCCCTGTCCAGGGCGCGTTTTTGTTAAAATTCCAGAATATTGATTTTCTGCAGAATAGAAATATTGAAGGGACGACTAATGTATAAGTCGTCAAATTTGTAAATAAACGCCCCTCTGTAAGGCGTTAATTGAATAATTAATGACTTGGCTAAAGTCGCTATTTTCTGTATTACTGTTTTCCCTTGTTTCTGTTAACCGAGATATATATATATATATATATATATATATATATATATATATATATATCGGCACTATATTCCAGTCCGTGAATATAGTCCCATGTTTCATGATGTTTTATCGTTTACCCACTAACTCTCAGTGACATACAAGCTCTCCATTGGACATTCCGTTCCTTTGGACTAGCGAGTTAGTCATAGAGACCTCCGTAAGACTCCTCGAGCCTTGGATTCCCTCAAGGCCGACTGAGCCGGTTGTACCATAAAAACCCATTACACTATTTTACCATGTCACTCTAAAGAAACATAGTATACCGGCCCTCATGTTATGCAAAGTGTGTATCATGAGAATTCTCTTAATGGGGTGAGGTTATCATGCCAGTTGATGCTGTTCTTGTAAACCCCAATTCTATATTCAACATGATGTTCTTGTGGACCTCAATTCTATATTAAGAATGAGGACGTCTTGCCAATGATGTGCTGTTCATGTGGACCTCAATTCTATATAAAGAATGTACATACTTGTTTGTCATGGTACCCAAGTTAGGGAACCAATTCCACCTAGTTTTATCGATAATCGTGATTATACCGTTATTATCACCATTCTATGTCAAGTGTCATATTTTTGGACTCTACTCTATCCAAGTTTATCCTACATGTCTAAAAGCTTTATTTTTGAAAGTCCATAATGGCTATACACAAAAGTGGATGTTAAAATACATGATTAATGCCTGCGCATATAGGGCCCGATCTGGTCCTGGGAGGAGCACCCGAAAGTACTTGTGCCCATGGGAGTTGATTGATCACGGTATTAGCATTATACCGAAGTGCATGACTAGCTTGATTAAATATTCCACAAATCTTGTACTTGTACTTGACTTGATATTACGTGACTTGCGTGGCCCGAAAAAAGGTAATTTCATACTTGCGTGCTTGAAACGTGATAGCCAAATTCCAACATGACATGATGAATACACTTACTTGAATATCTTGATATCTTTTGATATAAGTTCTTGAAAGTTCATGACTAGTTCTTCTTGCTATCTTATTGTTATACACTCTCTCTATCTTGTCGTTTTATGCGAGCATGCATAGCTATAGTGCATTCATGAAAGATGTAATCACTTAAATCCCTTGCTAGTTCTTGAGATATAATTTCCTACTGAGCGTTCGCTCACTTAGTGTTTCCCTACTTTTCAGGTCAGTCCGACGATGAGGGAACTCAAACGGATGGGGAAAATCAAGAGTGAAAGAGATAGAGCTTCTTCCGTGTTATCTAGTCTTTTTCATATTTTCTTGAGTCAACCTTGTATTTTTCCTTTATTTTAGTTAGTACTTCAAAGGTTTGTAATAGACATATTCTTATGAAGGAATAAAGGATTGGGTTATCTTTACTTTTGCGCATCTCTGATTTTGGTGTCGAATACACTAATACTCTGATTGACATGATTGATATAAACTCGTCACGCGTCTCTGGGTATCTTCCGCTCTCGGGGTGTGACAGTCATGGCCCACACAAAAATTGCTTTCCGAGGAAACTAACGCAGTGTAGAAACAACCGTACCCTCTGCTCGTACTAGAGTGTACGACGACTCGAACTAGTGTAACGAAGATGCCCGAAACACGTGGGGTCACCCGGACCCTCAAAACATATGGCACATTAATCGAGGTATTATGACTTCCACGAACACCCAAAAACACAAACTCGAGCTAACGGGGTGCCCAGGATATCCACGGGGCAAAAGGTCGACCAATGGGTTTTAATCAGGTCGACCAGTGGCCAAAACGGTTGAAAAGACTACATTTCGGTCGACCAGCCCACTGGGTCAGTAGACCTACACGAGGGGTCGGTCGACCGGCCCACTAGGTTGGTCAATCAGACCCATAGCCATGCTGCTCACTGGCGTGGTCGGTTGACCGAACTGGCTGGGTCGGTTGACCGAACCATGGCAGTTCGCTCTCGATGGCGAGCACCTAACCGGTCGACCAAACCACCCATTCGGTTGATTGATTTCGGCGACACACCAACAAAACCACATCCAATGGGGCCTAATCCATGCCCCAATCACCCCAGGTGATAGGAAAAATATGGGGGAACCATTCCACAACCTCTAAGCTACTGAGAGGCCACATTTAAACTACAAACACTTGGTCGAATCGACGAATCCGTCGCTCACCTTAAAAATATGATTTTCACCCCGACATGGAAAGAAAATCACTCTCGGCCTCACCTCAGCCTATAAACTGTGAGAAAATGAAAGGCTAGGGCCAATGACCCATCCCCCTACCTCTCATGATGAAATCCTGCACCGAGGACGTCGATTCCACGCGAAATCGGCACTCGAAACCACCGCCGACTTCACAAACTCATGAACGAGCTTCGCCATGCCACCGCCTCCATTCCTCACTCCCGTCCTCACCACTCGCCATCCCTCGTTGCCTCCGTCTGGCTCGCTTCAAGCACCGTCGACCGCCAGAGAAGAGAGGGAGAGAAGGAGAGAAACGTGAGGAGAGAGGGAGAGAATGAGAGAATGAGGGGAGAGGGGGTGTTTAGGGGTTTAAATAGGAAAATATTTTGGGATTCAAAAATCTAAAAAATAAAAAATGGGGAAAAATATCCCCATGATCCCTGAAAAATGCACAACGCGTCTGTAATGTCCCGGAGCCCGAAAACACGATGGTTCACCATATATAGGGGTCCAAAGGCTCAATAGCCAAAATTCCTTTTTAATTAGGAAATACGATCTGGGACCCACGGAAGCACTCCGAAACCCATGGATTCCTGATCCGAAAATCCTAGGTCTTACAGCCCTCCCCTTTTACAAAACTTTCATCCTCGAAATTTGAGACAACTTCCATCTCACAGGGGAAGAACGACTCATTCAGCTGGTAACGCTCCCAGACCTCCGACTAAAATCTCAATTCTCACGAAACCACCTCTCTTGAGGGACACAACCAGAATATTGCCACGAACAGAAACATCTCGCTCCACATCACCATACACATTGATTCCTTGAGCATGGCACACAAAAGGATACAAGTCTGGCATCGTCTCAGCTACAACAGGACTCCAACCAAGGCATCATCACCACCTTCTCACACACTGAGGAGACACGACCTGCTCCATGAATTCCAGCCACCATTGAGATTCCCACACTCGGCGGATCAATCAAACATCAACTCTTCTGCCTGCTGGCTAACCTCACGCCATTCACAAGGGACGTCCATCACTAAGCCTTAATCAGCTCACGTAGTCGTCTTAATAGACTGCCACATTTTCGCTGGCTCCACGTCTTAAACATTCTCATATCTAGGAAGCCGAACACCAATAACAACATAAACCTCCTATGAACCTAGATCTAACCTGGAGAAAATATATCATGATCGGCCACCTAAGGCCTCGCCTGCTCACGGCTCTCGCCATTCTCAATTCACCTCAACTGGCACCTTCTGGCTGTAAAAATGAATCTGCCAGCCACCAGTTACTCATCAACAAGAAGTTCTTACTTCCTCTCCTTTCCACTTTCCTACTCCTTCACCAGGCCCAATAATCTCATTCGAAATCTCGACGGCCCATTTGTTGACTCTTGCACTGGCCATTATCACATCTCAAGTCAGTCCTCACTTGGACACTGCATCCAATTCTGATCCTTATGCCAACTCTACCCTCTCAGGGGAGCACAGCGAAACTAAACGACAAGTCTCCACAATCCTTGGTCCATATCAACTCTGAACTCAGACTTACAGGGAATTACTTCCATGCTAGCCACAAGACCAAGGCTCTCACTCGACGACATTCCTCTTGGAACCTCCGTACCCAGGCATCATCCATTACACAGTCTCATCAAATCCTACATCTCAATAATTCCAAATGGACACCTGCCAAACCCGACTCCACTCTTACTACAGAGCCACAGGACATAACCTTAGCAATCCATGACACATATCTTCCAGACAAACAAGTGTCATCTTTGTACCATAATAATCTAGTCAATGATGCCACCAGCAATCTACACGGATCTCCAGTGCCCCAACTGGGTTCTTCTTACATCATTCTGAAACTCTCAGACTCAACTGGGCCCCTTCCAAGTGTTATCACAGTCGACCACTCGACTAGCCTCACCAACTGCTTACAGCTACCAACTGGGACCCATAAATTCTTTCTCTGTATTCACTCTTTTTGGATCCCAATTCTATCTCGAGGACACAGCTTCTAACACCAGTTGAGTACCTACCTCACCAACTCTGATTATTGCGTCCTCGTTCTCTATCATGCTATTGTCTTTCCAACAACTAACTGGGTCCACCACCAAATACCTGACATTGCTTCCATTGGAGGAATAGGATACTCATCTAGCACACTTGCCGTCATATTTCTCCAACTCTCTATTCCGCCAGTGCCATAGACCATAATGCTGTGAGCAATGGCATGATAATCGACATGGCTTACACAGCCAAAAATAACCTTACACCGAGGAAATGACCCTCTTTATTGGTCAGAATCCTCCGATACTCTACCAAATCTCAGGAATCCTTCTATTTTCTGCCATCACTACGATCCTGGACTTGTGGGTTATGGGCCCACCAAGCCTCTACTGTGCACTCTGTGCAACACGCACAATCATCACAGACAACTCGGGCATCCGCACTTCAAATCATTTCTCAAGACAATTGGCTAACTCCATAAAACAAAGTAAGGAAAGCTCAATTACCTCGAACCCAGAGCACATATTCTCTCCCCTGATCTGGCAATCCTCCTGCAACTCTGTAGGCTCTGATCCACAATGCATCAGAAATCACAACGCCAGCCACGAATTGTCGCACACATAGTCCAGCTAGCACTCATCCTTCAACAATAACGCTAACGCACCCTTACACATGAAGGGGAGGGCATAACCTCTCACAGGCAGTCGCACTGCCAAAATGTAGAGCACTTCTCACATGGACTCCTTGGCATACTCGAGGGGCTAATCAAACCAAATTTGCATTGAAGAATGGCAGGATTCAAACGAAATACGATTCTCTTCAACTAAGGAGGCACCAACATACCACCTACGAAGCGGGAGATCTCCATGCTTGACCCGACCTTGAATCTCACGCATGCTGGGGACCTCACCTTCCAGCACCAAGGAAAACCATCACTACCATCAGGTCAGCTCCTCCGACAACACTGGCCAAGGGTTCCATCGGACCACACTTGCAGCACCTCCCAGCACACCATCACAACTTACCGAACTGCAACTCACCACGCCTCGAGCATTGACTCTGCTGATCGCCAGCCACACTGCCACAACAGTTGAGCTAGCGGCTGCCGCACGCTCCCTTCCTATGCCTGTCTCTGATCCCAGAATCACTAACCTGTCAGAACACTTACTGGGGAGTGAAGAAATCACTAAAGACGCAAGGCTCGAAGGCTGCTACACCTCTAACCATAGGACATTATTCCATCAAATCTATCCTTGCTGACACCAATCCATTCTCAATTCTTGAGTCCTCAAAATATCCACCTCTTGAGCTACTCCCGGGTGGACCACTATGCCAAGAACTACAACACAAACCATGATCGGCACCTGCCTCAACTTATCCTCAAGTGTCGAATTTACCGTTGAACCTCCACACTTCCTCTGCTACCTCGTTCGACGCATCTAGTGCGGTGCGCAATGGCCCTAATTCCACAACTTGGGCCTAGAACTAAGCCACCGCCATACTATCCCAAATCAGATCCAAAACTAACACAATTATTTCATGTGTAGATGCGTAGAACTTAAAACTCACTAGGACATCTCTACCCATTCTTACCTCGAGATCTACAAAAATGATAGGGACTGGAAAGTCATCTCCAACACCACAGAGCATGACGAGAATGTTGGGCTCGACAATCGATAGCTCACCAGGAGGATTCTCCACTCGTCCAAGCACTCTCTCGATCAAGGCATTCGTTCCACCACCTCAAACCATGACCTTGGTGGCTCAAGGGCCAGCTAAACCTTGAGCTGGGGTGGCCAAAATGGCATTAACACCTTTGGACCATACTCATGGCCACCTAGCCACGAACTATCCTCGCCAGCCATCGGCCTCGTCGCTGGTATCTCTAATGCTACACCACAAACTCATACCTACCGGCAAAACTCTGCCCAACTCAGCACATCTGGGGCCACCACCACTAGGGAAGGTAGCTCTCTATCTTACTCCTCAGGCCCCCACCGACACTCTGATAATAACCAAATCCGCCTTCACAATGCCAACATCGCGCACTCTAGCTCCCACGCGAGAAGCAATGTGGTAAATAAACACAAAAACCTTATGCTAGCTGCTGAGTGTACTGGACTTTATGGACTCTGGAACACTACAATTATCTCAAATTCCCATTTACATCCACAACCCTGCTCTGATACCACCTGTAACGACCCAAGATCCGAAAACTGGGAATTACCCGATACCATTCGAATCTTGGTCCGCCACCCACGAGTCGGATTGCTCGGAAGGGTTAATTGGGTGTTGTGGAGGTATATTAAAATTTAAAATAATGCAGGAAATAACTACAAAATTAACTATTTAAATAACAAGAAATAAATTTATATTTTTAATTAATAAATTAACTTCATAGTCCAGTCCATAAAGTATAGTCTACAAGGAAGGAGACGTACTCAATCGTCGGGTACACCCCCGGCTTTGGCAAGCTAGCAACTCCGAACTTCTGCATTGCACCTCCGAACCTCGAGGAGGAATCGCAACACTTGAAAATAAAGGGGTGAGCCTCATCTCATTGACTCAATATGGGTCCCGTGGATCCCCAACATGAAACAATGGCGGTAAATAGCAGCAATAACAGTAATAATAATAATAGGAGTAGCAACAGCAACAATAACAACGTAAGTAGCAGCCGTACCAAGAACAATAACGATGGCAGTCGGTGGACCCATGACTCTCTAAGCTACTCCTAATGGCAACAGAAAGTAAACCCCGATCTCACAGTTGGAACCGCCGAACCAACAGAAAACCCCGGCTACAGTACTATAAAAAGGGACCACGACACCTCTGTCGTGAGGGCCCATCCTTGCTGACGAAGGCCCAACCAAGACCACGTGGTCCAAGGGTACAGTTACGACCTCGTCGTCATGAACTCTACATTGTCTATGGGTGAAACCTCCATAACTCTACCGGGAACCCTAAATCTTAAAGTAGGGGAAAGTACGCAGAAACCACCCGAAGAGCCACGTCCTCACTGATGGGAAACCAAACCTCGAGTCAAGAGACTCACGTGTCACGTGATGGGAGTACCTACCCACTAGAAGCAAGGCCAGATGCATCCATTGATGATTTAGTCCATGCCTCAGGTGTCTCCCTACTGGTCCCAGGCGGAAACTGAGACACCGTACACAAGTAACACAGGACAAGGGTCTAGTCGGAGTCATGCCCGTCAGCATACGTTCGTAGTCCCTGACCACATGTGCACACACTGACTGACTGTGCAATGTCAGGCCCTCTAGTTGGTTTTCCTCCTGGCCCAGACTTGAGCCGCCACAGTAGGAGGCCCTACGGCAACCAACCTGAAACTGTCTCTCCCGATAAAGCCGCTCTACCACTCCCGGGTAGGTCAACACCCGTGTGTCATAAGAAGGCTACGACTAGTGGGGGGTCGCTGGACGTTGGAACTCTCATTAGGGAAGAAACACCGAAGTACCAACGGGCTACGCATGCACCCATTGTAAGTATCACGAAGTACAGGGTGGCATAGTACCCCTAGAGTCAGGATGACTAGCTAGACTCGCTAATCCAATGACCATTGAGTCACATGACTCAGTCCAAGACTGTTGTACAATACGGCTCCATGCTGTCAAATTACCCTAGTCTAAAAGTTGGAAATCACAGTCAAAAGAACTCATGAGATGGCTTACAACCGTCGGGTTCATTCCCTCTCTAAGAGAGACTAGAAAGCCCCCAACAACCATGGCTGGGTCACGGAACTCATGTTCGTTGACCAAACTCATGGCCCACATGAAAACCACTTTCCGAGGAAACTAACACAGTGTAGAAACATCCCTTAACCCATACTAGAGTGTATGGCGACTTGGACTAGTGTAACAAAGATGCCTAGAACACGCGGGTTCACCTGGACCCTCAAAACCATTTGACACATTAATCGAGGTATTATGACTTCCACGGACACCCAAACACACAAACTCGAGCTAACGGGGTGTCCGGGATATCCACTCGGCAAAAGGTCAACCAATGGGTCTGAATCGGGTCGACCAGTGGCCAAAACAAGTGAAAAGATTAGATTTCGGTCGACCAGCCCACTGGGTCGGTGGACCTACATGAGGGGTCGGTCGACCTGGCCCACAGTCAGGCAGCTCGCTGGCCTAGTTGGTCGACCAAACCAGGCAGTTCGCCCTCTGTGATGAATGCCCAATCGGTCGACCGAACCACCCATTCGATTGACCGATTCCGACGACGCACCTACGAAACCCCATCTGAGGGACCCTAATCCATGTTCCAATCACCCCGAGTGAAGGGAAAAACAAGGGGGAACCATTTCCCAACCTCTAAGCTATCAAAAGGCCACATTTAAACTACAAAAACTTGGTCGAATCGACGAATCTGGCGCTCACCCTAAAAACATGATTTTCACCCCGACATGGAAAGGAAGCCACTCTTGGCCAATAAACTGCGGGAAAATGAAAGGCAAGGGCCAAGGATCCATCCCCCTACCTCTCAAGATCAAATCCCGCTCCAAGGACTTCAATTCCACGTGAAATCGGCACTCGATCCACTGCCGACTTCACGAACGAGCTTCACCGCACCACGGCCTCCATTTTAGCTCCCGTTCTCATTGCTTGCCGTCCCATGTTGCCTCTGCCTCACCCGCCTCAAGCTTCGTCGGCCGTCGGAGAAGAGAGGGAGAGAAGGAGATAAACATGAGGAGAGAGGGAGAGAATGAGATAATGAGGGGAGAGGGGGTGTTTAAGGGTTTAAATTGGAAAATGTTTTGGGATTCAAAAATCTAAAAAATAGAAAAATGGGAAAAAATCATCCCCATGATCCTTGAAAAATGCACAACGCGCCTACAACGTCCCAGAGCTCGAAAACACGATGGTTCACCATATATAGGGGTTCGAGGCCTGATAGTCAAAATTTCAATTTAATTAGGAAACACGATCTGGGACCCACAGATGATCCAAAAATCCCGGGTCTTACAATAGTGATCCCCTTATCCTCTACTCATGCACGACGTCCTCACGTTTCCGAAGACCCTCGAATCCCACTGTCAACGTCGCAATAAGCCTTTCTACCTCTTACTTTTCTTTTGCATTATTTTTGTTCGCTACATGCATCATTTGTTGTTCTAGTTCATGTTTCATTTCTCTTCATAAGAGAACCCCGTATCCATGCATCTCTGCACAAATCACATTTCATCATAGCATTCCCCACCCTTTGCATTCACAAGGGGTTTAAAACAACAACAACAATGTGTGTATTTCTTTATGATTTCAGTATTCTTTCATCACAAGGAATTGATACTATACTACCATTATTTCTAATCCAGTTCAGTGTTTGTTTTATTTTTTTTGTAAGGGTAATCAAAGGAAAGCTCTCTTGATCAGTCGGCCGAGGGAAGAGAAAGAAAGAAACCTCACAAATCTCCTACATCCAAGGTATAATGCTCGATCATTTTATTTTCTATTTTAGGCATCTTCGACCCCTGGCCATCCCACTTCATACATCACACACGCACTCACGTGTGATTTTTCGTTAAAACCCATGAGGATAACTCCCGCGATCGCCTTGTCTTGCATTTCTCTCTTTTCGATGGCGTTCACGTTTGTCTGCTTCGAGTCCTCCCAGGAGACTTATGTCATGTCCCTAGATTTCAGATCGTGTTTCTACGGGCTGTGGATCATGTCCGTATTAGTTTCGGACTTTAATATTGGATTACCGAACCCTTAAATAGTATTTTTATGAATTATTTTGGGTCCATGATGTTGTGCCTCTTAGGCACAAGCATGTGCATTGTGTTTTGATGATAGCATGCTGATTTGTTTTGATGATTGCAACACAGTCAGTGCACTATGATATTGTGTTTTGAATATGGCTGCTGATATGATTGCATAGGACTGTGTCTGATATACAGCATTGAATGCATGAGTTTGCATGAGTATTGCATGATGCGTTGACGCATGGGATCATTGCGTCAACTCACTGGTCTATCCCAGAGCTGGTCTATAAAATGTGTCAACTGGTGCGTCGACGCAGTGGACTCAATGCGTTGACGCATTGGAATTGTTTTGAAAGAGCTCTTGCTTTGCTTCATGCATTAGTCTAAACACTGTCCATCTGAGTGTCTCATGCAGAGTCAATTCATATAGTCTATACACTCTGGTGCATGTTGTTCGTAAAGTCTACACAAGGCCTGTCGGTTGTCATGTCTTCACATTGTCTTAGGCTAAGTATGTACATCGTCAATGATTATTTGAAGTCCATACATTGCAAACATTAGTCTTGAAGTCTGTACAGCTAGTGCACTTGCAAAGTTCATACATTGAACTGTGGCTTGCACTGTTCATGAATTGATACCAAGTCTATACACTGGACCTTGGTTCACCAAGTCTGTACACTCCACATCTTTTGCTACAGGAACCAAGTCTATACACTCTCCCGTTCAAATCCTTCTAAGTCTGTACATTGGCTTCGTATCTGCAAGTCTGTACACTGGACTTCATTTCACCAACTCTATACATCCGATTGATGTTACAGTGTTCACCAAGTCTATACATCGGTTTGATTCAAAGTCTGTACACTGCTTCACTTCGTCAAAGTCCATACATCCTCAGCTAAACCCCATGTCTGTACAACGGCCTCAATCTTCATCAAGTCTACACAGTGCTTCAACCTTCTTATAGTCTGTACAGCCTGGCTTATCGATTCAGAGTCTATACATTGCTCAAGCGTTCAAAGCATCTGAAGTCTGTACAGTGTCCGTTGTCTAGAGTTCTTGAAGTATATATACATTGGACTGTTTCTTTCGAAGTATATACACTACAATGTACATACTTAAACCTTATGACTTCATTCTTGTTGCTGAAGGTAATAGGGTCGACGCTGGGAGCTTAAGGCGTCCACGCACCAGTGAAGATGCATCCACGGATACTCTTCACAGCGTTAACTCTACGCAAAGGCTGCGTCAACTCAGCCACTCAAGAAGCAGAGGCCTTGTCAGAAATACTCCAATGCGTCAACGCCATCAACAAGCAGCATCGACGCAGCGGCTTAAGAGACGCCAATATACAAATTTACATGTTCGTGCGTCAACGCCACCAACTGGCAGCGTCGACGCAGCAGTTCAAGAAAGGGGCGACTTATCTCTGGCTGTCTTCAACGCGTCAACGCTATCCACAGCAGGGTCGACGTAGTGGGACAAATTCAAATGCGTACTAATGAAGGGCATGTGATCCGAGGTGCCTGGCTCGTGATCCAAGGGTGGACGAGATACCAGGATGCTGCCACGTGGTCCGAATTTTTAGGGCAGGAAATGTGGAAGCCACACGCGCCCAGTGTGCCCGCTGCTGCTGCTTATAAAAGGAAGCCTTCATCCTCTGTAGAAGGTCGATCGAAGAAGAAGCCAGGAGAGCAGAAAGCCCTTCGATCCAGAAAAAGAAAAGAAGAAGAAAAAGAGAAGAAGAAGAAGAGAAGTGCAGCAGAGAAGGAAAGAAAAAGAGAAAGAGAGAAAAGGAGAATAGAGAGCGAGAGAAGAAGAGAAGTGTAGTAGAGAAGAAAAAGAGAAAGAGAGAAAAGGATAACAGAGAGCGAGAGAAGAAGAGAAGTGCAGTAGAGAAGAAAGAGAAAGAGAGAGAGTGAAGAAAGAGAGTGAGATCGAGGGAGATCTGCTCCTACTGGACCGTGGATCAGATTCAAGTCAGTCAGCTCCGTTGAGAGCTACATTGTGCATTTCATTTTTCAGCTTTCTGTTTGCTGAAGTTATTTTCATTTCGTGTTTTTGTTTTTCCTATTTTCATTTGGTTATCCTTGTTCTTCCGATCTTCAGTAGTGAGGTCGGGTTCCTCCTGGTGAGTCAGGAGAAGGGAGATCTGATCTCCGGTTTGCAAGCAGCAGGGGGGCTGCTTGTAGGTTCCCTCCGGGCTAGGAGGAAGAGAGGCTAGGCCTCTGGTGGATTGCTGGTAGCAGAGTGCTACTGGCTGGTTCACTGGTAGCGGGGCTGCTACTAGTGGGGTTCCCTCTTGGTATAGAGGAAGAGAGACGTGAGTCTCTGGTTTCTAGTGACCGTGGGTTGCTAGAGGTTCCCTCCGTGTAGGAGGAAGAGAGGAGGTTGTTCCCCTGGGTAAGCTGTGTATCAGCGTCTGTTGGCAAGCTGTGTTGCCCAGCTGTTAGTGAAGCCACACTCGGTTTGAGTGTGGGGTGGATGTAGGTCCACTGGACCGAGCCACCTAAAACCCATTGTGGAGTGGTTTGATTTCTTCATCTGTCTTATTGCTTCCGCTAGATGCTTGCATAAGGGCGCTTCAAGTGTTTGCTTCAAGTTCAATGAAGTTGATTAGCTGCGCACGCTATCTGTTTGACACTGGGATTGTGTGTTGCTTGAATTGTCTAATTGCTTAGAGTGTCTTAATTTGTTAAGTGATTGAAATTCTAATTGAGCTATAGTTCGTCTAACTTGTCTTGTTAGAGTGCTTACTGTCTGTTTGTTTTATTCCGCAACTGCTAATTAGTCTCTCAGATTTGATAAATATATCTAGTTAGCATTCTAGATAGTTAGTGTGCCGAATATTTTAATAGGGCGAAAGATTTAAAAGGGCTATATTCATTCACCCCCCCTCTGAATACTGCACCGAACCCAAAAATTGGTATCAGAGCGGTCTCTGACTTAACAGATCTAACAATCTACAGAGGATCCTGCTAACTGTTTAGTGCATTTCAGAGTGGGTGTATTGTGCTCGTTGTTTTGTTTCACCGGTTTAGTGCTTTACCTTGCCCATCTGGTTTTGCTGCATTTCTTGTCATTTGTTTTAGTGAGTTGAATCTGTTTGCCATCTGTCCAAATGGATCGTCCTCCAATTTATGATGGTTCTAACTTTGAAAGTTGGCTAGGAGACCTAGCTGTGTATGTAGATTCCATTGATCCCAAACTATGGAGTTTGCTATCCAAAGGCCCACATCGATTACCCAGAGATCAGACCAAGTGGTCTAGTGAGGACACCTTTAAGAACCGTGATAATGTCATAATTCTTAATATTTTGAGAGCTACTGTTAATACTGATGTATATTCTTTTGCTCTCAGGTGCAATTCTGAAAAAGAGATATATGACAAAGTTATCTCTGCGCATAACCAACAGAGTGATAGTTGTTTGATGGCCAACCGGGATAATGAAGATTCCTCATCCAAGGTAAATTCTGAATCTGAATCCGAAGAGATTTCAATTGATGAATTATGGGATATGTATGAGGAACGTTCTGAGAAATGTAAATATTTGAAATCTAAAAATAGAAAGCTGAAAAAGAAATGTGATCAGATTAATTCGAATGCTCATTGTGAAAAATGTCAAGATCTGAGAAAATCTCATGAAATATGCTTAGCTAATCTGAATGTGAGTAAGGAACAAATTTCTATTTTGGAAAATAAAAATCAGGAACTCACAGACAAGATTTCTGAACTAGAAGATAAGCTGAATTCATTAGGAAATGATCAAATCTTAACTAATGAACTAGTTCAGAATGAACTAACTAGAAAGGAGAATGAAGAGCTGAAGCTGCTTAATTCTGCTATATCTGAGAGACTTTTAATATTTGAAAAAGGGAAGAATTCAGTTGAAAATGAATATGAGAGAGTGAGTACATTGATAGAAGAGATTGATAGCTACAAAGCCATAAATGTCTTACTTAATGAAAAAATCACAGATTCTAAAATGCTCATTTCTTCTCTCAAAAATGAAATCACTGAATTGAACAATTCTCTGCCTGAGTCATTTAAAAATAAAGAAAATCCAAAGGATGTTTCTAAGAAGAAAGTCTCTGATGGAGGCAGTAATCAGGAAGAAAGAAAAAGACAGCACATAACCTTTGTGCGTAGCTCTGAGTTAGCTAGCACTTCAGGCTCTTCTTCAAATATGCATGCTAATCAGGAAAATAAGAAAACAAAGGAGAAAAGAAAAGTTTTGAAAAAGAATGATAACGATCAGCATGCTAAGAAAGTTCAGGCCAAAAAATCTAGTGTCAAAAATGTCAAATGCTTTTACTGTGGAAAGTTTGGCCATGAGATGGCTGATTGTTTTGTGATGAAGAAGGATGAATTGAAGTATGATAGAATTCATGCTAGGAAGCCTACTATGAGGAAACCTTCTTCTGCTCACACCAAAAGGCATCAATGTTTTTATTGTCATAAAATAGGTCATCTCATGCATGATTGTAGACAAATGAAATTAGATGATCTATATGCTGTTAGAATGCATGATAAACTGTTCCATGCTAAAAATCATGCATCTCATAAAAAGAACATTCAATATTTTCTTTGTGGCAAATTGGGCCACATGGTTGAAAATTGTTGGCATGCTCAGGGAAAGAAATCTAACTCTGAATTTATTAAATTCCCTGTAAACAGAAATGGTTTTGGTTACAATAAATTCCTTGTAAACAATACTTCTCATGGAAATATTCTTGTCTCGAAAGTTCAGCATATTGCATGCTTTAACTGTGGAAAGCCAAGTCATAGGGCTGCAACCTGTTGGCTGGCAGGATACCAAAGCCAGACTAGTTTTGGTAAACAGAATTTCAATTTCGTTAACAAAAATTTCCATGCATATGCATTTAGAACACCTGCTCATAGGAATGTGCACAAAATAAATTTCAGAACTGCTGCATCATGCCACTACTGTGGTCAGATAGGTCATTCAATGAATGATTGTCATGTGATGAGAATTGATGGCCTTCATGCACAGAAGTTGGCTACCATACCTGCTAGGAATGTCACTGTTAATTTAGGACCCAAGACTTCTTGGGTTCCTGCAGGATCAAAGTAATCCAGTTGTTGCAGGTGTGCCTTGGAAATGAATAAGAGGGGTTAACCAAGGCACTCAAGAATGAAAATCCCATGATTGAACTTTTCATGTCAGTTCCAAAACTCTATGTTTAAACTTCATTATCTGAAATTGTTGAACTGTCTGTTTGAATTCTAATGTATCTTCTTGATTAGCTGATCGGTCTATATTCCAGACTCAGCTATTGAGTTTAAGTTTGCACATATCTGATGCTCTTCTCTCTTGCTAGTTTTTGCACTATGAACATAGGATGCTTGATGTTCTGCTCAATCATTTTTGAGTCGATGCATACCTTGTATTGAGCTTGAATGGTTCTTCAGTGTATAGAGTCAATGCATGTGTCTTGTGTCAATGCATTGCATGCTTGATTACATACTTGGACTGAGCTTGAATGGGTCAGTTAGTGCATACAGTCAATGCATGTGTCTAGTGTCTGCATACATCATATGCATGACTGTCAATGAAATTGATCAATGCATATAGGACTGATTTGCATGACTATCATTTGCTTATTGTTGTAGTATGCATGTCATGTAATGCATATCATCATATGTTGAAAAATCTGAAAAGGATAAAAATGTTCATGACTTGGGTGCATAAACTTGAAATGATTGCATATCATCATTGTCAGGTTTGGATTTTCTGAACTCTCCTCATACATAATTTGCATATAGATGATTGTCTGGAATTGCATATGCATACATGTTGATTTGTTGGTGCTAAACTGAAGCTTCTGCAATATGAATTGAACAATCATGTTAATGGTAATTCTCTTCTGTCTAATTGGTATGAATCATATCCGAATGCAAATTTTGATATCATGTGATGTGATTTCAATACATTTCATGCATATAGATAGGGGGAACTTGTATGCTGTCGCTTGGTCATCATTATCAGATTTGGTGCATAGTCTGCATATAGAACAGTGTATTGCATAACATATCCTTTGCATCTTGGTGTCAGGAGGAGCTGAGAGTTCTGTTCAACTCCTTGAATCTTATCACTTCTCACTGTCCCCATCTAGTTCTTTCATATCTTTTGACATCAGATGATCCAGCAACTCAATGCCTATTGCTATCATTTCCCTAACCTTCACTGAACAACAGTTTTGGTTCTGGTTTAGTACATTGAGTTGTGATTATTTCAATTGTTCTTTTATAAGAATCACTCTTACAAATTGAAAAGAACTAAAGGTTTAACATTTATAAATTGGAGAGTTAAGTGTCTGCACTTCAGAATTTGAGATAAAAGAAAACTTTTATAGCTCTTAATCTTTGTCTCATGGCTAAAATAGAAAAAGTTTTTGTAATGCCTAAATGTGTTGAACTGGATATGTCTAGAACAGGCTAATAAGAGTGTGTACTGATTTTTTAAACAATCACTCTAAAAGAGATAAGGGCAGCAGTAAATAAGATCATAAATACTATGAACTGAACATAGTGACAGAGCAATGGCTGAATTGCACTGAGAAATTATGATCTCCTCCAATGAAGCAGGAGAACTCATAGTCATGAAGTGCTTCAGAATATCTCTGTTCAAAGGGTCAAATCTATAGGGGGAGTTCTCACCGAGTAACTGGGGGTACTGGCCTCTAATCAAGGTGTACCCTTAATGTCAAAAGTGAAGACTACTCTTTGTGGGTTTTGATCTGAAATGGGTCTAGTAGTTTATGCCTAGTAACTGGGGGTACCTGCCTCTGATCAAGGTGTACACCTAATGCCAACAGCATAAATGCCACTGATCTATTTACTTAGTACAGGTTCTGAAATTCAAAAGTGAAAATCAAACTGCTGTAACCTTTCGAAAAATCAAAAGTCAATGAGTGAAAATTGGTTTTATCAATACATGTTCAAGTTGCCTCTCTTGAATTTCCTTGTTTAATCACAAAAGGGTATTATTTCTGACTTATCTATTAATACCATGTGCCCTAGATTCATTGCTATAAATGGAATCTATAAACTCTTGTTCAGGGGTCAAATGTTTTACTCTAGATTTATCACTGTTAAACCTGAATTTTTGTCAAAATTATATGTTGCTGATTCTTATACTTTAACAGTTGTTTATAATCATGCTTCCCTTCTGAACCTATGATTCAGTTGTTGTCAAGTGACCTTCCTACCTTCTCTTCCTTGTTTATCTGTTCATATTCCTTCTCAAAGGGGGAGCTATTATTTAAGGGGAGAAATAATTCAGGGGAGTCTTACATTCAGGGGGAGAATGTTCTAGAGGAATTTGCATGCATAATGCACTTTGCACTCTTGTTTTTACTGTTTTTCTCTTTTTGATCATGTCAAAGGGGGAGAAAATCTTGTGTGTGACTCACTGTCACATTATGTTACCATCATCAAAAAGGGGGAGAATGTTGTGCCTCTTAGGCACAAGCATGTGCATTGTGTTTTGATGATAGCATGCTGATTTTTTTTGATATTGCAACACAGTCAGTGCACTATGATATTGTGTTTTGAATATGGCTGCTGATATGATTGCATAGGACTGTGTCTGATATATAGCATTGAATGCATGAGTTTGCATGAGTATTGCATGATGCGTTGACGCATGGGATCATTGCGTCAACTCACTGGTCTGTCCCAGAGCTGGTCTATAAAATGTGTCAACTGGTGCGTCGACGCAGTGGACTCAATGCGTTGACGCATTGGAATTGTTTTGAAAGAGCTCTTGCTTTGCTTCATGCATTAGTCTAAACACTGTCCATCTGAGTGTCTCATGCAGAGTCAATTCATATAGTCTATACACTCTGGTGCATGTTGTTCGTAAAGTCTACACATGGCCTGTCGGTTGTCATGTCTTCACATTGTCTTAGGCTAAGTATGTACATCGTCAATGATTATTTGAAGTCCATACATTGCATACATTAGTCTTGAAGTCTGTACAGCCAGTGCACTTGCAAAGTTCATACATTGAACTGTGGCTTGCACTGTTCATGAATTGATACCAAGTCTATACACTGGACCTTGGTTCACCAAGTCTGTACACTCCACATCTTTTGCTACAGGAACCAAGTCTATACACTCTCCCGTTCAAATCCTTCTAAGTCTGTACATTGACTTCGTATCTGCAAGTCTGTACACTGGACTTCATTTCACCAACTCTATACATCCGATTGATGTTGCAGTGTTCACCAAGTCTATACATCGGTTTGATTCAAAGTATGTACACTGCTTCACTTCGTCAAAGTCCATACATCCTCAGTTGAACCCCATGTCTGTACAACGGCCTCAATCTTCATCAAGTCTACACAGTGCTTCAACCTTCTTATAGTCTGTACAGCCTGGCTTATCGATTCAGAGTCTATACATTGCTCAAGCGTTCAAAGCATCTGAAGTCTGTACAGTGTCCGTTGTCTAGAGTTCTTGAAGTATATATACATTGGACTATTTCTTTCGAAGTATATACACTACAATGTACATACTTAAACCTTATGACTTCATTCTTGTTGCTGAAGGGAACAGGGTCGACGCTGGGAGCTTAAGGCGTCCACGCACCAGTGAAGATGCATCCACGGATACTCTTTACAGCGTTAACTCTACGCAAAGGCTGCGTCAACTCAGCCACTCAAGAAGCAGAGGCCTTGTCAAAAATACTCTAATGCGTCAACGCCATCAACAAGCAGTGTCAACGCAGCGGCTTAAGAGACGCCAATATACAAATGTACATGTTCGTGCGTCAACGCCACCAACTGGCAGCGTCGACGCAGCAGTTCAAGAAAGGGGCGACTTATCTCTGGCTATCTTCAACGCGTCAACGCTATCCACAGCAGGGTCGACGCAGTGGGACAAATTCAAATGCGTACTAATGAAGGGCACGTGATCTGAGGTGCCTGGCTCGTGATCCAAGGGTGGACGAGATACCAGGATGCTGCCACGTGGTCCAAATTTTTAGGACAGGAAATGTGGAAGCCACACGCGCCCAGTGTGCCTGCTGCTGCTGCTTATAAAAGGAAGCCTTCATCCTCTGTAGAAGGTCGATCGAAGAAGAAGCCAGGAGAGCAGAAAGCCCTTCGATCCAGAAAAAGAAAAGAAGAAGAAAAAGAGAAGAAGAAGAAGAGAAGTGCAGCAGAGAAGGAAAGAAAAAGAGAAAGAGAGAGAAGGAGAACAGAGAGCGAGAGAAGAAGAGAAGTGTAGTAGAGAAGAAAAAGAGAAAGAGAGAAAAGGATAACAGAGAGCGAGAGAAGAAGAGAAGTGCAGTAGAGAAGAAAGAGAAAGAGAGAGAGTGAAGAAAGAGAGTGAGATCGAGGGAGATCTGCTCCTACTGGACCGTGGATCAGATCCAGGCCAGTCAGCTCCGTTGAGAGCTACATTGTGCATTTCATTTTTCAACTTTCTATTTGCTGAAGTTATTTTCATTTCGTGTTTTTATTTTTCCTATTTTCATTTGGTTATCCTTGTTCTTCCGATCTTCAGTAGTAAGGTCGGGTTCCTCCTGGTGAGTCAGGAGAAGGGAGATCTGATCTCCGGTTTGCAAGCAGCAGGGGGGCTGCTTGTAGGTTCCCTCCGGGCTAGGAGGAAGAGAGGCTAGGCCTCTGGTGGATTACTGGTAGCAGAGTGCTACTGGCTGGTTCACTGGTAGCGGGGCTGCTACTAGTGGGGTTCCCTCTTGGTATAGAGGAAGAGAGACGTGAGTCTCTGGTTTCTAGTGACCGTGGGTTGCTAGAGGTTCCCTCCGTGTAGGAGGAAGAGGGGAGGTTGTTCCCCTGGGTAAGCTGTGTATCAGCGTCTGTTGGCAAGCTGTGTTGCCCAGCTGTTAGTGAAGCCACACTCAGTTTGAGTGTGGGGTGGATGTAGGTCCACTGGACCGAACCACCTAAAACCCATTGTGGAGTGGTTTGATTTCTTCATCTGTCTTATTGCTTCCGCTAGATGCTTGCATAAGGGCGCTTCAAGTGTTTGCTTCAAGTTCAATGAAGTTGATTAGCTGCGCACGCTATCTGTTTGACACTGGGATTGTGTGTTGCTTGAATTGTCTAATTGCTTAGAGTGTCTTAATTTGTTAAGTGATTGAAATTCTAATTGAGCTATAGTTCATCTAACTTGTCTTGTTAGAGTGCTTACTGTCTGTTTGTTTTATTCCGCAACTGCTAATTAGTCTCTCAGATTTGATAAATCTATCTAGTTAGCATTCTAGATAGTTAGTGAGCCGAATATTTTAATTGGGCGAAAGATTTAAAATGGCTATATTCATTCACCCCCCCTCTGAATACTGCACTGAACCCAACACATGACGGTGCGTGGAGTGGCCTAGGTTTTTCCTAAAAGTTTTCTGGGTGAGATTGTATTTTTTGGAGTTTTTCCGGAGTTATTATGAATTCTCTAGTTGAAAAAAGGGGGAAAATAAAAAATTCCTTTTATTAAAATCCCCTTCCCTCTCATTTCTCCCCCTCTCACTCTTGTAACCCTCTCCCCCTTTCACTCACGTTCTCTTCCTCTCACTCTCACGTCTCTCCCTCTCTCTCCCTCTTCTTCCCCGATGGCCGATGGGGAGGAGTGGCGGTGTCACGCCCCGAGCGCGGAAGATACCCGGAGATGCGTGACGTGTCTATATCAATCATGTCAATCAGAGTGGTCGTGTATTCGACACGAAGACAGAGATGCGCAAAATAGCAAGATAACCCAATCCTTATTTCATAATGGATAGACTATTACAAATCCAATACTCTGTTTAACAAAAAGAAAAGTACATAGTTGACTCGAGAAAACTATAGAACCAACTAGACGACACTTGTAGAAGCTCTATCACTTTCACTCTTGACCATTCCCATCCGATTGACTTCCATCGTCGTCGGACTTACCTGAAAAGTACAAAGGGACAAACGGAATGAGCGAACGCTCAGTAGGAAATTATATCTCAAGTACTAGCAAGGGGTTTAAGTAATTACATCTTTCATGAATGCAATAAAGCTATGCATGCTCGCATAAAACGACAAGATAGAGAGAATGTAATATCAAGAAATAAGATGAACTTAATCATGAACTTCCAACAAGATGACAAGTGTATTCAAGGTATTCAAGCAAGCACGTTTAACAAGTCATGTCAAGAACTTTGGCTATCATGTATCAAGCAAGTAAATTACCCTTTTTCGGGCCACGCATTTCATGTAAAGTCAAGTACGATTCAAGTACAAGATGTGTGTGGAATGTCCAATCAAGCAAGTCAAGTACTCGGTATAATGCCAGATACCTTATCATTTTAACTCCCATGGGCACAAGTACTTTCGGGTGCTCCTCCCAGGACCAGATCGGGCCCTATATGCGCAGGCATTTATCATGTGTTTTGACATCCACTCTTGTTTATATAGCCAATATAGAATTTCAATAATCAAGCTTGTAGATACGTATGACAGCATTGATAGAATAGAGTCCAAAAATATGACAAAGGCCGTAGAATGGCGATAATAACGGTATAATCACGAGTTCGATAAAACTAGGTAGAATATGGTTCCCTTAACTTAGGTACCATGATAAATCGATATGGACATTCTTTATATAGAACTGAGGTCCACATGAACATAAGATCAAGCAAAATACCCTCATTCTTATCATAGAATTGGGGTTTACAAGAACGACATGATATGGCATGATATCATCATCCCATTAAGAATTTCTTATGATATACTCTTTGTATATTCATAAGGGCCGGTATACCATGTTCCTTTAGATTGACATGGCAAGGATCGTGTAATGGGTTTTTAGGGTACAACCAGCTCAGTCGGCCTTGAGGGAATCCAAGGCTACGAGGAGTCTTACGGAGGTCTCTATGACTAACTCGCTAGTCCAAAGGAACGGAATGTCCAATGGAGAGCTTGTATGTCAATGAGAGTTGAGTGTGATCGATAAATCAACGTAAAAAGTGGGACTATACTCACGGAATGGAGAATAGTGCCGATATATATATATATATATATATATATATATATATATATATATATATATATATGTATAATATGAAACCATCGGTAATAGAATCAAGACGAAATCAGGTTACAGTAAAATAACGACTTGAGTAAAGTCGTGTATTGAATAATTAACGCCTAACATGAGGGCGTTTACATATATTGCCAATTTGCAGAATTTTCATTATTTCATTAATTTATCAAAAACACGCCTTGCCTGGGGGCGTTTATTCAAAGTTGAGATCAAAAACGCGCCCTTGGAAGGGGCGTTACTTTCTAATTCCATTTTACAGAATATGTAAATTTCAGGATTTTAACAGATACACGCCTTAGGAAAGGGCGTTACTTTTCAGATTCACGCCTTGTTCTGGGGCGTTAAAATATGGAAAACGACTTTGTCCAAGTCGTGAATTTCAAGAATTTTACAATATTACAGGAAATAAAATTTCAAGGGACATGAGACATGTCGTTGCAGTATAACAGGAATTCACAGGTATGCAAGATATTAGAATCTATATTTCATAATTTATTGAATTTTAAACAGGATCAATTATCAATTTTCAGGTGAGTCTTATGAAATTAACGCCTGCGTACATGGCGTCAAATATTAAATTGACGACCACTGCATGGTCGTGTATTTTAAATTAGCGCCCTGGTCAAGGGCGTTTCTTTCAAAATATTGCAGAGAACGAAATAAAAACCTTATAAACAGTATGCATGCCATGCTTATGTATAGATATCTTGCATTAATTCTTATTTGGGCTACAATAACTTGAGAAAATCCTACCTTAATAATGGATTTGAGGATGAAAGACACGTGAAGATCTTGATAAGAACACCCTGAAGCTTCTAACAGCAGCAACCAGCAGCAGGCAAAGAACCTTTGTTCTTTGATAGATCACTAGAGTTTTCCTACAGAGGGATATGAAGAGATATTAGTAATTTCTTCATAATGCTTGGCTGAAGATGGAAGATAGAAGAACTTACCCTTGTTCTTCACGAAGTCTAGGCTTCTTCAACCTGTAAGAAGAAAGAGGGTGAAGAATCATTAGTTCTTCACGTAGGCAAAGCAGAGAACAAAAGGAATTAGAAGAACAGTTTGTTCTTCACGTACCTCTGCAGTCGAATGAATCAAATAGGTTTAGGGTTGTTCGATCAAGACTATTTATAGGATTTTTTTTTGGGAATCCTATTAGGGCTAGAGTTTGATTAGAAGTAATGTTTCTAAGATAGAGTTATTGCCACGTTATAACTCTTTCTAATACTTATCACTTACTCTGGATAAGTTCTGGGTTCGAACGGTTCCGAATGGAATTAACGACTTTGGTCAGGGCGTGTATTCTTTAATTAACGCCTTGCATAAGGGCGTTTCTTAAAAAGCGCCTTGAAAAAGGGCGTTTCGTGTTTTAAAACACGCCCAAGATAGGGGCGTTTCTTTTACTTACCCATTTGGTCGCGTGAGAACTGACGACCGTAGGTGTGGGCGTCCTTTCTTTATTCACGCCATGGATAGAGGCGTTTCTTTATAAATTAACGCCTTAATAAGAGGCGTTATTTTTAATTTGTTTTATTTCGTCCAATTAACCCTATTCCTTTTATATATATTACTTCTGTAATATATATGTTTTAATTCATTTCAATTATTCATTTATTAGGGTTGCTACACCCTCCCCCACTTAAAAAGAATTTGGTCCCCAAATTCAATATATATAGAATTATACACGTGGAGAGTGTAGGACATATACCTCTTAGAATAACTCGGGAAATCGTTTCTTCATAGATTCCTCGGTCTCCCATGTCGCTTCGTGTTCAGGATTCTTATTCCATTGCACCTTAAGCATGGGAATAACCTTATTCCTTAGAGCTCGTATTTCTCGATCTAATATCTTTAAAGGCCTCTGTTCATATGTGAGATCTTTCTGGATCACCAGATCTCCATGCTCAATAATATGTGACGGATCGTGCACATACTTCTTCAACATAGATATGTGAAATACATTGTGTACCTCGGACAACTGAGGAGGCAACGCGATGCGATAAGCAACCTCGCCAACTCTTTCGAGTACCTCAAATGGTCCGATGAATCTTGGCGTAAGCTTGCCCTTAACACCAAATCTTCGTATGCCACGTCCAGGGGATATTTTAAGAAATACATGATCTCCAACCTGGAATTCAAGATCTCTTCTCCTGGTATCAGCATAAGCCTTTTGCCTTGTCTGAGCAACTTGTAATCTTTCTCTGATTACCTGTATCTTCTCAGTTGTATCCCTTACCATGTCTGGACCTAATAGTTGTTTCTCTCCAACTTCGTTCCAACATATGGGAGATCGGCAACTCCTTCCGTATAAGGCTTCGAAAGGTGCCATTTGGATACTAGCTTGGTAGCTATTATTATATGCAAATTCAACTAAAGGTAAGTGGTCATGCCAGCTTCCTCCAAAGTCAATAATGCATGCTCTCAGCATATCTTCAACAACTTGATTAGTTCGCTCGATCTGACCATCCGTTTGTGGGTGAAAAGCAGTACTAAAGTTGAGCCTTGTTCCCAACGAATGTTGTAATCCCTTCCAAAAATAAGAAGTAAAACGGGGATCTCTATCAGACACGATTGAGACAGGAATTCCATGTATCCTGACTATTTCTTTGATGTATAGTGCAGCTAGCACATCAATTGACCATCGGCTTTTGATTGGCAAGAAATGTGCCGATTTAGTCAATCGGTCAATGATAACCCAGATTCCATCATGTCCTCCTTTAGATTTAGACAAACCCATGATGAAGTCCATACCAATATCCTCCCATTTCCACTTAGGAATATCTAGAGGATGTAGTTTTCCCGCAGGCTTTTGGTGTTCCGCCTTGACCTGTTGGCATGTGAGACAGCGTGATACATAGTCCGCTATTTCTCTTTTCATATTAGGCCACCAAAAGTTCCTCTTTACATCTTGGTACATTTTGGTTGATCCTGGATGAATAGTGTACCTTGATCGGTGAGCTTCATCTAAGATCTTCTTCTTTAATTCCGGACAATCGGGTATACAAGTTCTATCTTTGAACGATAATCTTCCATCAGAAGTTAGTTGAAAATCAGATTGTCCTTCTAATCTGCCTTTGATTCCTACTAATATAGGATCATCATCCTGAAGTGTTTGTATCTCAGATAACAAATCTGACTGTATGCTTACATGAGATAGTGTGACAAATTTGGATTCCGTGTCCAAGCTTATATTGAGCTCGGAGAATTGTTCAAGTAACCTCCATTCTTGCATCATACAATTTGCTATCATTGCTCTCGGCTTTCGACTAAGGGCGTCAGCAACATAATTACCCTTTCCGGGATGGTATTGTATATTGAAGTCGAAGTCCTTGAGATATTCTAGCCAGCGTCTTTGTCTCATGTTTAGCTCCTTTTGTGAAAATAGATATTTGAGACTTTTGTGATCGGAGTATACAGTAAACTGTACTCCATATAAGTAGTGTCTCCATATCTTTAGGGCAAATACTACCGCAGCCAGTTCTAAGTCATGGACGGGGTAATTCTCCTCATGCTTCTTCAGTTGACGTGAAGAGTATGCTATGACCTTTCCTTGTTGCATTAGGACACATCCAAGGCCAATGCCAGAAGCATCAGTGTAGACCTCGAATTTCTCTCCTTCTGTTGGTAGAGCTAATACTGGAGCTGTAGTGAGATGATCTTTGAGAGTTTGGAAACTTCTTTCACATTCCTCACTCCATTCATATCGGATCTCCTTGCGAGTTAACCTTGTAAGGGGCACGGCGATCTTAGAGAAATCTTTGATGAATCGCCGATAATAGCCTGCAAGACCTAAGAAACTTCTGATCTCGCTTGCATTAGTGGGTCTTTCCCAGTTTCTTACAGCTTCAACCTTTGACGGATCTACAGATAAACCGTCCTTGGATATGACATGTCCGAGAAAAGCCACTTCTTCAAGCCAGAACTCGCATTTGCTGAGTTTAGCATATAATTGATTTATCCTCAAGACTTGCAATGCAATCCTCAAATGCTCTTCATGTTCTTCCTTAGTCTTAGAATATATCAATATATCATCAATGAAGACTACTATGAATTGATCCAAGTAAGGCCTGAATATGCTATTCATTAACTGCATAAAGGCAGCAGGGGCATTTGTTAGTCCAAAAGGCATAACAACAAATTTGTAATGGCCATACCTGCTTCTGAATGCGGTCTTGTGAATGTCATCATCCTTGATTCTTAATTGATGATATCCTGACCTGAGATCAATCTTGGAAAAATATTTGGATCCTGAAATCTGATCAAATAACTCATCGATTCTCGGCAGTGGATACTTGTTCTTGATAGTAAGATGATTCAACTGTCGATAGTCGATACACAATCTCATGGATCCATCCTTCTTCTTTACAAATAAGACTGGTGCTCCCCACGGGGAAGTACTTGGTCTAATAAACCCTTTTCGGATTAGTTCCATCAACTGCTCCTTCAACTCCTTGAGTTTAGCAGGGGACATTCTATATGGTGCCTTTGAAACAGGACCAGCACCAGGGACTAAGTCAATGGTGAAGGCCACTTCTCTTTGAGGGGGTAATCCCGGCAAATCTTCTGGAAATACGTCTGGGAATTCTCGTACTACTTGAACGTCTTCTATCTTGGTTTCTTTAGCTTCTTTAACAGTGACAAAAGCAAGGAAGGATACACATCCTTTCCTGACGAGCTTGCTTGCTCGAAGAGCCGAAATAAGAGGGGATTTGCTTCGACTCTTAGGACTAGTATAAGTCAGTTCTGGAAATTCTTTGAAAACAATCTTGCTATTACGGCAATCAACCGTTGCCTGGTACTTAGATAACCAATCTGCTCCTAGTATAACATCATATTCTTTTAGATCTAAGCAGATAAGATCAATAGGAAAATTCTTTCCTCGAACCAACACCTCACAGTTTTGGTAATGATGCGTGATATCCGTCTCGTTTCCGAGAGGAGTAGACAACACTATTTTCATCCATTCCGGTTCTAGAGGTAACGGGTCAGCAAACTTCTTAGAAACAATAGAATGCGATGCACCCGTATCAAATAAGACATGTGCATATTTGGAACAAATTTTCAATGTACCTTCCACTAATCCGCCTTCTTCTTCCGGTTCGGTCTCCTGTATTGCATGAAGACGAGCATTCTTTGTCACCGGGCGTTTACTATTGCCGGCTTGGTCGTTCATTAATGGACACTCGGGAATCCGATGCTCACGGCTTCCACAACGGAGACAAGCTCCTAATTTCCTCCAGCATTCTTCTGTCTTGTGACCAGCCTTGTCACAATGCTTGCAGACTGTATTCGAAGGGGTAGTGGTGATAGAGAAAGGCTTGGTCTTCTTGAATTTCTGATCTTGAGAGGAAGAACCTCCATTATTGGGCCTCTTCTTAAAGTTGGGTTTGAAAGAACCCGAACCCGTGACTTGTTCCTTCTTGTCTTTTCCACGGATCCTATCAGATAGTTCCGTGGCATCTTCAAGTAATTGAGCTCGGCGTACTATTTCAGAATAAATTTGGATGTCCATAGGCGCCAATTGAGTAATATAGTGGGGCCTAAGCCCATTAAGAAATCTACGGGCTTTCATCTTCTCCGTGCTAATTAAATGCTTAGCATATCTAGACAGTCTAGAGAACTGTGCTTCATAATCAGCCACCGATAAAGATCTTTGCTTTAATGCGGCAAATTCGGCGGCCTTCTTTTCCTGGACCCTATCAGAGAAATATTTGGCGTTGAAATATTCAACGAATTCACCCCATGTAACTTGAGTTGGGTCAATAGTAGCTTCAATCGACTCCCACCAGCATCTAGCATCCCTTTCTAACTGGAAAGTAGCTAATAAGACTTTGTCCTGATCCGTGCATTGCATAACACGGAATATACGTTCAATCTCCCGAACCCAATGCTCGGCATCGTCTGGATCGGTCGATCCCATGAACTTCGGGGGATTCATATTCTTGAATGCTTGGTATAAGCTTCCAGCTCGTGGAGCACCACCTTGTGCTACCTGTTGTAGCACTTGGGTCATCCCTTGAAGGGTACGCTGCATGTTGCGCCATTGAGCACGTTCGGCAGCCATTATCCTACAATTACAATAGCTATGTTAGTATTATATCACTATGATCTTATAAAGGACTCATTGATCATTTAACCCTTGGTTCTACCCACTCTCACTTGGTTAAAGGTTTTGAAACCTATCCTTGGACTTGGGTTTCCTAGGAATTGAATACCTTAGGCTCTGATACCACAAAGACTGTCACGCCCCGAGCGCGGAAGATACCCGGAGATGCGTGACGTGTCTATATCAATCATGTCAATCAGAGTGGTCGTGTATTCGACACGAAGACAGAGATGCGCAAAATAGCAAGATAACCCAATCCTTATTTCATAATGGATAGACTATTATAAATCCAATACTCTGTTTAACAAAAAGAAAAGTACATAGTTGACTCGAGAAAACTATAGAACCAACTAGACGACACTTGTAGAAGCTCTATCACTTTCACTCTTGACCATTCCCATCCGATTGACTTCCATCGTCGTCGGACTTACCTGAAAAGTACAAAGGGACAAACGGAATGAGCGAACGCTCAGTAGGAAATTATATCTCAAGTACTAGCAAGGGGTTTAAGTAATTACATCTTTCATGAATGCAACAAAGCTATGCATGCTCGCATAAAACGACAAGATAGAGAGAATGTAATATCAAGAAATAAGATGAACTTAATCATGAACTTCCAACAAGATGACAAGTGTATTCAAGGTATTCAAGCAAGCACGTTTAACAAGTCATGTCAAGAACTTTGGCTATCATGTATCAAGCAAGTAAATTACCCTTTTTCGGGCCACGCATTTCATGTAAAGTCAAGTACGATTCAAGTACAAGATGTGTGTGGAATGTCCAATCAAGCAAGTCAAGTACTCGGTATAATGCCAGATACCTTATCATTTTAACTCCCATGGGCACAAGTACTTTCGGGTGCTCCTCCCAGGACCAGATCGGGCCCTATATGCGCAGGCATTTATCATGTGTTTTGACATCCACTCTTGTTTATATAGCCAATATAGAATTTCAATAATCAAGCTTGTAGATACGTATGACAGCATTGATAGAATAGAGTCCAAAAATATGACAAAGGCCGTAGAATGGCGATAATAACGGTATAATCACGAGTTCGATAAAACTAGGTAGAATATGGTTCCCTTAACTTAGGTACCATGATAAATCGATATGGACATTCTTTATATAGAACTGAGGTCCACATGAACATAAGATCAAGCAAAATACCCTCATTCTTATCATAGAATTGGGGTTTACAAGAACGACATGATATGGCATGATATCATCATCCCATTAAGAATTTCTTATGATATACTCTTTGTATATTCATAAGGGCCGGTATACCATGTTTCTTTAGATTGACATGGCAAGGATCGTGTAATGGGTTTTTAGGGTACAACCAGCTCAGTCGGCCTTGAGGGAATCCAAGGCTACGAGGAGTCTTACGGAGGTCTCTATGACTAACTCGCTAGTCCAAAGGAACGGAATGTCCAATGGAGAGCTTGTATGTCAATGAGAGTTGAGTGTGATCGATAAATCAACGTAAAAAGTGGGACTATACTCACGGAATGGAGAATAGTGCCGATATATATATATATATATAAATATAAATATATATATATATATATATATATAATATGAAACCATCGGTAATAGAATCAAGACGAAATCAGGTTACAGTAAAATAACGACTTGAGTAAAGTCGTGTATTGAATAATTAACGCCTAACATGAGAGCGTTTACATATATTACCAATTTGCAGAATTTTCATTATTTCATTAATTTATCAAAAACACGCCTTGCCTGGGGGCGTTTATTCAAAGTTGAGATCAAAAACGCGCCCTTGGAAGGGGCGTTACTTTCTAATTCCATTTTACAGAATATGTAAATTTCAGGATTTTAACAGATACACGCCTTAGGAAGGGGCGTTACTTTTCAGATTCACGCCTTGTTCTGGGGCGTTAAAATATGGAAAACGACTTTGTCCAAGTCGTGAATTTCAAGAATTTTACAATATTACAGGAAATAAAATTTCAAGGGACATGAGACATGTCGTTGCAGTATAACAGGAATTCACAGGTATGCAAGATATTAGAATCTATATTTCATAATTTATTGAATTTTAAACAGGATCAATTATCAATTTTCAGGTGAGTCTTATGAAATTAACGCCTGCGTACATGGCGTCAAATATTAAATTGACGACCACTGCATGGTCGTGTATTTTAAATTAGCGCCCTGGTCAAGGGCGTTTCTTTCAAAATATTGTAGAGAACGAAATAAAAACCTTATAAACAGTATGCATGCCATGCTTATGTATAGATATCTTGCATTAATTCTTATTTGGGCTACAATAACTTGAGAAAATCCTACCTTAATAATGGATTTGAAGATGAAAGACACGTGAAGATCTTGATAAGAACACCCTGAAGCTTCTAACAGCAGCAACCAGCAGCAGGCAAAGAACCTTTGTTCTTTGATAGATCACTAGAGTTTTCCTACAGAGGGATATGAAGAGATATTAGTAATTTCTTCATAATGCTTGGCTGAAGATGGAAGATAGAAGAACTTACCCTTGTTCTTCACGAAGTCTAGGCTTCTTCAACCTGTAAGAAGAAAGAGGGTGAAGAATCATTTGTTCTTCACGTAGGCAAAGCAGAGAACAAAAGGAATTAGAAGAATAGTTTGTTCTTCACGTACCTCTGCAGTCGAATGAATCAAATAGGTTTAGGGTTGTTCGATCAAGACTATTTATAGGATTTTTTTTTTGGGAATCCTATTAGGGCTAGAGTTTGATTAGAAGTAATGTTTCTAAGATAGAGTTATTGCCACGTTATAACTCTTTCTAATACTTATCACTTACTCTGGATAAGTTCTGGGTTCGAACGGTTCCGAATGGAATTAACGACTTTGGTCAGGGCGTGTATTCTTTAATTAACGCCTTGCATAAGGGCGTTTCTTAAAAAGCGCCTTGAAAAAGGGCGTTTCGTGTTTTAAAACACGCCCAAGATAGGGGCGTTTCTTTTACTTACCCATTTGGTCGCGTGAGAACTGACGACCGTAGGTGTGGGCGTCCTTTCTTTATTCACGCCAGGGATAGAGGCGTTTCTTTATAAATTAACGCCTTAATAAGAGGCGTTATTTTTAATTTGTTTTATTTCGTCCAATTAACCCTATTCCTTTTATATATATTACTTCTGTAATATATATGTTTTAATTCATTTCAATTATTCATTTATTAGGGTTGCTACAGGCGGGCGAGGTGGAGGATGGCTCGGGCGAGGAGCGGCGAGGACCCAAGCATGGAACGGGAGGCGGCGTCGTGGTGGAGGATTTTCACAATTTCATGATGAACCAGACGTGGAATGAGGTATTTTCGACACGAATCGACACCGAATTCGCGTAGTTTCATCGGAAGAGGTAGGGGGACGGATCCCTAACCCTTGTACTTTGTTTTCCCACGATTTCATGCCGGTTAGAGCGAGTTTGAGTAGGTTTCCCCTTTTTTTGGTTAAAATGCATATTTCGGGGTGAGTGACAATTCTGACGATTCAGGTGGTTTTCTTCAGTTCAAATGCTAGATATTGAGTTAATGGGATGTTGGGGTGTGATTCCCCTCGACTTGGTTGGGTTTTTCTTGCGATTTGAGGCCGGGATGAGGCCAAATGTGTTATATGAGTGGCATGGGTGTGTGTATAGGGCAATTGAAGGAATCACCCTTTTCTTTGGTCTTTTCTTTGTGTTTTGAGTCCTTCCAGTGTGTGGAAGGCATATGGCAATTTTGCATGGTTTCCCCTTCGTGCAAGATGAATGGGGTGTGGAATGGACGAATTCGTGTTGGGTACATGAAGGTCCGGCTCGTAATGAGAACGTGGTCACCTTATCAACCGCGTTCTTCTTCTGGATAGTGAACGTGGCCTGAACAGGTACCGCGTTCACTTGAAGGGGACTGGAAAGGTGGTTCATAGATGCGGTCAGACAAACAACCGCGTCTATGATGGTCGCGGTCCTCAGGCTAACCGCAACCATCAGAAAATGGTCGACACCCCAACCGCGTTCCCACCCTGTCGACCGAGCCATCCTTGGCAGGTTGACTGACCCATTCTTGGCAGGTCGACCGACTTGTGGCCCAGGTCGACCAGGATAAGGGCTTTTCAGCCTGTTTGAGTCCCATAAGTGGGTTTTCAGCCTGGAACATGAAAATTAACATTATATTCATAAAAACCCATGGAAATTGGGCCATTTCGGCCTTGTAAGCGTGGCAGTCGCCAGAGTATGGATTTACATAGTACGAGGTTTATATATTTCCTACGGTGGGTTTGGCCGTACACGTGTAGCTTAGTTTCCACGTGGCTTGCGTGCCCGTGGTAGGTTATGTACCGCGTGAGTCTCGTGACCACAGAAGGTCATATCCACGTGAGTTCTATGATCGCGGTGAGTGGTCCTTATGTGAGTTAGTTAGTCGGTACCCACTGGTTTCCATCATCTAGTCGTGGGTAGTTTTCTTAGCACCCCGTGGTGTCATACTGTGGTTTACGGTGGTTTGCGTGCATGTGTACGCCTTTCTCGAGATTCCAACGAGACCGCAGATGATAGAGTTTCTACGGGATTTCGTGAGACCGTGGAAGATCCTAGTGGCTGATCGCGGTCAGACCAGGCGAGATCGCCTAGTGAGTACGACCCTCCTTGTGTAGAGGCGAGACCACCTGAGCGTATGTACCTTGCTTGGGACAGGAGTAGGTTGCTGACGGGTGCAGTGGCACGTACCCCATGTCAGGTAGCAGGACACGGCCATGTTGTAGTGGCACGGATCCTAGCCAATCCCATGGGGTGTGTATGTGTGTGTGTCTTCTCTGCTCCTCTCGAGATCGGGTGTGGGCAGTGTGCATGCATATGAGACCTTGGCGTAGTATAAGACGTCAGTGGATGCATCCGACCTTGTTGTGTATACCTGAGTAGCAAACCCTATGTCGGTAAAGGTTAAGTTACCGACAACGTTATCGTGGCCCTTCCGGCAGACGGGCTAATGTCACCCTGTGTGTAGGGCATGGTTCTCTCACTGGTCCTAGCTCGAGACCGAGGTTTACCAGTGTCTAGACGTCCTCCCGAGAGTGGAGGTTACGTGTTTGGCTGCGTGACTTTCTTAGAAGTTTCGTCAGTAAAGATGGGTTGTTACGATTGCGAGAATTAGGGTAGTGTAGAGGCTTCGTGGTTCCTCCGCTTACCATTCTTATTATTTTGACCGTTGTTGTTTATTGTTGTTGTTTTTATTGTGGTTGTTTATTGTTGTTACTGCTTACCGCTTTCGTTGTGGTGGGGATCCGCGGGACCCCTATTGAGCCAATGTGATGAGGCTCACTCCCTATTTTTTCAGGTGTAGAGCTTCTCCTGGAGGTGGAGTATCTTGGTCGGAGGACCAGTAGCAACTAGCTTGCCAGTGCCGGGATGTGCCCCGTAGTAGAGTACATTTATTTTCTAGTTGATTGTACTTGTGGATAGGACTCTATAATTATATTAATTGTTATAAAATGTTAATTTCATTTCTGTCAGTTATTTATTAATTCTGTAAATTAATTTCCTACAATTATTTTGAATTTTAATGCATAACCACAACACTCCAAATAACCCTTCTGAGCTTTTCTGCTCGTGGGTGGCAGCGTAGGATCCGAACAGTATCGGGTTTGACTCGATATCCGGATCTTGGGTCATTACAGATGATATCAAAGAGTGGTTGTGAAAATGCATGGGAATTCGAAATGATTGCAGTGTCCAAGAGTCCAGAGAGTCCAATATAGTCGGCAGCTAGCTTAGGGTGCCTTGTTTTATTCACCCCCTTATTTTCCTTGTTGTGTTAAGGTCAGATAGCACCGAGGAGGCGGACTTGATTGTTGCCTGAGGTGCCGACAGGGGCCCGAGAGGAGTCGAGTAGAGAGGAACCGGGTAGTGAGTCATCTCCCCTAGTGGTAGCAGCCCCAAGTATGCCGGGTCTAGCCGAGTTTTATGCCGGCATGTATCAATTTTTCGTGCAGAAGATGAGTCAGTGGTGTTATGGTCAGGAGGCTGGTGAGGGTAGTTCATCGCATGGTGGCTGTGGATGAGTTTTGCGAGAATTTCTGTAGTTTCAACCACCGACGTTTGAAGGCCAGCCGATCCTGATGTAGCGAGATCATGGATTGATGCTGTGGAATGCGTGTTCCGGTCGTTGGAGTGTGCAGATGATGAGAAAGTCTTGCTGGCAAGCTATCAGTTGCAGGGATCAGCTTTGTCATGGTGGACTACAGAGTGGGAATTGGCATTCCAATCACGTCCTCTACGACAGATCCCATGGCAGAAGTTTCTTGTAGCCTTCGAGCGAGTTTTCAGCCCAGAGCACATCAAGATAAGGAAAATGTATTAGTTTATGGAACTGACCTAGGGGGATATGTTAGTGAAGCAGTATCGATCCAGATTTGTAGAGTTGGGTCGCTATGCTCCCCATATTATGGTAGATGAAAGGTTGAGAACTCGACAGTTTATCAGAGGTCTGAGGTCAGAAGTTAGACATCTAGTGATCGTGACCCGTGTGGAAGACATGGAATCAGCCTATCAAGCTGCGACAGATGTAGAGGAGGATTTGCTGAGGACCTAGGAGTAGGCCTATGTAGGGCAGTCCTAGTTAAGTCAGGGTCAGTAGTGTTAGACGCTAGGACGGGATCTAGAAGGGGGGATGAATAGATCCCTGCGGAATTTAAGCCCAAATTAAATTTTAAGCTCTAAAGGCTAAATCCAAGATAAGAAGGATACTCAATTAGAAACGATCTAATCAAGCAGATGGTTCACAAGCAATTTGAGATGATCTGAACAAGCAGAGATTCACAGGGAACTCAGATGGAGTACTTAGCTAATGAAGTTATATATACTAGTAGTGCAGGAGATAGATAAACTCAACATGCGATTCTTGCAGACTTTGTATCAAACGCTTGGCGGAGAGGCAGAGCAGTTAGAAAGATCGCACTCACAAACAACTCACAGACTAGCTCCTCACCTTCTCCAGGAAAACAAGCCGTAAAATGTAGAGCAAAGAAGAAATACAATCACATACACATACCACAATCCACCAGAGATTTTTAGGTGATTCGGCCAGACACCAGTCTGCCTACGTCCACCCCTCACTCAAACCGAGTGAGGATTCCCTTGCTCACAGCAAGAACGCAGACTCAGTCTGCAATAGGGATATCAATGGGCCGGGCCTGGGCCGGGCCGACCTCGGCCCGGCCCGGGCCCGACCTATGTCGGGCCGGGTCTGGTCGGGCCCGACATTATGTAAAAAATGCAAAGTCCGACTAAGGCCCAACCCAACAACTTAAATAAAATAATAAAAATAATAAGATTTAATAGATTTAATACTATAAAACTTATAATCTCACTAAATTAATTAAAAATTTGATATTAATTACATAATTTGTGTGAAAAGAGAGGTTTAAATTTTTTTAATTAAGTAAAATAATATAATTTTAACTAAATAATTTTTAAAATTTGAAGTGAGAATAAAAAAAGAGAACGGGCCGGGCCAGGCCACGGGCCGAACTCAAAGCCCGAGACCAGCCTGCGAGTCTAGTCGGGCCAGGCCGAGCTGCGGGCCGAACTCAAAGCCACGGGCCGAAAGCGACCTTGCGGCCTGGCCGAAAATTGGGCTAGGCCCGCGGGCTTATCGGGCCGGCCCGACCCATTGACAGCCGTAGTCTGCAAACAAGACGCTGACACACAGCTTGACCCAGAGGAACACTCTCCTCTCTTCTTCTGATAGAATCAGAAGGAAGCGTGAGTAACACCCAGTTACTCACAACCAGAGGACTAGTCCTCTCTTCCTCTGAAACACAGAGGGAATCCCGTGAGCAACACCCAGTCACTCACAACCTAGAGATCAATATCTCACTTCCTCTGATACCACAGAGGGGACACCCAGAGATACACTCTCCCTTCTTCTGATCACTCAGAAGGAAACCGATCCCCAACAGGGTATCGAAAGAGCACACAGAAAATGGGATAGAACCAAATGAAAAACAAAAGGAAAAACAAAAGGAAAAATACAACGAAAAACACTGTAAGCAATGTAGCTCAGATTGAGCAAGTTGACTTGGATTTGATCGAAAGGCCAATGAACTGATTCTCAATTTCTCCAGCTCCGGCTACACTTAATTTTACATAATAGAATTCAGATATGGAATCTCTCAATCTTCTTCTTCCTCTTCTCTCTCTTCTTCTCTCACAGATATTCTTTCTGGTTCTTCTTCTCAAGGCTCACTCTTTCAAAGATGGCTACGGCGGCTCTTGTTCTACTTTTCTTTCACTCGAGGGCGAGTCCCTTTTATAGGAAACAGGGGCTCCGTAAATCTAAGTGGATAAGAGAGTTAATTAGCTGAAATCCCATTGGTCCACTTGCCAAATGAGAATATTCTCCTCCAAAAATTATCTGGAAATGCGCCAGGTGTGTTGGAGTCAAGTTCCAACCAATGAGTTTGAGGTCACCTAATTCCATAAGTTCATCACGTACCGCACATGAAATGCTTGATGCTTCGATGTGCTGGGAAGACTGGTCGAGGCAGCTCTTTGATGCTTCGACGTTGCAGGCTTCCAAATGCTTGTTCCGAGCTTGATGCGTCGGGGCAACGCTGAAGTGCTTCAATGTTGTTGTGTTCCCATTTTAGATTCAGAACTGAGTGCATCGAAGCACTCCTCTATTGAGTTGATGCAGTGTAACGGTAAACGCCTTTGGACAGAAGAGCTTCGACGGCTGTATTTTGACTTGGTGCGTCGAGGCAGCTTCTTGATGCATCAAGGTATTTCTTTCGCAAACCAGTTTTGAACTTGCTACATCAAGACAATATTTTGTTGTGTCGAGGCAGGGCTTTGGAGTTGGTTGCTTTGGGTATCATCGCGTCAAGGCGCTTCTTTGTTGCATCGATGCAGTACTCTTGAAAGGACTTCCTTGAGCATAACTACGTCAAGGCATTTCTCTGTTGCGCCGATGCAGAACTCTGGAGGTAGCTTGATTTGGCATCACTGCGTCGAGGCAGTGGAGGTCCTGCTCCAACCTTATGTCTCGTGCTAATGTTTTGTCAATTGTGCTGCATCGATGCACTATTTGATGCATCGATCTGTCTACATCAGTAGCATGAAATTGACACATGTTCAATATGTTTAATATTCAGAGTTCGTGTCATTTCAACATGATTCATAGTGTGTCATCATCAAAACCAAAAATCCAACAAGTAGAGGACCCTTCAGTAGTAGTGTGTTCCCCAACAGTCTTAGAGGCAGATAGAATCAGCATCTCTTCCATCTCCTGGCACGAGTTCTTCCCCTCAAGGATCGAGATTCAATTAGATGTCAAGGATGTTCAGAAGAAGCAGGTCTGGCAGGAGAAGCCAGAAGCAAGAGGAGTAGGTTTCAACAGTGTCTGATCAGCAACCAGAGGTTCGACCACCGCGGCATGGTATGAATGAGCAGCCAGGACAGTGTCCGAGATGTGGCGGGTTTCACGAGGGCAGGCCGTGCACTATGGATAAAGCAGAATTGGAATGTTTTTGGTGTGGTCAGATTGGACATATTGTGCGTGAGTGCCCATGGCGGCTGCCCCAGTCCCAGCCATCTCAGCAGCAGTTCACTAGCCGGGCGAGACAGGGATCCCGGCATGCACAAGGCACTTGACCAGGTAGAGTGGTAGCACCCCACCTCATGGAAGGTATGTGTGAACTTTGGTTATTTTATGATGTGTTTTTGTTGATTCCGTTGTTTTCTTATTATAATTGTGTTTCCTTATGTTTGTGCTTTTTCCTGGAGCGTGTTCGGGAATCCATGTGAGCATCCTATGCGTTGGCAGTGGAGCTACCTGTAAGGGTTATACGCTCATCCCTCCTCGAGTCGTTGGTGTGCAATCTCCATTAGGATTGTACTGAGTCAGGTGAGCAAAATCACCAGCTAGGTTAATATGTTAGCTGTGTATGAAGCAAGAGATCATTCAATCTAAACAGTGTGACGTTCTTGTGGGCGCTAGAAGTTGGTCACTGTCGGTTAGCAGTTCAGGTGGAACTGGGAGTTGATAAGTGCAGAATTGACGATTTTAATCTGGAACAGCCGTCTCCTCGATGAAAGAATCCCCCAAAGTGTGATGTGAGATGAGGGCTCCGCCATTGTGAAAGGAGTTTGAGGCAGCGTGCCCAAGATTATGGTGATTAAGGAGTTCGAGGTTCGCGTGAATGACCTCATTGTTTTTCCCCTCTCGAGAAGCTATAATTGGTCGGGTGACTAGGGAGGACCAAGATGGTGCCAAGCGATGTGTGCCTAGTGTTCAGAGGAACTAATTGGTAGCCATGTAAAGAAGTAGAAGAGGAATGAGGTCAAAGAACTTCCGATTGATGGTGACCGGTGAGGCATTAGTTTTGAGGCTGGGGTAGTCCGATGAGCATTGAAGTGTTTGGCTCGGCAACGTGTGTCGTTGGCTGTGAGGAGCTGACTGAAGAGTTGTATTCATATGAGATTGGCGGTGAGATTGTCATTCGGGATGGAGTGTGATTGTGCTTCTTGTAAGGAGTACTCGGTGTCCAGTAGCTGGAGAAGCTGATGTCCTGAATAGCGGGCTAAGTGAGGATTCCCCATCGAGAATCGTGTTCTTCCTCTGCGTGCGGAGTGTTTCGGTTGTCATTTGTACCCTTGAGAGTTTCAAGGAAGCTGAGGTGATGCCAGACTTGTCAGTTTTGTGTACCCCGATCGGTCCAAGGATCAGCATGAATTGTTATGTTAGAACGAGAGGGCTTTATTAGTTATTTTAGTCTGGCAGTGTTCCTCAGAAAATGATGTGTCTTGAGAAGGTGATTGTGCGGTGATTGCGAGGACTTTTCCGTTGGATGAGTTCTTCCCTGTGAGTTTTGTGCATGTCCTAAATTTCGAGGACGAAATTTCTATAAGGGGGGGTGGACTGTAATGTCCCTGGATTTCGGATCGTGTTTCCGCGGGTTGCAAATCATATCCGTATTGGTTAATTTTGGACTTTAATATTGGATTACCAAACCCTTAAATGGCATTTGTGTGAATTATTTTGGGTCCGTGATGGTGCGTGGAGCGGCCTAGCTTTTTCCTGAAATTTTTCTGGGTCAGATTGTATTTTTTGGGGGGTTTTCAAAGTTATTGTAAATTTTCTAGTTGAAAAAAAGGGAAAAGAAATAAAAATTCCTTTTATTAAAACCCCCTCCCCTCTCACTCTCGTAACCCTCTCCCCCTCTCACTCACGTTCTCTCCCTCTCACTCTCACGTCTCTCCCTCTCTCTCCCTCTTCTTCTCCGACGGCCGACGGGGAGGACCGGCGGGCGAGGTGGAGGACGACGCGAGCAACGAGTGGCGAGGACCCAAGCGTGGAATGGGAGGTAGTGTCATGGTGGAGGATTTTCACGATTTCATGAAGAACCAGACGTAGAATGAGGTATTTTCGGCGCGAATCGACTGTGGATTCACATAATTTCGTCGGAAGAGGTAGGGGGATGGATTTCTAACCTTTGTACTTTGTTTCCCCACGATTTCGTGCTGATTAGAGTGAGTTTGAGCGAGTTTCTCCTTTTTTGGGTTAAAATACTTATTTCGGGGTGAGTGACGATTTCACCGATTCGAGCTGCATTCTTCGGTTCAAATGCTAAAAGTTAATGGGATGTCGGGGTGTGATTCCCCTCGACTTGGTTGGGATTTTCTCACAATTTGAGGCCGGGAGGCCGAATGTGTTATGTGAGTGGCATGGGTGTGTGTATAGGGCAATTGAAGAAATTGCTCTTTCCTTTGGTCTTTTGTTTGTGTTTTTGAGTCCTTCCGGCGTGTGGAAGGCATATGAGATGATTTTGTATGTTTTCTCCTCCATGCGAGACGAATGGGGCGTAGAACAGATAAATTCACGCTGGGTTCGCGAAGGTCTGGATCATAACAAGAACACGGTCACCTTATCAACCGTGTTCAGCTTCTGGATAGTGAACGCGGCCTGAACAGGTACCGCATTCACTTGAAGGGCACTAGAAAGGCGGTTCATAGACGCGGTTGGATGACCAACCGCGTCTATGGCAGTCGCGGTCCTCAGGCTGACCGCGACCATCAGAACGTGGTCGACCCCCCAACCGCGTTCCTAGCCTTACGACCAAGCCATCCTTGGTAGGTTAACTTACCCATTCTTGGCAGGTAGACCAACATGTGAGCCAGGTCGACTGACCTGTGGCCCAGGTCGACCAGGACGAGGGCTTTTCAACCCGTTTGAGTCTCGTAAGTGGGTTTTCACCCCGAAACATGAAAATTAACATTATATTCATATAAACCCATGGAATTTGGGCCATTTCATCCTTGTAAGGGCAGCAGTCATCCAAGTATGAATTCACATAGTATGAGGTTTATATATTTCCTACTATGGGTTTGGTCGTATACGTGTAGCATAGTTTCCACATGGCTTGCGTGCCTGTGTTAGGTAATGTACCACGTGAGTACCGTGACTGCGGAAAGTCATATCCACGTGAGTTCTATGATCGTAGTGAGTGGCCCTTATTTGAGTTAGTGGGTCAGTACCCACTGGTTTCTATCGTCCGGTCGTGAGTAGTTTTCTTAACACCCTGTGGTATCATACCGTGGTTTACGATGGTTTGCGTGCGTGTGTCCGCCTTTCTAGAGATTCACGTGAGATCGGGGATGATAGAGTTTCGACGGGATTCCGTGAGATTGCGGAAGATCCTTGTGGCCGATCATGGTTGGACCAAGCGAGAACGCCTAGTGAGTACGATGCTCCCTGTGTAGAGGCGAGACCGTCTGAGCGTATGTACCTTGGTTGGGACAAGAGTACGTTACTGATGGGTGCAGTGGCGCGTACCCCATGTCAGGTAGCAGGACACGGTGGTGCTAATGGGCGCAGTGGCATGGATCTAGCCAATCCCAGGGTGAGGTGTGTGTGTTGTTGAACCCCCTCCTTGTGGGTATTACTAAATAGATTTTGATGATGACCAAACACTATTTTTATGTGTGAATTGAAATTAAGTTGTTCCAACATGAAAAGCTTTGGAAATGCACATCCTTGATGTAGACTTGGAGCTTTTGGAGGTACAAGAGTAACTTCGTCGGGTAAGGCTTTTTGAACGTAAAATTACAATGCTAAATCTAATTCAGAATGTATGTCTTTACAGGGCAAGGAACGTGCTTAAGGAACTCGAGGACGGTTGGTGAGATCGACTTCAACATATTGACTTTTGAATGTGTGGTTTGAAGTTCTTTATTTTGATCTCAATGATTAAATTGGTTTAGAACTTATCTAAGTTTAAATGGTTTGGGTTTCATTCCCTCTCATGCTTTAAAAACCATCTTGAAACCCCTAGACTTGTTCTTGGACTTAGTGGGTCTTTCAATCAATCTTTTGGATGTTCTGGAACAAGGGTCGACCCATTGGGTCGACCCCTAGGTCCCCTGGTTCTGTTAACGTGGGTCTTTTATCTCCAGCTGAAAGGGTCGACCCATTGGGTCAACCCCCAGCCGCAAGGGTCAACCCCAAGGGTCGACCCCTGGTGATTATTTTTTTGAACCCGGCGGGCTCCTTCACCAGACCTGCAAGGGTCGACCCCAAGGGTTGACCCATTCACTCGAGGGTCTACCCCAAGGGTCGACCCCTGAAAACCCATGTTGCCAGAATTATTAAACCCGCACGGGTTCTTGGAAGGGTCGACCCCATGCTGTCTGGCCCATCTGGCCCCTTACGAGGATCGACCCCAAGGGTCGACCCTTTCTAGTCTGGGCGGCGCCGTGATTGTGGACTCTTGGCATTTCGACCAAATGGTCCAACCACACTTGTGTGGCTGTCTTTAATCTACTCCATAACAAGTGGATCTTGTCCCATGGCTGTCCCTTGACCACCCTTGGCCTATATAACAACTTGTAGAGGATGAAAACCCTAAGAGAAATTCATATGTCCTGATTTTAGGTTTCTTCCTAACATTTGTGTGTGCAGGTCGCAGCAGCCACCTCCAGCCCTTGTTCCACCTTGGTGTGTGCGTGAATGTGAAGGGAAGAAGGAGGAATCAAAGTTCCAATCAAGCCTCTGCTGTTGGCTGTGAGCGAAATCGAGATTCAGCCACATCCGAGCCAAGATCGTCAAGAACGGTCATCGTGCTGCACAAGTGTTTGATAAAATTCGCAGAAGAGAAAGGGGGAGCTCCAACCAGGATAAATCAATCCTTCTTCACTCTTTCCATTCTGAATCATTTAGCTTAAACTTGAGCATACGTTTGTAATCAGTATTTCAAATATTTGTGTGTGGTGTTCATGTTTGGTAACACGAACGTGTGTGTGTGTGTGTGTGTGTGTGTGTGTGTGTGTGTGTGTGTGTGTGTGTGTGTGTGTGTGTGTGTGTGTGTGTGTGTGTGTGTGTGTGTGTGTGTGTGTGTGTGTGTGTGCTTGCTGTTCTACACAGCGTGTGTGTGTGATTCACTACATAGTGAAGCCTTAATCCTCCGTGTGAGGGGTGGACGTAGGGGACACGGCAGTGTACCCGAATCACCTAAAAATCCCGTGTGTCAATTGTGGTTTGCTATTCCGTTTACTTGTCGAGTGGGCTTCGCGGTGAGGTGAGCATTCACCATTTTCTCTATCAATCACACCCACTTCACACGCATTCACGAGTGTGATCCTGTTCGTGTAAGGCTAGAGCTTGTGTGCATAATTAGTATAGAATTCACGTGGGTAGTTTCTTTTAATTGGCCATCAATTCACCCCTCCCCTCTTGATTGCCACCCTCCGGGACTCAACAATTGGTATCAGAGCCTTGGTCTCTGTTTAATCTCGACCACACGGTCGTCAGAGCTAGATCCCATTAAATGGCAAACAAGGGGATGATGCCCGAAGGGCATTCTATTCAAAGACCTCCGTTCTTTGATGGATCAAACTACCCCTACTGGAAAAATAGAATGTATGTTTTCCTATGTGCCCAGGACTACGATGTTTGGCGTGTCATAAGTAGGGGTCCATACGTATTATCTGAAAATGAGAATGAGTGGGATGAAGAAGATATTAGGAAGTGTTCAGTGAATTTTAACGCTATGAATATAATTCAATGTGCTGTTCATCCTAATGAATACTCATGTATTTCTACGTGTTCCTCTGCACAGGAGATGTGGAACAAGCTACAGCTTATCTATGAAGGAACGTCGGAAGTAATGGAAACCAAAGCCAATCTTTTAGTCTGGGACTACGAGCTGTTCGCAATGAAGCAAGATGAGTCCATTTCTGACATGTTTGCTAGATTGACAGAAATTACAAATGGACTAAAGGGACTTGGCAAGGAGTATTCCAACAAGGAGCTTGTCAGAAAAGTTCTAAGATCCCTCTCTCCACAGTGGCATACAAAAGCCACTGTAATTGAAGACTTCAAGGATCTCAGCACTCTAACTCTGGATGAGTTGATCGGCTCGCTGATGACATATGAAATAAACATCAAAAGGAGCGAGGAGGATCACAAGAAAAAGAAAATTGTCACACCATTGGCCCTAAGGGTGAATCCACAAGATTCAGAGGGCAGTGACAATGATTCCATTGGCAACACTGAAGATGAGGAACTGGTTGCCATGATCACACGAAGAGCAAGAAGGTTCGTCAAAAGAACCAGAAACTTTGGTGGTCAGTTCAAGAAGGGACCAAGAAGGCAAGGACCAAACAGAGGAGAAAGTAGCAAGAAAGAAGAAGTGATTTGCTATGAATGCAAGAAACCTGGCCATATGTGGGGTGAGTGCCCCAATCTCATCAAGAAGGTGAAGAAAGGTAAGTTCAGGAAGCCCAAGGCCATGATGGCCACATGGAGCGATGAAGATCAGGAGGAATTCAGAAATGAAGATGGACTAGATGAGCTAGTCCAGAATCTCTGTCTCATGGCCAATGACGATGAAGGAAATGAGGTAGATTCTGAAACTGAAATTCTTACTTGTGAACAATGGCAAATTGCATATGAATCTTTATATGAAAAATGTAAAAGATTCAAATCTGAAAATAGAAATTTGAAAAAGAAAATTGATCATTTTGTGCATACTAAAAAATCATGTGAAGAGTGCCATGCTTTAAAATCAGAAAATGAAAACATGAAGCTTGAAAATGAAATTCTTGCATCCAAAATTGAACTGTTTGAAGAAGAGATTTCATGCATGAGAGAAGAACAATCCACATTTCTGAAAATGCATGAAGAATTGAAAAATGATATGAAACAAGAAAAGCTTGAAAGCATTACTTGTAATGAAGCCAAAGTAAAGGCTGAAAAACAAAGCCAATCTCAAATGGCTCAAATAAAAGAGCTAAAGGATGCTCTTGCCATCCTTGAAAAATCAAAAGTTCAAACAACCCATTGGGCCCCCATAAGTTCAGCATCCTCTAAACCAAAGAAACACATGCATAATTCCTTTTCAAATGTTGGTAGAAGGAGAAAAAGAGATAGAGCCATCACTTGTTTCTATTGTGGAAAAATGGGTCATGACATGTATGATTGTAGAATTCTGAAATATGATGAAGAAAATTCTGCTAGATTCAAAAATAGATCATATATCCATCATGCCTCGAACCGTCATGGACCCAAGCTTGCTTGGGTACCAAAATCTCCATAAGCATTTTGGTTGAATTGCAGGTCTACTCGAGAGCCCAAAAGAACAAATGGTATTTGGACAGTGGTTGCTCTCGGCATATGACGGGAAACAAGGAATGGTTTGTGGACCTGCATGAAAAGGATGGTGGGACGGTAGCATTCGGTGGTAAGGACAAAGGTAAAATCATCAGAGAAGGTAAGATAGGTAAGAACCAAAATCATACCATTGAAAATGTATTGCTTGTGAAAGGTTTGCATCATAATCTCTTAAGCATAAGCCAACTTTGTGATAAAGGATACAATGTGATTTTTGATTCTAACCACTGCACTGTTTTGAATAGAAATACTCATGAGATAAAGTTCATTGGTTTCAGGTATAACAATGTTTATATGATAGACTTGAATGATGCCTCTCCTGAGAATTTATGTTTAGTTGCAAGGAACAATGATGATGCTTGGCTCTGGCATCGCCGGCTTGGGCATACTAGTTTCAATGTTTTGCTGAAATTATCTAGAAATGATTTGGTAATTGGACTGCCCAAGTTGAAGGCCGTCGATGATGGAGTGTGTGGGGCATGTAGCATGGGGAAACAAACAAGGACATCATTCAAGAGCAAGAATGATGTGACCACATGGAGACCCCTTGAAATCATCCACATTGATCTCTTTGGACCAAGCAGAACACACAGCTTGGGTGGTAAATTATATGGTTTCATAATTGTGGATGATTACTCAAGATTCTGTTGGGTTTACTTCCTTTCTCATAAAAATGATGCCCTGACGGAATTTGAAGCATTTTACAGGGTGGTTCAAAATGAAAAGGGGTTTTGCATCAAAACCGTGCGGAGTGATCACGGCAGGGAATTTGATAACCATGAGTTCAGCAATTTTTACAGGGCTCAAGGCTACACTAATGACTTCTCCGCACCAAGAACCCCCGAACAAAATGGCGTTGTTGAAAGGAAGAATAGAACACTGATCGAAATGGCAAGAACCATGCTAAATGAGTATAATCTGCCGAGGTACTTTTGGGTTGAAGCAGTGAACACAGCCTGCTACATAATCAACCGTGCCATGGTAAGACCGCTGTTGAAGAAAACCCCCTATGAGATGTACCGAGGTAAGAAGCCAAACATTTCATATCTTAGACCATTTGGCTCAACCTATTACATTCATAACAATGGTAAGATAGACCTGGCAAAATTTGATCCCAAAAGTGACAAAGGTATACTTCTTGGGTACTCACTTAGCTCAAGAGCATATCGAGTGTACAACTTGAGAACTCTTGTAGTTGAGGAAAGCCCCCATGTCATTATTGATGAATCATCTCAAAATAGAACTAATGAAAAATCTGTCTTGCAGGATGATGAGTTGGATGTTGGAGATATCGGGAAGAAAGAAAGAAAAACTGAGAAACAAGAAGAAGAAGAACCACAAGAAGATGATGCTAATCAGGAAATTCAAGTTGAACAGTAGCTACCAATGCAATGGACCTTTCCAAAGGACCATCCGCCGGACAATGTGATGGGCAATGTAGAAGAAGGAATACAGACACGAGCCTCTTTCAGGGAAGTTGAAAATCAGGATTACATAGCCTTGCTTTCTCAATTTGAACCTCACTCCATAGAAGAAGCCTTGAATGATGAGTCATGGATCATGGCCATGCGAGAGGAACTACACCAGTTCCAAAGAAACAAAGTGTGGTTCCTTGTTCCATGCCCTAAGAATCACTCCGTGATCGGAACGAAATGGGTTTTCCGAAACAAAACAAACGATCAAGGAGTGGTAACTAGGAACAAGGCCAGGCTAGTAGCCAAAGGCTATAGCCAAGAGTTAAGAATTGACTTTGATGAGTCTTTTGCTCCAGTAGCAAGACTTGAGGCAGTGAGGGTTCTCTTAGCATTTGCATGTTGTCACAATATCAAATTATTTCAAATGGATGTTAAGAGTACATTTTTGAATGGCTATATCTAGGAGGACGTGTATGTGGAGCAACCATCGGGGTTTGAAGACACAAAGCATACAGACCATGTGTACAAGCTGGACAAGGCACTTTACGGTCTGAAACAAGCACCCCGTGCATGGTATGAACGGTTAAGTGATTTCCTCATTCAAAATGAATTCAAACGAGGTAATGTTGATCAAACCCTCTTTACAAAATTGAATGGTAAGGAAATCTTAATTGTTCAAGTTTATGTTGATGATATTATTTTTGGCTCCACTAATGATACTCTCAGCAAAGACTTTGTAAAATTAATGTAAAGTGAGTTTGAAATGAGTCTTATGGGAGAGCTAACATTTTTCTTGGGATTGCAGGTAAATCAAACGGTAGATGGGCTGTTCATACATCAAAATAAATATGCAATGGAGTTGCTGAAAAAGTTCAACTTGACCTCTATCAAACCACAACCAACTCCCATGTCCACCTCAATAAAAATTGATCAAGATGAATCAGGTAAATCCGTAGATCAAAAACTCTTCAGAAGCATGATCGGTTCCCTATTGTATTTAACTGCCAGCATGCCCGACATTCAATTTGCTGTGTGTTTGTGTGCACGATTTCAGTCCAATCCAAAAGAATCACACATGTCGGCTGTTAAACGAATTTTCAGATATATTACTGGTTCAAGTAATTTAGGATTATGGTTTCCGTGTAATTCGAGCTTTGATTTAATTGCTTATTCCGATGCCGATTATGCGGGTTGTAAAGTGGATCGGAAAAGCACTAGCGGGTATTGTCAATTTCTTGGAGGATGCGTGGTCTCATGGGCCTCCAAGAAACAAAACTCATTGGCTCTATCAACCGCCGAAGCTGAATATGTGGCTGTCGGGAGTTGCGTTGCCCAGGTGCTATGGATCCAACAACAGATGATTGATTATGACATTTCTTTCAAAAACACTTCCATCTTGTGTGACAACACTTCAGCCATAAACTTGTCAAAGAACCCAGTCCATCACTCTCGCACAAAGCATATTGAGATTAGACATCATTTTCTCAGGGATCATGTGTGCAAGAGTGATGTAGAAATTAGGTTCATTAAAACAGACCAACAAATTGCCGACATTTTCACCAAACCTCTAAGTGAAGATAAATTCACAACATTTAGGAGAGAATTAGGGGTTTTTCGGATAGACGTGTCTGAGTCTTGATCAGTTGCATATCTATGTATATACGTCAGCATCGCATGCATTTGCATTAGTATGGTGCATAGTTGAATTTCCCCTTGTCATGCATGTGCATTATTATTGCTTGAAAAACAAACAAAAAATGTATGAAAAATCTTGATTGCATGTCTTGCATGTCTTTTATTTATAGAATACAACCATGTTTTTGTAATTTCTATGGCCGATATTTCCTTGAGTTCCTTTAATGCCAGCAAGAGAGCATACTCCCTCGAAATCTGAAATTTGGAGACGTTAGAATATGAACGTCTACTATGATCCTAGATTTTCTTGAAACAAGTTCCCCAATGCATTCACCCATAAAACAACTCCAATTCCTTGATTCCAACATGATATTATCATTGGGGATTCGAGCCACATCATTTTTTTTCTCTCTTCCCTTTCCCTTCAAAATTTTTGGTGAAAAATAGTGGAAGGGTCGACCCCAAGGGTCGACCCACGTAGAAGGGATGACCCCAAGGGTCGACCCTCACGATAGCGGATCCTGTCTGGGGCCGGGGTGAAAGGGGTCGACCCATTGGGTCGACTTGTTACGGTCGGGCGGCGTCCGCCGCATCCGAACCGCCCTAAATGGGGTGGAAACCCTATGTTTCCCCCTTCCCATCTCCTAAAACCCCCAAAGCCCCCTTCTAGCCCTAGCCACCACTCCTTTCATGCCCTCAAATCCCCTCTTGGCACCCACATGCTCAAGCCCTAGCTGCGGCCCTCTCGGTGGCGTCCCGCGCACAAATCCTTCCTAGCGCTTCCAACGCATCTTCCTTGAGCTTCACTCCCACTGAGGTATGTTCTTGATGTGTGGAGGATCATAAATATTTGTGAATAGCATTCCTCTCTCGTTGAACCATCTAGATCTACACCCTCATCAACCGGTTCCTTCGGTCTATGTTTAGATGTTCCCAAAGAGGCGTTCTTCTCGCAGCAGAGGGGAGTCTAGTGCGGCCATGGCACGTCGTGGTAGGGCGGCCGCATATGGCAGAGAATCTGCGCCTTCGAGCAAGGCTTTGGACAGAAAGGTATTCCGACCTCGAGCGGTATCATTTGTCAATCTTAACCGCCATCTTTCGAGTTTAGTGGATGTTCTTTGCAGTCAGCTAAATTTGGACTTCTTCATGTCTGAACATCGACGCATTTATCCAAATTTGGTGCATCAATTTTATAGCAACTTCACCATGTCTGGGGAACATCTGATTACTGTGGTTAATGGCCAACGGGTTATACTTTCCACAGAATTTTTAGGAGTGGCATTTAATCTCCCTCATGAAGGCTTTACATTTGGAGATATTGTGGTTCCTGAAGAAACTGTTTACCAAATGATGACATCTGAAGAAAAAGGTGAACATTCTCTTGTTGGGTTAAACGCCAATCATTTTCCTCCCCTGCAGCATATATTACACAGGATGATCACTACTATCCTGCTCCTAAGAGGAGGAGGCCATGACAAAGTGACAGAGATCTATATGTTCTTATTTTACTGTCTCTTGGGTGGTATTCCAGTTAATATTCCAACTATGTTTTTAGCTCATATGTGTACCAGCATGAAGCACAAGAATAGAACTCTTCCATATGCCACCGCACTTTCTGCTATATTTGCACACCTGGACATCAACCTCTCAAAAGAATCTTCTCAAACCATTAGAGAGGCTGATATATTTACTGTTCATTCTATTTGTCATAATATGGGCTATGAACTGTGAGATGGTAACTTGGTCCAGACATTAAAAAGTGCTGCACATGAAATCAGTTCTGAGGAGGAGGATGACGATGATGCACAGGCCAGTGTGCAACAGCCACATATTCCTGTTGAGGACATGCCTTCCGAGGCGGTTCAGCTGCTCATGGACCGTTTGGATACTATTGATGATCGTTTAGACAATTATGGGGAGACTATGGAGGCTATGCAACATGCTCTTGCTGATCTGAAGCTATCTCTGTTGTGCCCCTTAGGCACAAGCATGTGCTATGTTGAATTGATGATAGCAATGCTGTTTTATTTTGATGATTGCAACACAGTGAGTGCATTATGATATCATGTTTTTTTTATGATGATGGCATGTTGATTTGAATGTGTGAGTGTGTCTCAAGTCTGCAGCATGCTCGCATAAGTATATACATTGCATCTTAGCATGTTTGCACAGCACACCATCAAGTCTGAACATTGGCCAAGTCTACACATCGGCACTGTAGCTTGCTTAGCACAAGTCTATACATCCGTTTGCACAGCACATGAACTCTATACATTGCACTGTTCATGCACGGCACAGCAAGTCTGCACAATGTCCGTCTCATTTAGCGTCTAAGGCAAGTCTATACACTGGAAATTGAAGTGTGTACATTGAGCGTCTCATTGAGCGTCCCACATAAAGTCTATACAGTGCTTCAGGCTGAGCAAGTCCATACATTGGTCGGTGGAAAGTCTGTACACTCAGAAGTCTGTACATCCACCGTCTTCCTCAGCATCTCATGCATAAGTCTGTACACTGCACTGGAGCATGCATCTCATGCAAGTCTGTACATCGCCTTCAAAGCCTTCTGTTGAAACCTCAAGTCTGTACAGCGAGCAGCGTCCTTGTGTCTCAAGCCGTTCTCCAAGTCTGTACACTAGTCGTGCATTCAAGTCTTTCACAAGTCTGTACATCAGACGCGCATGCTCGCCTGTCCCTCCGGATGCTCTCCTGGGACCGAGTATGCTCTCCAGTGACTGTTAATGCTCCGATTGGCCAGCGTCTCTCTTGATCAAGTCTATACACTCATTCACTGTTCATGCATTCACAGTGAAGTCTATACATCCGTTTGGCTATGCATCACTATCCACCAAGTCTATACATTGGTAGAGTATGTACATCAGACGTGCATGCTCGCCTGTCCCCCCGGATGCTCTCCTGGGACCGAGTACGCCCTCCAGTGACTGCTAATGCTTCCCTAACTTTGAGGATTCTCCCCTGGAGCAGCGATTGCTCCCCAGAGACAGCATGTGCTCCACATGCTCCCCTGACGCTGGTGATGCTGTCCAGAGGCCATAGATGCTCCCCTGAGACTTCATATGCTCCCGTGCGAGAACGCACTAGTCTCTGGGTATTTAAAAGAATTGTATTACATGCATTCCCTTTCACTAAGTCTGTACATTGGCTTCATATGCTTCTAAGTCTATACATCGGTCCTCAAGCGTTACAAGTCTGTACATTGGTTCAAACTGTTCAAAGTCTGTACATTGGGCCTTCAAGCTTTTGAAGTCCATACACTGTCTCGCTCACATCTTCAAGTCTGATTGAGCATCATGAAGTCTGATTGAGCATCGTGAAGTCTGATTGAGCACTGTAAAGTCTATTTAGTGGATGAGCATTGTAATGTCTATACATTGGTTAGGCTCGATCATGCAGCGTTCATTTCATGTCTATACACTGCGTTTTACAGTATGAGTTATAAAGTCTATACACTGTCTTCAGTTGATTTTGTTAATCGACTGAACTCCTCATTTGTCTTGCAGGTGTCTGGCACGTGATCCAAGGAGCTGAGATGCTGACACGTGGCAGAGTCGATTGGGCGGGAAATGTGGAGGCCACACGCGCCCAGTGCTGCCCCTGCTCGAGCTGCTATAAAGGGTAGTCTCCGTTGTCTGAAGGAGGTTGATCGAGTTGACAAGAGGTGAAGTCCATACAGAGAGCCACGATCCAGACAGAGAGGAGAAAAGAAGAGAAAAGCATAGAGTGAAAGAAGAGCAGAAGAAGAAGAGAAAGAAGAGAAAGAGAGAAATAGAGAGCTCTAGCTGAGAGAGAGAGAGAGAGATTGGGTTCTCTGGCATTGGATCAAATCCAAGCCAGATCTGCTCCATTCGAGAGCTATATTTGTGCTTCATTGTTTCAGCTTTCCGTTGCGGTCTTGTTCTATCTTTTGTTTTCCTTTATACATTTCTTCAAGCTGTTTGTCAGCGGAGCAAGCTGTGTTGCTCAGCATTTGCAGTGGAGGATTCCACTGGACGGCCAAGCTGTATTGCCCAGCGGTTTGCAGAGGTGCTACCTCTGGACGGGTAAGCTGTAATCCCCAGCAGTTTACAGTGGAGGATTCCACTGGACAGCAAGCTGTGTTGCTCAGCGGGGCGAGGAGGATTCCTCGGACGGCAAGCTGTGTTACCCAGCTGATGTATGGCAAGCTGTGATGCCCAGCTGTTCAAGCTGTGAGTCAGCAGGAAGCCACACTCGGGTTTAGTGTGGGGTGGATGTAGGTCTGGAGGACCGAATCACCTAAAAACCCCTTGTGCATTGTGGTTTGTTTTGTCTATTTGTGCTTCCGCTAGATGATTGCATAGGCGCGCTCCATCTGTTTGCTTACAGGTTGAACAGAAGATTTAATTAGCCTTCAGATTATCTAATATGTCTTGTTAGCATTCTAAGTGTTAATTGGGCGAAATTTTTATAGGCTATATTCATTCACCCCCCCTCTGAATACTTGCACCGAACCCAACAATCTCATCAAGAGCACTCTCAGTATGTTACTGATACTTTGGCTACTCAATCTCACTTGCTTGAAGAAGTCTTGGAGTATATTAGGCGTCCGCCAAGCTCACCGACTCCAGATGATGATTAGACGGCTATGCTCGTGCAGAATGGCACACTTCCTATCCCTTGTCACCCCCTCCTTTTTGATGATGCCAAAGGGGGAGAAATCTTGTACTATATGTGTGCCCAGGCAATCGGCTATCGGCTACTTATATTCTATGTGTGTGTTGTGTGCTTGCATGTGTGGACACCAAAAAATGCATGCCTTGATAGCCTGCTCAGCCTCGCGTTAGCAACGGCGCCGAGTGAAGAAACCCCGGAGAAATCAAGCATAAAAGGCCCCGCAGCCCATGGGCCCCAAAGAAAATCAAACGGGCCGCAGCTCGTGCACACAGTGGGCTCAACATTGCCCATCTGGCCTTTAACGGCACACCCCCTGGGGGCCTTCAACGGCACGCCCCAGGGGGCCTTCAACGGCACACCCCCTGGGCGCCTTCAACGGCACGCCCCAGGGGGCCTTCAACGGCACGCCCCAGGGGGCCTTCAACGGCACGCCCCAAAGGGCCTTCAACGGCACGCCCCAAAGGGCCTTCAACGGCACGCCCCCTGGGGGGTCTTCAGCGGCACGCCCACTGGGCTGTTCAGCGGTGCACCCCGAAGGGGTCTTCAGCGATACGCCCTGAAGTCCTTCAGCGGCACAGCCTCCAGAGGCTTCAGCGGCAAGCCCTTTTGGCTCCCCAGCGGCACGCCCATTTGAAGCCCTCCAGTGGCACGCCCTCAGAGGCTCCAGCGGCACGCCTGTTCAGCCCGCCAACGGCACAGCGGTGAAGCTTTTCAACGGCAAGATGACGTGCAGCCCATGCCCTACGCTTCCTTGGCGCGTAGTGAGCCATCTGAGGTGGCAACAGTCCATTGGGCCACGTGAGCTACCCCCCCTGACAACCCAAGATGTGGCAGGTCAAAGGCCATCATCACAAGGCCACCTTCCCGCCTTCAACGGCGGTGCTCGGAGGGCTTCCCGCTGATGGGCGTATAAAAGACCCTGGCTTCAACAAGAGGAAGGGGGTTAGAAGGAAGAAACACAAAGAAGAGAGAGCAAAAAGAGAGAGAGAGACACCCACAGATATACAAAGAGGAGAAGAGAGAAAAGAAGAAGAGGCATCCCGGCGTGAGCTCCCTCCGGCGATCACCGGGAAGAAGCAAGAGTAAGAGAGAGAGAGAGCTCGATGTAATGGGAGAGAGAGTTAGGGGCTTTCCTTTGTAGCCGGTCCCTCCCCCCTCCTGTGCTGTTTTTTTTCCTCTTTCATTTCTTTTAGTCCACAGCCTTGTCGCGGGCATTTTCTTTTGTAATGTATGTGTAGGGCTCGGGCCCCCTTTTGCCTCCCATGAATGAGAAAATCATCTTCCTTGGGTCTTCCTTGCTATGTCTGATGGCTTGTTCTCGCCTTCACAACGCATGAGGTGCGTGGTTTGTTCTCTCTGTTTCTCCGGTTTCTTTCGAGCCACCGTATCAGTGTGAGGCCTCCCCTTTGAAGCCTGGCCTTGTGGGTCCTTCACTCACTTCCAGCAACCCTTCCTTGACCTCAAACTCCCCTTCTTTCCATAGATCGCCTGCAAGCCCCCAGCCCACACACTTGGCTCCCTTTTAATCCTCCAGCGATACATCTTTCCGGCCCTTGGCCGGCACACCTTTTCCATCCTCAGCAGCAAGCCCCTTTGGCCTCCGGCCGGTACACTCCACTGGCCTTCAGCGGCACACACATATTGGCCCTCAGCGGCACACCCCATTTTGGCCCTCAGCGGTACACACACAACGCCATCCCTGGCCGGCACGCCCCTCGGCCGGTACACCCCTTTTTTTTTTGGTTTGCCTTCAGCGGTACGCTCCCCTGTTCAGCCCTTAGCGGCACACACTTTTCAGCCCTCAGCGGCGCACTCTCCAACCCCCCCCTTTAGCGGCACGCTCCTTGGCCAACCCCAGTCCATGCCCCTTAGAGGCCTTCAGTCTGTCGTTTTCCTTTGCATTTTCGAGGCTCTATAAAGGTGTTGCTCCTCCGAGGGCCCACCTCCAGTTGTCAGGTTCCGCCACCTCATGTGGGCGCGTTCCCTGTATCTCCCTTACGCCTCGGGTCAAGGGGAGATGCTGCCGAATTTTTGTGAGAAGATAACAAAACATTAAAAGAGACAGAAATGAGGCAACAAACGAGCAGAATAACTAATGAAACCTTCCAACTCATCAAATCACTGCCGGCACCACGACGAGAACTAAACCGAACTAACTAACCACCCGGCAGCCCGAGCATCCGACTCGCAAGAAAAGAGACCGAACCGAACAAAGAGAACGAACAAAGGAAGGAATTTGGTATAAACTACATGAAAGTTAAGATAAGAAGAAAAGAAAAGATTTAAACTAAATAGTCAAAAATTGATCGAGCCTCCACCCTCACGCCCCATTGACCTTCAGCGGTACGCTCCTTTGGCCTTCAGCGGCACGCCCTCATTGGCCTTCAGCGGCACGCTCCCTTGGCCTTCAGCGGTACACCCCTTTCAACCCTTCAGCGGTACACTCCCCCTGAGCCCCCAGCGGCACAGTCCTCCTGGCCCTTTCAGCGGTACACTCCTTCCCTTCGCCGGTACACCCTCAGCCACTGTATAGACTTGGCCAACGTACAGACTTCATGATGGCCAGTGCATAGACTTGGGCAGTGTATAGACTTCACACTCCAATGTATAGACTTATCCAGCGTATAGACTTGAGCCAGCCAACGTACAGACTTCATGATGGCCAGTGTATAGACTTGGGCAGTGTATAGACTTCACACTCCAATGTATAGACTTATCCAGCGTATAGACTTGAGCCAGCCAACGTACAGACTTCATGATGGCCAGTGTATAGACTTGGGCAGTGTATAGACTTCACACTCTAATGTATAGACTTATCCAGCATATAGACTTGAGCCAGCCAACGTACAGACTTCATGATGGCCAGTGTATAGACTTGGGCAGTGTATAGACTTCACACCCCAATGTATAGACTTATCCAGCGTACAGACTCTGGGCAGTGTATAGACTTCACACTCCGATGTATAGACTTGGCTAGTGTACAGACTTCGGGCCATTCGACGTATAGACTCCAAATTGCAACGCGTGGACTTTGCTCCACTCTGCTCCAGTGTACGGACTTTGGGCTTGGCAACATATAGACTTCGAGCCTGGGCAACGTATAGACTTTATATCACCCCCCTCCTTCACCGACACACTCTCCAGCGGTACGCCCCCTTTGGCCTCCAGCGGTACGCCCTTTGCAGCCCTCACCGGTACACCCCTTCGCCCCCCAGCGGTACACCCAATACCCAGCGGTACACTCCCGTCTCTCCTTCGCCGGCACACTACATGCATGCATATATACATCACGATAAGGGCATCAACAATAGCAAATAAATCAATAAAAATCACACTAATTGAAGGACTCCAAATGCGCAATATTGATCATAATAAAAGAGGCGGGAGGGGTGATAAAAAAATAAATAACAAACCAATGATAATAATAAGAATAATCATGCATAGAAGAAGAGAAATCATCCCAGACAAAGGCACGAATAAATAGTAAACATCAAATCAGAAATCCCAGAAGGTATAACTAAGAAAGCTCCAGATAAAAGACGCTAATGCCCACGCCGCAGCCCGCTCTCTCCCTGGGACCCGGGGCAAAAGGAACAACAACGCTGCCCTTTCAGGTCGAGCCTGAGTCTCGGGAATTCCCCCGATATGGCCGGGCTTTGATCTAACCTCGGGCCGACATCCTAATCGGACCGGATTTGTTTTCTCGTTCCGGATACCTTCCGAATCTTCATTGAAAATTGCCGCATGCTCGGCAGACATTTGAAGGGATCTACCCCGGTTTTCTCATTGTGACGCTGCCACGGACTTGTGTCCGAATACAAAAGGTCTACGAGTGGCCGACCCGGCCGACAGTTTATGGCCTTAATACAACTTTCAGTGTGATCTATCCCTATCTCTCTCGCATAATTAGTGTTACTCCTTTCGGCCGCGGGGCCTCTAATTTTGGCAATTAATCAAGGGTATTCCCTCGTATGAGGGATGTAAATGGCGTCGTGACCTTTATGGCACGACGGGATTCGGTCCCGACACGAACCACACAATCGTCTGACGAAGTCAGATTCGAGCGCACCATGGGCTCTTCGGATCCCGAATAAATCGTCACTCCGGTGACTGGCACGCCCACGCACTCAATAAACCGAATAAACCGACGCGAGAACAGAGCGCGATGAGTGGAAATTTAGTGCGTCCACAACTCTGGCACGCCCGGTGGGACCGATCCACCCTTCATCTCTTTGCCGAAATTAGGGGCCCCGCGGTCCCCTTCTTGTTACACTAATTGTGCCACTTTCTTAAATGCAGGGAAAAAAAAGTTAAGCAAGGAAGAGAAAGCAACATCATGGTGCCGACAATGGCTGTCGTCTGCGGCCCTGAGGTGGTGGAGAACCACGTGCGAGGCGGCTACCTGGCGGTGCCCCTCACCTTTGGGAGCTTCCCTCCCATTGTGGGCTTCCCCAACTTCTTGGGGGTGGCCTTCGCCGGGATCCTCAACGTGGAAACGCCCGAGGACACCCAGATCAACGCCCCCGCCCCGGGGGCCATGGGAGCTGCTGCCGGCCGAGCTGTGGCCGAAAACAACAATAGCGCCCCCACAACGACGCTCAGCTGCAACGTGCACCATGTGCACCACACTACCGGCCCGCTCCACCAAGGGTCGACATCCCACCGGAGAAGGCTCCGGAGAAACAACATCGGCACCGGCTCAGGGCGTCGCATGTCCAACTCCGGAAAGTCAATGACTGTCGGAGCCCTCCGAGTCCGCCTAGACGGACAGAGGTCCCAACCGACACCGGACCGCGTCGTCCCGACCGTCCCAGTCCGTAACTCCTTTGAAGGACTGGCGAAGCTGAAGGAGAAGGCGATGCCCACAGCCCCGGTCGTAGCACCAAAGGGGACGCCGGCTCACAGGCCGGCTAAATTGAAGCAAGTCTGGGTACCTAAGGAGACCCAACCCACTGCACCCGCCCAGGCAGGGCCCAGCACTTTCCGCCCCAGGAGGGCCCGGCGCGATGACAGGGTCGAGGTAGTGACCCCCACTCTCCGACCGGCACCCGTCATCCCGGTGCCGTCTATGAATGTTCATCGCCGTCGCCGAGGGCGCCGGCACAATGCCGCCCGCCCGGCTCTCACGGCCTACTCCCCTCCTGCCGCCATCATCGACGCGTAACCCCAGGCCGCTCTCCCTGACCAGGAGTGGGAAGGGATCGAGCAGGCCATGAGGAACTACCTCCGAGGCCCGGGTAGCACCCCCGCTGGCCGCCAGAGACTACTGGGGGCAATGGCCTCTGCCTTCCAGGAAGAAAGGGGGGAACCCGCACCTAGCATGGAGTCGAGGACCCGCCCGGAGGAGCCGCGCCAGTCCCCTGTACGGGAGGAAGCGCCGCCCCGGCGGTCGGTCTTCGATAGGCTGACATTCCCTGGAGGATCGTCCAGGAGGGCGTCAAGAAGAAATAAGAATAAGAAGTGGCAGACATTCACCTGCAATATGGCAGGAGTTCATGGTCGGTATGGGGCCCTACCCACCGACCCGGAAGAATTGGCCAGAATAGCCGTCAGGCCGGGACCCCTTACCAGAAGAAGGAGAGCGGCAGGCGGCGCGACACCCACAGGCGCCGAAGGGGCCCTACCTGAAGAGCCCCTTGCAGCCCTCACGGCCAATGTGGTCACCACCGGCGACACGAGTGGCGGACCCTCGACATCATCCGAGGACGCCCCGGCCGAAGAGACAGGGGGCATGCCTAGTCTTCCCACAGCTGACCCCACAATGCTGCTCATGATACAATGATTCCAGCAGGAAATCGAGTCACTCAAGAAGCAGCTAAGTGAGCGGGATGCACCTCCCCCGATGTCCTGGTAGACCGAGGTAATACCCGAAGTACCCAGGGACAGGGGGCAGTCTTCAGAGGCCGCTCTTCCAGCGACCCTCGATCCGCTCGGGGGCGCACCCCCGCAGCAAGCACATTGCACAGCAGTGACCCCGCCACAGGCTCCGCTTTCACAAGGGTCCCCTATGCCCCCCCGAGCGACCGTGGTAGCCACCCCGAGCGCGCAACCCGCTCACTTCTACCCGAGCCCAGTCGACCCGGCGGCAGTTAGCCGTCTGATGCTTGAACAGATGATAGATATGAGGTTGGCTGAGAGGGGCGATGGGGATCAGACGTCTTTCGACGTCTACCGGGTACCCTACCCGGCTCACTATGCTGCCAGGAAGTTGCCGGCTGGCGTCACCAAGCCGCCGAAATTTGAAAAGTTCAACGGGCAGGGGTCTCCTAGAGAGCACATTGCCTACTATGTGAACGTCATGGGAGACCTCGCTGCTGATGAGGCCTACCTCCTGAAGTCTTCGGCTCAACACTTACCGGACTTGCCTTCGAATGGTACTCCGGCTTGTCACCCGGGTCAGTGGCCGATTGGCCCGACATGCAGAAGAAGTTCAAGGAAAGGTTTTACGTTGCCGAGAGAGAAGTCACCATGGCTGAACTCTACGCCACAAGGCAGAGGGCTGACGAGTCGGCTCTCGACTACATTAAAAGATGGAGGAACCTTAGCATGAGGTGCAAACGCCCCCCACATCAGGAGGACGCAGTGCAGATCTGCAAGCAAAACTTAAAGAAAGAACTCCTAGAAAGGATGATCGGCACTGAAGTCAAGACATTTGACCGCCTGAACAATGTGGTAGCGGAGATCGAGGCATTCTTGGCCCAATACTCCTCCACCCCAGCCATGTCAAGCCAGAGAGCCAGGCAGGCGGAGAAGAAGCCGGCTCCCCCGGAGGTTCATGCACTAGACTTCCAGGCTTTTGAAAAGCAGAAGGAGAAAGCCAAGGGAGCGGCCAACCCTCCGCCGCCCAGAATTACAGAGCGGCGGGAAGGCCCCTCGCTGCGAGAGAAGATGAGAAACAAGTTATATTCCTTCTCCCGGGACAAGTCTAAGCTCCTGTTTGAATGGGCAACCAGCTACAATAAGATCACACTGCCAGAGCCGAAAAGGCCTGGCGACTCAAAGAAGAAGGATGACCCGCGCTTCTGTATGTATCATCGGGAGCTCGGGCATACTATTGAAGACTGCTACGTCTTCAAGGACGTTATTGAGTCCTTAATCAAGGACGGGGAGCTGGACATGGGGGAGCATAAAGTAGACCCCCCGCAGCCACACGAGCTGCCCAGCATAGCCTCCTCCGTCAATATGATCTCACTATACCAGGAGTTGCCAAAAGAATGGGCGGAAGCCTGTGCCCGTGCCACTTATGAGACCTTCATCATGGCCCCATCTCAGGACCAAGAGGGGTGGCAGATTATACCCAGAAAAACTACAAAGGCGCGCGCCTCTCAACCTACCCCAGGAATTCACCTGAGGGTGGCAGCGCCCCTACCTGCACCGCCCCCGGCAAACCCGGTTTGCCACGACACGACCCCTCGGCTGGTCATGAGGCGGCCCACTCACAACAAGAAGAGTTCTGTCCCATTACAGATGCACAAGAAGACTAGCCCGGCGGTTGAAAGACTCCAGGCTATTATTGACGGGCTTGAAGATTATGAACAGCCCAAAATCAAGCCCGTGGAACTAAAGGAGTATGTCCCCAGGAAGGAGTTCGAATCACTCGAGCTGGCTCCAGGAACCAAAGCTGAAACAGAAAAAGAGCCTCCCCTGTGGGGTGAGCTTCCTCAGGAGCAGCCATTGGCCACGGCAGGGAAGAAGAAGAAGAAGAGAAGACCCAGGGGCAAGAAGAAGAAGGAGGTAGTCCTCGCCTGCAACACCCTCTCGGCGCTATTCGACACCGCTCTCTCCCTGGAAGAAAAAGAAGAAGACCCACCCCATGAACCAGCAGAGGTGAGTCAAGCTGAAGCATCCACCTCCCAGCACGCCACCAGGTCAGGGAGAAAGTGGGGGCGCCCTCCCCAAGGTAGCCTCAACATCATGCTCAAAGGGGAACAGCCATACCAGGCTCCCGAGCCTGAGGTCCGAGGCACCGAGATCCCTCCCCCATCGGGTCTCTACCCCGGAGGCACCAAGAGTCAAGGCGCCCCGTCATTCGCCGAGTTCCTATCAGCTCGAGTAGGAAGGCGGGCGCACCCCCAGGGGTCCTCTGCGACCAGCAAAGCAAGCGTCCCCTAAGCCCCGCCAGCTGCAACTCCTGCCCAGCCAGAGGAAGAATTCAGTGGCACCCCAAACCTCGCCGAATTCATGCGAGCAGCGGAGGAGGCCCAACAGGCCCCGCCTGCTCGACGGGCTACAACAGATCCCGCAAAGGAGGCCTCCCCTGATCTGACACCCCAGCCTCAGGAGGGGAGCAGGCGCGGCAAACCCGAAGAAATGAAGTTGCTCAAGGTGCGGGCTGCCGAGCGGATAGTCAGACACCTCAAGAAGATCCCGACCCGGTTCACCATATGGGAGATGTTGTCCTTGAACGAGGAAACACGGCAAGCCATCATAGCCGCCCTCCAGACCCCAGCACAGCTTGAAGCTTGTCTGGCAGAGATGTCGCCTGAAGTGGCCGTGGCCTTCACAGAAGATGACATGCTCCTGCCGACCTGCAGTCACAACAAACCCCTCTATATGAAGGGGCAATTGAATGGCTAGCCCATTAACAGGGTCCTGATCGACCCAGGAGCAGCAGTGAATATACTCCCTTACCGGGTGTACCAGAAACACTATTTCGACGTACACCTGGTTGAGGTTAAAAATGTCAAGATTGCTGGCTTCAATCAGAAATGTGAGGTGCCTATGGGGGTTGCAGAGTTCAACTTGACCTTTGATGATTTCACCACCAAGGTCCAGTTCCACGTCATCAACTCCAGCACTTCCTACAAGGCATTGCTTGGCCGGCCTTGGCTACACCAGAACAGAGTGGTGCCCTCCACCCTGCATCAATGCATCAAATACCCCTGTGAGGGGAAGGAAGTCAGGATCTTCGCCGACCTCCACCCGTTCGAGGTGTTCGAGTGTCACTTGTCAGATGCCAACTTATACTTAGAAAAGGCAAAGCAAGCTCCTCAAGTCATCCAAGACAAGGGAAAGAAGAAAATGGAATCAGCTGGCTGGTTCCCTCCACCACCCCCGGGTTATGTGGCTCCTCCACATGTACCATTCATTGCACAAGAAGAAGGGGTATTTAGGGCAGCTCCTCTCGCCATTTACCCTACACCGGGGGCACCCTGCCTCGAAGACCTGCTAGAAGATGTCGTGGTCCCGCCAGGGATCGTCAAGCCGATAGCGGAAGTTGAATGCCAAACGACTGAGCAACTAAGAACCTTCGAGGTGCCTAACTCTGAGGGGCCGCCCACTATTTTCTATGTGGCCGGGGAGAAGCCAGTCAGGGAAGATGATGATTGCCGGTTCCCTGACGAACTGCATGACCCGCACGTCCCCATTACGGGACTTCCCCACATGACTGACCAGGCAGCCAGAATTGTCAGAAAGCAGAAGATTCCTCCCTACCAGCCCTCCAGCCGGAAGGAAATATTTGAAAGAATGTGGAACCCACCAAACCTGGATCGACGGTTGCTGAAAATCACCAAGCACCCTGGTCTGGGCTTTTCACTAGAGGAATATTACGAGACTGACGTCATATCAGTCTCGACATGGTCTGGCGACGACCCCGCAGAAGCTACGGATTCGCGAGAAGCCTGTCAAGAGGCATATCCTGGGCCCCCGGTTCAGGAGGCACACGAAGAGGAGATCTTCCTTTGGAAACCTCCCCGCCGCCGCTGCCGGGAGGAGACCCCCTCCGCCTCTGAAGTGTCGACTTCGAGAGGGCACACCAGCGAGGCACCTCCACAACGGCCGGCCGGCGAAACAAGGAGCAGAAGCATGGGCCAGGCTCCGAAATCCCCTCGATACGACCCCGTTATGTATGCCTTGTACCATAGGCAGCAACGGGAGATCGAGATGCTGAAAGCACGACTGGCCGAGTTGACCTCGCTAGTCGCCGACCTGATCCAGGGTTCTCTCCCCCCGCGGGGTGGCCGCATGCCTCGGCCCCGAGATGCCAGTCCTGACACCCCCGTCTGGTCAAGAAGGGAATTGAGAGACGCGACAAGCCTGTTGATCGAGCGGCCAACCAGGCAAGGCCTAACACTCCAAGAGAAGCTGCAGAAGCCCTACTCCTTCCTGAGAGAGAAGACCCGGGGCATCTTCGACTGGGCCCGCCATTACGGCAAGGTCTCCCTCCCACGGTCCAAGAGGCCGCAAGACATCCGAAGAAGCGGGGACCCACTATTTTTGCCCTTACCACCAGATGCTGGGTCACGCCATTGAAGACTGCTATGTCTTCAAAGACATTGCTCAAAGCCTCATTGACAGGGATGAGCTCAGAATGGGGGACTACGTGGTAGCCCCGCCACGCCCCCACGTGGCGGACAGCCCCAGGACAGGAGCCTACATTGTGTCCATCCAACACCAGGTGCCCGAAGATGCGGGTACCCCGACTCCCGCAGGAGCGGTCTATGATGAATACACGGAGGAGCCCAAGATGGACCTATGCCCCTCTGAGCCAGCGGACCTCACGTACCCGGCGGCTACGGCCCAGGAGGAGTGCGAGGTGAATGCAGCCTCCATGCCCAGTCATGATGAACAAGAAGAGGAAGATGGCATCCTCGAGCCCGTGGACAATGAAGACCCGGACTTCGTCGATTTGTCGCCAGCCCCGCCGGAAATTGAAAATGGCGGCCAGGTCACGGTCGACGAATTAATTGAGGTCAACCTTGGTACAGAAGACGACCCCAGGCCAACTTTTCTGAGTGCCCTTATGCCCCTACAGGAGAGAGAACAATACACAAAGTTGCTGCAAGAATTCCGGGATTGTTTTGCCTGGAATTACAAAGAAATGCCTGGGCTCAGCACCGAAGTGACTCAGCACATACTGGCCATTGATCCCAAGGTGGAACCAGTGAAGCAACCTCCCCGGTGCATGAGGCCGGAGCTAACCAGCCAGATCTGCAAAGAGGTCGACAAGCTCATAAATGTCAGCTTCGTGGCGGAAAATCAATACACCACATGGCTGGCCAATATTGTACCAGTGAAAAAGAAGAATGGGCAGATCAGGATTTGCGTGGATTTCCGCGACCTGAATAAAGCCTGCCCGAAAGATGACTTCCCGGTGCCTATCACCGAAGTGATGATTGATGCAACCACTGGCCACGAGGCCCTGTCCTTCATGGATGGGTCGTCCGGCTATAACCAAATCTGGATAGCCGACCATGACCGGGTCCATACAGCTTTCCGGTCACCCAAAGGGATATTTCACTACAAGAGGATGCCCTTCGGCCTCAAGAATGCTGGTGCCACATATCAACGGGCAATGACCAAGATCTTCGACGAGCTGCTGTACGGCAAGGTCGAGTGCTACATTGATGATCTGGTCGTCAAGACGAAGAAAAGAGACGAGCACCTGAGTGACCTCAGGGTCGTCTTCCAAAGGCTCCGGCAGTACGGACTGAAGATGAATCCCCTGAAGTGCGCCTTTGGCGTGTCCAGTGGGAAATTCCTCGGCTTTATTGTCCGGCACAGAGGGATCGAGATCGACCCCCTGAAGATAAAGGCCATCCAGGAGCTGCCTCCTCCGAGGAGTCTGGGAGAGCTGAGGTCCCTGCAGGGGCGTTTGGCTTACATCCGCAGGTTCATCTCCAACCTGTCAGGGCGCTGCCAACCCTTCCACAGACTGATGATGAAGAATGCACCCTTCAGCTGGGGTCACGAATGCCAGCACGCGTTCGACCAGCTAAAGGAGTACCTGAAGACCCCGCCTGTCCTGGGGGCACCTGTCAAAGGCAGACCGCTGATTCTGTACATAGCGGCCACCGAATATTCACTGGGGGCAATGCTCGCCCAGAACAATGATGAGGGAAAAGAGCAGGCTCTTTACTATCTCAGTCGAAGACTGGTGGGTGCAGAGGCTAAATACACCCCGATTGAGAAGATCTGCCTTGCCTTGGTCTTCGCGGTCAAGAAGATGAGGCACTACATGCTGTCCCATGAAGTAAGTCTGATATCCAGAGCTGACCCCATCAAGCACATTCTCCTCCAGCCAGTCCCAAAGGGGCGCCTTGGCAAGTGGGCCGTGCTGCTCATGGAATTCGACATCACCTACGTGCCACAGAAGGCCGTTAAGGGACAAGCCGTCGCGGATTTCTTCGCAGCACACCCTGTGCCCGAAGACTCCCCTCTGGCCACCGAACTACCTGAAGATGAAACACTAGAGGTAGACCAAGTACAACAAGCCATCTGGCAGCTATACTTCGACGGGGCCTCGAGAACAGAAGCGACCCCGTCCGGGCATGCCAAGGTGCGGGCCGGAGCTGGCATCGTCCTCAAATCCCCAGACGGAGAAGTGATGCACACTCCTGCTGCATTAGCAAACCCTGCACCAATAATGAAGCAGAGTATGAAGCTCTGATCATCGGCCTCCAGGTCGCCCTTCAAATGGAGATCAAAATGCTCCAAGTGTTCGGCGATTCGCTGCTGGTCGTCAAGCAAGTCCAGGGACAGTTTGATGTCTGGAAACCTGAGCTGCTCCCTTATCACACCAAGGCAAAGGGGCTCATGGAGCGGTTCTACCTCCTCGAGATAGGCCATGTCGCCAGAGGGGAGAACGCACAAGCCGACGCATTGGCAAAATTGGCAAGCTCACTGGCAGTGCCTCCAGATGGATCTCTCCACATCCAAGTAATAAACCAGCGCCAGATGCCCAGCATGATAGAAGAGGAGCCAGAAGAAGAGACCTAGAGGTCGCTACAGCAGAAGCCGTCAGCCTACCTGACTGGAGAGCTCCCTGATGCAGTGGTTCAAGTACCAGCAACTACCCAGCAAAGGGAAGAGAAAATCAAGCTAGTCAGAACCAAGGACTCTTATGAGCTCCGAAACGGAATATTATTCCGGACCGTGGCCGACGCCAAGCAGAAGCTACTCCTCCGATGCTTGTCTATTGAAGAAGCTTGGAGAGTTATGAAGGAGGTCCATGCCGGGACAGCTGGCGCACACCAGGCGGGGCCGAAAATGAAAATTGAAATCAAGAAACTTGGCTATTACTGGCCTGCAATGTTCAACGACTGTTGCGAGTACGCTAAGTCGTGTCAGAGATGCCAAGAGCATGCCACTATACCCAGGAGGCCTCCCGTGCAACTGCACCCAACCGCGCCCAGCTGGCCGTTTGCCCAATGGGGAACGGATGTTGTGGGCCCCTTACCCGCATCTTCCACAGGCTGCAAATACATTCTGGCGGCGACCGACTACTTCTCCCGCTGGGCAGAGGCTGTTGCCTTACGGGAGGTCACCGGAGAAATCGTGGTCAGGTTTGTCCGCCGCAACATTATATTCCGGTTCGGCGTGCCCGACCGGATTGTGTCGGACAACGGCAGCCACTTCCGCAACCAGAAAGTTTACCGGCTAGCAGAAAAATACAAAATTGACTGGAGGACATCGACTCCTTACAATCCACAAGCCAATGGGCTGGCCGAAGCTTTCAATAAGACACTTTGCACTCTCCTGGCCAAGACTGTTAGCTCTAACAAAAGGGACTGGGAAGAAAGAATGTATGAAGCGCTTTGGGCGTACCGAACCGTATACAAGACCCCAACGGGCTGCTCGCCCTTCTCTCTTGTATATGGCTCGGAAGCAATCGTCCCCGTCGAACTGGAGATACCGTCCCTCAGGGTCGCCATTCAGCAGGGGCTTGTCCCCGAAGGGCAGACCAACACCGAGCGAAGGCTCGACGAACTCTCCAGTCTGGAAGGAAAGCGGCTTCAAGCCCAACAGAATATCCAGGTCTACCAGGCCCGGATCGCACGCGCCTTTGACAAGCTCGTCAAGGAACGCGAATTCAAGAAGGGCGACCTTGTCATGGTCAAGAGAAGAGATCTCATGGCGGCCAACCCCAAGGGTAAGCTAAACGAGAACTGGCTCGGACCCTACGTAGTCCAAAAAGTCTACGAAGGCGGAGCCTATGTAATTGTCAACCACCGCGGGGAGGTTCAATTCCCGCCTCTTAATGGAAGGCACTTGCGACTGTACCACGCTCCGGCGCCCTTGTTCAGGTAATAATATTACTCTTCGCCCCATTTTGGGTCGGATGTGCGTAATTAATGTCCAAATGATTTGACCACCAGTCGGGTTTAAAAAAAAAATAAAAGAATAATAGGAAGGGAAGAGAGAAAAGAAAAGGCAAAGAAAAAAAAGAGAGAAAAGAAGCAAAAAAAAAGAATAGAAGGAAAAAGAAGGAAGAAGCAAAAAAAAAGAGAAAAAAAAGAGAAAAAAAAAGAGAAAAAAAAAGAAGAGAAGAAGAGAAAAAAAAGAAAGAAGAAAAAAAGGAAGAAAGAAGAAGCCAGAAAAGGGGAACGCCCCCCATTTCCAGTCACCGCCCCGCATCAGCGGGGGTACCAAAAATTGATTTAAAAAAAGAAAGAAACACACTCTTCTCTCCGTCCTTCCTGGGCGGTGAGTACCCCTTTGGCTCGGACCTCACGTCCGGGTCATTGGCTAAACAAACTCTTCTGACCTCACGTCCGGGTCATTGACTAGACAAACTCTTCTCTCCGTCCTCCCCGGGCGGTGAGTACCCCTTTGGCTCGGACCTCACGTCCGGGTCATTGACTAGACAAACTCTTCTCTCCGTCCTCCCCGGGGGGCGAGTACCCCTTTGGATCGGACCTCCCGTCTGAGTCACTGACCGAACAGACCTCGCTGTCCGCCACCTCTGAACGGCGAAAGGGGTCTCTGGCCAAGTACCCCTCACTCGAGACCAGCACGCGCTCCCAATATTGCGGCAAAACCAGGGAGTTGCCCGTTCGGTATGGTGGAGTGGTCCCCTCGTCCTCCCCCTGGGAAGGCGAGCACTCTCCTGTACCCTGACATGGGTTCCTGCCTGGTCCTCCCAAAGTGAATCCCCGCAAGGACTCATACCCTGCCAATGGGTCTCTACACAAAAAGGGGGGAAAGATACAAGAGCAAGGGAAGAGGAAGAAGAAAACAATATGCAAGGAAGAGAAAGAAGGGTAAGAAAGACAAATGCATACACAAAGAACGCGTGAAATCATAAATGCCTTGCTCTATTCAAAAGAGGATCGAACTACATGTGCTGCGGGGCATACCCCTGTGTTACATTTTTAAAAAAAGAGAGAAATTAAGGGATGCAACGCTTAGTCGATGTCCCTGAAGATGTCCTCGAGAGGGAGGATCCCGACGCAAGGGAAGTTCGTCATATCGCGCAGTCGGCCCCTCAATCCCTCAAGACGGGCGAGCTCCGCTTCGACGGACACCATTTCAACGTCGGCGACGGCAAGAGCTTCCCTCTCCTCTGCCACCGCCCTTTCCGCCTCGGCGAGGCCAAGTTTAGCCGCAGCGAGATAGCCCTCCAGCTTCTCGATCCGGCTCTTGAATGAACGAACGCTGCCTTCGCCTTCCTCTAAGGCCTTTCCGTGGCGTTCTCTACTGTGGCGTCGGGCCTTTAGGGTCTGCAGATATTCGTCTGCCTGAGCATCAAGGGCGGCACGTTCGTCAGGAGCCTGGGTCTCCAGGAACTCGCGGCGCTTGACATACTTCAGCAGCAGCAGAACCCGCCGCGACCATTCTCCCAGCGGGCAGCTGAGCACTTGCAACGCCCCGGTCAACTGCACCACTATAGTATGCACCTCCCTATATGACAGAGAAGGGTCGGCGAGGAGCATGGTCCGTAGAGTGATCAGCATTTGGCGTACTGGCGCTTCTGATGACATATGGCTGACTGAGGGCGCCACCGGAGGAGTGAATTCCACGGTGCTGTCCACCTCTGCCCACAGGTCGGTATCTGCCGCCACTGAAGATGAAGGAAGGGCGAGGGTCAAGTCGCTCGGCCGGCGTAGCTCGACGAGAGACTCTTGGCCAACCACTGCCTGGGGAACGGAAGAGACCATTACCGAAGCCTCCGGTGCCCCCATTGTTTGGAGTTCCCCTGCCCCCTCTGCCTCCGTCTGGCCCGACCCTGCCACTGCTCCAAGGGGCAGGGGTACAGGGGCCGTCACCTCGGCTAGAGGAGGAGCTTCGAGTAAGGACAGGCCCGAAGTCGCCACCCATGAACTCCTCCCTCGCGGCTGAGATCCCTCCAGATGCGCACGGAGCCCCGCAAATATCTGCTGCAAGAGCGGGTCCTCCATCTGAGCCGGGAGTTTCGGGAAGGGCGGAAGCGGAACCACCAGCTGGGGTAAACGTCCCGCTTCCACGAGCGCAGCCAGGCTCTCTCTCTCCAAGCCCAAGACTGGAGCCGGCCCCTCCACCGCTATCGGGCCAATGCTCGGTCTCCGTTTGGCCACTGCCTTCCGGATACGGCCAGGCGCCTTCCCCGATATCGGCATCGCCTGACCATGGGAATGGGAATCAGCTATTCGCCATCTAAAATAAACCATGCAAAAGGGAGACCGCGGAGCCCGCATACTCACCTCAGCCGCTGGGATGATGCTACCCTCAGGCGCGATCTCCCCCTCCTCCAGAGGCTCGCCCGCCGCTCTGGTAGTACCGGAGGGCTCCACGGGCATTTCCTCTCGAAGGGCGTCGAGTAAAAGAGCCAACTTGCCCATGCCGACATCGGCTCCCGTTGGGCGGTCGATCAGCGCAGCCGGGGCAGCCTCTTCTGCGACCTCAAGTTCGGCCGGTTGTTGAAAATCCTAAAAAAGAAAAAAAGGGGGGGGGGGTAAGGTCGTCAGTCAATCACAAAAAAAGAGAGGAAGGGAGAGCCGACCCAAACAAGCTCACACTCACAGCGGTCTTCCCCACAAGGCTCTGGGAGCCAGCAAGTAAGGGGGCCCCGAGGACCGGCTCCAGCGGCTCCAATGCCCCGGACACGCCCCCGTCAGGAGCTGCTTCGTCGGAAGAGTAGTTGTAATCTACCTCTTCCCCAGACGGAGACTCGACCGCCGTCGGCTCGGCCTGGGTCGGCAGAGGAGCTTCCACCTCAGAGTCCCTGTCTAGCACGTCCTCCCTCGGGCTAGGCGAGGCTTGCACTCCGACCTTCTTCCTCCTCACATATATCAGCGTCGTCGGGAGGTCGAGATCAGGCCACAATGACTTGGTGGCCGCCGCGGCAACGCCTGTCATGCAAAGGAAGATAAGCCATGTTGAATCTACTGCCCCCCCCCCCCCCCAAAAAAAAAGGGGGAGCTAACCGTATAGTCGAAAATATTTACCCCCTTCAGTTCCTGCGACACGAGATGACCCGCGGGCTTCCTCAACAGGCAAAGCCTTCTCGGGAGTCCCAGCCGTACCCTCGCCCGGGAGCAACACGGGCGCCGGTTCCTCCGTGCCGCCCGTGAGATAGAAGCGCATCGTCGCCATGCGCGAATCCGAGGCCAACTCGGGAGGCCGGTCGACCGCAGACGACACGGCCGGCCGATGAATCTCACCGGCTTCGTGGCTCGGTTCGGTCCGCATGGCTTCGAATTCTTCGAAGGACAAGACAGGGGCCACCGGCGAGGCTGCCGTCAGAGCCGGGGATGCCACGGTCCGCCGCCGTTTTACCGTCTCTTGCCCCGCCACCTTGGCAGCAGCCAGTGCCTTTTTAACGGGCGATTGTGCCCGGGGCCTTCCCGTTGCCAGCGGCCAGGGAGCCGGATCCGCCGCCGGAGTCGCCTCTGCTGGGACCGCAACTTCACCCATGCCAGGCGTGGGCACGGGCTCTTCCATAGAAGCTGAGACAAAAGAAGTATCCAGGTGTCAGAACTCCACTCCAAAATAAAAACGGGGGGGGGGGAGATTCAAAAGACACATTAAAGAGCGGGGACACGGACCGGCGGGTTGGCCCGACTCGGGACGGGCAGCTTCAAATTCCTCGAAGGACGAGACTAGTGGTGCCGGAGGAACAGCCGTCGGAGCCTTAGCCGTTTCTGTCTTCCTCCGCTTTGTGTCCCGCTGCTTAGCCACCCTGGCGGCGTCCACCGCCTTCTTCACAGGCGATTTAGCCCGGGGCCTCTTCGCAGCCTTGGGCAAAGGGGCCGTGGTCAGGGCCAGCGGCGCTGCTTCAAAATACGCAGGCTTCTTCACCAGCCGGAGGAGGTTCCGGTACGTGGCCATCTGCGTGCTGTCGGGATGGTCTGCAAAGAAAAGAGGGGAAAGAACGAACATGCATTTACGATTAGTACCCAACTCACCGCGAAGGCCCAGTGCTAAGAGACAAAACGAAGAGCAAGAAGGGACTGAATACCATGAGGGCCAGTGTACAGCCGCAGCGTGATCGGCCAGTAGCTCAGGGACGTCTCCTTGTCCCGACGCGCCGCCTCCCGGACTAGCCAGCAAACGTCTTCGATCGTTTGGCACCGGTCCGTAAGGTTGGCCAGATCCGCGTGCTTCTTTGAGGAGAGGTGACAGAAAAGATTAAAGTGGTCCACGCCCCACCCGTCAGCATAATAATAAGGGATGTGCAGGCGCTTGCCCAGGATGGAGGCCGTCAGATCTTCGATCTTCATCCCATTCACCCGGAGAAGGACGTATAGCCACGTGGTATCCTTATAGTTCTCAGGCCGCCTCTCCTCCCGCCTCATAAACGTGCGGTACGGGCAGGCCGAATCCCTCTCTGGACGCCAGCTCTTGGCAGGAGTCCCCTCTTCCTCCATGGGGAATGGATAATTGATGAGGTCCAGGCGGTCGCTCCCCACTTGGCACAGGTCCCTCAGCGTCTTCTGGTAATGATCCTTGGCCACCGGGGGTAGCTCCACCTTCAGCGTCGGCCTCTTGTCCCGGGCTTCTCGGCGAGCCACCAGATATGCTGCCACCTCCTTCTCCTGTTTATTCCTGAGCCGAAGAAGATGGTCTGGCTCAATGTCAAGAACCGGCACCGGCTGCCGACTAAGGAACTTCCTCTCGGCCCCATCCCAGCAATCGGTCTTGTGTAGCCGATAGAAGGCCGTCCGGCTATTCCACCACTTGATATAATCTTGGGTCACTCGGGGAACACGACCCGGGGCCGGTACTCTGAAGGAGGCAGAGTCCGCCCGGTGGAAGAAGTCCCACCAGCTCCTGGCGTGTTCAGCAACTGAGCTCCCCCGGACACTCCGCAAGGGCAGGCCGAACTGTGCATGATAAGCAGGGATATGCTGGTCATACCCAAAATTGCGACCGAACCGGAAGGGGTAATACGGCTCCAGCAACACGTTCTCCCCTTTCCTGAACACCAGCACGCTCGGGCGAATCGACAGCGCCCAGTCCCTCAGCTCCGGCTCCAGCAGTGGGCGGATCACATTCTCCTGGCTGATAGGGTGGGTGTACTTCTCCACCTGGTCGTCTTTGCACACCCTCTTGTTGTTCACCAGAGGGCTGGAATGTGCCGCCAGAGTCCAGAAATGAATAGTCCCGACCGCATCCCGGGGGACCGTTGTCAACCGGCCCCGGATATCATACATCCGCATGGAGGTGGAGCCCGGCTCAGCACTGGCAAATTCTAACATCCTCGGCATCAGCCCCCAGTCCTGGAGAACGCGCGGCGCAAACTCCGGGAACAGCGAGCAGACCCACGCGTTGAAGAAGTGCAGTGGGCACACATACCGGGCCTGCCGCGGGAACTGGTGCGTGCTGATATCCCCCAGGGCCTTGTAAATTAAGCAAAGGGTCGCCGGGCACAGCGACAGCCTGATACCCCATGCCATTTGACATGCCGGGTAGATGGCATCCGGCCGAATCACCGTCTCGTCGCCGTACGGCATGGCGAATGAGCATAGCCAGTACGTGAGATAGGCGGCGCAGTGGGTCTGGGGATCCAAGCCCATCGGGTTAGGCCCGCTTCGACGCCCTCTAGACGGGATCTTCACATCGAGCTTGGGCTTTGCACGCTTCTTGGGGCGACAGCGGTACCGACACAGGGGAATTCCTCATACCGCTTCGGCCCGTCATAGAAATACTCCAGCCACAAGGGCATGCGCACCCTCTTCCTGTCCCCACGAGCGGGCTGCTTTCCCTTGTGCGAGCACTGGTACAGCTCCCGGTACGCCTTCATGAGGTACCGATATGAATACCCCAGAGAATAATAACCATCCCCGTTGGTCTCATCCTTGATCAAGTCAGGGAGGCATACTTCTTCATAAGGCTCCCCATCAATGGGCAAGCCACTCAGCTGACCGAGACTCCACAAATCAAGTGAAGTCTCGCCCTCCGCCGTGTAGAAGGTGTTGGTCTCCGCGCTAAATACCTCTATCATGCCGCAGCAGAGACCCTTGGAGATGGGGTAGCCATACCGGGAAGCGTACACGCTATGATAAATGTCGACCCGAACCAGCAGCGGAGCATAGTTGAACAGCACGTGCTCCGTAAACTCCACCGCCCTCTCCCGGAAGCTGTGTGCATCCTGAAGCTTCAGCTCCCCGAACCAGCCCAGTGACAGCTCATACTTGAATCTGACGGCCAAGCAGTCCAAGATGAACGGCTCTTCTCTATAGCCCCACTTCAAGGGAGCCAAGAATAGGCCGAATCGAGGCGACTCGCCATGCACCTTCCGGCAGACAGGTCCCATCTTGCCGGAGTAAATTGAGGCGCCCGTACCAGCTTGTCTTCGGTCGGCAGCACCCCCTCGATCCCCAGGACTGGCTTCCACTCCCGGGCTTCTCCCACCAGGTACATCGGAATACTCCGGGGAACGCTGTACAACAAGCTATCCCGGGCCTGCAGTATAGCTTGCTCGGCCTTCTTCACGACCCGGAAGTCTCGCCCTTCCCGCGAGCGAAAATGCTTCAGAAATCGAACCAGGTGTCTGTCCTTCGGGAAGTCCTTCCGGTACTCCCCGGTGACCCGGTCAAATGTGACGCCGCTGTCAACTCTGGCAAGCCTCTGGAAATCCATGGTCTCCCCGTCAGACTCGGATGACCCTGCCAAAGCGGCTATTTCTCCATGCTCCCGATCCAAGTCCTCTACATTTAACCAGGTAACTGCTGGCACCGGACCCCGTGGGATAAGGTCAGCACCGATAGCAGCAGCAGGAGCAGAGGAACCACTTGGGGCAGCCATTTATCTGCAAAGATACATAAACAGAAGATCAGAATAAGCCACATGCAAAAGGAAGCGAAAGACTGTAAAAGAAGGGCTTTGCTACAAGTCAAATGAATAAAATGTTGCCAATTTCTGACGAAATTTCGGCAGAGTTTCCCCTAGGCCAGAGGCGTAAGGGAAAACACGGGTGCGCGTCCACAAGGAGTGACGGCCCCAACAAAGTATGGTGGGCCCCGAGAGGCAACACCAGAAGTCCGCCGGTCGAAGGAGTCTTCTCCCCTGGCCAAAAATCCCCTGGAGACCCTCGCCGGTACACCCTCAAGCGGCCTTCCCCGGCACGGCCCCTCCAACGCTTCCCCGACACACCCAAATCAGGCTTCGCCGGTACGCCCCGTGCTCCCCGGTACACCCTAGAGCCGGCTTCCCTGGCACACTCCGGAAGTGCCTCCCCGGCACGCCCTCAAGGGCTTCCCCGGCACACCCAGCCGAAGTTTCACCGGCACACCCCCCCGAGGGTCTTCGCTGACGCGCCCAAGAGGACTTCCCCGGTACACTCCAACAAGTCCCTGCCGACAAACCCTCAAGGGGTCTTCCCCGGCACGCTCGGGATCCCGCTTCGCCGGCACACCCGGGGTTGGCCTCCCCGGCACGCCCGGTTTAGTGGCCTCCCCGGCACGCCCGTCTAAGCCCTCACCGACACGCCCTGAGCGGTCCTCCCCGGCATCCTCCGCAGACGCTCCCCGGCACGCTCGGAGACCATCCCGACAGTGCAACCGGCGATGGCCGGCAACAGAGAAGGGGGGGGGGGGGCAGAGACAAGAGAACAAGAAAGGAGAAGGGGAGATGGAGGAGATAAGGAGATAGAGAGGGGGAAGGGCTAGGGCCCCCGGCCGCCGACCACGGTGGAAGAAAGAGAACGGGGAGTAAGAGAGGAATGGGAAGGAAGGGGGGGAAACCCTCCGTGACCGTCTCCTCACCCCGGCAATGAAGAAGATGACGACGACGGTAGCGGCGGCGGTCGCACTCGGAGAAGAAGAGGGCAAGAGAGAGGGGGGGGGCTCTCGTCCGCTCGGTCGCCAGAGAGAGAGAAAGAGGGAAGAGGGGGGGGATTCGAAACGGGTGACCATTCGAATCGCCCCCGCCCCCCTATTTATAGAAAACAAAAAAAAGGAAGAAAAAAAAGAAAAGAAAAGAAAAAAAAAGGAGAAAAGGGGAAAAGGGGAAAAAAAGAGAATAAAAAGGGGGGGGGGAAGTAAAAGAAAGGGAGAAAATAAAAAAGGAGGAAGGGAAATAAAAAAAGAGAGAAAAAGGGGGAGGGATAGAAGGGGAATAAAAAAATATATATATATAAAAGGGGGAGAAATAAATATATATGATATTAAATATATGTACACATATACATATATGTACATACATAATGGTATCCTCTTACGCATCTACTCACACGTATCAATGTGTGGGTCAACGTCGTGCAATAATAGGTGTCTCCGGAGAACGTCTCATCCCCACGATCTCGGGTAGATACGCGTCCGCACAAGCGAAGATGACTTTACCCCTGCGCACAGCCACCTCTGCAATGGTGCCATCCCCATACCGACAAACAAGCCCGTCCCTGGCACGTCGCCTCGGGCCTCGGCCACCTCCCATCATGCAAAATCGCCATCACGGACCCTACGCCCGGATCAGTAGAACCTCTATCCTTGCGGTGGCATTAATCCCTTGCCAACGAATAAGTCCCTTTCCGGCGCAAGGCCACGTGCCCTAGCCACCCACTCCACACAATATGGCCATTATGGACCTTACGTCCGAATCGGCACAGATTCTCCCGTTGCGCTGGCATTCTATTCTTGCCAACGAGTAAATCTTATCTTCCGGCGCAAGGCTTCGTGCCCTAGCCGACACTCGCATATCACTCAACGTCAAAAAAAAAAGAAGAAAGAAAATAAAATGGGGTTAAAAATAGAGATACCCCGCCGGACTTGTCCCTACACGGGGACAAGGGTAAAAATGGCAACAACCCGGCTGTAGCGAAAACCCGAAAGGGCGCTACGGGCAAAATCGGGTACCCCGCCACGTGAAAACCCGAAAGGACGCGTGGGCAAAAGCAAGAGGGGGCCGATACCGGCGAAAACCCGAAAGGGCACTTGTATCGGTAATGTGGTTCAAAAAAAAAGGGGAAAGAAAAGAACAAAGAGATCAATAAACCAGGCCAGCTCCCGGCACCCTGTCGGTACTGGCGAAGAGATAAAGAGACTAAGAGACAATAAACCAGGCCAGCTCCCGACACCCTGTCGGCACTGGCAAAGAGATCAAGAGATCAACAAACCATGTCAGCTCCCGGCATCCTGTCGGCACTGGCGGAGAGACCAAGAGATCAACAAAGCATGTCAGTTCCCGACATCCTGTCGGCACTGACGAAGAGACCAAGAGACCAAGAGATCAACAAAGCATGTCAGTTCCTGACATCCTGTCGGCACTGACGAAGAGACCAAGAGACAAAGAGACAACAAGCATGTCAGTTCCCGACATCCTGTCGGCACTGACGAAGAGACCAAGAGACAAAGAGACAACAAGCATGTCAGTTCCCGGCATCCTGTCGGCACTGACGAAGAGACCAAGAGACCAACAAAGCATGTCAGTTCCTGGCATTCTGTCGGCAGTGACGAAGAGACCAAGAGGCCAAGAGATCAATAAAGCATGTCAGTTCCCGGCATCCTGTCGGCATTGACGAAGAGACCAAGAGACCAAGAGATCAATAAAGCATGTCAGTCCCCGGCATCCTGTCGGCACTGACGAAGAGACCAAGAGACCAAGAGGTCAACAAAGCATGTCGGTTCCCGGCATCCTGTCGGCACTAAAAAAGGGGGGGGGAGAAGAAAGGAGGACAGCAGACAACAAAGCAGGTCGGTTCCCGACACCCCGTCGGCACTGACAAAGAGACCAACAAACAACAAACCAGGCCGGCTCTCGGCACCCCGTCGGCATCGACAAAGAGAGAAGAGGCGAGTACACCCACGGGCACCGCCCGGCTCATCCTTCGCCCGCGCTACCCATGGGTGGGGGGCATTTGTGGACACCAAAAAATGCATGCCTTGATAGCCTGCTCGGCCTCGCGTCAGCAACGGCGCCGAGTGAAGAAACCCCAGAGAAATCAAGCACAAAAGGCCCCGCAGCCCATGGGCCCCAAAGAAAATCAAACGGGCCGCAGCTCGTGCTCACAGTGGGCTCAACATTGCCCATCTGGCCTTTAATGGCACACCCCCTGGGGGCCTTCAACGGCACGCCCCAGGGGGCCTTCAACGGCACACCCCCTGGGGGGCCTTCAACGGCACGCCCCAGGGGGCCTTCAACGGCAGGGGGCCTTCAACGGCACACCCCTGGGGGCCTTCAACGGCACGCCCCAGGGGGGCCTTCAACGGTACACCCCCTGGGGGCCTTCAACGGCACACCCCCGGGGGGTCTTCAGCGGCACGCCCACTGGGCTATTCAGCGGTGCACCCCAAAGGGGGCCTTCAGCGATACACCCTGAAGTCCTTCAGCGGCACAGCCCCCAGAGGCTTCAGCAGCAAGCCTTTTTGGCTCCCCAGCGGCACGCCCATTTGAAGCCCTCCAGCGGCACGCCCTCAGAGGCTCCAGCGGCACCCTTGCTCAGCCCGCCAGCGGCACAGCGTGAAGCTTTTCAACGGCAAGACGACGTACAGCCCACGCCCTACGCTTCCTTGGCGCGCAGTGAGCCGTCTGAGGTGGCAACCGTCCATTGGGCCACGTGAGCTACCCCCTGACGACCCAGGACGGGGCAGGTCAACCGCCATCATTACAAGCCATTTCCCGCCTTCGATGGCCGTGGGCAAAGCCCCGGCTGCTGGGGAGTATAAAGGACTCCCATTTTATACAGAGGAAGAGGCGGATACAGAGGGAGAGGCTCAGACGGCAGGGGAGATACAAAAAAAGAAGAGGCAGAGGAAGAGAAGAGAGGGGAGAATAGAAGAAGAAAAGCTCCAGCGAGCCTCCTCCGACGACCACCGGGAAGAGAGCAAGAGTAAGGGAGAGGGAGAGAGCTCAATGTAATGAGGGAGAGGGTTAGGGACAGTGGCGAGGGTTTTTGGCCCCCAATGCTTTCTTCCCTTTTGTATTCCGTTCCTCCTCCTGCTCTCTGTTTTGGGTTTCTCTTTTCCTTTGTCCATGGCCTCGTCTTGGGCATTTCCTCTGTAATGTGCATATAGGGCTTTGGCCCTTGGCTCCCCATAAATGAAAATCACCCTCTTTGGGTTTCTCTATGAGTTTTATTGGCTTGCGCTAGATCTCACGGTCTTTTATGGGGTTGTTCGTTCTCCCTCCGTCTCCCCATTTCTCCGGTGTTTTTGGGTCTTCATGTCGAGGTGATTTCTCCTATGAGCTTTGGCCTCATGAATCCTTCGAGCCCCCACATGGCCTTCCGTTGTGCTCACTGGGCCAGGGGAGGGGGAAGATCCTTGCCCCCCCCCCTCTTCGAATATCCAGTAATCAAATGGCCTACCCCTGGCCTTGAATCCTCTTTCTTTTTCCTAAATGGCTTCTAAGGCCCCCAGTCTGCTTACACACTCTGTTTGGCCCCTCCAGCGATACACTCTTTTGGCTTCTGGCCGGTACGCCCCCGTTGGCCTTTAGCGGTACGCCCACCAGTGGCCTTCAGCGGCACGCGCCATTAGCCCTCAGCGGCACACCCCATTCTGGCCCTCATCGGTACACACACAGCCATCCCTGGCCAGCACACCCCTTGGCCGGTACACCCCCCCCCATTGCCCTTCAGCGGCACAAACCTGTTCAGCCCTCAGCGGCACACTCTCCAGCCCCCTCAGCGGCACGCTCCTTAGCCAGCCCCAGTCCATGCCCCTTAGAGGCCTTCAGTCTGTCGTTTTCCTTCGCGTTTTTTGAGACTCTATAAAGGTGTTGCTCCTCCGGGGGCCCACCTCCAGTTGTCGGGTTCCGCCACCTCATGTGGGCGCGTTCCCTGTATCTCCCTTACGCCTCGGGTCAAGGGGAGATGCTGCCGAATTTTTGTGAGAAGATAACAAAACATTAAAAGAGACAGAAATGAGGCAACAAACGAGCAGAATAACTAATGAAATCTTCCAACTCATCAAATCACTGCCGGCACCACGACGAGAACTGAACCGAACTAACTAACCACCCGGCAGCCCGAGCATCCGACTCGCAAGAAAAGAGACCGAACCGAACAAAGAGAACGAACAAAGGAAGGAATTTGGTATAAACTACACGAAAGTTAAGATAAGAAGAAAAGAAAAGCCTTGAAACAAATAGTCGAAAACTGATCGAGCCTCCACCCTCACGCCCCATTGACCTTCAGCGGTACGCCCCATTGACCTTCAGCGGTACGCTCCTTTGGCCTTCAGCGGCACGCCCTCATTGGCCTTCAGCGGCACGCTCCCTTGGCCTTCAGCGGTACACCCCTTTCAACCCTTCAGCGGTACACTCCCCCTGAGCCCCCAGCGGCACACTCCTCCTGGCCCTTTCAGCGGTACACTCCTTCCCTTCGCCGGTACACCCTCAGCCACTGTATAGACTTGGCCAACGTACAGACTTCATGATGGCCAGTGTATAGACTTGGGCAGTGTATAGACTTCACACTCCAATGTATAGACTTATCCAACGTATAGACTTCATATCCCAACGTACAGACTTCATGATGGCCAGTGTATAGACTTAGGCAGTGTATAGACTTCACACCCCAATGTATAGACTTATCCAATGTATAGACTTATCCAGCGTACAGACTTTGGGCAGTGTATAGACTTCACACTCCGATGTATAGACTTGGCCAGTGTACAGACTTCGGGCCAGTCGACGTATAGACTTCAAATTGCAACGCGTAGACTTTGCTCCACTCTGCTCCAGTGTACGGACTTTGGGCTTGGCAACGTATAGACTTCGAGCCTGGGGAACGTATAGACTTTATATCACCCCCCCTCCTTCACCGACACACTCTCCAGCGGTACGCACCCTTTGGCCTCCAGCGGTACGCCCTTTGCAGCCCTCACCGGTACACCCCTTCGCCACCCAGCGGTACACCCAATACCCAGCGGTACACTCCCGTCTCTCCTTCGCCGGCACACTACATGCATGCATATATACATCACGATAAGGGCATCAACAATAGCAAATAAATCAATAAAAAATCACGCTAATTGAAGGACTCCAAATGCGCAATATTGATCATAATAAAAGAGGCGGGAGGGGTGATAAAAAAATAAATAACAAACCAATGATAATAATAAGAATAATCATGCATAGAAGAAGAGAAATCATCCCGGACAAAGGCACGAATAAATAGTAAACATCAAATCAGAAATCCCAGAAGGTATAACTAAGAAAGCTCCAGATAAAAGACGCTAATGCCCACGCCGCAGCCCGCTCTCTCCCCGGGACCCGGGGCAAAAGGAACAACAACGCTGCCCTTTCAGGTCGAGCCCGAGTCTCGGGAATTCCCCCGATATGGCCGGGCTTTGATCTAACCTCGGGCCGACATCCTAATCGGACCGGATTTATTTTCTCGTTCCGGATACATTCCGAATCTTCATTAAAAATTGCCGCATGCTCGACAGACATTTGAAGGGATCTACCTCGGTTTTCTCATTGTGACGCTGCCACGGACTTGTGTCCGAATACGAAAAGGTCTACAAGTGGCCGACACGGCCGACAGTCTATGGCCTTAATACAACTTCCAGTGTGACCTATTCCTATCTCTCTCGCATAATTAGCATTATTCTTTTCGGCCGCGGGGCCCCTAATTTCGACAATTAATCAAGGGTGTTCTCTCGTATGGGGGATGTAAATGACGTCGTGACCTTCATGGCGCGACGGGATTCGGTCCCGACACGAACCACACAATCGTCTGATGAAGTCAGATCGAGCGCACCATGGGCCCTTCGGAGCCCGAATAAATCGTCACTCCGGTGACTGGCACGCCCACGCACTCAATAAACGAATAAACAAACGAGAGAATAACAAGTGAAAAAAGTGCGTCCACAGAGTCATGTAATTTTCATATTTTATTTGAGTCATATCATTGTAACTTTCCTTTTATTTGAGTCGTGTACCTAGGTTAATGAGTCATCTACCTAAGTTAAGTGTCATAGGGTTGATTAGTTTGGTTATTGGGCCCAATTCAATGGGGTAGGCCCAGGGGCGCCCCCTTCCCCCTTGGTTATTTGTCATTAGTCCTAAAGTCAGGGATTTATTGTAAAATGTGGGTTCCCTATAAATAGGACCACATTCCCCCCATTTTATGTTAATGAAGATATATTATTGTGAGTCCAGAATTCAAATTTTATTGGAGAGAATCCAATTGTGTGGGTGAGAAGCCCCTTCCCCCCTCTCTCTCTCTTCCCCCACCCCAAATTCAATTTTCCCCCTCCTCTCTCCTCCATTCACTCTTCATTAATATCCCCCCTTCCCCATACACTCATTCAATTCCCCCCAACCCCCAAGGTGGAATCCACCAATCTCTAAGCCACCCTCCAACCACCAACCACCCACTCCCCTTCCCCGAGCACCCGTCCATCTCCCCAAGACTGAAGGGGTTCAAACCCTAGGTCAAATTTGAATTTCCCTCCCCTTGCTGACTATTTCCCTCCCTTCCCCATCACCCCCTTACCTTCTAGGTCGCACCCCCCCTAGCCATCAACCTCCTCTTCCCCTTCTCCCCTCTCTTACCCCCTCTCCCAACAAGGCTCTGCTATGGTTTGTAGGTAGCAGAGGTACCAGCAGTTTGCAGAGATAGCCATGTCGTCACCCCAAGGCTTCAGGTGGCGTACCATATTCCGTCGGAATCGTCGTCAAGTCAGCTTTCCAACGGAGGTGGTCTCGCCATCAACCTATTTCGGGGCTGCCCAGAGGAGCCGATCTCCACAGACTGCGCAGTTCCTCCCTGGCAGGCACCCAACCGTGGCTTGCAGAGGCTGCCCCAACCAGCACCCTGAAGATCTTGGAGCGGCGCTTGTCTGAGAACTTCTACTACACGTCTCCTTCCCGTACCATGAAGCGGCTCTCCGTTTGGACCCCGGACCAGTGAGTTCCTAATTTTCTCCCTCAGGTGCGTTGGTCAGTTCCCTCTGGAACTGATCTGACACCCCAGCACTGTTCGAGTCCTCGCCATCTGCTCCGACCTTCTTCAGCATCCCCGTGGTCTCCGTTCGAAGAGGGTTTGACCACGAATTCAACGACTCCAGCCTCGCTTAAATCAGAGCTTGGGAGAATCCGTGGTGGCCTCGCCTTCCTGCTGTAGTGACCTAGAAGCTACCAGAATCAGAAGCCTACAACCCTGTTCACGTCTCTGCCCCGACCACCGTCGTCAATCAGAAAATCCCTAAAAATTTGGGCGTCCTCCTGGGCCAACCCAGGAGGTTTTGCCGCTGGTTTCGTTACAAACGGAGTTCGGGACAGTCCGCAGCAGTGTCAACACCGACTGTCTATCCGCTATTCCAGAGGGCTAGCAGAACCGACGATCTTCTTCCACTTCGGCTTCTAGCGTAGTTTTTCCCACCCGCCTGGCCGGCTGACCGCCTCTCCCTAGGTGGAGGTACATTTTGGTTGTAAAAACTAATCTCCTCCCCTAGTCCAACCCCCTTGCAAGGGGTGTAGTGCATGTAAACTGAAATTTCAGGTTGAAGCTTCATCGGCGCGGCGTGCGGGTAAGCCCACGCTTCCTCGCTCGCCCTCGTCTCCGGCCGGGATCGGTGCCTTCACACCGGTCAGGTGAGCTTCGGTTAGCCCTTGCTGGTTTCTTTCCATTGCTGGTTTAGTATTGCCGCTAGTGCCGTCGGATGGTAAGTGAGTGCTCGATCCCAAATTACTATTGTGTGAGTGACTACCGTGGGCTAGTTGTGAGGGAGCCATTACATCCCACGCCCTCGGCGTGCTGTCCGCCTGCGAGAGCGGGCATCCCTGGACCCTTGGGGGTTCAATCCCAAGCTAGACAATCCCCGGAGCAGCGAGGTCCCACCTCGGACCCTCACCACCATCACCGAGTTGCCTACGGGCACTAGTATGCGCTTAGCGGGTGAGTCCGCTCGAGTGACGATACCGGTCCATTGAATTGTGCTTGCTTGATAGGTCCAAGGGGCTTTGGTCGAGTGGCTGCCACCCCAAGGTCGTTTCACATCAATAAGTGACCCTGAACCTTCCTCCTCGCAAGAGTAAAGAAAACGACGAACGTTAAAGAAAGAACTGTGCTTTTACGGGAATTCTGCTTTACCCATCCGTCGCTTCCCCGCGAGCGTTTCGAAAGTTTGCATTTTTATTATGGTTACGGAAGCACCCAGCTCTGAAATTCCGCATTACGAAAGCTTTGCCTCTGTCTCCTGCTGCTGTGAAATGAGACCTCTTTCCTTCGGCTACTACTGAAATCTTTAAGTAACTGGATCATAAATTTTTCCTTCTGGGTCAGCAAAAGGGAACATTCCCCTTCCTGGTCGACAGGATTGGCCGACCCGATAGATCTGCATGCGGGCTTTGTTTGACATTGACTCGGGATGTCATCTTTTTTTCAACTGATAGATCTTTGGTCGGGCTTAAAAATCTAGACCCATTAGAGAATCGAGTCGGACTAAGACTTTAGAGTCAGCTCGAATAGGCCCAAATTATCCGTCAAATATTTAAATTTTGAATGAAAATTTATGTTATATTGACCAAAGAAAAAAAAGAGGGAGTTCCGTACCGTTGGGGCCATCTATGAAGAAATATCTTATCTCTCTTTATTATCTTGAAATATTAATCAATTATTTTCAAAGATAATGTTCGATTGTAAGTTTTATACTCTTTTATATATTATTTTTATTGAAATTCTTTTCATATAACTTGTCGGGTCAGGTCGAGCCAAGGTCAGGTCTTACAAATTAGTGAAATAGTCGGATCGTATTCGGCTCTACTAATTATCATTTGAGTCCGAGCGAGATTTAAGTTTAGAAAATAATGAGTCGGACTGAGGTTGAGTTGTACTAAGTTCGACTCTAGGCCGATCCATTAACAACCTTACTTCCTATCTCACTATTTATTTCACATGCTTTTCCCATCACTCGTAGCCTTCTTTTAGTTCATCGATTTAAACATAATGATCATGTTGTATTTGAATTCCATCCTTACTGTCTCTTTGTAAAAGACCGAGCTTCGGGGAAGGCTTTGCTCCGTGAGCACCTTAACGGTACGGGTCTTTATCAACTCCAGCCAGGTAATTATAGAAGTGTTGCAGCCTCAAGCCTTGGGTTGGTCAGCGGGCATCACCCTCACTGTGGCATGCTCACCAATTGGCCATCCAGCAATGCGGATTTTATCCTCCCATCATTAATTTCCAAGCATGGGTTACGTACCGGTGACACTACACTACTCTTCTTTTACTTTGTTCGGACTGTCAAAAGACCAAGAGTCATGAATTACCTCTTCCTTCCACTCCTCAGTGTCACATGTGTTAGAGATCGGAGCACCTGTAGAGATGGACAAACAACGGAGAAGGAAGAAAGAAGGGGGAAGAGAAGATCAAACCACAAGAACATAGGGATTTACGTGATTCGGAGGCGATGTGTCTTCCTACATCCACGGCCGCACTGAGATCTCTTATTTCGCACACACTATCGCGATTACAAGGGATGCTGCCTTTATATATAAGGAGCCTAGGGCAACCCTTCTGCGTGAAATTATAATAATACCCTCCAAAATTTTCACCTCGGGGGCTTCGCCCCCGAACCCCCGGCCTTACGGGCAAGGAGGCGCTGCCCCCCTGCAACCCCCCGCCAACTTACCGTGAAGTTGGATCCGCGAAAGAACAGGGGGGAGCCTACCAATATCTAGATCAGACTTCACACAACAACATGGTCCTCTAAACCTTATCAATTCTCTGATGTATGGGGCTCCTCCCCTCTTACTTCTATTTTGGGATTTTTCTACTATGTTAATTTTCTTGATGACTATGGTAAGTATATTTGGATATTTCGGATGCAACAAAAATATGATGTTCTAGATTTTTTTGTTTACGTTTCCAATGACGTGTTGAACGATACTTCGGTCATCAAATCAAAACACATTTTATTCTAACTGGGGTGGAGAATTCCTTGCCACCTTGACTTTGTGATCAAGATTCTGCGGCGCCTTTCTTGTCCTCGTACTCTCGAGTAGAGTGGCACCGCCAATCGGACTATATATCACGTCATTAAGATGGCTCTTGCACTTTTGGACATAGCTTCCATTCCTAAATCCTATTGGGACGACGCTATCATGACTGCGACACACTTAGGGCGACTCAGTTAACATGTTAGAATAACTCGGCTATAGGATATCCATGGGGTTAGATTGTTCCACTCTGATAACTGTCTCTTATTCTAACTTGGGTTAAGGGAATAAAGAGCGTAGTTTGATAAGCTGCTCGAATTGGAGAGTGAAATAATATTTTACATACCTAACCTACCCTTTCTTTTTTGGAGAATGACCTGCATATATACTGACTCCACCAGATTTCCAGTAAACCAGGCCCTGAAGAGGCCGATCCAATACTAGCACCGGTCATCAAAGTTTAGGCCCAATAATTATCAAAGCCTGGGCCCAACAAACTTTTTATAAATCTCTTGGCTGAACTTTGATCTCACATGCAAGGGCGTGACTTGCCTCTCATGTCAGCTCTTGCCTATGTACACTAATATAGGGAGACAATTTACAGAAAAATATAAACCATGTTTATTGCAAACACTCTTTACTGATGCATTTTTTTGCCTCAAATCATACGCTTTTCATGTAAATTTAATAGATGGAAGAGTTTACAGTTTTTTCCATAATACACGTGTCTACAATCATAAAAATCCTAGTCAAAGAAGATACAAATTTAAGATCAAAGCCATAAAATCCATTATAACAAGCACAGTTGGGCCAATCACCTGATTTTCCACATGAACTTTCTTCGAAACCAAATGTGAACTTAGGTGTATTGTATACTTCATGAAATTTTCAAATATTATAGACAACATCAAATGGCCCGCATCTATTCATGAAATTTGCCCGGGCACAATACAAATGACACTTTAGTACACATTCTTCTCATACTCAATAAATTAGATAAAGTGAATAATGGATATGAAAATCTAGCATCCAATGCGCACATGTGCGATCAATTATCCGACAATACATCAACTTGACATTTTTTTTGACAAGACATGTTGGCTCTGGAGCATTGTATAGAAAAAAAGAGTACACTAGCTATTAGCTGAACATACACATAATTGAGGTTGCAAACTTCAAAACGTTGTCTATTTAGATTCGACCCAATGTGAAGAGAGATCTCTAACTCCAACCATGGTACCATCAAACCTGGGATATGTAGATAACATTCAAACATGTAACACAATATAAAATTCTCCTATCTATTCCCAGCTCAAATTGCATCAGCTATCTAGTTTCTAAGATACTCCCAGTTGTAACATCCCTTTGACTAAGGGGTATATCATTTGGGACCTCAACATCACCAGCTTCTTCAATATTTACATCACCATCGATCACCCTATGGAAGCACCAGTCATACCCTTGCTCACGACGTATGAAACTTTGGATTACACAGTATGCAAGTATAATCTTCCGTTATATGAGTCATGAGTAACAATTCCTCTATCATAACGTATGAAATCTCATCTTTAAGATACCAAAAGTTTGTTCCACAACATTTTAGAGTTGTGCATGCCGATAATTGAACTTCTCCTTCTTGTTTCAAATGGCACCCCCCGTCTACCACAAAATTCGGAGATGTGATATCGGTGACCTTGGTAAGGTGCATGCCAAGAATGAACTGGTGTTCGCATAACCAGCGTCGACTACATAATATTTCTCCCGGGGTACAGTGAAGCCTCCATCTATGCTCCACCTTAGAACCTTCATATCCGCAGCTGAGTCTTCGTACCCAACACAAACTTGAAATATGAAGACCACTGATTGTACTAAGTTGCCATTTTCTATCAGCAAATATGAAGGACTAAATCATATACCATCCTTGATGCAATAGTGGAAGTGAGTATACTAGTTGTTTGATTCTGGGTAGTTATGTCAGGCTGTTCTGATTGATTAATTATCACTTTAATGTCTTTTTTTCAGCTAGCCAAACCATTTTTAATTGGGAATTTTCGGCAGTTTCTTTCTGGCACTCGGGCCAGTGACTTCATGATATTTCTTCAACAACATATCTGGTTGCTTAGTATCTAACCAGGAAGTTTACTGAAGTAGAGATTTACCATTTGAGTTCTTTGCTTGGAGCCATAGAAATGTGTATGGTAAGATGGTTCTGCCCTTGAATTCTGTAGATTTTTCTATTCATCATCAAAATGATTTACTTAAAGTTACGCATAAAGCTTATGAGTTGCTAGCAATGTGAGATGCCTATAGGTTGGCATACCCATATTCCTTTACATTATCTTTGTTTGGGGGATAAGCCGAGATATCCTAGGATAAACACTAAAGTTAGCCTATTCCCTTTGATTGCTCGTACAAGGTATTCCATGGGATAAACTCTTATTCTGGTTTATCCCATGATAATTTGTTTCACCAAAAAGATAGAACAAGGATAGGTTAAGCTTTTTCACAATTCTCAAGGATATTCCGGGTTACTTTATTTCTCAATCAAAGTAAAATGATCTATTTTTTGGAATACTCAACCCTTGGTTAAGTTATTCTCCTTAACCTATCCTCCAAACAAACAGGGTATAATTAAAGAAGAAATTTGTGAATATTTGGAAGACCGAATAGGCCGATCTGTCTTCTTTCATTGGCTTAAAAGAATCTTGACTGTGGCTTTGATCGTGCAATCCATGGATTTTGTGTTGATATCAACCAGTTGTTTCCTTATGTGGATGGATATTTTGTTAGAATATTTGAGTATAGTCCACTGGACAATAATCCCATATTGATTAAATGAGTTGTGGTTCATGTGATTATGACCTTAGGCCTGTGTATCTTAACACTGCGATTCTGTGGATTCAACATGGTATCAGAGTATGGTCTTGGCCCAACTCTATATACTTCTTATCTTGTCACCTCCACCCAATTAATGTCCACGGCCCATCTTAGCTGTGAGAGGGAGTGTTAGAATATTTGGGTATAATCTCCTGGACAATAGACACCGTGGTTTTGTGGATTCAACATATTTTGCGTTCATGGCCGTAGATAAGTATGATTCTCTTTTCCGGAGAAAATGCATATGAAAGAGCCAATTGACCACATTAATGCATGTAGCATAAATTACATTCTATCTGAAGAGGTTGGTGAAGATGGACGCTAGAGAATGCTGGCTACATGTGTACTCAAGAATTAATATTGCATCATGTGATGAGAAACAAAGAGATTACTGAGAAGTTGTATTTTCTGTGCAATTCTGTCAGAAGGGCATGAAAACAGCTTTATGAAAAAGGGGGATTGGGAAGAGACGCAAAAGGTGGAAGCATTCCAATTGGAAGAATGTTAGCTTGCAAATAGGTTAATGGAGGGAAGATGGAGAAAGGAAATGCATGCCAGTTGGGCAACAAAACCATGGGTGAAACTCAACAATCTTCTAGAATTATATGATTATGTTGGAAAGGCTCTGAATGAACATAGCTTTTCCTCGCATGTGCACTAAACATTTATATTCCCAAGATTCAGTTTCTCTGCACTAAACCATGAAGTCATCTTACTTCCATTAATGCTTATCAAGGGTGTTTGGTGCAAAACAGATGCATCATGTTCTACCAGTGAATCCAGTTTAAATCTTGTATTCTCAGTACATATTAGATGGCATGCATTTACCATCTGCTAATTTTGTAAATATACCCCAAAGTCTTGACATGGGATGTAAGTCTTCACATCCTGGCTCTATTTGCAGTTAGTTAAACTTGCTAGATATGAGAACACAGAAACCAAAGGGGTATGCCCCTGTACAATATTCTTTCAAGACGGTGCCATGCTAGCAATGCAACACATGGACAGGAGGGTAAGCGTCGGAATTGAACGCAACATAAAACTCGAGTCGCCAAAAAATATTGATTTGTGCAAGTGGTCAAGCACGATTAATTTGGATATTTATGCAAGCTTCAAGGGCTCCAAACATTTTTTTTTCTAGTCTATGATATCTTGATTTCTTTTTCTGCTATACTTGAGAAAGTGTAGCCGTGCTGTACATTAGGGAACTTCACTAGCTTATCCCTTATTATTTATTTATTTTTTTATTTTCTCTTCCACTTATTATTACCTGAAGCATAGCTTGCCATTCGCTGAGATCTCTCTGAGATCCATCGAGGACCTGTTTCTCTCCATGGTCTCGAGATGATTTCTCTTCTCCAGAATGGTAAGATGCTTTAGAAACTTATCCAATCTCAAGATGATCCCCCCCAAAAGTCTCTTCTGTTGTGATCTGCCAATTATATGCCACTGTCACCTGCTCCTTGTAGATAAGCTGTCCGTTTATTTAAAAAGGACTTTGTATGGGATTATATTTTTGCATGGTATTAGTTCCAAGTAGGTTGTAAACCTACAACCAGCTGTAAGAACTCTTGGTAGATAGTGCCGTTGGACAGGAGTATTAATGGGTGGTTGAACCACTCGGAGAACATGAGACACATGCCAATGATGCAAATGGCAATACCATCAGGTTTCCAATCTGCACAATCCAAAAATATTAGGTAGGTTGAGATTATTAGAGGCATAGTTGGGTGATTCACTATCTGCATGCATCATAAAAAAGAACACTTTGTGTATGAGGATCTTCAAATTTGTCACTTCTCTCTTGAAAAATAAAAAAAGGTCCTGCTAGATACCACTCAGCATAATCCATTAGTACTATAGTCCTACAAAGATTTCCACTGATATAAGAAAAGCCTTGTTTGCTAAAAGAAACAAAAAGGTTTAAATCCTATTGGAGATGGGTGATGCCATCGTCTCTGTCCAATGCTCGGCATGTTCAATGCTAATTAGTCTGTTAAAACTGAATCCCGGGAAGATAGTATCTGGGCCAGGTTAGTTGAGGAGAAAATACCTGAGAAAAGGTAACATGGATACACCTTTCAACTCAATATCCAAAACTGAAGTTGAACCAGCTGGGTAGCCTAGTTGGTTCTTTACCTCGTGGGGAACTAGAGGTCTCCAGTTCAAACCTTGGCTCCCTTATTACTTGGGGGAGTGTAAAGTTTTCCAGATCTTAGTGGGCAAAAAAAAAAAAACACTGAAGCATGGAAAGGAATTGCCAAGATTTATGGACAATAGGCCCCCACCTTCTCAAGGGGGGAGGGTCGGTTCTATATTCCCAGAGCCCCTGTGCAGTTTTATTTATGCTCTGTTAGCTCCTGGAACCCTAGGAAATTTTCCACTAGCCGTGCTTACAATTTCTTTAAAAAGGAAAAAGATTCTGAGCCTTCAACACACCAGGCAGTCTAGAAAACTATTTGGAGCTAGCCATGTTCACAAGGAAGAATATTTACTTCTATGGAGGATGGTGTGTGAGTGTATCCCACTAGATCACTCCTCAGAAGGAGAAGCATAATCTTTGATGAAGGGTGTATGAGATGCCAGTTGGAGCCTAAAGATTGCAATCATCTTTTTTTGGTTGCCTTAAGAGTTAAATCAACAAGCAAGGTGATTTTTTGAAGCTTTCAAATCCGCCTTATAGTTTGCAATGTCTATGGGCATCTATTTCTCACAGACCCCAAAGATCTAGACACTGTGCTTGTACAATATTTAGTGGCGTCGACCATTAAAGCTATGTGGGAGGATGGGAATGAATATATAAATATTTGAGGGTACTTCCAAGAACATTACTGACATTAGAAGAAGATGTTGGATATGCATACCTGAAGCAGAAGCCGTATCCGCTCACACAAGAGGAAGATGACACCGAGAAGATCGGCTATGAAGTTAAGTCGATTTCGGATGGAGACGCACATAACCCTACTAGCTAGTGCCTTCCTAATTTCCTCTCTCTATAGAGTCGATGAATGCTTGTGTCCTCTATGAAACAGCTACAAGTCAGTATTTATAGAGAGGGGGGACCAGTCTAGAGTTTTGACCAAATTGGATTCCTACCCATAATCAGAACCCATGGGCTATATATGGGTTAGCCTCATTAACCATATCCAGTCGACTAGACTTAAACGTGTTGTGCGACCCAATAACAGTGACAAGTGGACCACTAATATTGGGTAAAACTTAACATTCTCCCACTTAATCCATCTTATCACAATCGCATCAAAATTTTCATCTTAATCCACACATACACATAATATAATATAATTTTTTAAAAAATAACTGAAAATTTTGATTCTGTATAGGCAAGAAAGTGTTCCCCTGGCCTCGTACCGCACTTTTAAGATTTGTATGAGTAGTCAACCTCCCGAAAAAACATACAATCACTAGAAGACGGCGTTAGAGGAAGACCTAGGAGTGATCCCAGGGGACAACTGATGCGGGACGGACTGAGGAGACGACGCTATATGAGACGGACACGACTCGACCATCAATGACACGACTACTAGAGCGACATCGGCTCGACACTAAGAGCTCCTATCGGTTACACGTCGCTAACAGAAGTGCAAACTCACTCGTCGTCCCAGGCGAGGGAAAGCGTGGATCGTGTGCGGTTAAGGAACCGGCAGAGTTCAAGGTAGTTTGACTCAACCTCCGGACTCGGATCGAGTCGCGGGACGGGTCACTCTCGTTCTCACAGCGGTGACATGGACACACGGGCAAGGAACCTACACTCTCGCAGCGGCATATGACCGTATACTAGCTAAGCAAGTAAATGCCAAGAAGTTAGACCGTTACCTCCACGCACCCGGCGTGGCGAAGACAACCCTGGCCGATTTACGGACTCCCGGTTAAACAATTTTACAGCGGTACAAATATTTGACCCACTCCACGCAGGGAGGTAAAAGGTCACATGCGGGGCCCGGGAATCACGCGAATTGGGTTGACGGGCATCATCATGATGTCGCCCGGCGGTGCCGAACTCCGCGTTTTCGTGCTGTCCGGACGGCGCGATCTACGGGTCCGTGGGGCACACGGGTGGCGCTATCTCTCGGCCGGCTGGGGTGGGGCCCACTGTGATGGAGACCCCTGGTGGCTCGCCTCCTCGGACGGCGGTCGGCCGGAAACGCCGATCGGGGGTCAATCGGCCCCGATCTCCAACTTTTGAACTAGCTGCCCACGGATTTCAGGTACTATTTTCCAGCGCGCGCTCCGGCAAGAACGGCCGCTGCGATCGATCCCGATGTCGGATCGGGGCGCATGAGCTATCATTGGAAAGCTATCTTGAAATCCTCCAATCTAGACCCAGAGAGATCTGCTGGATCCGGCCGGATCTAGACTTTATTGAATTTTCAAGTTCCTGTTGTACAGTCCCTAAATTCTCAGATCTGCAGGTGAGTTGTCTGAGAACTGCCGTTTACCGCATGGTAGATGGCCGATTCAGCTCCTGAGCTCTTCATCAAAGTGGTAGGTTTTTGAACAAGGAAACCGGAGATATTTTTTATGGAAGGATTGGACGAGGTTATGATTTGTTATGATTTTTGGACTGGAGGGTGGTCAGATTTGGGAACAGGTGGACAGCACTGTAGCTAGCTCTAAAAATGAATTTTGAAAAATAGGTGGAGGGCTGATCCAAATTCAAGAAACTTCGTGATAGGAGAGGTTGATTGAAAGAACCCCCAGTAAAATTGGGAGCCCTAGAAAAAATCACAAAGGGGTCCGAACATGGGAAACACATGGCGGGTAGAAATTGAAACAGAAAGCAGACAGATCTGGGAAAGGAGGTTGGACGAAAATGGGAAATTTCCAAATGGAATAATTATGGCCCACCAATTTTTGTAGAACGTGGGGAACACCTCTAGAACATCCCCTCAAAATCTCAAATCGATCTGAGCTCGTGGATGATGGCAGGAATTCGTGGAAGTGGCAGCTACAGGCAGATGGCAGAACTCCGACGGTTGCGATGGCGGTGCGGTGGCGGCTCGTGGCGGCGGCGATGATGACCGGAACCGATAGAGGAGGAGTCACACCTCCAGAAGGCAGCCTTCACAGCTGCAAGGGGGAGAGGGAGGAGAGAGGAGGGGTGCGCCCAAGGGCTGCTCCAAGCAAATTCCAGATTTTAAATGCATTAATTCTATCAAAAATGGAAATTACAAGCTTATATATGTCACATATCTAATCCATCCTCCACCGTTGGATCTAGAGATGGGAGATGGAGGGCTGGGATTGCATGTGACCATCCACAAAAAATATAATTAAAAAAATAAGGGGGGCGGGGGGCGGCTGTTGACACCCGTTTTATGACCAATAAGTCGGGTCATATCTTTATTCATTATATATGATGCTCCGAGTTGTTCACCCTTCATCGAGTCTCTTTGTTTAGTTGAAGATCATTTCTTGGGTCTTGACTCCTTGATCGGATGTGGCTCTTTGTGGCATTTCATTTTGACTAAAGCTTAGCAAAACCTTCGTTCCATTTGGTAGTAACGGTCTGTTCCAGGCGCGTTTCTTCCTTCTAACGGATGGGTCCTGGGCCGTCGCTCCTTGAAGAGTCCTGAAGCTTGAGGTCTTGTTCCAAAGCTTATCCTTTGGCCTATATGTTGAATATAACGGTCTGTCGTGCAGCCGTTGTTTCATTCTGACGCCCTATGACTTGGTCGTTGCTTTCTTTACAGAGTCCTATTGTTTTGATTTTCTTCCTGTTGATCTTATCTCTTTGGGATAAGGTTGAAAGTAACGGATATTCCTTGATGCGTTATTTCACTGTGGCGGTCTGTCGTGCAGCCGTTACTTCCTTCAGAGAGTCCTGACAGTTTAGGCCTTTTCTCCGCTACTCCGTGGTCGAGATAAGAACTTGGATTGACGATATCTCTTCCAAATCTGATCCTCAGGACCTTCTGTTTGATTCTATGGACTCTTGGTGATATTATCTTCAAGGATTTGCTAAGAGTTATCCCTTTATCTTGCTGGATTTTCCTCTGCTCGACCTGAGGGTTTGAGAGTCTATAAATAGAACCTTTAACTTCATGATCCTAAGGAGGAAATTCTAGAGTTTGTGACGAAGTGCTGCCGCATTTTAGAGCCACGATTGATCAAGGAGAAGTGCTTCTCACGTTCGTTTGCTGCCTAGTAAAGGGAGTATTTGTTCCTCTTGGTTCCAAAGTTCATATCTTGCATATTGAATTCCTTTTCCATCTCCCTTTCATCATAAGCATTATTTCTCTCCTTTCTCCACGTTTTTCACTGGTTTTCAACATCTAAACTTCCTCCCAATCTTTTTAAAACGCCCAGAGGGGTTAAAAAACCAAAACCTCCCGGTATTTCCCTTTCCTTGATGGTATTTGTGTTTATTGAAGAATTGATGTTATATTGTCTAAAGGGCTAATTTGGGTTGTTTGTTCTTGTTCTCTACGTCTTTGGCAGGTTTACAGGTCCACCAGCACGAGACCCAAGTCTTCTGGCCGGCTGGAAGAGTTGGAGTTAAAAGGATTCACGCTTTGCTACTGCAGGTTATTTGACGGTCTTGTGCAGGCGCGTCATATTCTTCCAGCGGTCTATCGAGTGACCGTCACTTCCAAGTGACGCACAGGGTTCTGGCCGTTACTTTCAGCTGACCTGCAGGTTTCTTTGATCTTTCCTCTCCCGTGGGCGGGTGCTTCATCCACCTATTTCCAAGATATTTTCAGGTCTTTGGCTTGATTTTACTTTGGTGGCGATCACATCTTTCTTAAGTATTGGGCCTTAGCTTTCTCTTTCGCATCTCACGTTTTTATTTCCTTGCTTGTTCCACCCCTTGCGGTGTGTTTCTATTTACTCCTTGCTCCACGACCCGGCGTGTGTTTTTCCTTTATTCCTTAGCTTAGTTTGGTTGAGATAGCATGCCCATGCTACAACTTGCTTTGGTTGCCTAGGTTCATGATCACATGTTCATAGGTTGAGTGCAGATCTTTGATTATTTGCTTGTCATCTTGCTACATATCATCATTAAGACCCCAAGAAAAAGAAGATAGAGAAGCACAATAAAATCAACAGATAATTTTTTGGCGATCACGGTAGGACAACTTGTGCCAATCGTGCTTTTGATTCCTGTTAAACGACCTGGCATCATCTCTTGTGTTGTTCCCCTCCCGTTTTCCTCTTATTTCCTGTTGATCCTGGTTCTTTGAGCGTTCTGACGGCCCTGTATCCCTGCGTTGGAGTCCTCTGACGCAGGGTCATTAGACCGCCATATCTGTTCTGCTGCGAGAGTTTTCACGGTGTTTTCCTGTTACTTCTAGTTGATTTTGGCTCTCTGGCTCATTTGACGGTCCTACCTCCCTGCGTTATATTACTTCTGGCGGTCTGGTCTTCGACCGTTATTTTATTCTGACGCAGGGTTCCTCGACCGTTATACTCCAGACAGGTACGCATCCGAGGTACATTTATTTCTGCAGTTTCTGCTGTGATTCTTTGCTTGGGTGATACTTGACTTCCTCCTTGCTTTGTTTCATATCTCCATATCATTGCGTGCGTTATTGTTTGTTAGATCATAGGCTAGACTTTGCATGCACTCCGGTGCACATAGGGGCATTCGTACATTCATATCTTAGATTACATTTTACTACCTTGTTGTGAGGACCTCTCGTCTCCATATTCCTTGGGGTCGACTAGGAAATCACACCAGAGACCTCCATAAGTCCCCGCGAGCCGTGGATTCCCACACGGACGCCGGGCTGGTTGTACCTTTCCCACCCCGTGTCTAGGGTTGCATAAGTGAAGGAGTGATCACACTTAGAGTCAAGCCAAGTCCCATACCCATCTCCTATTAGGAACCCATTGTTGAGAGCACATTTCAATCAATTCACTAAAGTTCCGAAGGAGAAATCACAAGAATCTTGCTGCATCATCTTAAACAACTTGGTTGACTTGGGGTGTCTTCATCACTTACATCTTTGTTAAAACATCCGAGTTTGGTTACTCATTGTGTGATTGTTTGTGTTGATTGTTTGCATCGTCAAGGTTGTTCGTTGCATGCGGAGTTATTTTCGTCCATCCGAATCGTCTCCTGGAGTCAATTCCTTCTTCACGTTCTATTCCAATCCTCTCTTCGAGTCCGCCATGGCATCATTCAATCCTCCCTGTTCCCAAGAGGACTCTCTTCCTCAAGGGCTCCTTGAAAACCCTCCTAGGGTTATCACCTTTTTCTTCTGGAGAGGGGACCACCCCTCTTCCATCCTCCACTTCTATAGAAGGTGGTCAAGCTACCCCTTCTCTCTCCACTCCTTCCGCGGGCTCCATTCTTCAGATGATGGCCCAATTGGATCCGACCCAACTTCAAGTTCTTTATCAGGCCATGCAAGGGTCCAACGCATCTCCTTCTAAATCCAACCCTCCTATCGATCCATCTAGAATTAGTGGGCCCTCTGTCCAGCCCACTCCGATTGATCTCACCCCGGTCCAACCCCGGACCATCACTTTCGCAGGCATGGAGACGGGCCAATCTTCCAACTCAGCCTATCAATCTTTTGATAAAGGGAAGTCACCAGTCCCTTCCTTTGCTCAGGTGGATCATCATACATCGGGCCCGATAGCTCCGCAAGTTCTCATGGGCCCTTCAGATTTCTTGCGCCCTCAGCAAGGGGTGGCCCAAGCTTATTCTAATCCGGGCCAGTCTCAGGCCCAATATCCTTCTTATGGGCCCCCCATCTCTACTGTTTATCCCTCCCCTCCTGCCTATGGGTTTCCACCTTCTGCCACAATCATTCCATCTGCTCCTCAAATTCAATCAGCGTCCTTCACTACCCCTGCTCCCTCCCGAGAGCAGGACTTGCTTGATAAATGGGCCACCATGCAGCAACAACTCGATTTCCTCCAGAAGCGGGTTGGCCCACAGTCTTTGGCAGATGTTCCTGTCCCGAGCTTTCAGAACATTCGGTTCCCTCTGCAATCAGAGCTCCCCAGCTATCGCAAGTACGACGGGAACGGCAATCCCTTCATTCATGTGAGGGATTTTCTATATGAGTCGGCGCTCCAATATGATGATCGCCTTATGGCATACTTATTCCGCCGATCTTTGGATGGTGTTGCTCTAGAGTGGTTCTACTCTTTGCCATTAGAGGAGGCTGAAAGTTTCAAGGTAGTAAAGGACAAATTTATCCAGCAGTTCCAAGACAGGGTTGGCCCGGAATACTCATTTACAGATCTAGTAGCCGAGAAGATGAAGCCAGATGAGGAGTTCGCCACTTATGCAGACAGGTGGAGACAGATGGCTGCTAGAGTGCCTGGCCACATTCCGGAGGAAGAGAAGGTCAAGCTGCTCATTTCAAATGCCACCCCAACCTTCAGGAACATCCTGGCAATGAATGATATAGCTAACATGCATCAACTCTACAGCCGGGCACGCTTCATACAAACCCAGTTCAAGGATTCTCCCATACACGCCTTATTTGAAAACCAAAAGCCCAAGTATCACAAGAAACCACAAGGGCCGGTTACCGAGGGGGTCCAGACAAATGAACAGGTACAAGCCGTTGCCTTTCCATTCCAAGCCGCACCATTCCGCTTCCCCCAAAAACCCCGCACTCCACAAAATCCCGCTTCACAGAACTTTCAAGCCACTCCACAAAACCCTCCGCCTGCCTTCACCGTTCCACAAAACGCCTTCATCGCTCCACAACAACAACCAAAACCTCCACAATACCACAATGTCCCTCCACCCAACGGCTATAACAACAATCCGAACAACAAGCGCCCGGCTCCCAAGAGGGCACAATATCCTCCACTGCCAGAGACCCTCACGGATATCTTCTCGGCTCTTATGTCGGTGAATGCAATTCAACTTCCTCCGGAACGCCCTAACTGGAACCCAGCCGTTGATCAAACGAAATATTGCATGTTCCATAGGCAGCCAGGCCACACTATCGAAGGATGTTATCAGTTCCGGGATCTGGTATACGATCTCCATGAAGGGTAGAGAATCGATTGGGCCGAGATGCATCGGGCCATTGTTGAAATCAAAGAGAAAAGAAGGCAACCTCCAAGGCAGCAAGTGCCGCAGCAACAAGCACCGCAGCCACAGCAGCTACCACCGCAACAGCAACTACAACAGGCTCAGGATCTGGGGATCCATCAAAATCCGATGCCAAATCATCCGCCTGCTCCACAGCAACCCCAGCCGTCGGCCCCGGCTCAAGTGAACGTAGTTCAACCCCCGGCCCCTAGTGCCGAGTGGTCTTTTGATGACGATGGCGCCACACCGCAAGTCATGGCTCTCCACCATAACCACCGCAATCCCCTTACCCCCTCCTTCGTCCTTCCCTCACACCCAATACCCTCTCCACTTGTCCTCCCATTTACACCCGCTCCAACAAATTCACTACCACCCCCCACTCCGTCATACCCTCCGCCACTTTCCCCCGCTGCCATCATCACGCCACCACTCAACCCTTCACCTGTCTTTACGCTCCCTCCACCCGCACCAACACTCATCACCATCCCGCCATTCACCAGTCCTTCATCCATCATCCGCTCACCACCGCCTATTACCCCCACTAACCTCACACCCCACCAAATCATCTCCCCTACACAGCCTACCCCGCTTATTCACCCCGCAGGGCCCATCATACTATCCACCGATGCCGCGGCCGCTACAAGTTGCGTCTTAAGGAGCGGGAAGATGTTCCATCGGAGCTACCCTACTAATTCCAATCCCCAGTTCTCTCAGCCAACAGCCGAGCAAGAAGAAACTGAACCTTTGTCGGGTACTCAATATGACTTGCTACATCATCTGGATCGAGTGCCCGCTAAAATATCTGTGCTGGAGCTGATCAAAAGGTCTACCCTACATCAAGATGCACTGAGAGATTTCTTACAGAAGGTAATGGTCAGTGAAGACATAGCAGTCGATAGTTTACCGACCGCACTGGCTACTATCTCAAAGGGGCCGGCAATTACATTTTCAGAAACCGAGCTAGCACCTCCGGAAGCACGGCAGATGCCGCTCTGCATTATAATTACTCTGAACAAAGTCAGCATTGAAGCATCACTGGTTGACACAGGGGCTTCAATCAATGTGTGCCCACTCAGTACCCTCCGAGCTTGCAACATATCTGAAGAGTTATTACGACCTACCCCTACCACTATAGCAGCATATGACAACTCAAGGCGAGCATGTCACGGGGTGGTCACTATCCAAGCAGAGCTCGGACCCCTTACAATGGCCGTAGAATTCTATGTACTAGACATTGACCCTATGTTCAAGGCTATCTTAGGTCGTCCATGGCTGGATACGCTCGGTGCCGTGCCCTCCACCGCACATCAGTGCGTCAAATTCCCTTTCCAAGGGAGGGTCGTCAAGGTCAAAAGCCTATCTACAGTGCAATCGGTTAAGGCCATTTCAGGACAGATTCTTCCTACACTTTGGCCAAGCAGCCAACCCGTCATATCAGTGCTGGACTTAAACTTCCCTTGGGCTTATACACCTCCTAGGCCCATCACTACTCCAGTTAACATCAAGGTGAAGCCCCAGATCCGAGACTCAAAAGGCTGGAACATTATACTGAAACTGGGCTACCAACCGGGGAGAGGCCTCGGTGCACAATTACAAGGAACGACCAAGCCCATACCCAAGGGAAGAAAGATGGGCAGGAGAGGTCTTGGCTACAAAGAAACCGCATTATCTATGATGGGTGATTCTGGGCCACTCACCTGGGACTACCGTCAGCACTTTGTCCGAGGGCCTCTTCAGCCCGGCACATTAGCTCTGCAGCCACCTCCGTTAGAGAGAAATACAGTATGTCCGAATGCCAGCCCTCCGCCGGCACTAAAAAGGCTAGAACATGATATGTTTTATTATGGTCAAGCCCTTCAGGGGTTGTTTCATGAAGAAGACTGCCAAAAGAAGCAAGAGGTTCGGCTCATGCAATGGAGACCGAAGAAGCGGCCAGACGATGATCCACGGGAGGAGGGGAGCTCGCCAATTGTCTTTCCTTGGTCTCCCTCCCGCTTTCAATCTCTCCTCCAGCAATGGGAGTTCTTACCCCGTCTTCCTCCTATCATGGTAAATCCATCATTCGTTGATCCGCCCGAGATTCTGTTTGTTCCTTGCGCTTGCGGGCACTGCCCGCCCATTGATCTATCCACTCTATTCACTCCTCCTCCTCCCAACGCCCAACTCCACGAGATGTGTGTAGACACGCCAAAATTGACATTATTTTGAGTATATTTCATATCGCTCTGCGATGCTCCATTTGACCCTCAAATCAGCTTATTTGAGTGGTTTTCCCACTTTTCTGGAATTTATCCTATTTTTCCCCATTTATCTCCTTTTCCCTATTTTTTCTGAATTTTTTGGGCATTTATCTCTATTTTCTGAACTCACGCCCTCATCAGGGGCGTTTTTTTTGAAACACGCCCTGGTCTAGGGCGTGTATTTCCCATTTTATCTATTTCTCCCCCATTTTATCTATTTTATGAATTTTCTGAATTCACGACCTGGGTAAGGGCGTGTTTTATTAAAACATGACTTAACCTAGGGCGTTTCTTAGAGAAAGGACGCCCACACAAGAGGGCGTCAATTCTTTTGGTTTGACCGACTTCCCCGTTTGAGCTCTTGAAATTAACGCCCTTCCCAGGGGCGCTTTTTTGAGAAGTGACTTTGATTGAGGCGTGTTTTGCATTTTTCTAATATGGGGAATTTTTATTGCTAAATTTGGTTTTTAAGAAACGCCCTCTTCGTAGGTCGTCAATTCATCAATTGACGCCCTGACCTAAGGCGTGTTTCACCTTCTGGCTTCGCAGCCCTTTCCCCAGAGAGTCCTTACTTCGTTAGACTCCTCCCCTATTGGGCTCTTGCCCGTTCCAATCCTTTCCCCCCTTGACTCTTGCCCATATTTATCTCTTCCAATCCTATTTAATAGAGCCATTGGCTCTGTTGTTCGGTTGGACTCCTCCTCTTCGGACGCCCATCTCCCCCTCCCTCGGTTCTTCTTCTTCTTCTTTTGTTTTTGTTCTCTTCTTCTGCTGTTTTTTTTGTTTTTTTTTGTTTTCTCTTCCCTTCTTGCAGGTGCTGCTGCTGTGGCTAGGAGGGGCTTCTCACGTCCTGGTCCTCATCCCTTTGGAAGTCATCTCCCCAACGATCATCAAAGCCAAGCAACGCACAGATTTTTCTTATCTCACCTCTATTCCTTTTATTTTATTTTTATCATATGCATGCATGCATCATTATTTACTCTCTTTTCTCAACACGTTGAGACTTTCCCCATAGTGCAACTCTTGCACAATCTCCCCTTATTTTCATATCATTTATCATTCATACATCTCCCACCCTTTTGCATAGGGGTTTAAGGGCAACCACCCACAAGGTGTGTTCATAATCAATTTTCATGCTCATCTATCTAAGAATTTGATGCTACACACACATTATTTCTAATTCCTTTTATTATTGTTGTGTGTCTTTTTTGCAAGGGTAATAAAAGTGAAGAACTCTCTTCATCGGCCGGCCGATTTGAAGAGAAAGGAAGCACCTACAATCAACCGCGTTTCAAGAGGTATTTTGCGATCATCCCCCCACATTATTTTCCACTTGAGACCCTCGTGTCTCTGGCGATCACACACACTCCATATTAGCACCTCGTGCTATTTTATTGCTCTCCACATATCTATTGCATTTTTTATATTAAAGTGGATTTTTAATCCAATCTACAAATTGGCGATCACGGTGGGACCCTTTGTGTTCTTCATTTATTACCCCTTTCCCCTTAGGCACCCGAGTGTGCCGTCTCCCCTATTGCACCCTCGGTGCGTCCCCCTTTTGTGCCCCTCGGGCACCTTCCATTGGTTTTGCACTCTTCCCTAAGAGATTTGTCAGTTTGTTGATTTTTCTTTAAAATTTCCACTTATTTGAAATTTTTGATGAGCATGCTTATATCTTATATTTGTTGATTGCCTGCGACTATGAGTGGTTGTTACTGTTGGCCGTGGATTGAGAATTAACGCCTCTGTCAGAGGCGCCTTTTGATTTCACGCCCTAACCCAGGGCGTGTTATTTAAATTTAACGCCTTCTGACAGGGCGTTTTCTATCTGTCTCCAATTATTTCTGCTTGCTTGGTGAATTCACGCCCGTTTCAAGGGCGCCTCTATCTTTATTAGCGCCTCACTTAAAGGCGTTTTCTTGGATTTGACGCCCGCTGAAAAGGGCGTCCTTTTATTGATAGCGCCTCACCCTAAGGCGCTTTTTACTCTGCCCCTGGGCCCCCACGCTGATTCACGACAGTCACACTGTCGTGTCTTTGGTTAGTAGCGCCCCTTGCCAGGGCGTGTTTTTACTGTGGGTTTCCAGAACCCTTCCCGTGGGTGAGTTTTCATGCTTATCTTGGTTGATTGATCATATTATTGTGGTTGGCCTGTTTACCCTGCTGCATTCATATTTGCATTTTGGTTTGGGAGACCTCCTCTCTCTTCATTAGGATTCCACACACCCTCTTGGAATCGGGACGACCCTCCATTGAGCATTCCGTCTCTTTGGACTGGAAATCCCTTTTCCAAGCCTCCGTAAGTCCCCGCACCCGTGGATTCCCTCACGGACGCTGGGCAGGTTGTACCTTGAAGTTCCCGAGTTAGTTGGCCATATACGTGGTGAGAGAGGGTTACTAGTTGGCATTGGAGTTCAAACCGTATTGAAACTAGGTTCCCCCCTTGTGTGAATCATTCCAAACTTTGCTAAAATTCATTAATTCACCAAGGTTTAAACAAATCAAATCAAGGTAACCATCTCTTTTGTGTGCTTCCTTGCTTATTTTGAACTTTGATTGCATGATGGCTTACTATAAACAAGATAACATGTTTAATTCAATTCATGAGGATGCACAACCTAGCACTTCTCATTCCCCTCAATTTCAACATGTTCATCAAAATTCTCACCATTCTTTCAAAGGGCCACGTCCTCATTCTTATGGTCATGCCCGACCCATGGGCAATGTCCAATCCAATGGTCCTTCAACTCAATTTCGATCCACTACTCCCTCGGGATCCTCTCGTCCCAATGATGAGAAGGTCTCCCAGATCATTCATGCATTAGATCATCTTACCCCTCAACAGATCTAAGCCCTTAAGGCTGCCGTTGAGGGTACATCTCATGCATCTCTCCCTCCCTCCAATTCTATACGGGTGGCCCATCACCCACCTCTTTCCAATTCTATTCGGGTGGCCCATCACCCATCTCCCTCCAATTCTACACGAGTGGCCCATCACCCACCTCCTTCCAATCCTGATCGGGTAGCCCATTACCCATCTCCTCCTGTTCATTCTACTCGGGTGGCCCATCACCCGCCTCCTTCTATTCCTCCTCCCTTACGGCCCCAAGGCCCATTTATTCATTGCAATCCGGCCCATCCGGGTTCTTCTACGGGTCATCCCGTTAACTCCCCTCCACGGCCTTTTTATGCGGCCCCTCCTCCTTCAAGGCCCTGCCAACCCTCGGTTGTTCATGTTACACCCCTCCAGCAAACTCTGCTCGATAAGATCACTTTGATGGAGGAACAATTAAAGAGGGTCACGGCTCCTCCTACTCCAGTCAATCCTCTCCATGCCGCTTTGGATGAAATTACAAAGATGGAGAATGAATGGAAAGACAGGATGGATGATTATGACTTCGGCATTTCAAGCAATCAAGAGCCGGTACTTGTAGAATCCAAGGCAGTGTACGATGATGATGAAGCTCCGCAGGCACCCCTTCCGAGTTTCCTTAATTTCCCGCTCCCTCCACTATCATTTGATAAACCTCCTGCTCAGGATGAAACCATCCCTGATCCAACCCCTATTTATGAGACTAATTGGTGTTACGATGATGGGTCGATACTTCAATCACCCACACCGGCACATTGTAAGTCTCCTCCTATCCTTGACACCGCATACATTACACCTCCCCCAGTTATGTCAACCTCCGCAACACTGGCCTCCCCCAAGCCTTCCACTATTAAACCTCCACCCGTTAAGCCATCTACCTCCACACCATTAGCCTCCGTCGAGCCCACCATTAAACCTTCCCCAATCAGCCTCCCATTACCGCCAATTCAACCTTCCATTATCCCTTTAAAACCCACTTTGCCTATTCCACCATTTAACCCTTTACCCTTACCCGTGGCTAATCCTGAGCAGGATCCACTACTTTTTGCACTCGAGCCAACCCCAACTGCTTCCGAGCAAAGGGAGAAACTCGACGTGTTTGAACCTCCGCTTCCACTCACCCATTTGCCAACACTTTCTATTACGCCACCACCATTCACGAAGCCTTCCGCCTCCGCTTCACCTCCCCTTACTACTCGGAATGGGGGGCCTTCTGCAAGCACATGTGCCGAAGATAATCAAGAGCCGGGCAAGACAGATTTGGCCATGGCCGTGATGTTCAAGACACAAGAATTTATTTGCCGGATGCCGATCCGGGTCATTGTGCCAAGCATGATTGAAGAGGCCAAGTCGCCACCATGCCAAGTATTGATGTTGTGTAAGGGCCGGGCAGGGCACCCTTTGTTCCAATTTCCAAATTTTGAATCCTTGGGCAACATAATGCTGCCGAGCCCAACTTTCCAACTCCCTCACACCATTACTTTGCACTCTCCAAGAGAGTTGACATTCACCATTGAAGCTTCGGCAGGGGCTATTTCTCATACACTATCACTGCTGTGGAGGGGCAGTTATCTTAATGCTAAGGGGCCATCCCTTACTTATTCCACTTTCTATTCGTCCATCTCTATCACTTCTTCTTCATGGGCCATTCCCAGGGTTAGGAGGAGGATCTCATCCTCTCGCCCTTCATATTCTCCATATTCTTTGCATCTCATTGCATTCGCGCATTCATTGCACACATCACATCCATCATTTTGCATACATCTGCACCTCCTGATTCCCGGGTTTTCAAACCCGTATCTCCACCATCTTCCGGCACCGCCGGACATTCCGCAATTCTCATCTTGTTCATCTTCATCCACTTTAATCGGGCATGACGCCCTTTTCCATCTCATTCCTCCGGAACATCCGGATTCTCCACTTAATTTTCTCCACTTTTTCCCGGGGCACCGCGCCCCTTTCCACTTTGTTCTTCCGGATCCTCCGGACTCTCCCCTTGGGCATCGCGCCCCTTTTCATTATCTTCCTCTGGAACCTCCGGACCTTTTCCTCGGGCACAACGCCCCTTTCCATTCTCTTATTCCCCCGGAACCTCCGGATTCTCATTCCCTTCCTGATTTTATTCCTCCGGAATCTCCGGACCTTTCCCCCGGGCATCGCGCCCCTTTCCATTGCATTCCTCCGGAACCTCCGGATTTTCCTCCTGATTCTCCTTCATTCCTCTCCTTTTCCCTCGGGCATCGCGCCCCTTTCCACCTTCCTCATTCGAGTGATTCTATTGTGAAAGCCGTTGTGCTCCAATTCTTACAAATATGAGATATTCCATTCCGAATGAAATACTGAGTTTCCTTGAAGCGGCCCTACGCTGCTCTTCCAAAGGAGACCCTTGTTTGGACAGACCCTCAGATATTCCTTTACTTTGTTTGACCCACCTTGGCCGCAGCACTTCCACATTGGCTGGTAACAGCTCCCCAAAGGTGAAACCTGCAGGTTTATGACCCAGGTACTTCCACACCGAGAAGTTGGTCTCCTTTATTTTCGTGCCTGAGTGCACATCTCACCCTCCCTTATTTTAACCCTGTCTAAGCAATCGTCAAAATTTGAAAGTCCTTCTTCAAGGTCGCCTCACTGAAACTCCAGGAAAAATTCCAAACAGTAATTTCAAAAGCGTGTCTCATCACACCTTGGCATCAACTTATCAGTCCATTCCCACTCCATTTCACTCCACTTCGATAACATTCTATTACGTGTCACTCCCTTGCAAAGCAGACGCCAAGGCGGGACAGCTGTAGACACGCCGTTCTTGACATTACCGTGAGTAAATCTCATATTACACTATGATACCCCAAGGCGGCCTTCACATTTCTAATTACTCTGGTGATTTCCTATTTTCATGAATTTTTTTACATTTTTTTGAATTTTTTCGTGAAAAATCATGGAAGTGTCCAGGCGCCTGGACACCTCCATCAATGACCAAAAAAAATAAAAAAATCAAAATCATGGAAGTGTCCAGGCGCCTGGACGCCTCCATCAATGACCAAAAAATAAAAAAAATAAAAATCATGGAGGCGTCCAATTGCCTGGACGCCTCCATCAATGCAAAAACAATAAAAATAATATCAATAATCATAAAAAACAAAACAAAAATCAAATAAAAATAATATATTTATGGAGGCGTCCAGGACCCTGGACGCCTCCATCACCTTGCTCACGGGGCCCCGCCCACCGATCGTCGGTTTGTCGTGTGTGAAAAAAGCCAATTGTGGAAGCGTCCAGACAACTGGACGTGCCCATTTCCGAATCACGAGACGCCGCTCACAAAACCACGCGTTGTGCCAAACTACGTGTGGCTTTCGGTGGAGTTCGGTGGACCTTATTGAGGCGTCCGGGACCCTGGACGTCTCCACGAAAGTATTCAAAAAAAATGAATAAAAATAGAATAAAATATTACTTCGGCCCTGATGGAGGTGTCCAGGGTCCTGGACGCCTCCACCTTCCAGAGCCCTATAAATAGAGGCCCCCCCCCCTCAGTTCTGAGGGAGCTTCTAAGAGGTCTGATAGGCTGCCGGAGCCCAGAGGCTGCCGGAGTCATTTCTAACCCGTGGGGTCTTTTGTAGGGGGAGGTTCTGCCGGCTTCTCGGGTTCCCACGCTCGCGAGAGGAAGGTCATCTTCATCCACCGCGCTTCCACGTCGTCCCTACGCTGCCGAAGCTCCGCCGGATCCCGCCACCGGCGCATTCAATAAGCCAACTCTCTCCCATTTTCTTCTTAGTTCTTTTACATTCATCATCTCGTATTCTCCGTCTCCCTTCATAAGGGAATCTTCGTCGATATACATTTGCATCATTCCATTCATCATAGTATTTTCCTCCTACTCGTGTCCGAGAGGGGTTTAAAAATAACACCAACCAGGTGTGTGTCTTGTCATGATTTCATTACTTTTTATTGCAAGAGATTGATACTACACTGCCGTTTTCTAATTCCGTCTATTTACTGTCTGTTATTTTGCAAGGGTAACTGAAGAAAGCCCTCTCCGTCGGCCGGCCGAAGGGGGAGGAAGAAGCAACCCGCCACTTCCTGCTAGTGAGGTAGGCGCGATCTCTTTCATTTTGGGGTCCTCGACCCCTGGCGATCACATCATAATCTCGAGGCCGCGGCGAGTCATATCCCGCAATGGCCGTTTAAATTTCTATCTTCATACTTTATGTTGCTCTTATACCTGCTATACTCTCGAGGCCACGGCGAGTCACTTCCCCAATGGCCGTTTAAATTCCCGTTCTTATATTATCTTTATATTATGTTATATTCTTATCTGCTCATATTCTCGAGGCCGCGGCGAGTCACTTCCCCAATGGCCGTTTAAATTCCCGTTCTTATATTCTCTTTATATTCTGTTATATTTTTATCTGCTCATATTCTCGAGGCCGCGGCGAGTCACTTCCCTAATGGCTGTTTAAATTCCCGTTCTTATATTCTCTTTATATTTTGTTATATTCTTATCTGCTCATATTCTCGAGGCCGCGGCGAGTCACTTCCCGCAATGGCCGTTTGAATTCTGTCATTTCTCTTGTATATCTTGTATTACTGCTATATCTGCTATACTCTCGAGGCCGCGGCGAGTCACTTCCCGCAATGGCCGTTTCAATTCTTGCTATTTGATTTCTGCACCATTCCCGTCCCCCCGAGGCCACGGCGAGTCACTTCCCGCTATGGCCGTTTAACCCCCATATCTTGCTATATTACATTTGTCCCGCTCGCTCCGCCGGAACAATCTCCCGTGGTGGTCCCTTCTCTCTTCTCTTATTTCTGTGTTGCAGCAAACAAAAGGAGCTCGCGCGCTCCGCGTCTTCTTCGCTCCCCGAACCGCGTGACGTCGCTCACAGACGGTTCGACGTGCACTATGCCCGGTGGTGGTTCGGGCACAGTCACCTCTACCGATAGAAGGCCTCCGCGATCAGGAAGGCGGAGGAGAGTCGTTTGCTGAGGGAGGATCTGCCTCCTATTGCACTGGATGAGGGGTACCTGAGGACCCGTGTGGCTCGGATTCGCCGGGAGGTTGAGCGGATTGTGACACAGTGGCCTCGGAGTGGTCGGGGGTCATCTTCTGGGAGCCGAAGCAATGGAGGGGCCCTAAAGCCCCTGGGGCGGGTATCGACGGCCGCTACTGGAGTGAAGGTGTCTCGACCGAGGGCACCTAGAGCTTGGTGGACTCAGTTCTTGTCCGACTGCGGCATCCAACGCAGAGGGTCGTTGGATCGGGAGCTCCCACACGGGAGTTTTACCGACACAGCGGTCGACGACTGGAGGCGACACATCACCCATGCAGTTGGGACAGCTGGACCCGTGGAGTTTGTGTCCTAGATTGAGTGCGCCCGCACTCCACAGGACATTCGGGAGGCTATCACGATGGCGGCCCGAGCTCTGGCGATAGGGATGGAGCAGCTTGTGCCCCTACCCTTGACCCCCTTTGGGGCTTCAGGTTGGGCTTCCCGCCCTTAGTCTGTTCTCTTTCTTTCATTCTATAATTCTTGACTACAGAACTGAGATGTTGTATATTACTGTGTTTGTCAGCAGGTCCTGCAGCCGAGGAGGACCTACCCTCCACAGGAACGTCCTCGGGGAATGGAGACGGAAGCCTACGGCCCTGGAGGAAACGGTCTCGTGTGGAGGGTGCGACAGTCGAGACTGGTGGGTCGCGTGAGGGACCCTCGACTGGAGAGCGGGTTGAGGAGGAGACGGCCTTGAGTGAGTGTCGCCCCCAACCCCTTTATCTTTATCTGATTTAGCCAATACGTTTGACTAATTCCGTTTTGTTGGACTCGTCTGTCCGTTGCAGCTCCGTTGGCGTCTAGTGCGGAGGTGACTTTTTCGCCTCCCTGTGGACGCACTAAAATTCACTTATTCAAGTGGTTCGTCTATTAAGTACGTGGGCGTGCCAGCCACTAAAGTGACAATTTGTTCGGGCTCCGAAGAGCCCATGGTGCGCTCGATCTGACTCGGTCAGACGATTGTGTGGTTCGTGTCGGGACCAAAAATCGTCGCGCCATAAAGGTCACGGCGTCATTTACATCCCCCATACGAGGGAACACCCTTGATTAATCGTCGGGATTCAGGGCCTCATGGCCAAGAAATCAATTGCATGGAAGGTCTATTACGAGGTATTGAAATCCATGCGCGAGGGCGAGAAGAAAACCATTCGCGATCATGTCAGTCGTGTACTGACCATTTAATGTTCGGACGAATGTCCGGCTCGAGAAAATCGCGGTTGTCGCGGGAAAAACCGAAACGCATGTATGTCGAGGTACGAAAAATTTATTGTTCGGAAGAGCGAAAAATGTTCGGCTGAGCCTCGATTGGAGCGGTCAAAAACCAATAAATCTGTTGGCCCGGTGCAAGAGCCAGCTGCGACCATACTGCGGTGGGCCCCCCCGCAGTCGAAACAAGACTTGCATGAGCGTCATTAATATTTCCGGTGCCAAGGGGCAACGAGGGAATATCCCTTGAATCGACTGAAAAGCCCTGTGTCTAGGGAAGCGGACGTTCGAAACGTGTCGGTCATTCGGGATACCGTTTAATATTCGGACGGGTGTCCGACTTGAGAATATCATAATCGTCGTGGGAGGACCTGGAACATATGTATGCCGTGATACGGCAAATACATTATTCCGAGATACTGAAAATATTCGGTTAAATCTCGGTTAGTGTAGCAGGAAACTAGCGAGTTTAGTGGCCCGGTGCGAGATCGAGTCGGGACCATACCGGGGGCGCCTCCCGCGGTCCAAACGGGGCTTGCGTGGGCATCATTAATGTTCCCGGTGCCGGAGGGCGACGAGGAAGAGTCCCGGGACTAGATTCCAAAACCAAAACATGTTCGAAGGAAGCGAGCTATAGGCCGTGGGTGTGGGGCAGACAGTGACCATAATCGGGATGGACCCGAGGTCCAAGCACAGCCCACAAAGACCTTATTGATATTCCCATGTATAGGGGCCTGCGATGACAGGAGCCATCTCGTTCTATTCATATTTCTGTCGGTCACTCGCGGACCACTTGATATTCGGACGAAGGTCCATATCGAAGGTACGGCGTAGATAGGAACAACCCCGTACCAATATATGCCGAGTTCGAGGCAACTTCAATACAAGAGCGGGAACGAATCCCGTTAGAATGAATCCGCTTTGAAGGACTATCGGCCCAGAGCAATGCCGGGTTACGACCCTGTCGGGATGGGAGCCGTCGGCCATATCATTCACTCATGGACCTTTTCATGTTCGGACACAGGTCCGTAATAGAAATGCAGTAGAGATTGTGGTGAACCCGTTCAAATGTCTGCCGAACGTGCGGCAATTTTAATAGTGCCTCGGAAGGGATCCGGCCCGAGAAACGAGTCCGGTTTAATCGGAATATCGGCCCAAGACTAGGTCGGGGCCTGGCCATGTCGGGATAATTCCCAAGACTCGGGCCCGGCCTGAGAGGGCGGCATTATTGTTCCTTCTGCGTCGGGTCACGGAGAAAGATGGGGCTGCAATGTGGACCCTAGCATTTTTTTTATCTGAGATTTTAATTATATGTTCCTCTCTTTCCTCTTGCTATTCATTTCTTCTTTATGCATTTGTTCCGAATGATTTCTTCCCCCCTTTTATTATTATTATTATTATTTTTCTCCCTCCTTTTTTATTATCACTATTTCACATTTTTTGTTTGTTTCCTATATATATTCGGATTTCTTTATTTATCATAATTTTCAATAATTTATTTATTATTATTATTATTATCACCAATATCATTATCATTATGTATTATATGTGTATATTTCCCGGAGAGAGAGAGGGCCGCTGGAGGGTGTACCGGCGAAGGGTATAGATAGCGTGCCGATGAGGGCGTCCCAAGGCGTATCGGCGAAGGGAGAAGAGGGTGCACCAGAGAAGGCACCAAGGAGAGTGTGCCGGCGAAGGACTAGCCGACTGACCCGACGAAGGGTGGCTGAAGGGTGTGCCACTCAGGGACTAGGGGGGGTGTGCCGCTAAGGGGCTATGAGGGTGTACCACTGAGGGACTAGGGAGCGTGCCGCTGAGGGGCTATGAGGGTGTACCGCTGAGGGACTAGGTTGAGAATTTCGAAGAAGACCCACTCTCCCTCTGGTTCTTTTAAGGCTTTTCTTTTCTTCTTTTCTCCGACTTTTATGTAGTTTTATACAAATCTTTTCCCCCTCTTCTCGCAACCTGTTCTTCATAGATTGAGCATTTACTTCATCACATCGTCTTTTAGTCCGATTCTTCTCATGTTATCCGCAGTGCCTTGTTCCGGTTGGAGTGCTCCATTGTTGATCGTTTCATTCGTTTGTTGCTTCCTTTTGCCTTTTGGTGTGTATTATTATTATCTCATGAAAATTCGGTAGCATCTCCCCTTGACTCGAGCGTAAGGGAGATAAAGGGAACGCGCCCACATGGAGTGGCGGAACCCGACAACTGGAGGTGGGCGCCCGAAGGCGGCAGCACCTTTGATGAATCCTCGAAAAACCCGAAAACAGCGATGGGCAAAGGGGAGAAACCCTGTATAGCCACTCGGGGGGGTGTGCCGGGGAAAGAAAGGCCAAGGTCGGGTCGGCGAAGGCTGCTAGGACCGTGCCGGGGAAGGCCCATGGGGGCGTGCCGGCGAAGGTATAGATGGTAAGTGCTGGGAGGCCCATGGGGCGTACCGGTGAGGGGTTGTTGAAGGGTGTGCCACTGAAAGTCAAATAAAGGCGTGCCGGCGAAGGGCTAAATGGGTGTATTAGCAAAGGGTTTACGGCAGGGGCATCAGTGAGGGGTTTTGTAGGGTGTATCGCCTAAGGACTATATAATACGAACTGAGGGCTAGCTAAGTGGGATAAAGCCAAAGGGGAAAGGGCTAGGGACTTAGCTTGGTTTACCCAAATGGGAAGCTTCAGTCATAAACAGGGGAAGCTGGGCTGGGAGAATGACATGGTGGCGTTGATGGTTGGGTATTTTAAGGAGAGGAAGGAGCCATGACGAGGAAGAGGAAGACCTATGGTGGGGACCAAACCATCGGAAGACGGAGGAAGAAGCATTCGAACACATGCGCATAAAACCAACGGAGACATTAAAAGGGAAGAACTTGAAAGGGAGATTCTTCTATTCATGCATGACGAAGTCCGTAACTGGCCGCATACACATCAGAGCGTCGGAGCAGAGAATACAATGGAGGGAGAAAGAAGGAAAGAAGAGGGAGGAAGAAATGGGGAGAGCTGGAATCGAGCAGGGGCGACAGCTCCCTGCCCTTCCCTATCCCCCATAATACATCGCACACTCTCCCTCTCTCTCTCTCTCTTACTCTCTCTTTCGGGTGGTCATCGGAGGAGAACCCTACGGCCAAGCTCCGTTCCTCTTCTTCTCTTCTTCTTCTTCCTTCGGAGGTAGTGGCTCCCTCTGGAGGCGGGTCTCTTCTCTCCGTCTGTCTCTTCTCTTCTATGTGTTTTTTTCCCTCCTCTCTCGTTGTTATCCTCCATCCTCCTTTTTGTGCTCCGAAGAAGAGGGGTTTTTATACCCCACACGGCGGGAGCGTTCGAACACGGCAGCCGAAAGCAGGAAGCAACCGGTCATGATGGGGTTTGACTTCCCCCGTCCTGGATGGCAGGGGAGTAGCCTGCGTGACCTAACCTCCGGTCGACACCTCAGACAGCTCACTGCACGCCAAAGATCCGTAGGGCATGGACGCGAGATTTGGTCTGCCGGACGTGTCGTTGAAACGGCTGAGCGTCGTGCCGCTGGCGGGCTCAACATGTGTGCCGCTGGAAGGTCATCCGGGTGTGCCGCTGAAGAGGGCAAAAGGCATGCCGCTGAAGGGCTGCCAAAGTGTGCCGCTGAAGGCCACCAAGGCCGTGCCGCTGAAGGCCATAAGGGTGTGTAGTGTGCCGTTGAAGGCCTGGAATAGTGTGTTGAAGGCCTGAAATAGTGTGCCGTTGAAGGCCTGAAATAGTGTGCAGTTGAAGGCTTGAAATAGTGTGCCGTTGAAGGCCTGAAATAGTGTGCCGTTGAAGGCTTGAAATAGTATGCCGTTGAAGGCCTGAAATAATGTGCCGTTGAAGGCTTCCAGGGTGTGCCGTTGAAAGGGCACAAGGGCGAGCCGCTGAAGGCCCAGGGGTGTACTGCTGAAGGGCCAAAAGGCTGTGTCGCCGAAGGGCTAAAATGGGCAGTTCTGAGTCCGTTGTGAGCACGAGTTGTGGCCCATTTAATTTTCTTCGAGGCCCATGGATTGTGGGGGCTCTTCGTGGTTGATTTCTCTTCACTGTCGTGACTCTGGAGATTGCTTCACGGTAGTGTGCATATTTGGGGAGTCCGGATGACCAGTCCCTCCGGGGCTTCTTCACTCGGTGCCATTGTTGATGCTGGGCCGAGCAGGATATCTGGGTGTGCAATTTTTGGTGTCCAAAAATGCCCCCCACCCACGGGTAGCGCAGGCGAAGGATGAGCCGGGTGGTGCCCGTGGGTGTACTTGTCTCTTTTTCTCTTCGTCGGTGCCGACGGGATGTCAGGGGCTGACGTGGTATGCTTGTCTCTTCTTCTCTTCGTCAGTGTCGAAGGGGTGTCGGGGACTGACATGACATGTTGGTCTCTTTGTCTCTTCGTCAGCGTTGACGGGGTGTCAGGAGCTGACCTGGTGTGTTGGACTTTTTGTCTCTTCGTCAGTGCCGACATGGTGCCGGGAGCTGACCTGATATGTTGGTCTCTTTGCCTCTTCGTCAGTGCCGACGGGGTGTCGGAAACTGACCTAGTTTGTTGGTCTCTTTGTCTCTTCGTCAGTGCCGCCAGGGTGCCGGGAGCTGACATGATATGTTGGTCTCTTTGACTCTTCGTCAGTGCCGACGGGGTGTCGGGAACTGACATGCTTTGTTGGTCTTTTTGTCTCTTCGTCAGTGCCGATAGGGTGCCGGGAGCTGACCTGGTTTGTTGGTCTCTTTGCCTCTTCGTCAGTGCCGACGGGGTGTCGGAAACTGACCTGGTTTGTTGGTCTCTTTGTCTCTTCGTCAGTGCCGCCAGGGTGCCGGGAGTTGACATGATATGTTGGTCTCTTTGCCTCTTCGTCAGTGCCGACGGGGTGTCAGGAACTGACATACTTTTTTGGTCTTTTTGTCTCTTCGTCAGTGCCGACAGGGTGCTAGGAGCTGACCTGGTTTGTTGGTCTCTTTATCTCTTCGTCAGTGCCGACAGGGTGTCAGGAGCTGACCTGGTTTGTTGGTCTTTTTGTCTCTTCGTCAGTGCCAACATGGTGCCGGGAGCTGACCTAATATGTTGGTCTCTTTGCCTCTTCGTCAATGCCGACGTGGTGTCGGAAACTGGCCTGGTTTGTTGGTCTCTTTGTCTCTTCGTCAGTGCCGCCAGGGTGCCGGGAGCTGACATGATATGTTGGTCTCTTTGCCTCTTCGTCAGTGCCGACGGGGTGTCGGGAACTGACATGCTTTGTTGGTCTTTTTGTCTCTTCGTCAGTGCCGACAGGGTGCCGAGAGCTGACCTGGTTTGTTGGTCTCTTTGCCTCTTCGTCAGTGCCGACGGGGTGTCGAAAACTGACCTGGTTTGTTGGTCTCTTTGTCTCTTCGTCAGTGCTGCCAGGGTGCCGGGAGCTGACATGATATGTTGGTCTCTTTGCCTCTTCGTCAGTGCCGACGGGGTGTCGGGAACTGACATGCTTTGTTAGTCTTTTTGTCTCTTCGTCAGTGCCGACAGGGTGCCGGGAGCTGACCTGGTTTGTTGATCTTTTCTTCTCTTCGTCAGTGCCGACAGGGTGTTGGGCGCTGACATGATTTATCGTTCTCTTCTTCCCTGTTGTTCTTCTTCCCTTCTCTCTCTTTTCTTCTTCTTTTTTTTTCTTAACCACATTACTGGTGCAAGCCCCCTTTCGGGTTTTCGCCGGCACCAGCCCCCTCTTGCTTTTGCCCACGAGCCCTCTAGGGTTTTCACGTGACGGGATACCCAATTTTGCATGTAGCGCCCTTTCAGGTTTTCGCCACAGCTGGGTTATTGCCATTTTTGCCCTTGTCCCCGTGTAGGGGCAAGTCCGGCGGGGCACCTCTATTTTAAGCCCTTTCCCCCTTTTTTTTTGACGAGTGGATAATATGTAATTGTTGGCTAGGGCCCGAGGCCTTGTGCCGAAAGATAATGTTCATTCATTGGCAAGAAGATAATGCCAACGCAACGGGGGATTTTCTGCCGATTCGGACGTAAGTTCCGTAACGACAATATTGTGTGAGAGCGGGTGGCTAGGGCACGAAGCCTTGCACCAGAAAGGGACTTATTCGTTGACAAGGGACTAATGCCAGCGCAAGGATAGAGATTTTACCGATTCGGGCGTAAGGCCCACAATGGCGATTTGCATGAGAGAAGGTGGCTAGGGCATGAAGCCTTCCGCAGAAAGATAAGGTTCATTCGTTGGCAAGAAGATAATGCCAATGCAACGGGTTTTTTTTTTCGATGATTCGGACGTAAGGTCCGTGATTGCAATATTGTGTAAGAGCGGGTGGCTAGGGCACGAAGCCTTGCGCCAGAAAAGGACTTATTTGTTGGCAAGGGACTAACGCCAATGCAGGGTGGAGCCGTCTTTGCCCGTGCGGATGCCCGTCGATACGTAGGGGCGTGCGGACGGGAGACATATGTATACACACACACACACACACACACACACACACACACACACACACACACACACACACACACACACACACACACACACACACATACACACACACACACACACACACACACACACACACACATATATATATATATATATATATATCATTATTATTATTGTTTTCTCTTCTTTCTCCTTCTTTCTCCTTCTTTCTCTCTCTTTTTTCTTTTCCTCTTTTCCTTCTTTTTTTATTTTCTTCCCTCTCTTTTTATTTTCTTCTTTTTTTTTCTTTTCGTCGAAATCCCCCCCTCTCTTCCTTTTTTGCTTTCTTTTTTATCCATTCTCTTCCTCTTTTACCATCTTTCCTCTTTTTTTCTTTCCCCCCTTTTTTTCTCTTTTTTTTTGCTCGCCGTATAAAGGGGGCGGGGGTGGCGTGCCACTGAAGGGCTGGCTAGAGCGTGCCGCCGGGACACTTGAAGGGCGCACCGAGAGAGAGCACAGGAGGGTGTGCCACGTAAGGCACTTTGAAGGTGTGCGGGCGCCTGGGAGTGTGCCGCTGAGGGGGCGTGAGGCTGTGCCGCTGAAGGGCGCCAGGAGTGTGCCCCGAAGGGCGTACCGCTGGAGGCTTCACAATGGGTGTGCCGCTGAGGGCACTTAGTAGTGTGCCGCTGAAGGGCTTGCAGGCTACTGCGCCGTTGGAGCACTTCAAGAGTGTTTTCTTTTCTTCTTTCCTTATTTTCACCTTCTCTTCTCTTTTCTCCTCTTCTATATTCCCCTGCACGTAAACATGGGGTGAGAAATTATTTAGTGTCCCCAAATCAGGAAAGCGGGCTGCGAAAGCCAAAATTTGGGGAGCAGGCAGCCAGAGCCAAAATTGGGAAAGTAGGCTGCGAGAGCCGAAGGGAAGCAGGCCAGAAGAGCCAAAGTCGGGAAGCGGGCCGCATAGGCCGAATTGGGGGAGCAGCTTATGAAAGTGAAGGATATTGGGAAGCAGGCTGCAAGAGCCGAAATTATGGGAAGTGGGCTGTGAAGGCCGAATTATGGGAAGCAGGCTACGAGAGCCAGAATTGGGAAAGCGGGCCATGGGGGCCGAGGTAAGCAGGCTACAAGAGCTAAAGTTGGGAAGCGGGCCGTGAAGGTCAAAATTATGGGCAGCGGGCCGTGAAGGCCGAATTTCGGGAAGCAGGTCGTGAAGGCCAGAATTGGGAAAGCGGGCCATGGGGGCCGAGGTAAGCAGGCTACAAGAGCTAAAGTTATTGGGAAGCGGGCTGCAAGAGCCGAAATTATGGGAAGTGGGCCGTGAAGGCTGAATTCTGGGAAGCAGGTCGTGAAGGCCAGAATTGGGAAAGCGGGCCATGGGGGCCACGGTAAGCAGGCTACAAGAGCCAAAGTTGTTGGGAAGCGGGATGCAAGAGCCGAAATTAAGGCGTAAGATGTGAAAGCCCAAATCGGGGAAGCGGACTACAGAAGCCGGAGTTGGGAGATTAACGAGCCGCGAGGGCAAGAGGTAGGCCATGGGGGGCCAAGATTGGGCTCTACGAGCCAGAGCTGGGAAAGTAGGCTGTGATAGCCGAAATTGATTTTATTGTATACGCATATTATTATTATTTTTATTTTTTGTTATTATTTCTTTTTTATTCAAGCATGCATGCATTCATTAGCAGACATAATGTAAGTATAAGTAAAGCAGCTCCCTCTATAGGGGATAGGATAGGGACATCGCCCAAAATTCGTAGACACGATGCGGGCCACGAGATACAATTGAGGGGTGGTACACCCGTCAAGAGGATATCGCATGTCTTGCATGCATAGCCTAAATTCACACATTTCACCCGAGGCAATTCTCTGTGGCGTGGCAGTACAAATGTGTGAACAAAGAGCCCTAACCATAGGGATATGTAGGTTTTCCTGGTGACACTTGAGGATCACTCTAGCGCCTACACATTAGTTCCAGGCTTTCGACTCTTCACACAGCCCCCACCTATTTATTTTGGTAGCGGATTTCACCGTTCGGCGCGAGTCTCCTCATGTGTCTCAATGGAGATTCCCGGCTACTAAGATTCATCCTTATTGTGATTCGCTTCACTATTTCGCGCGAGTCTCCTCATTTGTTTCAGTGGGGATTCCCGGCTACTCGGATCCGCATTTCTCTCTCTCTTCTTTTTTCTCTCTCTCTCTCTCTCTCTTTTTTTCACTCTTTTTTTTCAGTGGGGATAGGCAGCTTTTTCCTCATGATTACCTTTCACGCGAGTGCAGGAATTCAAGCATCCGTAGAGTGCTAAGAAGAAATTCGGGCAATCCCTATAGTTGAAAGCTATTGAACACGTTAAGTGCTAAGTGAGGGAGCGTTGCCTCAGGTTTATTTTGTGAGTTGGGCTTAGCTATTGAGCCATGACTCTTCCCCTTGACGTGTGCACCTGCCATAATTGGGTTCCCTTCAAGTGCGTGCCATGACGCCCGTGCATCCGGAATCGGGGCAGCATTATTATTTGGCAAGGAAACGCGGTCCTAGAAAATTCCAAGGAGGTGTATTATTCTATATTAAGCAAACATGCAAGCATGGTAGCCAAGCAATTCTTATTATTATTTTTTTGCGTAAGAACATACCGTCGTTACGTATATGTATCTTGTATGTGCATATAGAATCAAAGTAGCAGCCAGGGTGCTGAGGAAGGAGACCGCGAAGGGCCGAAAGGACATTGGGGAAGCGGGCCATAAAAGCCGAAGTTGATATTGGAAGTAGGCCATAATAGCCAAAAATCGAGGAGAGCGGGCTGCGAAAGCCAAATTATGGGAAGCGGGCTGCAGGAGCCGAAGCCAGGAAGCGGGCTGCAGGAGTCGAAGCCGGGAAGCGAGCTGCAGGAGCCGAAGTTACGGGAAGCGGGCCGTGAAGGCCGAATTCTGGGAAGTAGGCCGTAAAGGCCGAAGATGTCGGGAAGCAGACTGCAAGAGCCGAAATTATGGGAAGTAGGCTACGGAAGTCAAATCGGGGAAGCAGGCTACAAGAGCTAAAATTGAGAAGCGGGCCGTGAAGAGCCAAATTTTGGGAAGTAGGCCGTGAAGGTCGAATTCTGGGAAGCATGCTGCAAGAGCCAAAGATATTGGGAAGCGGGCTGTAAGAGCCGAAATTGAGAAGCGGGCCGTGAAGGTCGAATTTTAGGAAGCAGGCTTCGAGAGCCAAAGATATTGGGAAGCGGGCTGCAGAAGCCGAAATTGGGAAGCAGGCTACGGAAGCCAAATCGGGGGAGTAGGCTACAAGAGCCAAAATTGGGAAGCGGGCCGTGATGGCCGAATTCTGGGAAGCAGGCTGTGAGAGCCAAAGATATTGGGAAGTAGGCTTAAAAGCCAAGGGATATTGGGAGCAGGCTGACAAGCCGAGAGATGTTAGAAGTAGGCTATAAAGCTGAAAAGATATCGGAGAGTGCGGTGGGACGGATGGATTAATCCTGATAGTGGGCCTTGGCCGACATGGCTGAGCCAAAGGGCGTCGGGTAGCAGGATACGAGAGCCGAGGAGAAGGGTTTGTGAAGCGGCTGGTTCGAAGACCACGTCTGTCTCATGTCTCTTTTCGACCACGTCTGTCTCATGTCTCTTTTTTTCTCTCTTTTTTTTGTGCGAAGAGGCGGGTACAAAGACCGCGTCTGCCTCGAGACTCTCTCTTTTTTTCTCTTCTTCTTTTGTAGAGAGGCAGGTGCAGAGACCATGTTCGCCTCGTGACTCTTTCTCTTTTTTTTCTTCTTCTTTTGTAGAGAGGCAGGTGCAGAGACCGTGTTCGCCTCATGTGCATTCTTTCTTTCCTTCTCTTCTTTTGTGTGATGAGGCGGGCTCGAAGATCACGTCTGCCTCATGTGTCTTCTTTTGGTTCTGCTCTTCTTCTTTTATGTGAAGAGGCGGGTTCAGGGACCACGTCTGTCTCACGTGTCTCTTCTTCCTTTTCTTCTCTTCGTTTGCGTGATGAGGCGGGCTCGAAGACCACGTTTGCCTCATGTGTCTTCTTTTCCTTTTCTTCTCTTCTTTTGTGTGATGAGGCGGGCTCGAGGACCACGTCTGCCTCATGTGTCTTTTCTTCCTTTTCTTCTTTTCTTTTGTGTGATGAGGCGGGCTCGAAGACCACGTCTGCCTCATGTGTATTCTTTCTTTCCTTCTTTTCTTTTGTGTGATGAGGCGGACTCGAAGACCACGTCTGCCTCGTGCGTATCTTTTTCTTTATTCTGCTCTTCTTTTCTCATTAATGCTTCCACGCTGGAGTGTATTTCTCTTAATGTGCCCCCAGGTTGGGATGTAGCTTCATTTGGTATGCATCCCCCCTGAGGGGGTGTGTTTTACCTCTTCGCTTCTGTGCCCCCAGGCGGGGTGTATTTTTTTTGGCTTCTATGTCCCCAGACCAGGGTGTGTTTTTTTTAATGCCCCCGAGGCGGGGTGTAGCTCTCTTCAAATGCCCCCATGGTGGGGTATACTCTTCACGGCTTCTATGCCCCCAGGTGGGGTATGTTTCTTCTTCAAATACCCCTAAGCCAGGGTGGACTTCCCTTCATATGCCCCTGAGCCGGGCCGTGTTCTTTATATCTTCTAGGCCCTCGAGGCAAGGTATGTTTCTTCTTCATATGCCCCTGGTACGGGGTGTAGCTCTCTTCAAATGCCCCCAAGCCGGGGTATACTCTTTACGGCTTCTATGCCCCCAGGCAGGGTATGTTTCTTCTTCATATGCCCCTGGTACGGGGCGTAGCTCTCTTCAAATGCCCCCAGGACGAGGGTGTATCTTTTGCTTCTTATGCCCCCCTGAGGCCGGGGTGTATCTTTTGCTTCTTACGCCCCCCTGAGGCGGGGGTGTATCTCTTTACGGCTTCTGTGCCCCCGAAGCAGGGTATGTTGTTTCTTCAAATGCCGCTTGGGCGGAGTATATTTTTCTTCTTATGCTCCCAGATCGGGATGTATGTCTCTTTGTTTCTGTGCCCCGGGTCGGGGTAGATGCTTCTGCTTCTTATGCGCCAAGGACGGAGTGTATTTTTATGCCCCCAGGCTGGGGTAGGTGCTTCTGCTTCTTATGCACCAAGGGCGGAGTGTATTTTTGTGCCCCCAGGCTGGGGTAGGTGCTTCTGCTTCTTATGCGCCAAGGGTGGAGTGTGTCTCTTTCTGTGCCCCTAGGCTGGGATACATTCTTCATGTTTCTCATACCCTTTTCGCAGGGCGTATTCCCTTGCTTCTCATGTCCCTGGATCGGGGCGTATGTTTCTTCTTCTGATGCCCCTAGGTCGGGGTATATTCTTTCTTCATGTGCTCCCAGGTCGGGATGTATGCCTCTTTGCTTCGGTGCCCTCGGGTGGAGGTGTACTCTGTCTCTTTGCTTCTGCGTCCCCTAGGCGGGGTATGTTTCTTCTTCAAATGCCCCTGAGCCGGCGCATATTCTTTATGGCTTCTATGCCCCCTGGCGGGGTATATTTCTTCTTCAAATATCCCTAAGACGGGATGTATTCTTCTCTTTCTTATGCTCCCGAGGCGGGATGTATCTTCTTCAAATACCCCTAAGCAGGGGCGTGTTCTTTATGGCGTCTATGCCCCTTGGCGGGGTATGTTTCTTCTTCAAATACCCCTAGGCCGGGGTGGACTTCTCTTCATATGCCCCTGAGTCGGGGCGTGCTCTTTATAGCTTCTAGGCCCTCGAGGCGAGATATGCTTCTTCTTCAAATACCCCTAAGACGGGGGTGTGATTCCTGACTTCATATGCCCCCGACGTGGGGTATATCTTTTGTTTCTTATGCTCCCGAGCCGGGATGTAGCCTCTTGGCCTGATATATGCTGTCGAGGCGAGGGATATGTTGCTTCATGTGCCCCCGGGGGGAATGCATTTTGCCTCTACTGCCCCGTGGCGGGGCATATCTCTTGGCTTCTTACGCCCCCAAGGTGGGGTGTGTTTTCTTCTTGTGCCCCCAAAGTGGGGTGTATGCTTTTTCTTCAGACTCCCCTAAGGCGAGGTGTATTCTTTGTTGCTTCATGTACCCCCGAGTCGGGGTGGATTCTCTTCATGTGCTCCCATGGTGGGGTGTACTCTCTTTATGTGTCCCCAGGAGTGGGGTGTGGTTTGCTTCCTGTGCGCCCTAGCAGGGTGTATCGCTGCTTGCAATGTCCCCCGAGGCGGGGTATCCTTCTTCTTCAAATACCCCTAAGCCGGGGCGTATTCTTTATGGCTTCTATGCCCCCCATAGCGGGGTGTGTTTCTTCTTCAAATATCCCTAAGATGGGGTGGACTCTTTTCCTCTTATACTCCCAAGGCAGGATGTAGCTTCTTCAAATGCCCCTGAGCCGAGGCATGTTCTTTACGGCTTCTATGCCCCCAGGCGGGGTATATTTCTTCTTCAAATACCCCTAGGCCGGGGTGTATTCTTGCTGCTTCTCATGCTCCCGAGGCGGGATGTGAATTCTTCAAATGCCCTTAAGCCGGGGCGTATTCTTCATGACTTCTATGCCCTCTGGCGGGGTATGTTTCTTCTTCAAATGCCCCTAAGCTAGGGTGTGTTCTTATACTTTTTGCGCCCCTCAGGGTGAGGTGCATTCCTCTCCATATGCCCCTAGCATGGGGTGTGCTTTTGTTTCTTATGCCCCCCAGGCTGGGGTACGTTCCTTCTTCATATACCCCTAAGCCAGGGTGAGTTTCTCTTTTTGTGTGTCCCCAGACCGGGGTGAATTCTTTTCTTCTTATGCCCCCATGGCGGGGTATGTCTTTTGCTTCAGGTGCCCCCATATCGGGGTGTATTTTCCCTTCAAATGCCCCTAAGCCGGGGTGCAGCTCTATTTCTTCTTATGTCCCCAGGTCGGGGCGGATTCTTCTTCAAATGCCCCGAAGCCGGGGTGTAGCTATTGCTTTGTGTGCCCCTCAGTCGGGGCGGATTCTCTTCATGTGCCCCTAGGAATGGGGTGTATTTCGTTTGCCTCCTATGCCCCCGTAGCAGGGTATATATCTTCTTCTCATCCCCCATGGCGGGGTATGTGCATGCTCTCTTTGGGAGTGGTGGTCGTGCTTGGCCTCATTGCTATAAAGCATTCCCCTCAGCGGGCATCTATTCACCAAGCTACAATTGTGGCTCGCTGGGTCTTTTAACAACCACTTGGGGGCCGTTTTGTGCCGGATAGAGGGAGCAGGAAGGAGGAACGGGCCGAGTCAGTGCACCACGGACTTGGGTCCTCCTAGAGTCAGGCAGGATGCCGGATTTCTTCTTGCTCTTTTGGTCGATAATGCTTGCCAGCTTTTTCTTCTTTTCTTTTTTTTTCTTTTTTTTTCTTTTTTGTACGATTGACCAGGGTGGAGGTGCAGGAGAGCGCTCACCCCCTCAGGGAGGGGATGAGTGCTTCGCTCCACCGCATCAACCTCGTAATGGTAATCTTAATTCAGCGCGGGTCTCGACAGACGTGACCGTACAACCCTCTCTTGCCAATTCTTTCTCTTCTTTTTTTTGCTTCTTTCTTTTCACTTTTTTTTTCTTCTTTTCTTCTCTTCTTCTTTTCTTCTTTTCTTCTTTTCTTCTCTTTCTTCTTGAGGGAAACAGGGGGGCTTGATTTCCCCTCCCTTCTCTTCTCTTTCTATTCTCCCCCCTTTTTTATAACAGCCCCCATGATTCCTGGAAGCTGCATATGCTTCGAAGCAGCGTCCTCGAGGCCGCGAAGGCAGCTGCATCGAGTCTGGATTTTCTCCCCATAGGGCTGGCGAAGACAGCACCTGCAATTCATCAAAGCAGGCAAACATCGTTTATTAGGGGGCCATGAGGTCCTGAATCCCGGCGAAGAGATGAAGGGTAGTTTCTGTCCCACCGGGCGTGCCAGACTTGTGGACGCACTAAAATTCACTTATTCAAGTGGTTCCTCTATTAAGTGTGTGGGCGTGCCAGCCATCGAAGTGACAATTTGTTCGGGCTCCGAAGAGCCCATGGTGCGCTCGATCTGACTCGGTCAGACGATTGTGTGGTTCGTGTCGGGACCAAAACCCGTCGCGCCATAAAGGTCACGACATCATTTACATCCCCCAGACGAGGGAACACCCTTGATTAATCGCCGGGATTCAGGGCCTCATGGCCAAGAAATCAATTGCATGGAAGGTCTATTATGAGGTATTGAAATCCTCGCGTGAGGGCGAGAAGAAAACCATTCGCGGTCATGTCAGTTGTGTACTGACCATTTAATGTTCGGACGAATGTCCGGCTCGAGAAAATCACAGTTGTCGCGAAAAAAATCGGAACGCATGTATGCCGAGGTACGGCAAATTTATTGTTCGGAAGAGCGGAAAACGTTCGGCTGAGCCTCGGTTGGAGCGGTCAAAAACCAGTAAATCTGTTGGCCCGGTGCAAGAACCAGCTGCGACCATACTGTGGTGGGCCCCCCCACGGTCGAAACAAGACTTGCATGAGCGTCATTAATATTTCCGGTGCCAAGGGGCAACGAGGGAATATCCCTTGAATCGGCTGAAAAGCCCTGTGTCTAGGGAAGCAGACGTTCGAAACGTGTCGGTCATTCGGGAGACCGTTTAATATTCGGACGGGTGTCCGACTTGAGAATATCATAATCGTCGCAGGAGGACCTGGACCATATGTATGCCGTGATACGGCAAATACATTATTCCGAGATACTGAAAATATTCGGTTAAATCTCGATTAGTGTAGCAGGAAACTAGTGAGTTTATTGGCCCGGTGCGAGATCGAGTCGGGACCATACCGGGGGCGCCTCCCGCGGTCCAAACGGGGCTTGCGTGGGCATCATTAATGTTCCCAGTGTCGGAGGGCAACGGGGAAGAGTCCCGGGACTAGATTCCAAAACCAAAACATGTTCGAAGGAAGCGAGCTATAGGCCGAGGGTGTGGGTCAGACAATGAGCATAATCGGGATGGACCCGAGGTCCAAGCACAGCCCACAAAGGCCTTATTGATATTCCCATGTATAGGGTCCTGGGATGACATGAGCCATCTCGTTCTATTCAGATTTCTGTCGGTCACTCGCGGACCACTTGATATTCAGACGAAGGTCCATATCGAAGGTACGACGTAGATAGGAACAACCTCGTACCAATATATGCCGAGTTCGAGGCAACTTCAATACAAGAGCAGGAACGAATCCCATTAGAATGAATCCGATTTGAAGGACTATCGGCCCAGAGTAATGCCGGGTTACGACCCTGTCGGGATGGGAGCCGTCGGCCATATCATTCACTCATGGACCTTTTCATGTTCGGACACAGGTCCGTAATAGAAATGCGGCAGAGATTGTGGTGAACCCGTTCAAATATCTGTCGAACGTGCGGCAATTTTAATAGTGGCTCAGAAGGGATCCAGCCAGAGAAACGAGTCCGGTTTAATCGGAATATCGGCCCAAGACTAGGTCGGGGCCTGGCCATGTCGGGATAATTCCCAAGACTCGGGCCCGACCTGAGAGGGCGGCATTATTGTTCCTTCTGCGTCGGGTCACGGAGAAAGATGGGGCTGCAATGTGGACCCTAGCATTTTTTTATCTGAGATTTTAATTATATGTTCCTCTCTTTCCTCTTGCTGTTCATTTCTTCTTTATGCATTTGTTCCGAATGATTTCTTCCTCCCTTTTTTGTTTATTATTATTATTATTTTTCTCCCTCCTTTTTTATTATCACTATTTCACATTTTTTGTTTGTTTCCTATATATATTCGGATTTCTTTATTTATCATAATTTTCATTAATTTATTTATTATTATTATTATTATCACCAATATCATTATCATTATGTATTATATGTGTATATTTCCCGGAGAGAGAGAGGGCTGCTGGAGGGTGTACCGGTGAAGGGTATAGAGAGCGTGCCGGTGAGGGCGTCCCAAGGCGTATCGGTGAAGGGAGAAGAGGGTGCGCCGGAGAAGGCACCAAGGAGAGTGTGCCGGCGAAGGACTAGCCTAGTGTCCCGACGAAGGGTGTGCCGCTGAGGGACTAGGGGGGTGTGCCGCTGAGGGGCTATGAGGGTGTACCGCTGAGGGACTAGGGAGCGTGCCGCTGAGGGGCTATGAGGGTGTACCGTTGAGGGACTAGGTTGAGAATTTCGAAGAAGACCCACTCTCCCTCTGGTTCTTTTAAGGCTTTTCTTTTCTTCTTTTCTCCGACTTTTATGTAGTTTTATACAAATCTTTTTCCCCTCTTCTCGCAACCTGTTCTTCATAGATTGAGCATTTACTTCATCACATCGTCTTTTAGTCTGATTCTTCTCATGTTATCCACAGTGCCTTGTTCTGGTTGGAGTGCTCCATTGTTGATCGTTTCATTCGTTTGTTGCTTCCTTTTGCCTTTTGGTGTGTATTATTATTATCTCATGAAAATTCGGCAGCATCTCCCCTTGACTCGAGCGTAAGGGAGATAAAGGGAACGCGCCCACATGGAGTGGCGGAACCCGACAACAGGAGGTGGGCGCCCGAAGGCGGCAGCACCTTTGATGAATCCTCGAAAAACCCGAAAACAGCGATGGGCAAAGGGGAGAAACCCTGTATAGCCACTCGGGGGGGTGTGCCGGGGAAAGAAAGGCCAAGGTCGGGTCGGCGAAGGCTGCTAGGACCGTGCCGGGGAAGGCCCATGGGGGCGTGCCGGCGAAGGTATAGATGGTAAGTGCTGGGAGGCCCATGGGGCGTACCGGTGAAGGGTTACTGAAGGGTGTGCCGCTGAAAGCCAAATAAAGGCGTGCCGGCGAAGGGCTAAATGGGTGTATTAGCAAAGGGTTTACGCCAGGGGCATCAGTGAGGGGTGTTGTAGGGTGTATCGCCTAAGGACTATATAATATGAACCGAGGGCTACCTAAGTGGGATAAAGCCAAAGGGGAAAGGGCTAGGGACTTAGCTTGGTTTACCCAAATGGGAAGCTTCAGTCGTAAACAGGGGAAGCTGGGCTGGGAGAATGACATGGTGGCGTTGATGGTTGGGTATTTTAAGGAGAGGAAGGAGCCATGACGAGGAAGACGAAGACCTATGGTGGGGACCAAACCATCGGAAGACGGAGGAAGAAGCATTCGAACACATGCGCATAAAACCAACGGAGACATTAAAAGGGAAGAACTTGAAAGGGAGATTCTTCTATTCATGCATGACGAGGGCCGTAACTGGCCGCATACACATCAGAGCGTCGGAGCAGAGAATACAATGGAGGGAGAAAGAAGGAAAGAAGAGGGAGGAAGAAATGGGGAGAGCTGGAATCGAGTAGGGGCGACAGCTCCCTGCCCTTCCCTATCCCCCATAATACATCGCACACTCTCCCTCTCTCTCTCTCTCTTACTCTCTCTTCCGGGTGGTTGTCGGAGGAGAACCCTACGGCCAAGCTCCCTTCCTCTTCTTCTCTTCTTATTCTTCCTTCGGAGGCAGTGGCTCCCTCTAGAGGCGGGTCTCTTCTCTCCGTCTGTCTCTTCTCTTCTCTGTGTTTTTTTCCCTCCTCTCTCGTTGTTCTCCTCCGTCCTCCTTTTTGTGCTCCGAAGAAGAGGGGTTTTTATACCCCACACGGCGGGAGCGTTCGAACACGGCAGCCGGAAGCGGGAAGTGACCAGTCATGATGGGGTTTGACTTCCCCCGTCCTGGATGGCAGGGGAGTAGCTTGCGTGGCCCAGCCTCCGGTCGACACCTCGGACAGCTCACTACGCGCCGAAGATCCGTAGGGCATGGGCGCGAGATTTGGTCTGCCGGACGTGCCGTTGAAACGGCTGAGCGTCGTGCCGCTGGCGGGCTCAGCATGTGTGCCGCTGGAAGGTCATCGGGGCGTGCCGCTGAAGAGGGCAAAAGGCGTGCCGCTGAAGGGCTGCCAAAGTGTGCCGCTGAAGGCCACCAAGGCCGTGCCGCTGAAGGCCACAAGGGTGTGTAGTGTGCCGTTGAAGGCCTGGAATAGTGTGTTGAAGGCCTGAAATAGTGTGCCGTTGAAGGCCTGAAATAGTGTGCCGTTGAAGGCTTGAAATAGTGTGCCGTTGAAGGCTTGAAATAGTGTGCCGTTGAAGGCCTGAAATAGTGTGCCATTGAAGGCCTGAAATAGTGTGCCGTTGAAGGCTTGAAATAGTGTGCCGTTGAAGGCCTGAAATAGTGTGCCGTTGAAGGCTTCCAGGGTGTGCCGTTGAAAGGACACAAGGGCGAGCCGCTGAAGGCCCAGGGGTGTACCGCTGAAGGACCAAAAGGCTGTGCCGCCGATGGGCTAAAATGGGCAGTTCTGAGCCCGTTGTGAGCACGAGTTGTGGCCCATTTAATTTTCTTCGAGGCCCATGGATTGTGGGGGCTTTTGGTGGTTGATTTCTCTTCACTGTCGTGACTCCGGAGACTGCTTCACGGTAGTGTGCATATTTGGGGAGTCCGGATGACCAGTCCCTCCGGGGCTTCTTCACTCGGTGCCGTTGTTGATGCTGGGCCGAGCAGGATATCTGGGTGTGCAATTTTTGGTGTCCACACTCCCCGAGAGGCAGACTTCCCACGTGAGGAGGAAGCTGAAGGGGAGGTTGACATGGAGGAGCTTATGTGCCTGATGAGCGAACCTTTCCCCAACCTGGAGGACTTGCCCGACTTTGAGTCGTGGACAGCTACGGGAGGAGCCCGCGCAGGTGAGAGCTTCGAACCTTGGGCGTATGCCGCAGCGTTGATTTTCCTCCTGTTATTTGTTATGACCCTTTGGACTATGCAGGTGGGGCAGAGGCACCAAGGGCCGAGGCCCCTGCTGAGACACAGGGTGAAGCACCTGGCCAGGTTGACGAGCCAGGGCCCATAGTGGCTAGCGGTCATCCGGGAAGCACGGGAGCAGCGCGTCCAGCTTGTGGCAGTTGTGACCGAGCAGAGGAGGCTTGCCGATGTGGCCGCATCTCTTGCTCAGGACCGTGCCAGGCACCTAAGCGAGGCGACTAGCAGAGGGGAGGCCTTGCAAAAGGCCTTAGAAGAGCAGCGGCACGCTGTAGTGCTTGCTAGAGCTGAGTGGCGGACTGCCGAGGCCGGAGCCGAGACTAGCGCTCAGTTCGCGTCGACTTTGGAGGCAGAGCTCGCAGCTGCTGAGTCCCGCCTGGCAGAGGTGGAGGGGCGCGAGGCTAGGTCGTGATTGTATCACTTCCCTTACCCTTTTTGTTATCTGGACAATGTACTTTTGTTACCCCAAGGGCATGTCTTGGGCTCCCTATTATAGAGTATCAACGACAAATTCCAGATTTTTGCGTTGTTGTTTGTTGAATTGTTCTCCTCCCTAGTCTGTGGAACAGGGTTGGATACAAGGGTGGCTGCCACTTACTGTTAGTCGCGCTTGATTGTTTTAACACGTACCAGTATAGGGAGCAGCGAACCGGGTTTTATTCGGGTCTGGAGCTGAGGTAAAGGGCTGGGTGAGGAGAGTAGTATGACTGGATATCGGGTACTGGGTATTGGATGCTGGTTGTTTGCATGTTGTTAACTGGTAATGTAGCTTTTCTGGACTGAGGAGCTGGGGATTGAGCTGGCTGAATGGCCCCACAGTGGCATCACAGCCAGGGGCTACTTGCGAGACTGGGAGTTGAGTGGTCCACCCGTGGACGGGTTGTGACCGAAACTGGCACTGGGAGCTGGCGGCTGGCCCATAAGGGCGTTACAGCAGGTGACTGGAGTTAGAAATTGGTGGCTGGCCTACAAGGGCGTTATAGCCGGGGTACTGGGGTTGGCGGCTGACGGTTGGCCTATGAAGGTGTTGTAGCTGAGGACTGGAAGTTGGAGACTGGCGGTTGGCCTGTGAAGGCGTTGTAGCCGAGACTGGAAATAGGAGACTGGCGGCTAGCCTGTGAAGGCGTTGTAGCCAGGAACTGGAAGCTGGAGATTGGCGGCTGGCCTGTGAAGGTGTTGTTGCCGAGACTGGAGGCTGGAGACTGGCGGTTGGCCTGTGAAGGCGTTGTAGCCGAGGACTGGAAGTTGGAGACTGGCGGCTGGCCTGTGAAGGCATTGTAGCCGAGACTGGAGGCTGGAGACTGGAGGCTGGCCTGTGAAGGTGTTGTAGCAGAGAACTGGAAGCTGGAGACTAGCGGCTGGCCTGTGAAGGCGTTGCAGCCAAGGACTGGAAGCTGGAGATTGGCGGCTGGCCTGTGAAGGTGTTGTAGCCGAGGACTGGAAACGGGAGACTGGCGGCTGGCCTGTGAAGGCGTTGTAGCCGAGGACTGTAAACGGGAGACTGGCGGCTGCCCTGTGAAGGCGTTGTAGCTGAGAACTGGAAGCTGGAAACTGGCAGCTGGCCTGTGAAGGCGTTGTAGCCGAGACTGGAGGCTGGAGACTGGCGGCTGGCCTGTGAAGGCGTTGTAGTCGAGGACTGGAAGCTGGAGACTGGCGGCTGGCCTGTGAAGGCGTTGTAGCCGAGGACTGGAAACTGGAGACTGGCGATGACCAACCCTCGGGGGTGTGGTGGTCACCATTGTTGTGAAGTGATGTTGAGCTCGCCATCGGGACGTGTCGTAGCCGATGGCTTTGTGAGTGAGGAGTGGAGAGGGAGAGAGTTCTTTTTTTCTTCTCTTTACCAGCACTATCGCCCTTGCGGGTTTTCGCCAGAGCTGGCCCCCTTTAGCTTTTTCCGATGCGCCCTTGCGGGTTTTCACACCGAGGGGTTACCTGATTTTGCCCGAGGCGCCCTTTCGGGTTTTCACCTCAGCTGGGTTGGTGGCAGTTTTAGCCCCCAGTCGTCTCGTAGAGGGAGTTGACTGAGGCCGCCGGGGTATCTCTATTTTTAACCCCATTTTTTTTCTCTTTTTTTTGAGACTATCGTCCATAGCATGTTGCTGTCAGGGGACGTAACCTGAGACTGGAAGGTGTGTGTGACTGAATATTGTTCGGGTTTTCACCTCAGCTGGGTTGGTGGCAGTTTTTGCCCCCAGTCGTCTCGTAGAGGGAGTTGACTGAGGCCGCCGGGGTATCTCTATTTTTAACCCCATTTTTTTCTCTTTTTTTTGAGACTATCGTCCATAGGATGTTGCTGTCAGGGGACGTAACCTGAGACTGGAAGGTGTGTGTGACTGAATATTGTTCAGCGACTGTTCAGGGTTTTTTAGAAATTCTTGAGCCATGGTGGCGAAAGGCCACATTGCCATGGCAAGGTATGACTGGGGTTGTAACCTAGTGAATCTGGGGTTGTATGGGGAACTGGGATTATGATGAACTGGAAGGCTCTGGATTTGATGGATACGTGGGATGTGGGGGTAGGGAATAGTAAATGTCTGGGAATGTGTCGGGATGTAGGTTTACCGAGACGGTGACTGGAAGTTTGACTGTTACAGGGATTGATTGAACTGCGACATTGAGGTGAGGGCCAGAGGTTGGCCAAGCTGAGCGTGAGTAACGCAAGGTTAACTGGGGATAGAAGGGCTTGCGCCGTAGCAGTGTAAGTGGATTGGAGACTGGTTCTGGGGGAAGCTAACTGCCCACCAAAGGACAGGTGGAAGGTCGTGTTGACTGATAGGGAGAAGAAGATTTTCTCGTTATCGGCTCTACCGCCCTTTCGGGTTTTCACCAGAGCCGACCCCCTTTAGCTTTTTCCGACGCGCCCTTGTGGGTTTTCACGTCGAGGGGTTTCCCGATTTTGTCTGAGACGCCCTTTCGGGTTTTCACCTCAGCCAAGTTATTGGCCTTTTTGCCCCCAGCCACCCTATCGTGGTGAGGATGACTGGGTCTACCGGGGCATCTCTATTTTTAACCCCATTTTTTTATTGTGTTATTTTTTTTTTGACTTACATGTGAGCCTGGCGGCTAGATTGGTGCTGGTACAGAAGGGCCCGTGTTCCCGTGGTGACGGGAACGGGGGCAGGAGACTGGTTCCAACAGATGCCCGGCGGCTGTTCCGAGGAGCCGAGCTGACTGGTTGACTGGGAATTGAAGACTGGAAGAACTGGCCGGTGGGATCCTCCACGGGGGATGACCGACCTTATTGGTAGTAGCTGGGACATGCGCCTCAGTCTCGCTGGTGTGCAAACTCATGCTCTGGAGCGTAATATAGCTTCATGTGTTTGCCGTTGAGAGGCGGGAACAGTCTGTGACCCTTGTGAACAACCGTGTAGGCCCCACCCTCATAGAAATTCTGGATGATGTACGGACCTCACCAATTTGGCTGTAGTTTTCCACTGGAGCGCCCCGCCATGACCTCTTTTTCCTTGATCATGACGAGGTCGCCTTGCTTGAAAGCTCGCTGCCTGACGAGCTTGTCGTAGGCCCGAGCCATGCGAGCCTGGTATGCCTGTAGGTGTTTGTAGGCTTCGAGTCGCTTGCCTTCTAGGTCGGCGAGCTCTGCTAGCCTTCTCTGGTACTCGTTTTCATCAGAAATGGCAAGGCCGGTGTGGACTGCCACGCGATAAGAGGCTAGCTGGACTTTGATGGGGATAACCGCCTATGACCCGTAGGCAAGGGAAAACGGTGAGCACCCCGTGGGGGTTTTGTAAACCGTCTGGTAGGCCCACAACGCCTCAAAGATCTTCTCACCCCAGTCGCGCTTCCGGTGGCTAACCACCTTAGCCAGGAGCTTACAGAGGGTTTTGTTGAAGGCTTCCGCTAAGCCATTGGCCTGAGGGTTGTAGACCAAAGAGGTTCTCTAGTCAATTTGAAATTTGGCCGCTAACTAGTGTACGGCCTTATTCTTGAAGGGTGTCCCGTTGTCGGACACTACGTGACTGGGAGTACCGAATCGGTATATGATGTTGTGCCGACGAATCTGGCAACGGCTTCGTCGGTGACCTCTCGGAAGGGTAGAGCCTCCGCCCAACGAGAGAAATAGTCAGTGGCGGCCAAGATGTATTTATGGCCCTTGGAAGATGGCGGGAAAGGCCCTGCGATGTCCATGCCCCACTCAGCGAATGGCCAGGTGGGGGCCGTAAGACGTAGTGGGTTAGGAGGTTTTCTGGGTACTGGGCCAAAGGCTTGGCACTGATGGCATGCACGGGCATACTGGACGCAATCCGCGTACATGGTCGGCCAGTAGAAACCTTTGAGCTTGATGTTGTGCTTCATCCGATCTCCGGCCTGGTGTGCACCGCACAATCCGGAGTGGACCTCCTGCATGATGGCTCGAGCTTCCGCCAGAGAGACACATCTCAGGAGAACCGACTTGTCCTTCTCGTGGACGAACCGATACAAGGAGTCGCCAATCAACTCGTAAGAGGTTGCTCGGCGGAGTAGCTGGACTCTTTGAGCTCGATCAGGGGGAAGCCACCCTTTCTTGAATTTGATGATAGGCGCATGCCAATTATCTTCTTCTGGAGGTGGGCTCTGGTCAAGGTCGGGGACCTCGTAGATGGTGAGACCGGTGTCACCTTCGAGTGAGCTCGGCATCACTCTTCTGTGCTTGATGACGATGTCGACCTCGCCGTCGGGCGGGAGCTTGATGGCCGCGGCCAATTTTGCTAAAGCATCCGCCTGGGCGTTGCTGCTTCTGGGAATGTGATCTATTTCAAAGAAATAGAACTTCTGGGTTAATCTGGTGATGGCGGTGTGGTATGGAACCAACTCTAGCTTCCACACGTCATAGATGCCGAGGACCTGCCGAACTATCAGCTGGGAGTCCCCATTGGCTTTAAGGCATTTAATGCCCATGTGGAGAGCCATCTGTAGCCCGATAAGTAGAGCTTCATATTCGGCTTCATTGTTGGTTAGGGACTTCATGAGGGTGCAGGAGTTGTACAAAACTCCGCCCTGAGGAGTCAGGAAAACAATGCCGACACCTGCCGTAGTGGCTGGATCCTGGTTGCTCCGGGTGATCCCTCGAGGAGCACCGTCGAAGTAGAGCTCCCAGCAAGGTACGCTGGTTGTGAGAGCGCTTTGCTGCCAATAGTGCAAGACATCTCCGCTCCGTTCAACCTGTTGTTGTGATTGAGTAGCAAGGGACTCCTCGTCCGGGAGCTCCGAGTTGAAGGGTGAATCATCTGGCATTGGATGGGCTGCCAAGAATTCAGCCATACCCTGTCCTTTGATTGCTTTTCTGGGGACATAGGTAATGTCGTATTCCATAAACAGGAGAGCCCACCTCCCCAATCTGCCTGAGAGGATAGGCTGTCGAGGGAGATACTTCAGAGGGTCATGCTTGGAGATAAGCTCGACCCGATGAGACAGGAGGTAATGCCGTAGCTTTTTAACTGCGAACACTAGTGCTAAGCAGACCTTCTCCATGGGGGAGTAGCGGTACTCGGCACAGATTAGTTTCCGACTGAGGTAATAGAGGGGCTGCTCTTTACCTTCTTCATTGATCTGCGCCAACAGAGCTCCCAGCAAAGCGTCCATGGCAGCAATATAAAGGATAAGGGGTTTACCCTTGACTGGTGCTCCCAAAACTAGGGGAGTAAGGAGGTACTCCTTGATTTGCTCGAAAGCCGCCTGGCATTCCGAGTCCCACGTAAATGGGGCGTCTTTCTTCATTAGCTTGCTGAAAGGCGCGCATCGACCGGAGAGGTTAGAGATAAACCTCCGAATGTAGGTCAGCCTCCCTTGGAAGGACCTAAGTTCGGTGATGTTGCTGGGTGGTGGAAGCTCCCGGATCGCTTTGATCTTGTTGGGATCCACCTCGATTCCTTGGTACTTGACAACGAAGCCGAGAAATTTACCGCTGGATACGCCGAAGGCGCACTTCATGAGGTTCATTTTGAGCCCGTATTGCCGGAGACGCTTGAAGACTTGGCGAAGGTCGCGCAAATGGTCTTCACGCCTTTTAGTCTTGATGACGAGATCGTCAACATAGCATTCGACGGTGTTGTGTAGCATCTCGTCGAATATTTTGGTCATAGCCCTTTGGTAAGTAGCACCGGCATTCTTCAAACCGAAGGTCATGCGTTTGTAATTGAAAATCCCCGTGGGGGATCTGAAGGCTATGTGATTCTTGTCTTTGAGGGACATCCGGATTTGATTATAATCGGACGACCCGTCCATGAACGACAAGGCTTCATGACCGGTGGTCATATCGACCATCGTTTCAGTAATTGGAACTGGGAAGTCGTCCTTGGGACAGGCTTTGTTGAGGTCTTGAAAGTCGAGGCAGATGCGGACTTGACCATTCTTCTTCTTGATTGTGACTATATTGGCGAGCTAGATCGGGTAGATGCACGGCTCGATGAAGTCGACCTCCGCCATTTTGTAGACTTCGGCTGAGACTTGGAGCTCTAGCTCATGACGCATGCGTCGCTATGGTTGCTTGACCGGAGCCATTGAGGGAGAAATGGCTAGATCGTGCTCCGCTACAGAGGGGTCTAGCCCTGGCATCTCCTTGTAGGTCCAGGCGAAGCAGTCCTTGAACTCGAGCAGGAGTTGCTTGTAGTCCTGCTTCTCTGCCTCGGTGAGAAGAGCCCTGACAAATGTAGGCTGAGGGGCTTCATCGTCACCCAGGTTGATCTCCACGAGATCGTCAACGGTCGCCTGTCTGCCATCCTCTAGCTCTGGAGGAGCGGGTTGGAGGTCGATGAACTCCTCATCATCGGTGTCGGCTTCGTGTAGTCCTTGGTTCCCGAAGCCACTGGTTGACGCCGATGGGACTGGAGAGTGGTTGTCACTGGAATCCACCGAGGATTGATCTGGGCCGCCGGCCTTAGGCCGGCAGTCATCAACTGGAGTTGTTGAGGTCTCCTCAGGGTTGCCTGGTGAAGCTGACCATCTCTCGTAGCTAGGGCTAGCGAGGTCCCCCCCCTCAGGAGGGTTTATCGACTTAGGTCCCCCGAATGGTTGAGAGACCGGAGACGCTTCTTCTGCTCCTTTGTCTTGACAGGGAGGTGAAGAAAGCTCCCCAACATCTTGAGTCGGGGTTCCGACTTTGGCGAAGGTCGGGATCAGGATTTCCTCTCTCTCATCTCCGGAGCTGTCGAATTTAGCTTCGACTCTCGCTTGGTTGTCGGCTGGTAGTGCCAAGCCTACGACATTAACTACGTAGTGGACGTAGAAGTCCGGGTTCTGGTCGTAGCCAAGCCCCCTGGTATCCTTGTGGAAGGACGAGGGTTGCCCCCGGGCCTGGGAAGGGTCCCACAATCGTCGGAAGTATCTTTGTTGGGCAGAGGTTTGCCACAGGGGAATGTGTTGTTTCAAATACATCTCTTGAATATGCGGCGACATGTCGCCCCACACCTGAACTGCTTCAGGGGTATCATCGGCTCGCCTAGACCAGCCGAAGTCGTCATCTGACGGGGCTTAAGGGACCATGTCTCCTTTGTAGAAAATAATAGGTTTGTCCCTATTAGCCTTCTTCTTGTTCCGGCGTTGTCGCTTGAAGGTGAGAATGAATGTTGTCAGCGACTAGACGATGTGCTCCTCGAATGCACACGGGAGCTGGATGCAATCTGGTGGCAGGCATATACTCTTGCCGATAGCCCGTCTAATGAGATTAGCCTCGAAGTCGATCTGGCGCCTTTCAGGGCGGTCTATGGTTGACTTGGGGCCAAGGCACAGCCGGTGAAGCTTGGCCTTCTCCTCGTCAACAAGGAAGAGGTCATCATCATCTTCCTCTGAGAGCCAGCCGTTGCTTTTGCTCTTGATCACGGGGTACGGACTAATGCCCTTGAAGTAGAGCGCATCGTCGGCTAGGTTGGATTTTGCTGGTGTAAATGGCGACAGGTCTGCAAAGACCATGTGTTGCTCTCCATCCTTGGCAAACTTGATGCATTGGTGGAGAGTCGATGGGATGACCCAGTTTTCATGGAGCCAGGGTCTGCCCAATAGCATCTTATAAGACGTATTGGAGTCGATGATGTAGAATGTCATCTTAGAGGCGAAATCATCGAGCACCAGATCGACGTCTACCCGGCCGAGGACGTCCTCGGTGTTCTGGTTGAAGCCGGATATCTTGACCGCCTGGACCTTCTGGAGGTATAGGGTCAGATATAGAGACTTGAATGTCTTGAGCGGCATGATGTTAACAGTGGCACCGGCGTCCACCAGGATCCGATTCACATCATGTCCATTGATCTTCCCCTTCATATAAAGAGGACGATTATGGCACGGAGGGGACATCAGCATGTCTTTCTCCGTGAAAGTGATGGTGGCTGCTGTTGATATTTATTTGCCTATCTTTTATCTTACTTTTGAGGTTTGCAAAGTAATATGGCAAGATGACAAACAAGCAATCAAAGATCTACTCAAACCTATGAACATGTGAACATGAACCTAGGCAATCATAGCTAGCTCTAGCATGGGCATGCTATCTCAATCAAACCACGCTAAGGAAAAGAAAAACACACGCCGGGGCGTGGAGCAAGGAATAAATAAAAACACACCGTGAAGGTGGAACAAGCAAGTAAAATAAAGATTGTCGATGAAGAAGACAGCTAATGCCCAATACCAAGGAAAGATGTGATCGCCACCAAAGTAAACACAAGTCAAAGACCTGAATATACCTTGGAAATAGGTGGATGAAACACCCGCCCACGGGAGAGAAAACCAAGGAAAGCCTGCAGATCAACTTGGAAGTAACGGCCAGAACCCCGTGCGTCGCTTAGAAGCGACGGTCGTACGATAGACCGCCAGAATATAGTGACGCGCCTGCACCAGACCGTCAGGTAACCTGCAGTAACAAAGCTTGAATTCTTTTAACTCCAACTCTTCCAGCCGGCTAGAAGACTTGGGCCTCGTGCTAATGAACCTGTAAACCTGCCAAAGATGTAGAAAGACAAGACAAGACAACCTCAATTAGCCCTTTTCACAAGCATAGCATCAATTCTTGAAGAGCTTAATAACATCAAAAGGAGAGGGGATTACCGGGGAGTTTTTAGTTTTTTAACCCCTCTGGGTGTTTTTAAAAGTTTGGGAAGATGTTTGTATGCTTAGAGAACAGTGAAAAACGTGGAGAAAGAGGAGGGACAATGCTTGGATTGAGGAAAAACCAAGGAAGGACTCAAGCATGCAATGATGAACTTAAAAGACCAAAACTAAAGTACTCCCTTGATTATGAGATGGATGGACGTGGGAAGCAGTTCCTCTTGGATGCAGATGGCTCCTGAGTTTGGCATCACTTTGTCGTGAATTCGAATCTTCCTCCCTTGGCCATGAAGTCAAGGGTTCTATTTATAGACCCTCAAACTCTTAGGTCGAGCAGAGGATAATTCAGACGTGAAAGGAGATAACTCTTAGCAAATCCTCGAAGATAATATCACCAAGAGTCCATAGAAACAAACGGGGGGTCCTGAGGATCGGATTTGAAAGAGATAACGTCAATCCAAGTTCTTATCTCGACCACGGAGTAGCAGAGAAAAGGCCTGAACTGCCAGGACTCTCGGAAGGAAGTAACGGCTGCACGACAGACCGCCACTTGGAAATAACGCATCAAGGATTATCCGTTACTTTCAACCTTATCCCAAAGGATAAGATCAACGGGAAGAAGACCCAAACAAGCTGGACTCTTCAAGGAAGCGACGGCCAAGGCCTAGGGCGTCATAGTGAAACAACGGGTGCACGGCAGACCGTTATTATCAACGTGTAAATTAAGGGATAAGCACTGAAAACGAGGCCTTAAGCTTTAGGACTCTTCAAAGAGTAACGGTCCAGGTCCCATGCGTTATAATGAAACAACGCGCCTAGTCCAGACCGTTATTGCCATTGAGTTTCAAAAATATAATGAAGGGATTGCTAAGCTTTTGCCAACGAAATGCCACCAGGAGCCAATTCTTAATCCAGGGATTCAAGACCCAAGAAACAGGTTTCAATTGATCAAGAGACTCGTCAAAGAATGAACAACTCGGAGCATCATATTGAATGAATAAGGAGACGACCCAACTTACTGGGTATAAAACGGGTGTCAACAGATGCCCCTCCTTAACGTCCTCTTTGCAGGGGAACGAGCGGAGGTAAAGCGAAAGTGAAATGGAACATGGAGATGAAGCGGAGATGAAGCGGAGTGGATCAAAAAGAGGGCGTTAAGGTAAACGACACTCGTTCTTTACCAACAAGCGATAGGAATTTTCTGGAAAACTTCGAATTGATCACAAGGAAATAGCCAACCAAAGGACGCAAGTCTGGAGGAATTAATTAACTAAGGAAAGGAAAACACGGCTGGCCGCCAGAGGCAATGGAAAGGAAAGAGACTAAACTCCAGACAGGAATCTTCAGCAAACCAGATCAAGCGAGCAAATCGAAGAAAGCCTTCTAATTCAGAATGGAATGATTCTCCTTATTCGGGATTAAGAACACAGCTGTTCACCATCACTGAGACATCTTGAGCAGATGAAACTCATGAAATGCTTAAAGAATGCGAATGATGCATGCTGGGCTAAAGGAAAAAAGAAATCTTTAAAACAAAATGCAAAGAAAGATAAAATATCAAATACTCGAGAATAATATTGCTAGATCGGAGTAATCAGAGTCAGGACACCATCTGCAACCACGGCGTGCAAGACAGAACCATCATCCCCAAATTCTCCAATCCCAACGGCCTATCCAATGATTAATCATGTGAACTTAGATCATCATCATTTTTATTTTAGGGGAACATCAGATCCCAGGATACATGAATGACCAGCCGGTTCTCGAGGTAATATATCATAGATAACATATAGTAATGCATTAAGGGGAATGAGGGAGCGATATACAATACCTGACTTACCTGCCTGACGAACGGCAAAGCGTGACTTTTGCTCATAATTCTTTCATGAAAGATAGGTTAGCCAAACAAATGTCATGATAAGAATTAAGGCATAACCATTGTACGTGTGGAAACACATCCTCAAACGATATTATGAAAAAACAAATAGGTTTGTTTAAGCATCAATTAGACCATTCATTCATCAAGAAACTTGTAAGTCTATAACGGTCTGCTGCAGGGGCGTCACACAAAACTAACGGACCATACCTAGTCCGTCATAAACAAGGCGGTTCACGTTCTTCAATAAAATAGTCCCTCATAAGTAACGGTCTCAAACAGGAGCGTCAGGAGGATGTGACGGTCTAGCGGTAGACCGTCGCATTTCCTGAGTTTTCAAAAAAAACACCGAACGGTCACGGCCCATTCACCCCATTCCAAACCATCAAAAACCCCAAACCAAGGAGAGCTCCGGCGACCCCAACCCCCATGATCACCATGGCCGGCGACGAAGCTCCTCAGCCGCCTCCACAGAAGAGAGGGAGAGGGAAGAGAATGGCGATACGGCGGTTCCACCGCCGGCTCGAACGAGAGGCGATTCTGCCAACCGTGGAGGAAGAAACGACAAGGAGAAGCCCACGAGAGGAAGAAGAGGTCCCCACGGTCGCGCAGGACGGAGAGGAAGCTCCGCTGGGTGCGGAGCAACCCAGAGAACCAGAGAAGAAAAGGAAGAGAGGCACGGACCATGAGGTAGGCCGCCTTGCCCTAGATTCCATTTTTTTTATTTTTTTGTTTTTAATTCATGAATGCATGTGGGGAATAAGGATAGAAATGGGTCTACGAACCCACTAGGGAGCTTTGTAGGCCATTTGGCCAACATGGGAAGCCATGGGAATGCAGGGGAAAAAAACCCCAACTATCAGACGAAGTGACGATCCTGCCAGTGACCGTCACTCCCCTGACGCTCCACCCTGAGTGCGTCAGAGACAAGCGACGCCCCAACCCAGGGCCGTTACTTCTGCCAGGGATTCAAATTTTTGTTTTCTTTTCAATTATTAATGTTTACGCAACGTTCATATGATGCAAATGGACTAATTAATGATCTAATATGCAATGCAGGGAAAGAGAAGATCACAGATCTCCTGGCTTCAGATCCGGGTAGTGTACCAGGCATTGCCCGATTACCAAAGAGAGAGACTTGCCGAGATGGGATTCGCCGAGGTGCTCAGCATCGAGGTGATTCGGATGGATACGCCACTGCTGTATGCACTGCACGAGAGATGGGACCCCATCAGCAGGGCGTTCATCTTCCCATGGGGCCACATGATCCCCACACTGGAAGACATGGCGAGGATTATTGGACTGAGAGTCCATGGCTCTGCAGTGACCGGATGGACATACGGCGACTACCGAGAGATAGCGCAGCAGCTGCTCGGGCTAGATCTGATCAGGCCGGGACAGTCTTCCTCCCAGCTTGCGAGATCAGTGCTGCAGGAGAGCTTGGGGCTGAGAGGAGTGGCAATCACCGTGGGAGAGCTGCCTGAGGAGCATCTGGGCAGAGTGATCGACCAGGTGCGCCCTCGCGTGGCGGCAGAGGCAGGACAGGAGAGAGATAGAGTGCTCAGGCACTTCCTGATGTTACTGTTCGGGAAGCTCCTGTTCGCGACTCGGGCAGACGTCATCAGTTGCAGACTGCTGCCGATGATAGAGGATTTGATCAGAGTTAGGAAGTACGCATGGGGAGCAGCAGTACTCGCATTCTTGTTCGACTCTCTGAGCACCACGGATCGACAGACGATGCTGGGCGGCTTCTCGCCTTTCCTACATGTAAATGCACTTTAAATGCTTTCTATTATGCAATGATTATGATTATGCTGTGATTTTCTAAATGCAGATCTGGAGCTACATGTACCTCCCAGGCATCGGGAGAGGCGCACTACTCCATCCCGGCCTCATACCAATCGCGAGGCGATGGTCGGTGGCGAGGGACACGGGATCGATCCTTAGACTGACCCGGATGATCCAGGATGACCTGGACTCCTACCCACACACATCGGTAAGCCCGGGACTCAAAAATGATTTCTATGTGCTTTACATGCCTCTATATGCTTCTATATGCTTCTAATGCTGACAAATGCTGACGAATGAATTAAAATGCTTTCAGGTGAGATGGACCCCGTACCGCGGCGAAGGCTACACGGGACAACCGTGGGTAGAGGCGTCTCTATCGTACCGGGGGCGAGACATATGGTTGCACTACATCCATATCATCGAGCCTCTGCACTACAGGCTGATCCTACGGACTCGGGGACTACACCAGCCCGAGGTGACCTTTCCGCATCGCAATGATGACCACCCAGGCAAGTCGGCGAGGGGCATCAGTGGAAATGTGGATTGGCGCGCCCAGAAGGCGAAGTACGTCCTCGACTGGAGGAAGCGAGGCAGGGCTGTGAAGGATCGGGATGAGAGCGACGAGGCCTACCTGAAGGCCTTTGCTCGATTCTACGGTGACCGGGTATACCGAGGTACCCGACGACCGGTATGCAATTCTAAACCTAAAAAACTTTTCTATATGAAAATGCAAGATGATGGATGCTGACTCATGCTTTCTAAATGCAGCTAGATCCTGAAGGACGGATAGCCGAGCTGGAAGGGCTACTCCACTCCACCATCCAACAGCGGGACGGGTACCGGACTGCTTTGGAGCTCTTGGTAAGACTCTAAATACTTTCTACATGATTATGAATGATGCTAATGCTTTGACTATGACAATACAGCGGGCCGAGGGAGCCCAACGAGCAGGACCAGATGCCCCGTCGTCGTCCTCGCAACCTGCGGGAGACAGGACTGAGCGGGATGCTGATTTTGCTCGGGTAATTGCCCGAGCCGAGGAGGCGGAGGCCACCCTCGCAGAGCGGGTAAGATGTGACATGCTTATGCTTATGATTATGCTTATGCCAATATAATTCATATGACTTAACTATATGCAATGCAATGCAATCTACAGGCGGTAGAGCTAGCAGCAGCAGTGGCTGAGGCCACCCGGGCGAGGGCAGAGGTAGAGAGAAGCCGGGTTGAGACCGATCAAGCCCGAGCAGAGATAGAGGTTCTCCGAGCAGAGACGGCTCGTCTGCGGGGAGAGCTTGCACGGACTGCCATGCAGATGGCGGACCTGGAGAGATACCGGTCCGAGGCACGAGCTGCGCGACTCGAGGCCCATGATATGAAGATCGAGGTCCGGACCTTGGAGAGGACCATACGGATGATGGGCCGAGGACCGGAGCGGAGCGTTTCCCATAGCGGAGCGCCAAGGAGTGCTGTCCGTACCGGATCGGCGGCAGACTACCTTGTCAGTTCCTCTGCTCAGCGGAGGAATGAGAGGGCGGAAAGGGGTCATCAGGAGGAGAGCGCTTCCATAGCGCCTCCGACTAGGAGACCCGAGGGTGGAGAGGATGAGGGCGGCCCGGTGGATAGGCCGGCCGAGTGATGTATTTATTTCTGTGTTTCTGTTTTTACTTGTATATAACTTTTGGCAAAATGGAATGAAATTATCTTCTGTCTTGGTTTACTGTGTTTTCTTTTCTTCTTTTTTCTTTTTTTACGCGTGAGGGTGAATGTGTGAATGAATGAATGGTTGTTTGATGTGTGTGTGTGTGGACTAAGACATGAATGGATGAACATGTGCAGTAACTGTGGAGAAGATGTGGTGTACATATGTGAAAGACCGCCAGGTCTAGGCAGGGGCAGAAGGAATTGCCTGAATTCAGTAGCAGAGAAAGTAACGGTCGTGGCTCAGACCGTCATAATCAAATGACGCACAGATCATAGGCCGTTAATCATCACAAAGCTTTACTTAGTGGAGGTACTGCAGGAGAAGTGACGGTCCATTGAAGGTGCGTCATAGGAGAATAACGGCCAATTGCTAGTCCGTTAATCATGGCAGAATAATGATTTTAGAATTACCAGCAGGAAATGCAACGGCCAGAGGGAGACACCCGAGTGACTGAAAATATAACGGATCATAGCTCGTCCGTTACAAATAGAGACGGTCTGCCCTAGGACCGTTAATCGCCACAGAACATGTTTTAGAAAAAACAAACCCACAGGAAATATGACGGCCTAGGGTAGGCGCGTCGGAGTAGAGTAACGGCCCTACGACAGACCGTTAGAGCCTGGGTCGTATTCTAAGACGGATTGAGCCGTGGGAGTTAAAATCCGAGGTCTAGCCACCTAATCCCTTACTAGAACTTATCCTGATCGTAGATAAATCCTTCTAGCTCAAGTCTTATCCTTTCAAAGTTAAATATAAGCCTTAGCAACTTGAAACCTTAATCAAAATCGCAGCTTTGCTGAAACCTCTGTTCTAGGGTTTGAAGAGCTCTCCCTAAAGAGCAGAAAACAAGATGAAGAGGAGCTTCGAGATGATGGCTATGGAGGAGAAGGCTTACACCGGCCCTAAGGCTGCAAGGAGGGAACATGGAGAGCTTCAACGGCTAACCTCAATTCCCAAACACCTAAGCTCCAATGTCCAAAGGGTGGTAAGATCTTATGACTTCATCCAAAGTTCAGATTTTTACACTTCACTTCTTTTTGTAACCTTCCTTCTTCCTTTCCTTCTTCAAGCCCCTCCCTGGCCCAAGGTGTTATTTCAATCTGAAGTGGGTGGCTCCCATGGTAAAGGCACTCCCCATAGAGGTCACATCAATCCTTAAAGCATGGCACCTCCAACCTCTCTTGGTTTTAGGCAAGAATTTCCAGAAATTATCCTTAGATTGGCCAAGCCTTTCAGCACTTGTGGAATTATGGCATCCACAAATTCATACCTTCATCTTCCCTTCCTTTGAAGCAACCGTCCTATTGGAGGAGGTAGAAACCTACCTAGCCCTTCCTAAGACTAAGGTGGGGGATGAAGACCGGGTTTGCTACACAATCGAGCCTATTGATCCGTCCTTGATTTTAAGCGACTTCATTCATAACCCGAAGGACGTGAGGACCATGATCAGCCCACACCACATTCACTTGATTCCTTTGGCACAATGGATAGTGTCTCATTGTAAAAATAAGTGGGAGAGACATGAAGCAATAGCCAAGGCGGTAGCGATTTGCTTGGGTGGAGTCTTCCTTTTTACCACGACCGACCACCTCTTAGATGTCCAAAACCTTGGTATTATTAGTGGGTTATGGCGGGGAATGTCTATCTCTCAAGCGGTCCTCTCATACCTCTATGAAGGACTAAGCTCGGCTTACCTAGGAGGGCTTTTGTTTGGTTCTATGATACTCCTTGAGTACTGGATGGGAATAAGAATCAAATTCCTTCCCAAGGAAGACATAATTTCAGCAAGCCGGATCTTCGGGAGCCACCCTCTCTTCTTCATCGGAGGGGCATTCGGATATTCTCCTCAGGTTGAATGCAAGACGGCGGATAAGAAAACTCGGGACGAATGGCGCCTCTTCCTTAACATTCTTCCAATGGACAAGTTCATCATGCGACCAAGAGTCCTCCGAAGCACTCTTCTCAAAATACCGCAGCGTCAAGGCCTGGACCTCCAGCTAGTAGGGAACACTACCATGGCGATCTACAACCCGTACCGATGCCATCTTCAGATCGGATTACCTCGAATCAGCGTTTCTGCACTATCACACTACCCTCCCCTTCTACCTAGGAAGATGGGGACTGAGGAAGATGAACGAGCAGTCCGGAACGCGCTGACCATGTGGGAGATCAGCAAGGTGCGTCCGTGGCAAGCAGAAGTTGAAGAGAACGATAAAACACGTCGAGATTACATGAAAGAGTTGAGAAGAATCCGCCCTCTTGCGGATAAGAAATTGAATGTATCTTGATTTTTCTTTTTATTCATGAGAGATATCACGTAATTGACAATCGAAGTTGAATTTATCAAGAATTATATTTCATTAATCTTTGCTTGAATGAGATGAGATTGCCATATTTGAATGATCTTGAGTTCCATAGTTTGAAAAGGCTAGAATGATGTGAGCAGACAGGGCTTCTGGAGTAAGAGATGGATATGCACTGGGCCGCCATAAGGAAATAACGGTCCTACGACATGCCGTCATAATGAGAATAACAAGAGCCCTGTCTCTGAAGGATATGACGGATGGGCCTTGAGCCGTTATATTCAAGTAACGGTAGGTCTCAGACCGTTAAAGTGATGGTTCAAAAAAGGAAGAAGGCCCATGCCTGAAGGGAAATAACGGTCAAAGATGGGCCCGTTATATGACTGTAACGGTCTGATGCTGGCGCGTTACACACTTTGAACCTGCATAGTTGTGAGCTTTTACTTTTGGTCTTGTCCCTGTATTCTGCACACACTCAAACATGAAACAAGTTAGATCTGCTCTTAGACTCAACCCCTTGCCTTGAAGCAAGTTAGATAACGACCGTTTCTTGATATTTGGTCAAGGGGTGGAGCCTTATTAAATAGGCGAAAACATAATGAAAATGCGATGCATGCTATGCATATGATGGTATTTTTGGGAGTTTTGGAAAATATTTAATGTTTTTTTTGGATTTTTGAAAATATTTGTTTTGTTTTGGATTTTTGAAAATATTTGATGTTTTAGATTTTGAAAGATATTTAATGTTTTTGGATTTTGAAAATATTTGATGTTTGTTGGATTTTGAAAGATATTTGATGTTTGTTGGATTTTGAAAGATATTTGATGTTTTTTGGACTTTTGAAAATATTTGATGTTTGTTGGATTTTGAAAATATTTGATGTTTGTTGGATTTTGAAAGATATTTGATGTTTTTTGGATTTTAAAAATATTTGATGTTTTTGGATTTTGAAAATATTTGATGTTTGTTGAATTTTGAAAGATATTTGATGTTTTTTGGATTTTGAAAATATTTGATGTTTTTAGATTTTGAAAATATTTGATGTTTGTTGGATTTTGAAAATATTTGATGTTTTTGGATTTTGAAAATATTTGATGTTTGTTGGATTTTGAAAGATATTTGATGTTTTTTGGATTTTGAAAATATTTGATGTTTGTTGGATTTTGAAAGACCAGTGCCTCTCTAGCAATACGAGACCTTCCTTGTTTTAGGTTGAGTCTCGAGACCGGCGTGCAACATTGTGACAACCCCTGGCCGAGACCTAATCATTGTGACGGTGTTTTTACCAATGCCATACCTAGGGTACTCATCTCAGTCTTAAAAGGAAAAAAAAGATCATGGGGGTAAGCTTAGGCCAGATATGGGAGTTTTTAGAACTTGATTCCCTCACCGTACAACCCTATTAGAGATTTGGTCTGTTGTGCCGGGGCTTTTATGTCCGTCATCGAACCTTTGTCCACTTAGGCATGCATTCGACCGGGCTCATAACGTCCCGCGGGGAACTGTACTGCCACTCTTGTCATGCCTAGTTTTCTTTTTCCTTTGGAGCTTTGAAAATTCATTCACAGACTTTGAGATGATGCTTTTGATTTTGTTGTAAAGAGCACTCCTTTTCTTTTCTTTTCCTTTCTTCCTTGTGGCGTCAGGTCATAACGGACTTGCCCCTATTTGAGACCTTTTCTCGTTAGGGAGTTCGGATTGGTTGTCTCCTCCTTATTTACTCTTTGCCCCTGGATTCAGCCGAAGAATGAAGCGGACAGGGACTTTGACTTTCCCCTAAAGCATGGTCGAGGAAAACGGTGTCTTCTAAGCAAGGAACCCGACCAGGGATGCCGTGTAGTGTGTGATTGCCTTACTCGGGACCCTCTTTTCGAAGATAGGGAGGAAGTTCTTATTACCGGAGAAGCACATGGTTTAGATTTTAAGGAAAGAAACGCTTAAGATACAACCCATTCCACAGGTGAGAGAGCTCCTCACCTTCCGCGTTTACTAAACGATAAACATTTCCTGGATAAGCCTCCTTTACTACAAATGGCCCTTCCCAGTTAGGTTGCAACTTGGACCTAGGACCTGCAGACCGAATGAATTTGCGTTTCAAAACCATTTCACCCTTACAAAATTTTCGTTCGATTACCTTCTTTTGAAAATAACGCGAAACCCTCTTTTGATAAACGGATACGTGATCGGCCGCATTCATCCTCTTCTCATCTAAGAGTTCTAGCTGGACTAGCAACGCCTCTCGACGTTCATCGAGATTAAGTTCCTTATCGAGCTGCACTCTAAGGGAAGGGATTAAGATCTCGTATGGGAGCACCGCCTCCATCCCGTAAGTTAAAGAGTAGGGAGTTTGTCCCGTAGGGGTGCGGATGGAGGTGCGGTAAGCCCACAGAGCTTCCACCAATCTTTCAGGCCAATCAGAAAATTTATGTGCTTCGCATATTTTCTTAATGATTTTAAGAAGGGTTTTATTAGTGGCCTCGGCTTGACCGTTGCCTTGAGGGTAATATGGAGACGAATGATGCAGTGCAATATTGAACTTCTTACATAGGTCCTTAAGCTCTTGGGAGACGAACTGGGGTCCGTTGTCGGTGATGATGCTGCTTGGCACTCCGAACCGCGAGATGATATTCTTCATGATAAAGCGGCACACCGTTGTAGCTTTGATCTCTGCGTACGCCTCGGCTTCGGCCCATTTGGTGAAGTACTCAGTAGCGGTGAGGATGAAGGATTTTTGCTTGATCTGAGAATTAGGATCACCGAGCGGGCCGACAACGTCGAAAGCCCACATAGAGAATGGCCAAGGAGCAGTCATAGGATGGAGGGACGAAGCTGGAGAGTGAATTTTATCAGCATGGAGTTGGCATTTAAGACACCTCCGGACATAGAGGGAGCAATCTTCCTCTAGAGTGGGCCAATAGTAGCCCTGCCTAAGGATCTTCTTCGCTAGAGCCTGGCCATTGACATGACCTCCACACTCACTAGAATGGGCCGCTTCAGCCACTTTCCAAGCTTCTACATCATCCAAGCATCTCATGAGCATTCCATTAGTAGCGCGCCTATACAGTTCTCCTGCAATGATGGTGTACCTTGCGGCGGCTCTTCTTATTGCTTTACGCTGCTCGGCCTTTGCCCCTTCTGGGAATGACCCTTCTTTACAAAACAATTCGATTTCATGATACCAAGGCAATTCTTCTTCGTCCAGAATCTCCTCCAGTTCTGTTAATGAAACTTCCTTGAGATCTTCCTTCTCAACTCTCGCCTCTACAGATTTCCTGAGGTTGATGAACCAAGGATCTTGAAGAGAGGGTGCGTCCAATCTCTGGATGACGATGGTCTCAGTACTACGACTGAGAGGAAAAGATAAGGAAGAAGCAAGAGATGCCAAAGCATCAGCTAGAATGTTCAGAGAACGGGGAGTATGGATATAGATCAGCTTACGGAATCGCTTAGCAATGAGCGTGACCAAATCTTGATAAGGTTTGAGCTTGGGGTCACGAGTACGGTAAGTGGACAGAACTTACCGTAGAACGAGCTGAGAGTCTCCTATGATGTTTAAATAGCGCGCGCCTAGGAGATTTCAAGCCGGCTAGGAGAGCCTCATACTCAGCGATGTTGTTGGTGGCAGGAAATCGAAGTTGATAAGCGAAGGGGATGGTTACTCCCTCTGGAGTAAGCAAGACAGCACCGATCCCTTGGCCTTGGGAGTTGAGCGCACCATCGAAGTGCAGAGACCAAAAGGGATGATGAGAAAGGACAGAGAGATGCTCATCAGGGAAATCATCTTGAATAGAATCGGTACGAGGAATAGGGAGATGTGCAAGATGCTCAGCAATGGCATATCCTTTGACTGCCTTCTGAACGACAAAGGTGATGTCGAACTGAGAGAGGAAGCTCTGCCAACGAGCTAACCTACTAGAAAGGACGGGTTTTTCTAAGAGATAACGGATCGGGTCCATTCTAGAGATCAACCTAACTGGGTGGGCGAGAAAGTAATGTTTAAGCTTCTGAGCTACCCATACTAAGGCAGCACAAGTCTTCTCCATAGCGGTGTACCTAGATTCAGGCAGATTAAACAACCGAGAAAGGTAGTACGCGGCCCGCTCTTTCCCTTCATCATCCACTTGTGCTAAAACCGCCCCTAGGGAGTCCTCAATAACCGAGATGTATAGGATTAGGGGTTTCCCAGGGACAGGAGGTTGCAAAACCGGGGGATTGGTTAGGTACTCTTTGAGGTCCTCATAGGTCTTTTGACAATCCTGATTCCATTCGAACTTGACCCCCGCCTTAAGCAATTCATAGAACGGGCGGCACCTTTGAGAATGTTGAGATATGAATCTTCTAATGAATTGCAGCCGACCAATCAATCCTCGAAGTTCCGTAATGTTCTTTGGTGGAGGCATGTCCATGACGGCCTGTGCTTTATTAAGATCAATCTGGATCCCCCGTTTGCTCACTATGAACCCTAGCAACTTCCCTGAGGAGACTCCGAATACACACTTCTTCGGATTCATCTTAAGCTTATACTCCCTGGCCCTCTGCAGCACTTTAGCCAGGATAGAGGGGTGCTCTTCTTTTGTTCTTGATTTCACCAAGATGTCATCCACGTAAGCCTCCATGTATATGTGCATCATGTCGTGGAAAATGGCCATCATCGCCCTTTGATAGGTGGCACCTGCATTCTTCAACCCAAATGGCATAACCACATAACAATACGTGCCCCAGGGCGTGGTGAAGGAAGTTTTCTCTTGATCTTCCGGAGCGAGACGGATTTGATTGTAGCCCGAGTACCCATCCATAAATGACAGAGCTTCATACCCGGCAGTGTTATCCACTAGGACGTCTATATGAGGTAGCGGGAAATCATCTTTGAGACATGCTTTGTTTAGATCCCTGAAATCAATGCATATGCGCACTTTTCCATCCTTCTTGAGAACAGGGACTATGTTCGCCACCCACTGGGGATATAAGACTACTCTGACGAACTTGGCCTTATATAGCTTGTCGACCTCTTCTTTGATCCTCAAGGTCATGTGGGGGTGAAATCTTCTTGACCGTTGTTTCACAGGTGTTGCCCCTGGTTTAAGCACGAGTCGATGTTCCACTAAGGAGGGGTCAAGACCTGGCATGTCCTCATAAGACCAGGCGAAAGAATCGCTATACTCCTTCAATACCTTAATTAGATCTTCTTCTACCTGTGAAGGGAGATCAGCAGAAATAATGATGGGCCTTGGGTCTTCTTCTGTTCCCAAGTTGATTTCCTTTGTAGGTTCATCTACTGCCGTCGACGGCTGGTTGAATCTTTTTAGCCCTTGTGCATATAAGTCGGCAGTGTCATCTGCATTGCTGTCTTCATCTATTGGATCCTTCTCATCCAAAACCTCATAGACGCCTAATCCATCATCGCTCCATTCCCCTTCTATTTCCTCTTCATCCTCAATCACGATTGCTGTAGCGATGAATTCTGGACACTTCAAAAGAGCATGACACCGCTGAGCTATATCTTGCAAGAACCTATCAGGAACAGATCGGGACTGATGTGCAAGCGAGCGCGGTTCAGAATGGGAAGGGTTGGACGACCCTGAACAAGACCCTACTTCTCTAGACCTAACGGACTCTACTCCTCTAGACTCGACGGACCCTAATCCTAACCTAGGGGACAGAAGACCTAGTGGAAGGGGAGGAGCAGGGGACTCGTGCCCTTGGGAGGAGGAGGATGGAGACAGGATAGCGTAATCTTCCACTGAAATCTCCGTTTCAAGTTTGACGTTTTTTTTTTTTGGAGATCAGCAGAGACTACACAGCAAGATGGAGGAGGTGGGAGCTGCATAGGGAACAGCTCGGGGAAGATGCAATCAAAGAAGGGATCAGAAGAAGAGAACCACATCTCGTGAAGCTGAGCATTGGGAGGAGGAGGAGTAAACAGAGTGGATAGATCAATGCGTGGACACTTCCCGCCAGTACAAGGAATGAATAGAATCTCCGGTGGATCAATAAAAGATGAATTTACCATGACAGGAGGAAGGCGGGGTACGAATTCCTTTTGTTGAAAGATAGATTGGAAGCGTGAGAGAGACCAAGAACAGACAACTGGAGAGCTCTCCTCCTTCTGTAGATTAACAATAAGCTGCTTCTTCGGCCTCCACTACATAAGCCGAACTTCTTGTTGCTTCCTCTGAGATTCTTCCTCATAAAAGAGCCCCTGCAAGGCCTGACTGTAGTCGAGCATGTCATCATCTGACCCTCTTGGCAAGGGAGGCGGACTGACAATTGGACAAACTGTATTCCTTTCTTGTTGAACCGGCTTTGGAGCTAATGTGCCAGGCTGGAGAGGCCCTTTGACAAAATGCTGACGATAATCCCAGGTGAGCGGCCCAGAATCACTTATCATAGATAATGCTGTCTCTTTGTAGCCGAGACCTCTCCTACCCATTTTCCTTCCCTTAGGTATAGGCTTAGTCATCCCTTGCAGTTGCGCACCGAGGCCTCTCCCCGGTTGATAGCCCAGTTTCAATATGATGTTCCACCCCTTCAAATCTCGAATCTGCGGCTTCACTTTGACATTAACCGGAGTAGTGATGGGTTTAGGAGATGTGTAAGCCCAAGGAAAGTTCAAATCAAGTACTGACAGAACGGGTCGGCTGCTCGGCCAAAGTGTGGGAAGAACTTGCTCTGAAATAGCCTTTACTGACTGCACTGTGGATAAGCTCTTAACTTTGACGACCCTTCCTTGAAAGGGGAACTTAATGCACTGATGTGCGGTGGAGGGCACGGCGCCGAGTGTGTTAATCCAGGGACGACCCAAGATAGCCTTGAACATAGGGTCGATATCAAGAACATAGAATTCCACGGCCATAGTAAGGGGCCCGAGCTCTGCCTGAATGGTGACTACCCCGTGACATGCCCGCCTTGAGTTGTCATATGCCGCTATAGTGGTGGGGGTAGGCCGCAGTAACTCTTTAGATATGTTGCATGCCCGGAGGGTGCTGAGTGGGCAAACATTAATTGAGGCCCCTGTGTCAACCAGTGCTGCCTCAATGTCGACTTTGTTCAGAGTAATTGTTATGCAGAGCGGCATTTGCCGAGCCCCCGGAGGTGCAAGCTCGGTTTCAGAGAACATGATTGCCGGCCCTTTGGAGATGGTTGCCAGTGCCGTCGGTAGGCTATCAACTGCCATGTCTTCGCTAACCATTACCTTCTGTAGGAAATCCCTCAGTGCATCTTGATGAAGGGTAGACCTTTTGATCAGCTCCAGCACAGATATTTTGGCGGGCACTCGATCCAGATGATGCAACAAGTCATATTGAGTACCCGGCAAAGGTCTAGTTTCTTCTTGCTCGGCCACCGGCTGAGAGGACTGGGGATTAGAAGTAACGTAATTCCGATGGAACATCTTCCCGCTCCTCAAAGCACAGCTTGCTGCGGCATCTGAAGATAGTATGATGGGCCCTACGGGATGGGTGCATGGAACTGGTGGTGCGGGGGAGGCGATTTGGTGGAGCGTAGGGTTGGTGAGTTTAATGGGTGGTGCGCGGATAATGGATGAAGAATTGGTGGAGGGCAGGGTGGTGATGGGTGTAGATGCGGGTGGAGGGAAGGCTAGCGGATGTTTGAGAGTGGGCGAAGGATTAGGTGGTGGTGTGATGATGGCGAGGGGAGTAAGTGTTGGAGGGTATGATGGGATGGAGAGCGGTAGAGGGTTTGCTGGAGCGGGTGTGGATGGTAGGACGAGCGGAGAGGGTGTTGGTTGTGTAGGGAGGATGAAGGAAGGGTTGCGGGGGTTGTGGTGGAAGGCCATTACTTGCAGTGTGGCGCCATCATCATCAAAAGACCACCCGGCGTTGGGGGCCGGTGGTTGAACCACATTTACTTGTGCTGGTGCCGGCGGCTGCTGCTGAGGAGCTGGTGGATGATTCGGCATCGGGTTCTGATGGATGCCCAGGTCTTGTACTTGCTGCGGTTGCTGCTGTTGTGGTGGCTGCTGCGGCTGTGGTGCTTGATGCTGCTGCACTTGCTGCCCCTGCGGCTGCCTTCTTTTTTCTTTAATCTCAACAATGGCCCTATGCATTTCGGCCCAGTCGATCCTCTGCCCCTCATGTAGGTCATACACAAGATCTCGGAACTGAAAACATCCTTCTATGGTATGGCCTGGCTGCCGGTGGAACATACAATACTTAGTCTGATCGACTGTCGGGTTCCAAACAGGCCGTTCCGGAGGAAGTTGGATTGCATTCACTGACATGAGTGCCGAGAAGATATCCGTAAGTGTCTCGGGCAATGGAGGATACTGGGCTCTCCTGGGAGCCGGGCGCTTGCTATTAGGGTTGTTGTTGTTGTAGCCGTTGGGTGGAGGGACGTTATGGTATTGCGATGGTGGCGGAGGTTGTTGCGGTGCGGCGAAGGTGTTTTGAGGAATGGTGAAGGCGGGGGGAGGGTTTTTTGGAGTGGCTTGGAAGTTTTGCGGAACGGCGTTTTGTGGATTGCGGGGGTTTTGGTTGTAGCGGAAGGGTGCGGCCTGAAATGGAAAAGCAACGGCTTGCACTTGCTCGTTTGTTTGGACTCCCTCGGTAACCGGCCCTTGTGGTTTCTTGTGGTACTTGGGCTTTTGGTTTTCGAAGAGAGAATGGATAGGGGAGTCCTCCCGTTTCCCTCCCGTAGGCCCCCTCCCTGCGTTTGCTTCTCCCTGCCGTGGGTTGCCTCCGTCCTGAGTGCTTGACCTCCGGCGATGGTTGGCGGTGGGGGGGGGAGGCATTGTGCCTCCCCCCTCCCCTCCTTCCCCCTCTCTTCTGCTGAGAGGTCTCCCCGTGCCCGCTCCTGACGCTGTCGGTTCCCTCCTACGCTGTTCGGAGAACTCCGTTCTCCCTTCACCTGCTGGCCTGGGCTCCCCCGTGGATGGTGGTGATGCTGTGGTGCCCCCCGCCGTCGTGCTTGGCCGCTCTGGGTGTCCTCCCGGTGCCACCCCACCGTTCATGGGCTCCCCTCCGCCTTCGCTAGCCGTGGACGTGGCCGTCTCCGGTATGTTCTGTGCTGCTGTGGAGGGCTCGGCCGCTGGTGGCGTGGCCTCCCCAGCCCCTGGTAGTGTCTCTTCTACCTGCTTCGCCTCTCCTCCGGTTTGCGGTCATGATCCGTCCTTCGTCTCCGGCACCTTGTCTCCTCCTCCGGCCATCTCTTCCCCTCACGGCGAGATCCCTCGCGGTTCCCTGTCTGCCCCGCCACCAACTCCTGCTTGCCACATTTTGCCCCATGCCAACACGCCACCTCCTTTGGCCTCATCTCTACCGTTCATCGCCCACCCTCTTCCCTCGCATTCACTGTCCTCGGGGCCCTCCCCTCCTGCGCCAATCATTTTTCCCCACTCGGTCACACATTCGTTGGCGGGAGCTCCTACCTTGATCTCTCCTTCCGTTGACTTACCTAACGTGTTGACCCCCTCCATTTTGGATGGGACGCAAGGCAAAAACGGTGCCCTATTTTCTCTTGAGGCCGCTCGCGGGTTGGCTTCCTCTGCCCCGGCGGCTTCCATCCACACACATCCGGCCACCTTGGTGGAGCCCCTCGCGGCTCATGGCTTCCCTATTACGGCCCCGACCGCTCAGGCCAAGGAGGCCTCCGCGGTGCCTTCGCCTATCCCTGCAACGAAAGTCTCCCCTGTTCTTCGTGGGCCTCCTTGCCCGCCCCCTGAACAGGGGACGCTCGTGGCCTCTACGGCTTTGCCTCCTTCGGCCAGTGCGGCCACTTGGGCCCCCTCCGCGTCGACGCTACATCAAGGCGGCCCCTCGCCCTCGGCTCCTCCAACGGCTACCCAACCGACGTTAGGCGGTGGCCGGCCTCCTGCGCCCTGTGCTCCTGTGGCGGGGAGGGCCTCTCCTGCTGCTCATGGTTCTCTCCCCGTGCCGCCCCGGTCTACCCCCTGGCCATCTGCACCTCGTGCTGGTTGCCTCACTGGGGTGGACCTCCTTGGGGCCGCTCCCGGGACCTCCGTTGGGCCCTCCTTTGCCCAGGCGGTCCTCCAGTCCATCTCCCCTCCCTCACTGCCCTTGCCCGTCCGTGCGCCTGCTTCTACTGATTCTGGCGAGCCCGCCATATTCTTCACCCCTGAGGATATCCTCATTTCATGCCAACCTCTGGCTTTTGCGGTTGTCGCCCGGAACCCTAGGGGCCGGCCTCCGTTCCAGGAGATCCGAGCTCACCTCACCCAAAGATTCCAGTTCCGGTAGGACTTCTACCTCAGCGCCCTGGACAACCGTCATTTACTCCTGCGCTTCCAGAATGAGGAGGACTTCCTCCTTGTCTTGCTCAAGGAAGTGCTCTTTGTGAAGGGTCGCCCCTTCTTCTTCTCCAGGTGGCACGTGAGGTTCTCTCCCGAGGAGGATTCGCCCGTAGCCCCTGTTTGGGTGGAGATGCCATCCATCCCGGCCAACTTCTACAACGAGCCTATGCTCCTCTCCATCGCAGGCACTGTTGGCAAGCCTCTCAAACTGGACCGCGACTCCCTCTGCCTCACCCGTGCGACAGCAGGTAGAGTTTGCGTCCAGATGGATGTCGCCAACAAGCCTCCTGCCCGTGTCTGGATCAACTGTGGGGGCTGGGGCTTCTGGCAGCAGCTAATCTACCCGAGCATCCCCCACTTTTGCTTCTCCTACCGGCGTTTGGGTCACTCCTCGGCTTTGTGCAAAGGCCGCCCTGCCGGCCCTTCGGCGTTTGGCCCTTCCAAGCTCGCCCGCGAAGCTCGTCTACAGCAAGGGATGCCTGCCTCCACAAGTGCTGGTGGTGCCTCTCTGGCACCCGCAGTCGTGGGCCTCGCTGCTCGTGATGCCTCCGCTGAGGTTCCCTCGGTGCCTGCTCCTGCCGCGGCGTCCTTCACCCCCCCTGAAGGCGCTCTTGCAGTTCCTGCCCCACGGCTGGCCACTGCTGGTCGCCCCTCCACTTTGGCCTCCATCACTATGCCTCCGTCTCCTCCTGTCTCTCAGACTCCACCTTCTATGGGAGGCCCTTACCTCACTGCTGGTGCCTTCCCTGCTGCCTTCCCTGCTCTCAACGTGGCTAGCTGTGGCCAGCCTTTGACACTCGGGCTTGAACGTGCCCCCATCGCTGCACCTACTCTCCTCGCTGCGGCTTCTCCTGTTGCTGTTGGCCTTCCCCCTACCGCGGCTGTCAGCGAGGGGGCCCCTGATGCCTCGCCCCTTGGGGCCCCTCCTCTTGCTGCTGCTGGCCAGGAGGTTGTCTTAGCAGACCACGCCACCCCCGCCATGGTTTTGCCTAGCATCGGCAGTCCCTCTCTCGGCTCTTCTTCTGAGGAGCTCCTGGCCGCTGCACTCCCGTGCTCTGCTGCTGCCTCCTTCCAACCGGCTTTGTGTCCCCTGCCCTATGGTTCTCTTCCGTTGGAGTCTCCTTCGAAGCCGGCCACTGTTCGCTTAGCTGGTCCGCGGCCCTCAGGTGCGCAGTCGCCTGCTCCCCCGGCTCGGCTCCCGGTCAACGCGGCAGCTGCCCCCCTCCTCCTGGGAGTTGACTCGCCTCCTGCTATCATCCACCCGAGCGTGGGACTTGCTGCGGTTGTCCCTGAGCGGCCTGCTCTGGAGCTGCTTCTCTCCACGGATTCTCCTCCTCCTGGCGCTGGTGGTTTCGCCCTGGCCAGCAGCCCGCCCCCTATCGGAGTGGTTGTCTGCCCCACTTCCTCCTCCTTGGCGGAATCCTCAGGAGCCGTCTTGGTGGGCCATGGGCCTCCTGCTGCTCCAACCGCTCCTACAGCCACCTCCGTGCCCGGCATGGAGCCGTTCCCACGTCTTCCTACTGCACACGCTTCTTTTGTGGGCCTCTGCCCTCCGGCTGAGGTTCGTAAAGGCTGTCCGTCTCCTCCGACAGTGGGCATTGCGCCCCCCCCCCCCCCCCCGGCAGTTCATCCTTCCGGGAAGGGCGATCCCCCTCCGTGCTTTGTTGCACCTGCGGCTGCCCCTCCTGCTGCCCGGGTGTCCTCCTCTTTGGTGCTCGGTCCCCCGGCGCCGGATGCTCACCCCCTTGGCGGCCCTTCCTTGCCGCCTGCTGGGCTTAATGCTGATGCGGTCGCTTGGTCCCCCGGGGCGCTGCTTTCCTCCCTATCGGCTGGAGTTGCAGGGTCCTTGGCTTCCTCCTCTCCTCCAGCGGCTGCCCCTCGCCTCTCCTTCGCCCAAGCTTTGAAGAAGAAAATCAACCGGGCCCCTCCCGGGCCGTTTGTCGACTCCGCTCCGCCTCCTGCTCCGGTGCATCCCGTGGGTGTTGTGCCCCCCTCGGATCTTGGCATGCCCCTCAGGTTCCCCAAGCTCGTCCAGGCTCTCCACGTCCCCAGGCTTGAGCCGGCTTCGGGGTTCCTCGGATCTACGGCGGCTCATACGGCGTTTGCGGGCTCCTCTTGCCAGGACCGCTCTCGGCCGCCCTCGAGGATGGTTGGCGATGCTCCTCGGCGCACCTTCCGGCGGTCCAACTCCACCTCCTCCTCGCGTGATCGTCAGTGCATGTTTGAGGATGCTGCTCTCCCTCCCCGTCGTTCTCTTCGGCTCCAGTCTTCTTCGATGGCGCCCCCGCCGCCGGCCGCCTCTTCCTACACGGAGGTGCTCGATCCCGACGGTTCGAAGGTTGATCCTCTTGATTGGCCTTGCTCTCCGGGTCGTCAGCGCGGTGTCCGTTCTGTGTTTTCGTCCGACTCGGAAGGGGTCTTCGACGAAGATTCCTTTTTGTAGGGGCTCTATTGTTTCTGTGGGTTCTTGGACTTTTGTTTCTGGCCTCGCCTAGGTCCTCTTGGCATTTTCTGCTTTCTTGGGCCTTCGGCCTTGTACGCCTCTTGCCCCTCTTTGGGCGTTTCCCCCCCCTCTCTCTGTACCCCTTTCTTTCTTCTACCTTCTTATATGAAAATCGCTTGCCTGGTGGCCGGGATAGTGTTTTCATCTTCTTCCGCAATGAAGAGATGAACCCCCTCTCCCGTCCCCCCCTTGCAAGTATCAACTTTAGTTAAAAAAATGGATAGGGGAGTCCTTGAATTGAGTCTGTATGAAGCGTGCCCGGCTGTAGAGTTGATGCATGTTAGCTATGTCATTCATCGCCAGGATGTTGCGGAAAGTCGGAGTGGCATTGGAAATCAGCAGTTTGACCTTCTCTTCCTCCGGAATATGGCCAGGCACCCTGGCGGCCATCTGCCTCCACCTGTCTGCATAGGTGGCGAACTCTTCTTCCGGTTTCATTTTTTCAGCTACTAGGTCTGTAAATGAATATTCTGGTCCAACCCTGTCTTGAAACCGCTGAATGAATTTGTCCTTAACTATCTTGAAACTTTCGGCCTCTTCCAGTGGCAGAGAATAAAACCATTCCAGAGCAACTCCATCTAAGGATCGGCGGAATAAGTACGCCATGAGGCGATCGTCATATTGGAACTGCGCCGATTCATATAGAAAATCCCTCACGTGGATAAAGGGATTGCTGTTCCCATCGTACTTGCGATAGTTGGGGAGCTCTGATTGCGGAGGGAACCGAATGTTCTGGAAGCTCGGAATAGGAATATCGGCCAAGGATTGTGGGCCAACCCTTTTCTGGAGGAAGTCGAGTTGTTGCTGCATGGCGGCCCACTTGTCAAGCAAGTCCTGCTCTTGGGAGAGAGCAGGGGTAGTGAAGGACGCCGATTGTTTTTGAGGAGCGGATGGAATGACTGTAGCAGAAGGGGGAGGCCCATAGGCATGAGTAGAAGGATAGACAGTGGAAATAGGGGGCCCGTAAGAAGGATATTGGGCCTGAGATATACCCGGATGGGAGTGAGTTTGGGCCACCCCTTGCTGAGGGTGTAAGAAATCAGAAGGGTTCATGAGAAGCTGTGAAGCCACCGAACCAGAATTATGATGATCCACCTGGACAAAAGAAGGGATAGGCGATTTCCCTTTATCAAAAGACTGATGGGCTGAATTGGAAGATTGGCCCATCTCCATGCCAGCGAAAGTGATGGTCCGGGGTTGGACCGGAGTGAGATCAATCGGAGTGGGCTGAACGGGCGGCCCAATATTGGAAGGATTAGATTGACCTTGGATAGTGGCAGAGGGAGAAGTATTGGACCCTTGCATAGCTTGATATAGGACTTGAAGTTGGGTCGGGTCCAATTGGGCCATCATGTGAAGGACGGAGCCCGCGGAAGGCGTAGAGAGAGAAGGGGTAACTTGACTTCCTTCCATAGAGGTGGAGGATGGGAGGGGGGCAGTCCCCTCTCCAGAGGAAAATGTAATAACCCTAGGGGGGTTTTCAAGGAGCCCTTGAGGAAGAGAGTCCTCTTGGGAGCGAGGAGGATTGAAAGATGCCATGGTGGATTCGAAGAGGGGATTGGAATAGAACGTGAAGGAGGGAGTGACTCGAGGAGACGATTCAGACGAACGAAAACAACTCCACATGCAACGGACAACCTTGACAAAATACAAAAACAACCAACACAAAACACACAATAAGCAATCAAACTTAGGTGATTCTGACAAGATGCAAGTGATAAAAGATGAAGACACTCAAAAATCAAGCAAGTTGTTTAGAATGATGCGACAAGATTCTTATGATTTCTCCCTCGGAACTTTAGTGAATTGATCGATATGTACTCTCAACAATGGGTTCCTAATAGGAGATGGTTATGGGACTTGGTTTGACTCTAAGTGTAACCACTCAATCACTTATGCAACCCTAGACACGGGGTGGAAAAGGTACAACCAGCCCGACGTCCGTGTGGGAATCCATGGCTCGCGGGGACTTATGGAGGTCCCTGCTGTGATTTCCTAGTCGGCCCCAAGGAATATGGAGACGAGAGGTCCTCACAACAAGGTAGGAAAATGCAATCTAATGTATGAAGAGATGAATGACCCTATGTGCACCGGAGCGCATGCAAAGTCTAGCCTAACAATCTAACAATCAATAGTGCACACCATGATATGCAGATATGAGCAAGGCAAGAGGAGGGTCAAGTGTCACCCAAGCAATAAATCACAGCAAAAACTGCGGAAATAAATGCACCTCGGATGCGTACCTGCCAGGAGAGTAACGGTCGAAGGCCCCTGCGTCAGAGAACAATAACGGTCGAAGGCCAGACCGCCGAATAATATATAACGCGGGGGGATGAGACCGTCAGATGAGCCAGGTAACCAAAAACTAACCGAAGTAACCGGAAAGCCCGTGAAAGCTCACACAGCAGAACCAAAGCGGCGGCCTAATGCCCCAGCGTCAGACGACTGTGACGCGGGGACACAGGGCCGTCAGAGGACTCAGAAAATCAGAATGAGCAGTGAAAACGAAGGAAACAAAAGACGACTGAACAAATAGATGATGGCAGGTTTAAACAAGAATCAGAAGCACGATTGGCACAAGTTGTCCCACCGTGATCGCCAAAAAATTATCTGTTGATATTTATTTGCCTATCTTTTATCTTACTTTTGAGGTTTGTAAAGTAATATGGCAAGATGACAAACAAGCAATCAAAGATCTACTCAAACCTATGAACATGTGAACATGAACCTAGGCAATCATAGCTAGCTCTAGCATGGGCATGCTATCTCAATCAAACCACGCTAAGGAAAAGAAAAACACACGCCGGGGCGTGGAGCAAGGAATAAATAAAAACACACCGTGAAGGTGGAACAAGCAAGGAAAATAAAGATTGTCGATGAAGAAGACAGCTAATGCCCAATACCAAGGAAAGATGTGATCACCACCAAAGTAAACACAAGTCAAAGACTTAAATATACCTTGGAAATAGGTGGATGAAACACCCGCCCACGGGAGAGAAAACCAAGGAAAGCCTGCAGATCAACTTGGAAGTAACGGCCAGAACCCCGTGCGTCGCTTAGAAGCGACGGCCGTACGATAGACCGCCAGAATATAGTGACGCGCCTGCACCAGACCGTCAGGTAACCTGCAGTAACAAAGCTTGAATTCTTTTAACTCCAACTCTTCCAGCCGGCTAGAAGACTTGGGCCTCGTGCTAATGAACCTGTAAACCTGCCAAAGATGTAGAAAGACAAGACAAGACAACCTCAATTAGCTCTTTTCACAAGCATAGCATCAATTCTTGAAGAGCCTAATAACATCAAAAGGAGAGGGGATTACCGAGGAGTTTTTGGTTTTTTAACCCCTCTGGGTGTTTTTAAAAGTTTGGGAAGATGTTTGTATGCTTAGAGAACAGTGAAAAACGTGGAGAAAGAGGAGGGACAATGCTTGGATTGAGGAAAAACCAAGGAAGGACTCAAGCATGCAATGATGAACTTGAAAGACCAAAACTAAAGTACTCCCTTGATTATGAGATGGATGGACGTGGGAAGCAGTTCCTCTTGGATGCAGATGGCTCCTGAGTTTGGCAGCACTTCGTCGTGAATTCGAATCTTCCTTCCTTGGCCATGAAGTCAAGGGTTCTATTTATAGACCCTCAAACTCTCAGGTCGAGCAGAGGATAATTCAGACGTGAAAGGAGATAACTCTTAGCAAATCCTCGAAGATAATATCACCAAGAGTCTATAGAAACAAACGGGGGGTCCTGAGGATCGGATTTGAAAGAGATAACGTCAATCCAAGTTCTTATCTCGACCACGGAGTAGCAGAGAAAATGCCTGAACTGCCAGGACTATCAGAAGGAAGTAACGGCTACATGACAGACCGCCACTTGGAAATAACGCATCAAGGATTATCCGTTACTTTCAACCTTATCCCAAAGGATAAGATCAACGGGAAGAAGACCCAAACAAGCTGGACTCTTCAAGGAAGCGACGGCCAAGGCCTAGGGCGTCATAGTGAAACAACGGGTGCACGGCAGACCGTTATTATCAACGTGTAAATTAAGGGATAAGCACTGAAAATGAGGCCTTAAGCTTTAGGACTCTTCAAAGAGTAACGGTCCAGGTCGCATGCGTTATAATGAAACAACGCGCCTAGTCCAGACCGTTATTGCCATTGAGTTTCAAAAATATAATGAAGGGATTGCTAAGCTTTTGCCAATGAAATGCCACCAGGAGCCAATTCTTAATCCAGGGATTCAAGACCCAAGAAACAGGTTTCAATTGATCAAGAGACTCGTCAAAGAATGAACAACTCGGAGCATCATATTGAATGAATAAGGAGACGACCCAACTTACTGGGTATAAAATGGGTGTCAACAGCTGCGAAGGCCCCATAGGCAGCCGCCCTCAGTTCCGCGGCATGCGCTTCATAGACTTCCGGGTCTTGGAGTATTTTGATAAGGGTCTCCCTCAGATCCTTACTCCAAGCAATGGCTTCCCAGATTGAAATGCTGGCAGGGAAGCACTTCATTTGGTGGAGGACCTTTCGGTCGGCTTGGGCTCGAGCATCCTCCAGAGAGGGTAGAATGTCGGGCTAAGCCTTCTGCGAGCTACCGTGCTGTTCCCCATCGGGAAGTTGCACTGCCTTACCCTTATCACCGGGACCAGATTGACCTCGATCACCAGCGGGCTCTTGGAACATGGATGCCAATGACGGCTCTTCTTGGGGTGACTAGTGGGCTGGCTCGTCCTTGTCGGACGGTCCCGCTTGCTCTGTTACGGAAGTTTGTACTGGTGTAGGGACTGGGAGGCTGGAAGTAGCCTCTTTGCTGCCAGAAGGATCGAAGATGCTGGGTCCGCCCCGAATTTCTACTTCCGGAATGGGAGCTGGTTCCTCTCCTCGAAAGAGGATAACTCGCTCCGAATCGAAGGTGGACGGAGAGAGGGGTAGCTCGGGAGTTCTCCCACAGCCTCTACCACATCCCTGGCCACGGCCTCGGTCGCGTCCGGTGTGTTCTGGAGCTGGCTGTAGCCCAAGAGGGGCGGTAGCCCTTTGTCTTGTCCGGGAGGCCACTGGCTCGCCCCGCCGAGAAGTATTGATATTGTCGGGCTGTGGGATGGCCACCATGTTGCAGGTGTAGCATCGGAGCATTTCTTCCAGCTGCTCTGTGGTAATCTCCTCGTCTTTATAGCACAAGGAGAGCTCGTCAGGGATCATGAGTCTTTCGCCGTTCTTGAGCTTTTGGATCATCTCTTGGACCCAATTCCTGAGGCGGACTCATTTCTGCATTTCTTCCCACGGGATGTAGCTGTTGAGTGGGAGTGCCCCGGTAGGACGAGGGGGAACGTATTCTTCCATGTCATCAATGAGCCGCTGGAGCCTTTGGAGAGGCGTTGGCTCAGCCGGGAATTGCAAGGTGACTGCTTGTTCAGCCTGTTTCTTGAGCCGCCTTCTGAGGTTCTTCCTCCTATTTTTCTCTTGTCTCTTGGCGATAGCTGTCTCCAAGGGAGTAGGAGGGAGAGGTGCTGGAGCCGGAGTTGACAAATCCTGATGAGGATATCTCCGAGCTAGCGCCCTTGCAGGGCGAGGTCGATGACTCTTCCTTGCTCGGATCTCGATCCAGGTGCCTTCCGCTTGTTGTATCTGGAAGGTGGCATTAATCGCCTGCTCGATCACCTCGGGTGGCAATTCTTGGTATGTCAGAATGCTGGGACTGGCGTCCGAAGACGTGTACGTGGTTTGGTGCCTTACCCACGGTGACGATGGGAGTCTACGAGGAGTCGGTAGGCTGGTGCTGACGTCCAAACACGTATGCGCGGTTTGATGCCTTAGCCGCGGTGGCGATGGAGATGTCTTTTGCTGAACCAGTACGTTGGGACCGGTGTTGGAAAACATATGCGCGGTTTGATGCCGTACCCGCGGTGGCGGTGGAGATGTCTTTTGCTAAACCGGTACGTTGGGACCGGTGTTGGGAGACATATGCGCGGTTTGATGCCTTACCCGCGGTGGCGGCGGAGATGTCTTTTGCTGAACCGGTACGTTAGGACCGGTGTTGGAAGACATATGCGCGGTTTGATGCCTTACCCGCGGTAGCGGTGGAGATGTCTTTTGCTGAACCGGTACGTTGGGACCGGTGTTGGAAGATATATGCACGGTTTGATGCCTTACCTACGGTGGTGGCGGCTTCTGTTGAGGAGCGGACAGAGAAGGGCACTGGTCGTCCTGCTCCTTAGTCTTGCCTTTGTAACCATGCTGAGGGCTAGGCCTGGCGACCAATGACAGTGTCGCGGGACATTGTCGCTCTGCACAGTTATCCCGACTTTGCGAAATGGAGGAACCTTGTGGCGGTGGGCCCACCACTTGAATCAAAGCCGCTGAAGACTCCGAAGATGTCTTCTTTGTACTTTGGATTGCGTCAACATGTAGGCGGAGAGGACCGAACGGCCCGCCCGCTGAGGAGGTGTCACGAGGCTGAGGTGGGGCCTCACCCTATTTTTGCTTTCCCTTCCTATCCGCGGCTCTCGATGGCGGAGATGGGACGGGAGAAGAACAAGAAAGAGCTGAAGAGATTGTCATCGTCTCTCCTACTAAAATGTCCTCCCGGTCGAGAAGGACCCGGAGGAGCATGGCAGTGTCTTCTTTAGGGAAAGGGTGAGACTTTAGCTCCTGCTAGGACCGCCATTGCACGGCCGAAGTGGCTGGGGTTGGCTGGATAGCTATTGGTGCCTGAGAGTCCTCAAGGGCCGGAGGAACAGGGGAATGGATGACGTTGGCCGAGAGGTTAGTCGGCTCCGTCTCTTGACTGGCCTCCTGCTCTATACGCCTTCGTAGTCGCTCAAGCGCTTCTTGGTTGTTAGTCCGGAACTCGAGCCATTCTGGAGGATGCTGGTAAGGTAGCCCGTGCCCATTCTCTTGAGGAGAGTCTGACCGCTCCGGTGCATCCCTGGTGATGCTCAGGGTCTCTTCTATAGCTTGCCGAAGCCTGACGAGCGACATGGAGTTTCCTTTCGCATCGATCGGCACCATTTGGATCTGTTCCTGGATGAGGTATTGGACTTCCTCATAGGACTCGATCGGGTGGCAGATTCTGACGTGGAAGGGATAATATTGGGGGTGACTACGATCCCAATGGGTGTAGCCAGGAGGCGAGTCGCGGGGCATGATTTTCCTAGTCTCGACGAGGATATAGAAGAGTCACCGGGTTCTCTCCCTGGGGAAGGAGAGAGGTCTCCGATCATGCCAAGGCCTCCACCCTGGATACCAGATCGAACGTTCCCTTCGACTGGCGCTGGGCTCCTCTGATTCATCGTCAGAAAGAGAGAATGCGGCCATCATGTGGATGACATTGGCCGAGGGGTGAGCCACGCGTGCTGCTTTAGCTGGCCTGGCCCACGTATGTGGTTGCGGGGGATCAACGAGACCACTCTTCATCTTGACTAGGCCATCTCGGATCAGCTTCTGCGCCTGAGTCTTGAAGACGTAGCAATCTTCAATTGAATGACCCAGCATGCGATGGTACATGCAGTAACTGGGATCGTCGATCTTCAGGGCCTCATCCGACTTGCTGATTTCTGGCAGTTTGATAATCTTCTGAGCCATGCAGAGGTCAAAGAGCATCTTCGTATGTTCCTTCTTAAAGGAGAATGGTTTCTTCATACGCTCTAAGAAAGAAGGAGCAGCCAGCTTGTCTGTTGGCTTTTTGTCAGAGCCACTGGATTCGGCCGCTTTACTGGCCTCAACGGCAGGGGTGAACTATATGATATTCACCTCCTTACCGGGCTGGCATTCTCGCGCTTGTTTACCCTTTGCTGTAGTTTAGCTTGGGTTATCAGCGAAGAACATCTCTATCTCGGCGACCGCCGAATTGAGCTGGTCGAAGCCTTTGATATTGGTGCCGAGAAGCTTTTCACTGACCTCGGTTGCCAGACCTCGACGACATATAGTGATAGCGTCCTCCTGGACTGGTGGATTGATGCACCTCATGCTGAGGTCTCGCCACTTTTTGATGAAGTCGAGGGCGCTCTCGCCCTTTTTCTGCCGAATTGAGCAGAGTTCGGCTAAGGAGACCTTTCGCTCGGCCGTTTGAAATCGGTCGAGGAACTTCTTCTGGAGATCCGCCCAGTCAATGACTGAGCCGAGCTTTAGGTGGGAGTACCATTGGAAGGCCATCCCTGTGAGCGAAGTGGCGAAGTAGCGGAGGAGATATGATTCCTCCAACGCTAACTCACCCATGGCCGTAACATAGTAGGCCAAGTGTGCATGTGGCGACCCCTGCCCATCGAACTTTTGCAGCTTCGGGGGCTTGGAGTATTCTGGAGGAAGCTTCTTTAATTGGTGGTGAAGCGGGTAGGGTACACTATAGAGATCTACCATGACCGTCCCTTCACCATACAGGGTGAGCTTTGTCTCGACAATGCGCTCGATCATCTGGCGTTGTGCCAAGAGATTTTTTGGCATTGGCGTATTGGAGGCTCGTGGCTGAGTCTCGACCGGGGGCGTGCCAAACCCAGTCGCCAATGGGGTTCGGGCAATCGCCGCTGAACTGTTGGCAACGTCGTGAGCCACCGGGGGTACTGGTGCCTCGGCCTGAGACCTGATAGGTTGCTGAGGATGAAGGTCTCGCTCCTGGAGAAGGTCTTGCAGAAGGGCCTTCAGATGCTAGTTCTCCTTCATTAGAGTGTCGAGGGTCACTTCCTGAACCTCATTTGCAGGCAGGTCATCGTTGACCGGCTCTGCATTGATAGGGGGGTGTGGACGTGTAAAATTGCACGTCCATGTGTCCCGACTAATCCAGCATCAGCCACAACCCCAAACGAAGAAACTGCGGAGGAGACATGCCAGCCGTACTTTTCGAACAAATACACACTATCGTGAAACCGTCTCCGGAGTCACGACAGTGAAGAGAAACCAACCCCCAGGAAGCCCACAATCCATGGGCCCCAAAGAAAATCAAATGGACCGCAACTCGTGTCGACGAAGGCCTCAAATATGCCCTTCAATGGCATGCCTGCCAGGCCCTTCAACGGCACACCTGCAAGCCTTCAACGGCACGCCTGCCATGCCCTTCAACGGCACGCATGCCATCCCCTTCAACGGCATGCCTGCCAGGCCCTTCAACGGCGCGCCTGCCAGGCCCTTCAATGGCACACCTGCAAGCCTTCAACGGCACGCCTGCCAGGCCCTTCAACGGCATGCCTGCTAGGCCCTTCAACGGTGCGCCTACCAGCCCCTTCAACGGCACGCCTGCCACGCCCTTCAACGGCACGCCTGGAAGGCTTCAACGGCGCGCCTGCCAGCCCCTTCAACGGCGCGCCAGCCCCTTCAACGGCGCGCCTGCCAGCCCCTTCAACGGCGCGCCTGCCAGGCCCTTCAACGGCACGCCTGCCAGGCCCTTCAACGACACGCCTGCCAGGCCCTGCAACGGCGCAGGCCCTTCAACGGCACGCCTGCCAGCCCCTTCAACGACACGCCTGCCAGGCCCTGCAACGGCGTGCCTGCCAGGCCCTTCAAAGGCACGCCTGCATGCCTTCAATGGCGCGCCTGCCAGCCCCTTCAACGGCGTGCCTGCCAGCCCCTTCAACGGCACGTCTGCATGCCTTCAACGGCACGCCTGCCAGGCCCTTCAATGGCGCGCCTGCCAGCCCCTTCCACGGCACGCCATGTAGAGGCCCTTCAACGGCACGCCTGCCAGCCCCTTCAACGGCACGCCATGTAGAGGCCTTCAACGGCACGCCTGCAAGCTCCTCCAGCGGCACATGTCGCCAGCCCGTCAGCGGCACACCTTTCCAGCCTTTCAGCGGCACGCTTTTGTAGTCTTCTAGCGGCACGGCTACCTGCCCATTCAACGGCACACCTTGGTTCTTCTTCACCCGGTGCAACCGACAGAACGACGTGATGCCCATCCCCTACGATTCGTGGCGCGCAGCGAGCTGGCTGAGGTGTCACCCAGGGAGAGAGACACGCTACCTGTCCCCCCTGCCACCAAGGACGACGGGTCAAATCCCCATTCAATGCCTCCGACTTCCCGCCTTTGACCGATCTCACCGCTGCCAGGGTATAAAAACCCCTCTTCTCTAACGAACACGCATGGAGAGACAGGCAGAGAACAGGGAGCAGCACGCACAGCCACTGCGGTGCTTCCAAGCGAAAGAGAAGAGAAGAAGAAGAGAGGAAGAAAGAGAGCTCCTGGCGGCCACCGGAAGAGGAAGAGAGTAAGAGAGAGAGCTGAGTGAGAGAGAGCATGTAGCAGAAAGTGTTGGGGGACCAGGGAGTCATCGCCCCTGCTCCACCCCAACACTCTCCCCTATTCCTTCTTCCCCTCACCTCTCTTCTTCCTCCCATGGTTGTATCCTCTACCTCGGTGTTCCGAAATGTGCATGGGTGATTTTGGCCCCTATCTTTCATGAATGAAAACCCCTTTCTTGAGTTTTTTTTTACTGTCTCCGTTTGCTTAGGTCCCTATGTGTGCTCGGGTTCTTCTTCCTCCTTCCTCCGGTGACTTCTCCCATTTCATGCCAATCATGCTTGTCTTCGACGTTGCCGGCCTTTCCATGGGGTTCACTATCATGCCCCTTGAGCGTGGCTAGCGGACCCTCTGCTTCGCCTCCCCCTTGGCCTAGCTGAAGCCTCCCACTCGTGTTGATTGAGCCAAGAGCCATGGCCTCCATCACCTCTCCACCCATCCAGCCACAGCCTCTCTTGCCCGGTGCAGTCTCCCAGCTCTTGACCGGTACGCCCCTAGGCCAACCCCCACCGGTACACTTCTTCAGTGGCACACCTTGGCCCTCGTTCACCGGCACAGCCCCTGGGGGCCTTCCCTGGCACAGCCCCGCTCGAACCCAATCCGGCACACCTCTTCAGCCCGCTTGAGACTCTCTGGCCAGTACGTTAGCCACCAATCATTCTTCTTGTCCGGTGCACCCCTGGGTAGTCTTAGAGGCGCCTTCCATTCGTCATTTCTTCCGGGTTTTCCAAAGGCTTATCAAAGGTGTTGCTGCCTCTGGCACCCACCTCAAATTATCGGGTTCCGCCACTCCATGTGGGCGCGTTCCCTTTATCTCCCTTACCATCTGGGTCAAGGGGAGATGCCGCCAAATTTTCGTCAGAATTAACACAATAGCAATAATAAAAGAAAGGTAGCAACACAAAAAGAGACAACAAGTGAACAAAAAAAACACTAACGCAACGGCTTCGCCGAAATAATGAACGAACTACGGAGAGCCTGAATAACTGAACATTCACACCTCTATAATGGACTATCGAACATAACCACGAACAGGGTCTACGGGAATAGAAGAAAACCAAATCAAAACTCACGCATGCATCCCATGAATAAGAGAAAACCCCTCATTAGCCTTGGCCGGCACACCCGAGTTCAACCTTAGCCGGCACGCTCCAACCGTTCCTTCCCCGGCACTCCCGGCCAGGCCCTTCGCCGGCACGCTCCAACCGTTCCCCATCCATCCCAGCCTTCATCGGTACGCCTTTCCCCGGGGCTTCACTGGCACGCCCAGCCACCTCCCAGCCCCAGCCCGGTACACCCTTTGGCACCGCCCCGGCACAACAGCCCAAGCTTCACCGGCATGCCCAGCCCTTCGCCGGCGCACCCCGGCCTCCCGCTCACCGGCACACTCCGTGCCCCTCCCAGCGGCACAGATTCCCTTCTAACCCTCAGACCAGCTGCACCGACTTCCAGGCCAGCTGCACTGACCTCCAACCCAAACCTGCATAGGCCCTACTCAGGTCTTGCGCCGACCCAATCCCCCTTGGTTCCCTATATGCACCGCCCTTGGTCCTCTTGTGCACCGACCTTGTTCTCAAAGTGCACTGACCTTGTTGAGCCTTTATTCTCGACCTGCACCGACCTTACCTCCAAGACGCTCAGACTTTCGCTCAGCCTACACAGACCCTTTCCCAGCCCTTTCGGCCCATCCTCCTACGCACGCTCCCAACATGACAAATAATGATAATAATAATAATAATAATAAATTCAAAAAATGAATAAATAATAATAATAATAATAATGGAACAAGTAATAATAATAATAAGCTAAAAGAAAATATAAGAAAAAAACAAATAATGAGAAAAAAATAAAATAATAATAATAATGACAACAAACTCACAAAAAGGGGACAAATAATAATAATAAATGAATGAAGAATATGATAATAAATGACAACAATAATAAATGCCTAAAAAGAAGAAATAAATACATAATAGCAATAAAGAAACAAAGAATAATAATAACAAACTCAACAAAAATGATAAATAAATAAATGATAACAAAATAAATGAATAATAATAACAAATCCAGCAAAAGTGATAAGTAAATAAATGATAATAAAATGAATAAACAATAATAACAAACCTAACAATAACAATAATAAATAAATAAAGCATAAAAAATAAATAAATAGTAATAATAAACTCACTCAAAAATATATAAACTAACAAATAATAATGATAAAAAATTCAAGTAATTATAAAACGATGAGATCTGCTCCGCAGCCCCGTTTCTCCTCAAGACCCGGTGTAAAGGGAATACTAACACCGCCCCTCCAAGTCGGGTTCGGACCTTGGGAACCATCCCGATATGGCCGTAATCCGATGTTGCTCTGGGCCGATAATTCGTCAAACCGGACTCGTTCCCATCGGGATTCGTTTCCATTCTTTCACTGAAATTCACGTAAACTCGGCATACATTTGTACGGGGTTGTTTCCATCTACGTCGTACCTTCAATACGGACCTTTGTCCGAACATAAAGTGGTCCATGAATGACTGATAAAATCTGAATGGAGTGAGATGGCTCTCGTCATCCCTGGACCCTTTGCATGGGAATATCAATAAAGCCTCCATGGGCCACGCTTAGACCTCGGGTCCGTCCCGATCATGGTCATCGTCTGACTCATATCCTCGGCCTACAGCCCATCCCCCATTGAACACGTTTTTAGTTTTAGAGTCTAGTCCCGGGACTCTTCCCGTTGCCCTCCGGCATCGGAAATATTAATGATTCCCGCGCAAGCCTCGTTCGGACCGCGGGAGGCGCCCCCGGTATGGTCCTAAGCTGATCTCGCATCGGGCCGATAAATTCACCAGTTTCCTACTACACTAACCGGGATTTAACCGAATGTCTTCAGTCCCTCGGAATAATAAACTTGCCGTACCCCGGCAGACATATGTTCTAGGTCCTCCCGCGACGATTACGATATTCTCAAGCCAGACACCCGTCCGAATATTAAACGGTCTCCCGAATGACCGATACGTTTTGAACGTTCGCTCCCCAAGATATAGGGCTTTCCAGTTGGTTCAGGGGATATTCCCCCGGTGCCCCTTGGCACCGGAAATATTAATGACGCTCATGCGAGCCTGACTTCGACCGCAGGGGGCCCACCGTAGTATGGTCGCAGCTTGCTCTTACACCTGGCCAACAGACTTACTGGTTTTTGACCGCTCCAACCAGGGTTTAGCCGAACGCTTTCCGTTCTTCTGAACAATAAATCTACCGTACCTCGGCATACATGCATTCCGGTTTTCCTGCGACAATCGCGATTTTCTCGAGCCGGACATTCGTCCGAATATTAAATGATCAGCACATGACGGACATGATCTCTAACGCTTTCTTCACGCCCTCATAAGTTCCTGGCCATGAGGCCCTGATTCTCGGCGATTAATCAAGGGTGCTCCCTCGTATGGGGGATGTAAATGATGTCGTGACCTTTACGGCGCGGCGGGTTTTGGTTTCGACCCGAACCACACAATCGTCTGACTGAGTCAGATCGAGCGCACCATGGGCTCTTCGGAGCCCGAATAAATTTGTCACTCCGTGACTGGCACGCCAACGCACTTAATAAACCAATAAATGAACCACCGTGGTGCGGACACCGGAACGAGCGAGTAGCACGAACCGGCGAGCCGACGATACCATGCGCAGAGCACCAATCGGACTACATCGGCTTTCCTTTGAAATGGAGGCAATTTGGCTTGAGTTTGGATACTTTTAGCCTTTGTTTACATTGAATTTGGGCTTGTAATATGTATGTTTACTTGGGTTTTCATTTTGGACTGATTGTAAGGCTCTTAAAAGCCATTTGGTTTAAATCCCCTTTAGCATCCATTAAGGAGGAGTGGCCTTAAACCATTATGATAGATCCATAAACCATGTAAGGACCAATTGGGCTTCCTTCTTTCATGGGCCATCTAGATAGGAAAGGCCATAAGCCATACATGATGGATGGGCTTAAGGGTGGCCATGGACCAAACTTGGCCCATTCTTGGCCCATGAAGGGGGCGCCCCCTTCTTTGGAAGTATTAGGCTAGTTATTTTGTTTTCTTTTCTTCCCTCCCCCATTTACCACATGGGAACATGGAAAATGGCTGCTGGTCCAAAAGAATGGCTGCCACCTACCCCCCTTCCCTTTGAAATTCAAAGGTAGGTGAAGTTAGGCAAGTCTAGTGTCCCTTGTCCCCCCTCTCTCCCTCTCTTAGTCAAAGGGGCGCAGCCCCCTCCCCTTCCCCTTGTTCCATCGAACTCCCCAGCCCCCTCCCCTTGCCAAACCACTATATAAACACTTGTATTATGTTAGTGCAAAGGTTAATGAAGTTTTTGTGAGAGAAATTTGAGTTAGAGAGTGATTCTCTTGTTTCCCCCCTTGGGTGTGATACCCTGCTCAATCCTGTGACGGGACAGACTTTGTGCGTGTGACTCACCCCCATATATACCCCATCCTATTATCATCTGATTCCACAAAAATTCCCAGTGATACCTCTACGAGTCAGGAAGATTTCATAGGTGGTTTCGCGTCGATCGGAGTTCCGGATCGCCGGTAGCAGTTTTTCTCATGACGGCACGTAGATCTGCCCCAGCCTACTGTCCAGATCTGAAGTTTCCTGATTACAAATTTCCCCAGATCTCCTCTCAAGCCATCAGGATTTTATTTTTGGAGTGATTGTAGGATTTTGAGTCCTCTTCGCGCTGCCGCTGATCTCGTCTCGATCTGAGATCTGTGCTGATCGTGGCGATGATTCTCGTGGGATCGTGCGAGCTGATCTGTGCAGATCCGGCTCAGAACCATAGCCGACTTCCAGAGTGTGCCCCACCACATCCCGTCCATATCTGTGCGAGATCTTTGGAGTACTTCTTCCTCTAGACGACGCCAACGATCTCCCATAAACGGCGCCTCGATCCGACATCGGAAACTAATTTTCCCTTAATTAATCGTGTTTCTGTGCAGTTCTGGGTGCACAAAACCATAAGCCGAGTGTAATTGCTGTTGCGCCCAGATCTGAAAGGATCTGCTCACGCCCTTCAGAGTGGATGAACTATGTCTAGTCACCGACGTTCTCCAACAAATGGCGCTCCGATCCGCCTTCGGATCTTGGCGTACCAGCCTCCGCAAGCTTGCTGCGCAGGGTGACCAGTGTGGACAGAATCGGGTCGACTTCCCATCGACGTACCCGAGCGGCTCCGACTCGCGTCCCTCGTCTCCTGCGAGTGTGGCTCGTCAACCCAGGTTCCAGCAACCCCAAATTTAGTGTTTGTAACCCTTTACCTCCCTGCGTGGAGTGGGCATTAAGTTCTGCAATTGCAATTTTAACCGTTGTGTGTATTGGGGTTGTTTGGATTCGGCCGAGAATTCTTCCCCACGCCTAGTCGTGGAGGTACGCGCTCGTTCCTCTCTCATGTTGCTGGTTTAGTATATTATCATATATGCTGCGTTTGTGAGATTAGGGCCGTTAGCTAGCTGCAAATCACCGTGATTGTGAGTTGTGAGCGCCCGCTCCTTAGCTCCAGTCGAGCACCGAGCTCGGACTGCACCACCCTAGGCGACAGTGGTTCCTTAACCGCTGCGATCCCCACGTTTCCCTCGCAAGGGACGATCGTCGGGCTAGTTAGAGTGCTGTTGAGAGACGTCTCCACCCAGAGAACACCATGGTGGTCAGCCGCTCGGCTTGCCTTTAGCGTGTTAGTGCTGGCCGCACATCGAGTCCGTCGTACGTCTTAGCCCGGTCGTCATCCGTCCTGCATCAAATTGGTATCAAAGCATCGGTTCAAGTCTAGGGTCATCTAAGTCTAAGGTTGCATTTGCATTTCTCTACTCGGTATACCAAAAGGTGTTGTCCGCACGTTAGGCTATGCCTATCGGGAAGGCCGCACACTTGCGCGAGTGATCTTCGGATCGATTATCTCCGCCTAGTACCGAATAGTGGGTTAAGTCTAGGTTCCTACTTAGTGCATTCCAACATAGTCGTGTCTCGGTGTTTAGTTGAGTCTTATTTCAACTTTACATCATTTTTTTTGGGTCGTGTCTAGTGTCGTGTCCAAGTGTCGGCATGGCCATCCATTAGCTCCCCGAGTCCCATTGGTTCCCAAACGCCTAGTTCATATGAATGGTGGCGACACCACCAAGGATGTGGAATCCAACCACACCACATCCGTAGGTCCGAAGCCTCGGACTTCTATGGAACCAAGGTCCCGAGCGACTACCTCAAGTGGGAAGCCGCCATGGACGCATATTTTGAGTGTTATACTATGTCCGAGGCAATGCAATTCTCTTTCGCCAAAGTGCGGCTTCTTCATGAGGCCGCCGAAAAGTGGGACTACATTGAACGTTTGAGAGAGGTTAGGAGGCAATGGCCCATCGAGTCATGGTGGGACATGAAGAGAGAGCTTAGGAAGCTCTACGTTCCTCAACCTGTCACCTCCAACCGACCCCACCCACTCACTTCCAACCAAGTGGGTCCAAGTCGGAATCAAAGACCCCCACACATAGATGAGCCTAGACCCAAGCCTAGGACGATTGACTATGGGCGAGTCCACCATGATCTCCCTACTCCAACCCACACCGTTGTCGAACTTGTGCAAATGATTTCGAATTTGGTGGATAGGATATGCACTTATATTGAATCGCTGGTCTCTCTATGCCCACCTCCGAGATCGGTTATAGCCATACCCGAGCCTAGGGAGGCCATAGCCCATAGCCCTTACCCAGTCCTATCTAAGGAGTCCCTAAGCCCTCTCCCCATCTTGGAGACCCCTCCTTCATCACCCGTGAGTGCTCCGTTGCCATCCTCTCCTTCCGAACTTCATCCGGAGCCATCATATTCGGAGCCACTTCAGCCAGAGCTACCCGTGTTTTTAACAAAAAAACTATTCGTAGCCGAACCACTTCTTAGTTGGCTTAGGACTGGCTTGGTCCCTACCCCACCTTACTCTCCACCCTGAGAGCCAATACTCCCAATAGTCTCCATTAACTCCTATCACACCACTTTCAAGTCCTTTTGCTTCATAGAATGTGTAAAGGATCTATTAAGGAGTTTAGAATGTCAAAGGGAGCTGACATATACATTGGCCGTAGGGTCTAACCAACCCTATACCCATAGCTTTATGCTCCCATCTTTGGGGTCTATTACCTCGTTATACACCTTGGGTCCTATCACCACCGAGGTTCTGTTTCTCTTCCCTATTCTCGATGAGCTTGCATTGGACCCCTCTTATGGTATTGCCGTCCCGAGGGAGGACCCATATCTACTCTATGAGACCACCGTCCCATCTACCATAACGGATGAAGGTGACAACCCACACCTTCAAGAATTTCACAATTGGGACCGTGACATCTGGGAGTCCATCTCATGGGGTCACACATTCTGTGACCCATTTTACCCCTTTTCTAGTGGGCCTCGTGATCCACCACTTCCCTTCTACTTTGTCAAGGAAGTCCCCTACCACTCTCTTCCCACTCGGGCCAATCAAACTCCACATAGCAATAGGTTCGTTTATTTGGAAGCATGGCATGCCTTACCTACATGTAGTGGTGATGAACCTCTTAGCCCACCCACACCCACAACTGATAGGAAGTCCTTGCATGCATGGTGTCTTTTTGGGTGTCTAGGAGTCCATAATCTTACCTACCTTTGGGTGCATCTAGTGTATGCATGGCACACATTCGGGTGTCCTGGCCCACCTTGCATATGTTTGGGTTGCATTGTTTGTTTGGTGTCTAGGTTTGTCTAAGGTCATGTGTGTGTTTGTTTGTTTCTGCAGTTTATTTTTCTTTCATGCATATGGAGTTTGCATTAAGTCGTGTCCCAATCAAAGGCCAGCCATGCACGTATAAGGAGTTAGCTGATACATGCTGCATGTCTGTGAGTTCAAAAGGGAGAGTACGTCATGATCAGGGTCATACCTGAACGGTTTCCTCTTGCGGCCGTAAAGCAACTCTAGGCCCGCGATACCCGCCCTTCCCGAGTCAAGAAACAAGTGGGTTCGAATGTGTATGTTATTGAACTACCAGGTGACTATGGTGTTAGTTCGACGTTCAATGTTTCTGATCTTGTAGCATATCGGAACCCGCGGTGATCCCTAGTGAGTTTCGGGCTTTTTCCTTCTATTGTGAGTGACACACCACCCGAGAATCCACCTCTTCCAGTCTCAACGCAAGCATATAGATTTTATACTGGATGAACAGGTGATCATCACCAGGAACGGAGCCTACCAACACTTCATAGTGCGTTGGCGAGGATGCCTCACGATGAACAATGCCTTGATTACATGCGGAGAGCTCAAGCCTCGGGACCCTTACTCGACGGGGTCGAGTTCTTCCCACCCGAGGAGAATCGGTGCGGACACCGGAACGAGCGAGTAGCACGAACCGGAGAGCCGACGATACCATACGCGGAGCACCAATCGGACTACATCGGCTTTCCTTTGAAATGGAGGTAATTTGGCTTGAGTTTGGATACTTTTAGCCTTTGTTTACATTGAATTTGGGCTTGTAATATGTATGTTTACTTGGGTTTTCATTTTGGGCTGATTGTAAGGCTCTTAAAAGCCATTTGGTTTGAAGCCCCTTTAGCATCCATTAAGGAGGAGTGGCCTTGGACCATTATGATGGATCCATAAACCATGTAAGGCCCAATTGGGCTTCCTTCTTTCATGGGCCATCTAGATAGGAAAGACCATAATCCATGCTTGATGGGATGGGCTTAAGGGTGGCCTTGGCCCATTCTTGGCCCATGAAGGGGGTGCACCCTTATTTGTTTGTATTAGGCTGATTTTTTTTGTTTTCTTTTCTTCCCTCCCTCATTTTACCACAAGGGACATGGAAAATGGCTGCTGGTCCAAAAGAATGGCTGCCACCTACCCCCCCTCCCCTTTGATTTTCAAAGGTAGGTGAAGGTAGGTGAGTCTATGTCTCCTTTCCCCCCCTCTCTCCCTCTCATTGTCAAAGGGGCACACCCCTCTCCCCCTTCCCCTTGTTCCATCGAACTCCCCAGCCCCCTCCCCTTGCCAACCCACTATATAAACACTTGTATTATGTTAGTGAAAAGGTTAATGAAGTTTTTGTGAGAGAAATTTGCAATTAGAGAGTGATTCTCTTATTTCCCCTCCCTTGGGTGTGATACCCTACTCAGTCCTGTGACGGGACAGACTTTATGCGTGTGACTCACCCCCATATATCCCCTATCCTCTTATAATATGATTCTACAAAAATTCTTAGTGATACCTCTACGCGTCAGGAAGATTTCAGAGGTGGTTTCGCGTCGATCGGAGTTCCGGATCGCCGGTAGCAATTTTTCTCATGACGGCGCGCAGATCTGCCCCAGCCTGCTGTCCAGATCTGACGTTTCCTGATTACGAATTTCTCCAGATCTCCTCTCAAGCCATCAGGAGCTGATTTTTGGAGTGATTGTAGGATTTTGAGTCCTCTCCGCGCTGCCGTTGATCTCGTCTCGATCTGAAATCTATGCTGATTGTGGCGATGATTCTCGTGGGATCGTGCGAGCTGATATGTGCAGATCTGGCTCAGAACCAGAGCCGACTTACAGAGTGTGCCCCGCCTCATCCCGTCCATATCTATACGAGATCTTTGGATTACTTCTTTCTTTGGACGTTGCCAATGATCTCCCATAAACGGCGCCTCGATCCGACATCGGAAACCAATTTTCCTTTAATTAATCATGTTTCTGTGTAGTTCTGGGTGCATAAAACCAGAAGCCGAGTGTAATTGCTGCTGCGCCTAGATCTGAAAGGATCTGCTCACGCCCTTCGGAGTGGACGAACTATGTCCAGTCACCGACGTTCTCTAACAAACGGCGCTCCGATCCGCCTTCGGATCTTGGCGTACCAGCCTCCGCAAGCTTGCTGCGCAGGGTGACCAGCGTGGACAGAACCGGGTCGGCTTCCCATCGGCGTACCCGAGCGGCTCCGACTCGCGTCCCTCGCCTCCTGCGAGTGTGGCCCGTCAACCCAGGTTCTAGCAACCCCAAATTTAGTGTTTGTAACCCTTTACCTCCCTGCATGGAGTGGGCATTAAGTTCTGCAATTGTAATTTTAACCGTTGTGTGTATTGGGGTTGTTTGGATTCGGCCGGGAAATCTTCCCCACGCCTAGTCGTGGAGGTACGCGCTCGTTCCTCTCTCACGTTGCTGATTTGATATATTATCATATATGCTGCGTTTGTGAGATTAGGGCCATTAGCTAGCTGTAAATCACCGCGATTGTGAGTTGTGAGCGCCCGTTCCTTAGCTCCAGTCGAGCACCAAGCTCGGACTGCACCACCCTAGGCGACAGTGGTTCCTTAACCGCTGCGATCCCCATGTTTCCCTCGCAAGGGACGATCGTCGGGCTAGTTAAAGTGCTGTTGAGAGACGTCTCCACCAGGAGAACACCACGGTGGTCAGTCGCCCGGCTTGCCTTTAGCGTGTTAGTGCTGGCCGCACATCGAGTCCGTCATACGTCTTAGCCCGGTCGTCATCCGTCCCGCATCACACCATAACCAATCGATCGAAAAGTGCGTCCACAAGTCTGGCACGCTCGGTGGGACCAAACCACCCTTCATCTCTTCGCCGGGATTCGGGGCCTCATGGCCCCCTAATAAACGATGTTTGCCTGCTTTGATGAATTGCAGGTGCTGTCTTCGCCTGCCCTATGGGGAGAAAAGCCACTAGGCGCAATCGTCTTCGTGGCCTCGGAGATGCTATCCCGAGGCACATGGAACTTCCAGGGATTGTGAAGGCCGCCGCTAAAAAAAAAAAGAGAGAAGAAAAAGAGAGAAGAAGGGAGGGGAAATCAAACCCCCCTTTCCTCAAGAAGAAAAAGAAGAAAAGAAGAAAAGAAGAAAAGAAGAAAAGAAGAAAAGGAGAAAAGGAGAAAAGGAGAAAAGGAGAAAAGAAGAAAAGTAGAAAAGAAAGAAGCAAAAAAAAAGAGAAGAGGGAGAATCGACGAGAGAGGGTTGTATGGCCGCATCCGTCAACACTCGTGCTGAACAAAGATTACCATTGTGGGTTGATGCGGTGGAGCGAACCACTCATCCCCTCCCTGAGGGGGTGAGCGCTCTCCTGCACACCCACCGCGGTCTATTACACAAAAGAGAAGAGAAGAAAAGAAAGGATAAGAAGAGAAAGGTTGGCAAGCATTGCTGACCAAAAGAACAAGAAGAAACTCGGCATCCCGCCTGGCTCCAGGAGGCTCCAAGTCTGCGGCGCACTGACCCGGCCCGTTCCTCCTCCCTGCTGCCTCTATCTGGCATAAGACGGCCCCTCGGGTGGCTGTTAAAAGACCCAGCAAGCCGCAACTGTAGCTTGATGAATTGCTGCCTGCTGCGGGGAATGCTTTATAGCAATGAGGCCAAGCACGGCCACCACTCCCGAAGAGAGCAAGCACATACCCCACCATGGGGGATAATAAGAAGAGGTATACCCCGCCATAGGGGCATAAGAGGCAAAAAATATATATACACCCCCGCCGTGGGGGCATGTGAGAAGAATCTACCCCGACCAGGGGGCATAAGAAGAAACAAAGCTGCACCCCGAATCGAGGGACATGTGAGGCAAAGGATACACCCCGGCCTGGGGGTATTTGAAGAAGAAACATACCCCGCCAGGGGGCATAGAAGCCAGGAAGAATACACCCCATCTTAGGGGTATTTAAAGAAGTTATATCCCGCCTCAGGAGCATAAGAAAGAGAAGAATACACCCCGGCCTAGGGGCATTTGAAGAAATAACGTACCTCGCCCGGGGGGCATAGAAGACATAAAGAATACGCTCCGGCTTAGGGGCATATGAAGAGAGCTACATCCTGCCTTGGGAGCATAAGGAGAAAAGAGTCCACCCCGGCTTCGGGGCATTCGACGAAGAATTCACCCCGAACTGGGGGCATAAAGAGCAAAAGAATACACCTCGGCTTGGGGACATTTGAAGAAGAAACACACCCCGTCTGGGGGTATAGAAGTCATAAAGAATGCACGCCGCCTTGTGGGCCACAGAATCAAGAAGACAGACTGTGACGACCCGAGAATCTGGTTACCGGGAAGGCCTGATAACCCGAGACTCGAACCGCCGCCCACGAGCCGGGGGGGGCTCGGAAGGGCTAAAAAGGAGTGTGGAGGTACAAAGAAATAGAAAATAAGGCAGGACAATCCAACAACTAATAGAAATAAATAAACAACTACAACATAGTCCAGTCCAACAGAAAGTATAGTCTAAAGCAGTAAAACGTACCACATGCCGAGTGAACACTCGACCCGGCAAGCTGGCAACTAAGAACCTCCGTACTGCACCCTCGAACCTCGAGGAAGAACCGCCGCATCTGAAACGCAGGGGTGAGCCTCCTGTCACTGGCCCAGTAGGGATCTCGCGGAACCCCAACTGAGAACAACGGCGGCACAAAAAGCAGTAACTACGAAAGCAGGAAAGTAACTACGGTGGCCGGCAAAATCTCGGCTCTACAGCTACTCCTACTGTACCAGAAAACACGACCTAGTCTCCCATCGGGGGACAACCAAGCCACACACCCGACCACCTGATTCCACGATCGGGGACCACCAAACACAAACCGCCCTAGCCACGCTACTAGGAAAATGCCACAATACCTCCGTAGCGGAGGCCTTCCCTCACAAAAAGGACCCGAGCTAATACCACACGGTCAGGGAACACGGTCACGACCTCACCGTCGTGAACACAACGTTGTCTGGGGAAAGACCCTCGGTGCCGCTCACCGGAAGCCCCAGACCTCGACTCCGAGAACACTCCCGAAACCACTCACGAAGTCCCGTCTCGCGGACGAAAATAGAACCCGGTACACGACAACTCACGTCACGTGACGGAAGCACCGCCCAGTAGAAGAATGACCGGATGCGTCCCCTAACGTCTTACACCGCGTCACGAGTGTCTAGCTACAACGCCCCAGGCGGAGACTCAGACACACTCAGTAACCAGTACCACAGAACAAGGACTAGTTGGGGTCACGCCTGTCGGTGCCGTCCGACGCCCCCCAACCTCATGTGCACACTCAGACCATATGCCCTAGGTCTATCCTCTAGATGGTAATTCCCCCTAAGCCCGGACTCGGCTGTACGTGGGGGCCCTACGGTAACCAGCCTACTCACCGTCTATCTCGGGTCAGCCGCTCCACCACTCCCAGGTGGGTCAGCACACGCGTGCCGTAAGAAGGCTACGACTAGTGGACGTGTCATAGAACGTGGACACTGAAAACCACGCATGCACTCATTGTGAGTAACATGGAGTAACAGGTGGCACGACGCCACCAGACTCTAGATGGTCCACTAGACATACTAAACTCAACGATCTTTGAGTCACAAGACTCGGGGTCAAGACCGTTGCACATGACAGCACTAAGTCGTCAATCTGGCCTAATCCCTAGGTCCAAAACCACAATGCGATAACTCACGAGACAGTTCACAACTATCGAGACCCATCCCTCGGGAGGGGACTTAAGAAAACTCCAGCCCCAGGCTGGGAGACTGGACTCACCGTCCAAGGCCACACGCTTGGCCCACTCGGAAGCCACCTTCCAGAGAAGCAACGACTTACGGGGAAACCTCACCGCAATCACACCGATACACGGTGACTCGATCTAGCAAGAACACAGAAGCCCGAAACACCTGGGGTCACCCGGACCCGCCAAGCCCACAGACACGCTTATCGAGGTAACAGGGCACCTCCATACTCCCCAAAACACGGTAACGAAACCCACGGCGTGTCCGGGACACTCATGAGACCAAAGGTCGACCACTGGGTCACAACCGGGTCGACCGGAGACCAAACAACACACTCGGAACACTAGAAGGTCACTCGGACCCTTAAACTCATGGGCACGTTAATCAAGATAAATGGGACCTCCGGACACCCAAAGACAAGGTCACGGAACTCCACGGGATGTCCGGGACACACACGGCCCAAGGGGAGCACGATCAGCCGTAGACTGCCCGCCCTGGGCGGCCCGACTGGTCACCACAAGATTGCGCTACCCTCGCATAGCGCGTTCAGGACAGAACGCGATATACACTAGTAGCGCGACAAGACAGATCGCGCTATAGACCTATAGCGTGACCAGGACAGATCGCATTGGGAACACCTAGCGCGACAAGATAGAACGCGCTAAGACCCTATAGCGCGATAGGAACTGCCTTACTGTTCATCTTCTCCGATGAACGCGCCCCATCGGGGCGACGCGACCCTCAAGAACGCGCTAGCTGGGACGAGCGCGTTCTCAGTCCGCGCCCGAAAACGGTGGAAACGGTAGAAAAACCCATTCCACGCCCCATCCACCCCCAGGTGAAGGGGAAACAAAGGGGAAAATATTCCCCAACCTCTCTAGCACCGAGAGGACCCATTTAAACCCCAAAAAGATTCGGCTCACACACCCAAAAACATGCATTTTCCCAAAACGCCCAAACAAGCCCGCTCGGCTCACCACGACCTACAAAACTCGCGGGAAATGAAGTATGCGGGTTGAGGGTCCATCTCCCTACCTCCACCGAAGATTCGACGCGCCGTGGATGCCGATCCACAAAGAAACGCCATTTAAACCCTCGCCGGTTCACGATCCCACGAACCGCCTCCACCATCGCGATCCTCGTCCCGTGCCCGTCACTCCACGTCCCACGAGCCACGCCGCCCCGCCCTCGCCGCCTCCGTCGGTCGCCCGGAGTGAGAGGGGGAGAGGAGAGAATGTGAGAGAAGAGAGAGGGAGGGAAGAGAGAAATGAGAGATGGGGAGAGAGAGAAAAAGGAGGTTATATATATAAGAAAATCCAGAAATTCTCAAAAATACCAAAAAATAGAAAATCACGTTTCCGCGATCCTCGGAACGCACTGATCGCAACGGTACCACTCGCGCCCTGGTGAACGGCCCGATTCACTCGCAACAAGGTTCCGAAAGAATTATCGAAACACACACCGAGAATCGGAAAACACACACGGAAAGCCGCGGGAACGCTTTCGGGCCTCCGAAATAACTCCGGATCGCGTCGATCTGAACATGAAAAGATGTCCGAAATGAAATTTCGGACACAACGGAGTCGGGACACTCCGAGAAACCAGATCCGAGACCCACGAACAGGGATCCGAAAAATCCGAGGCATTACAGCCCTCCCCCCTTAAAGAAATTTCATCCTCGAAATTCAGGACTAGCACCCAGCCACAGGGGAAGAATGCCTCAACCAACTGACAATGCTATCAGGGCTCCAGCACAGAAAAACCTCGATTCTCACAAAACCATGATCATGAGGGATACGGCCAGACCATAATCACGAACGACGCCTACGCTCCGCACATCGCACACACATCGGCCACCACAGCAGGCATAATACAAAAGCACAAGTCTGGTATCATCTCAGACACAACGGAAACCACTCACGGCATCGCTACCACCCTCTCGCTCACCGAGGGAACGCAATCCACGCCACAAGAACCAATCCATCGGTCAACGCCCACGCTCCGCGGACCAACCAAACACCAGCTTCTCTGCCAGCTGACCACCACAAATTTGTCGGCTCCACGCCAAGGACCACTCCACACTCGGCAAGCCAAACGCCACAACAGCACGGGACAAACTCTGTCAGAACTCAAACTTCGACAAAGCTCAGATCCCATCTGGGAAAACACACCTCAGAAACGGCCACCAAAAAGGCCTCGCTGGCACGCGGCTCTCTCCATTCTCGAGCCCCTACAACTAGCATCTTCTATCCATGAAAGATCATCCACTGGTCACCAGACATTCGTCAACGGGAAACCTCCACTTGCTCAGGTTCTTCCTTCTTTCCTGGTCCTCCACCAGATCCGAAGGGAACATTCCAAACCTTGGCGAGCCATCCGTTGACTCTCGCACAGACCACCACCACATCCAGATGGATCCCCGAGCCAACTCTACTCTTCAGGGGAGCACGGCGGGACCCAATGACTCCATCTCCCCTCGGTCTTCACGTCACTCGACTCAGACTTACGGGGAATCCTCCCTTGCTGGCCGCAGATTGAGGATCAATATCCTACGTCAACGTCTCTTCAGAGACCTCCACACACAGGCATCGACCACCGTCCCGTCTCATCGAATCCTATCTCATCAAAACCTCCATCTCAATTAATCCAAGAGGACGCCTGCCAATCCTGACTCCTGCTCTTATCACAGAGCCACGGGACACACAACCTCTTACAATCTACGACACACTTCTCCAAAACACGGTCTCATCCGTGAACGCAACCTCCAACGCAAGAATAGGGTACTCATGCGGCAACCTCGCCAGCATATTTCCCCAACTCTCCACCTGCCAGTGCCATGAACGACAAGATCTTAAGCAACGGCACGGCAACAACACGTCTCACACAACTGGAGACAACGCACATCAATACCAATCCTCCGCTGCTCTGCACTTCCTCAGAAATCCACCCGCAGCAACCAACGCTACGATCCACGCACTCTGATCCACACGCACAACCACCACAACGACAAATCAGGATCCACCAACTCGACAACCATCTGTAACCCCGCATACTCCGATCCTCCGCACCTCGGGAACCGCAACACCAACCGCAAATCTCAAAAACACCGCCCAAGCGACACTCGTCCTTCTAGAACAGTGCCAACACCCTTACACATCAGGGAACATGCAACGCTTTTCATAGGCAACCACCTTGCCAAAAACACAGAACACGACTCACACGGGTTTCATGGCACACGAAGGCCAACCAATCCGAACACATGATGCGAGACGATGAACCATAGCCAAACGCGATCTCCTCCAACCAAGGAAAGAACTCAATACACTTCCGACCAACAGAAGGAAAACTCCACACTCGACCTGACCTCGAGCCTTGCGCATGCTGGAAATAGCACCTTCCAGCACCAAGAAAACCATCACTTCCGTCAGGTCAGCTCCTCTGAAAACACTTACCAATTGTCCCGTCAGACCACGATCACAACATCTCTCGATGCACCACCACTGCAATTCCTCGATTCGCAACACGCCACGTCAAGAGCCACAACATGAGCCATAATCGACAATTCGTCAATGCTCATCATCGAGTCCCGAACTCGCCACAGAATCTTCACATCTCGAGCCAAATCCTGGGTGAACACAACCCATTTGCACACAAGAGCGCAGAAGCAAGACTGACTGGGATACCACAGCCCATCCTGCCTCGAAATTCGCAAAACAATTGGGACTGACACATCACTTCTGACGCCACAGAGCATGACAAGGACATCGGGCTCGACGAATCAGCAGCTCAACAGAAAACCTTCTACTCACTCGAGCATAATTCTCGACCAGAGCACCCGCTCCAACACCTCAAACCACAACCTCAGCGCCTCAGGGGCTGGACAATCTTCAGACTGGAGTGGCCAAACTTAACAACAGCTCCCTCAGGGCACACTCACAGCCACTTAACGGCAAAGCGATCCTCGCCAGCCACCTGACCTCGCTGCAAATTCCTCGAATGCAGCGCCACAGCAACACACCTGCCAGCAACCTCTGCCCAACACAACACAACCAGGTCCACCACCCAAGGGAGAAAAAGCTCTCGACCTCGATCCCCAGACCCCACGCTGGCATGAAAGCCGCGAACAACAACCACCCTCAGCGCGCCGCACAGCGCACTAAAGCTCTCAAGCGAGAGACAAAGCGAAAAATATGCACGAAACCCTATGCCAGCTGTCGACTGTACTGGACCTTACGGACTCTGATCGCTGTAATATCTTGAATTCCCATGTACGTCCACAACCACGCTCTGATACCAACTGTGACGACCCGAGAATCTAGTTACTGAGAAGGCCCGATAACCCGAGACTCGAACCGCCGCCCACGAGCCGGGAGGGCTCGGACGGGCTAAAAAGGGGTGTGGAGGTACAAAGAAATAGGAAATAAGGCAAGATAATACAACAACTAACAAAAATAAATAAACAACTACAACAGAGTCCAATCCAACAGAAAGTACAGTCTAAAGCAGTAAAACGTACCACATGCCGAGTGAACACTCGGCCCGGCAAGCTGGCAACTAAGAACCTCCGTACTGCACCCTCGAACCTTGAGGAAGAACCCCCGCACCTGAAACGTAGGGGTGAGCCTCCTGTCACTGGCCCAGTAGGGATCCCGTGGAACCCCAACTGAGAACAACGGCGGCACAAAAAGCAGTAACTACGAAAGCAGGAAAGTAACTACGGTGGCCAGCAAAACCTCGGCTCTACAGCTACTCCTACTGTACCAGAAAACACGACCTAGTCTCCCGTCGGGGGACAACCAAGCCACACACCCAACCACCTGATTCCACGATCGGGGACCACCAGACACGAATCACCCTAGCCACGCTACTAGGAAAACGCCACGATACCTCCGTAGCGGAGGCCTGCCCTCACAAAAAGGACCCGAGCCAAAACCACATGGTCAGGGAACACGGTCACGACCTCACCGTCGTGAACACAACGTTGTCTGGGGAAAGACCCTCGGTGCCGCTCACCGGAAACCCCAGACCTCGACTCTGAGAACACTTCCGAAACCACTCACGAAGTCCCGTCTCGCGGACGGAAACAGAACCCGGTACACGACAACTCACGTCACGTGACGGAAGCACCGCCCAGTAGAAGAATGACCGGATGCGTCCCCTGACGTCTTACACCGCGTCACGAGTGTCTAGCTACGACGCCGCAGGCGGAGACTCAGACACACTCAGTAACCAGTACGACAGAACAAGGACTAGTTGGGGTCGCGCCTGCCGGCGCCGTCCGACGCCCCCCAACCGCGTGTGCACACTCAGACCATACGCCCTAGGCCTGTCCTCTAGCTGGTAATTCCCCCTAAGCCCGGACTCGGCTGTACGTGGGGGCCCTACGGTAACCAGCCTACTCACCATCTATCTCGGGTCAGCCGCTCCACCACTCCCAGGTGGGTCAGCACACGTGTGCCGTAAGAAGACTACAACTAGTGGACGTGTCACAGAACGTGGACACTGAAAACCACGCACGCACTCATTATGAGTAACACGGAGTAAAAGGTGGCACGACGCCACCAGCCTCTAGATGGTCCACTAGACCTACTAAACTCAACGGTCTTTGAGTCACAAGACTCTGGGTCAAGACCGTTGCACATGACAGCACTAAGCCGTCAATCTGGCCTAATCCCTAGGTCCAAAACCACAATGTGATAACTCACGAGACAGTTCACAACTGCCGAGAACCATCCCCCGAGGAGGGGGACTTAAGAAAACTCCAGCCCCAGGCTGGGAGACTGGACTCACTGTCCAAGGTCACACGCTTGGCCCACTCGGAAGCCACCTTCCAGAGAAGCAACGACTTGCGGGGAAACCTCACAGCACTCACACCGATACACGGTGACTCGATCTAGCAAGAACAGAGAAGCCCGGAACACCTGGGGTCACCCGGACCCGCCAAGCCCATGGACACGCTTATCGAGGTAACACGGCACCTCCAGACACCCCAAAACACGGTAACGAAACCCACGGGGTGTCCGGGACACTCACGAGGCCAAAGGTCGACCACCGGGTCACAATCGGGTCGACCGGAGACCAACACAACACACTCGGAACACTAGAAGGTCACCCGGACCCTTAAACTCACGGGCACGTTAATCGAGATAAATAGGACCTCCGGACACTCAAAGACACGGTCACGGAACTCCACGGGGTGTCCGGGACACACACGGCCCAAGGGGAGCACGATCAGCCGTAGACTGCCCGCCCTGGGCGGCCTGACTGGTCACCACAAGATCGCGCTACCCTCGCATAGCGCGTTCAGGACAGAACGCGCTATACACTAGTAGCGCGACAAGACAGATCGCGCTATAGACCTATAGCGTGACCAGGACAGATCACTCTGGGAACACCTAGCGCGACAAGACAGAACGCGCTAGGACCCTATAGCGCGACAGGAACCGCCTTACTGTTCATCTTCTCCGATGAACGCACCCCATCAGGGCAGTGCGACCCTCAAGAACGCGCTGGCTGGGACGAGCGCGTTCTCAGTCCGCGCCCAAAAACGGTGAAAACAGCAGAAAAACCCATTCCACGCCCCATCCACCCCTAGGTGAAGGGGAAACAAAGGGTAAAATATTTTTCCAACCTCTCTGGCACCGAGAGGACCCATTTAAACCCCAAAAACATGATCAAAACACAAGATTCAGCTCACACACCCAAAAACATGCATTTTTCCCAAAATGCCCAAACAAGCCCGCTCGGCTCACCACGACCTACAAAACTCGCGGGAAATGAAGTACGCGGGTTGAGGGTCCATCTCCCTACCTCCACCGAAGATTCGACGCGCCGTGGATGCCGATCCACGAAGAAACGCCATTTAAACCCTCGCCGGTTCACGATCCCACGAACCGCCACCACCATCACGATCCTCGTCCCGTGCCCATCGCTCCACGTCCCACGAGCCACGCCGCCCCACCCTTGCCGCCTCCGTCGGCCGCCCGGAGTGAGAGGGGGAGAGGAGAGAACGTGAGAGAAGAGAGAGGGAGGGAAGAGAGAAATGAGAGATGGGGAGAGAGAGAAAAAGGAGGTTATATATATAAGAAAATCCAAAAATTCTCAAAAATACCGAAAAATAGAAAATCACGTTTCCGCGATCCTAGGAACGCACCGATCGCAACGGTACCACTCGCGCCCTGGTGAACGGCCCGGTTCACCCGCAACGAGGTTCCGAAAGAATTACCGAAACATACACCGGGAATCGAAAAACACACGCGGAAAGCCGCGGAACGCTTCCGGGCCTCCGAAACAACTCCGGATCGCGCCGATCCGAACACGAAAAGATGTTCGAAACGAAATTTCAGACACAACGGAGTCGGACACTCCGAGAAACCAGATCTGAGACCCAGGAACAGGGATCCGAAAAATCCGGGGCATTACACAGACATCCCGCCTCAGGAGCATAAGAAGAAAAGAATCCACCCCAGCTTCGGGGGATTTGACGAAGAAACTCACCCCCGCTCTAGGGGCATATGAGACAAAACCATGCCCAGATCTAGGGGCATTCAAAGCAAGGACTTCACCCCGCCTCAGGGGGCATAAGAAGCGAAAGATATACCCCACCCTGGGAGCACAAGAAGAAAATACACCCCACCTTGGGGGCGTAAGAAGCCAAGGGATATACCCCACCATGGGGGCATTAGAGGTAGAATGCATCCTTCCCGGGGGGGCACATGAAGCAACATACACCTCACCTCGACAGCATATGAGGCCAAGAAGCTATACCCCGGCTCGGGAGCATAAGAAACAGAAGATATACCCCACGTCGGGGGCATATGAAGAGAAACGCACCTTGCCCTAGCGGGGCATAAGAAGCAGAAGAATCCACCCCGGTCTGGGGGCATAAGAAGCGCAGGACACACCCCACCTTGGGTTCAAAGAAGCAAAGACCCTACCCCGTATAGGGGCATATGAAACCAAAGAATACACCCTGGCTTAGGGGAATACGAAGAGAAATATCCCCCACTCTGGGGCAGAGGAAGTAAAAGAATACACCCCACCTTGGGGGCATATGAAGCCAACAATCACACCCCCCTCTTGGGGGTATTTGAAGAAGAAACATACCTCACCTCGAGGGCCTAGAAGCTATAAAGAACACGTCCCGACTCAAGGGCATATGAAGAGAAGTCCACCCCGGCCTAGGGGTATTTGAAGAAGAAACATACCCCGCCAGGGGGGCATAGAAGCCATAAAGAATATGCTCTGGCTTAGGGGTATTTGAAGAAGTTACACTCCGCCTTGGGAGCATAAGAAGAAAAGAGAATCCACCCCGGCTTAGGGGCATTTGAAGAAGGAGTATACCCCAGGCTCGGAGTCCATGAAGCAACATGCACCCCCCCCTCCCCCCGGCGGGGGGGGACATCTGAAGCAGAACAAACAAGCATCCCCCGACTTAGGAGGGGCATATGAAGAAAGAATACACCCCGATATGGAGGCATGTAAGCAAAGAAGAAGAATTCACCCCGCCTCGGGTGCATAAAAAGCAAGAACTACACTCCGCCTCAGGGGCGGCAATACACTCCACTTTGGGGGCACTAGAAGTAGAATATACCCCATGTCGGGGGCATGTGAAGAGAAAGATACCTCGCTCTAGGGCATCAGAAGCAGCGATACGCCCCACCTTGGGGGCATCAAAAGCAGCAGTACACCCCACCTTGGGAGCACAAGAAGCAAACATTCCTCCCGGTGTGTCTGGGCAGAAGAAAAGAATTCGCCCCTGCCTAGGGACACTCGATGAAAGAAGCACATCCCACCACGGGGGCACATGAAGAGAACCCCTCCTGCCTCAGGAGCACAAGAAAGAGAAGAATACACCTTGGCCTGGGGGCTTTTGAAGAAGAAACACACCCCCTCCATGGGAGACAAAGCTACACCCCGACTCAGGGGTATCTGAAGAGAGATCACCCCGCCACGGGGTCATAAGAAGCAAAAGAATACACCCCGACCTGGGAACGCATGCAGAGCATCTACCCCGCTCTGGGGGCACAAAAAAGAGATACACTCCGCCCTCGGCGCATAAGAAGCAGAAAAACATACCCTGCTTTGGGGGCACAGAAGCCGTAAAGGGACACACCCCCGCCATGGGGGCATAAGAAGCATAAGAATTCACCCCGCCCTGGGGCATATAAGGCAAAGAATCCACCCCTTGTCGGGAGCATATGAAGAGAAGTTTACCCCGCTACAGGGCATAAGAAGCAGCAGAACCCACCTCCGCCGTGGAGGCATAAGGAGCCAAGACTCCACCCCGCCGTGGGGCGGCACAAGAGGCAAAGACTCTACCCCGTGCAAATCTGCCCTACATGGGGGTATAAGAAGCGGAAGACACACCCCGCCTGGGGGCACAGAAGTAAGCTACACCCCAACCTGGGGGCATGTTAAGAGAAAAACATCGCGGTGCCGGGGCATCAATGAGAAAGGAAGAGCAGAACAAAAAGAATAGTCATGGGATAGGCGTGGTCTCTGCACCCGCCTCTAAAAAAAAAAGAAGAAGAGAAGAAGAGAAAGAAGAGTCACGAGGCAGACACGGTCTTTGCACCCCTCTCTCCACACAAAAGAAGAAGAGAAAGAAGAGTCATGAGGCAAACATGGTCTTTGCACCTGCCTCTCTACAAAAGAAGAAGAGAAGAAGAGAAAGAAGAGTCATGAGGCACACATGGTCTTTGCACCTGCCTCTCTACAAAAGAAGAAGAGAAGAAGGAAAAAAAGAGACGTGAGGCGAACATGGTCTTTGCACCTACCTCTCCATAAAAGAAGAAGAGAAGAAGAGAAAGAACAGTCATGAGACGAACATGGTCTTTGCACCTACCTCTCTACAAAATAAGAAGAGAAGAAGAAAAAAAAAGACGTGAGGCGAACATGGTCTTTGCACCTGCCTCTCCATAAAAGAAGAAGAGAAGAAGAGAAAGAACAGTCATGAGGCGAACATGGTCTTTGCACCTGCCTCTCTTCAAAAGAAGAAGAGAAGAAGGAAAAAGAGTCACGAGGCAAACGCGGTCTTTGCACCTGCCTCTCCGTAAAAGAAGAAGAGAAGAAGAGAAAGAACAGTCACGAGGCGAACATGATCTTTGCACCTGCCTCTCCACAAAAGAAGAAGAGAAGAAGAAAAAAAGTCACGAGGCGAGCATGGTCTTTGCATCCGCCTCTCCTCACAAAAGAAAAAGGAAAGAAGAGAAAGGAGAGTCACGAGGCAGACTTTTACCTCCAACCTTCAGCCATCCAGCAAATAGAAACCAACTAAGCCTTCCGCCGACGGGGCGTTAAACCGACTAAACCTTCCGCCGACGGGGCGTTAAACCGACTAAACCTTCCGCCGATGGGGCTAAACCGACTAAACCTTCCAAGGGGCATTAAACCGACTAAACCTTTCGCCGATGGGGCGTTAAGCCGACTAAACCTTCCGCCGACGGGGCGTTTAAACGACAAACTTTCTGCCAACGGGGCGTTAAACCAATAGATATTCAGCCATCGGGGCTTCAAGCCGACAGCCCCCCTCATAGGCCTTCGGGTTGATAGCTATATAATCATCGGCCCCCGAGCCGACAACTTCCTCATCATCGGCTCCTAGCCGACAGCTACCTCATCATCGGCCTCCGAGCCGACAGCTATATGATCATCGGCCTCCTAGCCGACAGCTACCTCATCATCGGCTCCTAGCCGACAGCTACCTCATCATCGGCCTCCGAGCCGACAGCTATATGATCATCGGCCTCCTAGTCGACAGCTACCTCATCATCGGCTCCTAGCCGACAACTACCTCATCATCGGCTCCTAGCTGACAGCTACCTCATCATCGGCCTCCGAGCCGACAGCTATATAATCATCGGCCCCCGAGCCGACAGCTGCCTTATCATCGGCTCCTAGCCGACAGCTACCTCATCATTGGCATCCCAGCCGACAGCTTCCCAGTTAAAAAAATAGACCTCTCTCTTTGGTTCGGATCCTTCCCCGGCCAGAGAACAATAGAATAAACCTTCCGTTTTGGTTCGAACCCTTCCCCCGGCCAGGGAACAAAAGGGGACCCTTCTCTTTGGCTCTCATATCCTGCTACCCGACGCCCTTCGGCTCAGCCATTTCGGCCAAGGCCCACTATCAGGATTAATCCACCCGTCCCACTACGCTCTCCGATATCTTTTGGCTTCACAGCCGACTTCTAACACCTCTCGGCGTGTTAGCCCGCTCCCCATAACTTTGGCTTTTATAGCCTGCTTCCCCAATTCAGCCTTCACGGCCCGCTTCCCATAACTTTGGCTCTTGTAGCCTGCTTACCTTTGGCCCTCGTGGCCTGCTTCCCAACTTTGGCTCTTGCAGCCTGCTTCCCTTTGACTTTTATAGCCTGCTTCTCAACTTTGGCTCTTGCAGCCTGCTTACCTTTGGTCTTCGTGGCCTGCTTCCCAATTCTGGATCTCGTAGCCTGCTTCCCAGAATTTGGCCTCCACGGCCCGCTTCCCAACTTTGGCTCTTGCAGCCTGCTTCCCTTTGGCTTTTATAGCATGCTTCCCCAATTCGGCCTCCACGGCCCGCTTCCCGATTTTGGCTCTTGCAGCCCGCTTCCCAACTCGGGCTCTCGCAGCCTGCTTCCTTTTGGCCTTTATGGCCTGCTTCCCCAATGTCCCTCGGCTTCTATAGCCCGCTTCCCTGATGTCCTTTCGGCCCTCCGTGGTCTGCTTCCCTAATACCTTTACTATCACTATGCTTATACGTAACAACTATATGTTTTTACGCAAAAAAAAAGGCAAAAAGCAAAACAAAAAGAGACAAAAAAATTTGCTCGGCTGCCCTGCTTGTATAGAATAATGCACCTCCTTGAAATTTTCTAGGATCTTGTTTCCTTGCTAAATAATAATACCCCAATTCCGGATGCACGCGCGCCACGGCATACGCTCAAAGGGAACCCAATTATGGCGGGTGCACACGTCAAGGGGAAGAGTCATGGCTAAATTGCTAAGTCCAACTCACAAAATAAACCTGAGGCAACACTCCTACGCTTCGCACTTAATGTGTTCAATGGCCTTCGACCATAGGGATTGCCTGACTTTCTTCTTAGCACTCTACAGATGCTTGAATTCCTGCACTCGCGTGAAAGGTAATCGTGAGGAAAAAGCTGCCTACCCCCATTAAAAAAATGATGCAAAAAAAAAAACAAACAGAGAGAAACGTGAATCCGAGTAGCCGGAATCCCCATTGAGACACATGAGGAGACTCGCGTAAATGGTGAAGCGAATTACAATAAGGATGAAACCTATTAGCCGGGAATCCCTATTGAGACATATGAGGAAACTCGCGTCAAACGGTGGAATCCGCAATAGAATTACAATAAGGATGAATCCTAGTAGTCGGGAATCCCCATTGAGACACATGAGGAGACTCGCGCCGAACGGTGAAATCCGCTATCAAAATAAACAGATGGGGGCTGTGCGAAGCTACCAAAATCGAGAGCCTGAAACCTATGTGTAGGCGCTAGAGTAATCCTCGAGTGTCGCTAGAAAAACTTGTGTATCCCTATGGTTAGGGCTCTTTGTTCACACATTTGTACCGCCACGTCACAGAGAATTGCCTCGGGTGAAATACGTGAATTTAGGCTATGCATCCAAGACGTGCGATATCCTCTTGACGGGTGCACCACCCCTCAATTGTGCCTCGTGGCCCGCGCCGTGTCTGTGAATTATGGGCGATGTCCCTATCCCATTCCCTATGGAGGGAGCTACCTCATACGTATATTTATGTTATGCCTGCTAATGAATGCCTGCATGCTTGAATAAAAAAAATATAATAAAAAAATAAAAAATGTGTGTATACAATAAACTCAATTTCGGCTATCGCAGCCTACTTTCCCAGCTCCGGCTCGTAGAGCCCAATCTTGGCCCTCGTGGCCTACTTCCCAATTTCGGCCTTTATGGCCTGCTCCCCAATTCGGCCCTCGCAGCCCGCTTCCCATACTTTGGCTTCTCTAGCCTGCTCTCTCAATTTCAGCTCTTGTAGCCTGCTTCCCTTTGGCCTTCGTGGCCTGCTTCCCAATTTCAGCTCTCGTAGCATGCTTCCCTTCTGCTCTCGTAGCCCACTTTTCAATATACTTAGGCCCCCATGGCCCGCTTTCCCAATTTTGGCTCTGGCAGCCTGCTCCCCAAATTTAGGCTTTCGCAGCCCGCTTTCTTGATTTGTGGACACTAAATAAATTCTCACCCCATGTTTACGTGTAGGGGAATATAGAAGAGGAGAAAAGAGAAGGGAAGGTGAAAAGATGAAAAGAAGAAAATGAAACACTTTTGAAGTGCTCCAACGGCGCAGTAGCCTGCAAGCCCTCCAGCGGCACACTACTAAGTGCCCTCAGCGGCACACTCATTGTGAAGCCTCCAGCGGCACGCCCTTCTGCCGCTCCAACGTCAGTTTCCGACACCCCGTCGGCACTGATGAAGAGAAGAAGAGACCAACATACCACGTCAGCTCCCGACACCCCGTCGGCACTGATGAAGAGAAGAAGAGACCACCATACCACGTCAGTTTCCGACACCCCGTCGGCACTGATGAAGAGAAGAAGAGACCAACAAACCACGTCAGTTCCCGACACCCCGTCGGCACTGATGAAGAGAAGAAGAGAACAACATATCATGTCAGCTCCCGACACCCCATCGGCACTGACGAAGAGAAGAAGAGACCAACATACCACGTCAGTTCCCGACACCCCGTCGGCACTGACGAAGAGAAGAAGAGACCGACATACCATGTCAGCTCCCGACACCCCGTCGGCACCGACGAAGAGAAGAAGAGACCAGTACACCCACGGGCACCCCCGGCTCATCCTTCGCCTGCGCTACCCGTGGGTGGGGGGCATTTGTGGACGTGTAAAATTGCACGTCCATGTGTCCCGACCAATCGAGCATCAGCCACAACCCCAAACGAAGAAACTGCGGAGGAGACAGGCCATCCGTACTCTCCGAACAAATACACACTATCGTGAAACCGTCTCCTGAGTCACGACAGCGAAGAGAAACTAACCCCCAGGAAGCCCACAAATCATGGGCCCCAAAGAAAATCAAATGGACCGCAACTCATGTCGACGAAGGCCTCAAATAGGCCCTTCAACGGCACGCCTGCCAGGCCCTTCAACGGCACGCCTGCCAGGCCCTTCAACGGCACACATGACAGCCCCTTCAACGGCACGCCTGCCAGGCCCTTCAACGGCATGCCTGCAAGCCTTCAACGGCACGCCTGCCAGGCCCTTCAACGGCACGCCTGCAAGTCTTCAACGGCACGCCTACTAGCCCCTTCAACGGCACACCTGCTAGCCCCTTCAATGGCACGCCTGCCAGCCCCTGCCAGCCCGTTCAACGGCACGCCTGCCAGGCCCTTCAACGGCACGCCTGCCAGGCCCTTCAACGGCATGCCTGCCAGCCCCTTCAACGGCACGCCTGCCAACCCCTTCCACGGCACGCCATGTAGAGGCCCTTCAACGGCACGCCTGCCAGCCCCTTCAACGGCATGCCATGTAGAGGCCTTCAGCGGCATGCCTGCAAGCTCCTCTAGCGGCACATGTCGCCAACCCGTCAGCGGCACACCTTTCCAGCCTTTTAGCAACACGCTTTTACAGTCTTCCAACGGCACGGCTACCTGCCCATTCAACGGCCCACCCTGGTTCTTCTTCACCCGGTGCAACCGGCAGAACGACGTGATGCCCATCCCCTACGATTCGTGGCGCGCAGCGAGCTGGCTGAGGTGTCGCCCAGGGAGAGAGCCACACTGCCTGTCCCCCCTGCCACCAAGGACGACAGGTCAAATCCCCATTCAATGCCTCCGACTTCCCGCCTTCGACCGATCTCACCGCTTCCAAGGTATAAAAACCCCTCTTCTCTGACGAACACGCATGGAGAGACGGGCAGAGAACAGGGAGCAGCACGCACAGCCACTACGGTGCTTCCAAGCGAAAGAGAAGAGAAGAAGAAGAAGAGAGGAAGAAAGAGAGCTCCCGGCGGCCACCGGAAGAGGAAGAGAGTAAGAGAGAGAGCTGAGTGAGAGAGAGCATGTAGTAGAAAGTGTTGGGGGAGCAGAGAGCCGTCGCCCTTGCTCCACCCGAACACTCTCCCCTATTCCTTCTTCCCCTCACCTCTCTTCTTCCTCCCATGGTTGTATCCTCTACCCCAGTGTTCCGAAATGTGCATGGGTGATTTTGGCCCCTATCTTTCATGAATTAAAACCCATTTCTTGATTTTTTTTTTACTGTCTCTGTTTGCTTGGGTCCCTATGTGTGCTCGGGTTCTTCTTCCTCCTTCCTCCGGTGACTTCTCCCTTTTCATGCCGATCATGCTTGTCTTCGACATTGCCGGCCTCCCCATGGGGTTCACTGTCGTGCCCCTTGAGCGTGGCTAGCGGACCCTCTGCTTCGCCTCCCCCTTGGCCTAGCTGAAGCCTTCCACTCGTGCTGATTGAGCCAAGAGCCATGGCCTCCATCACCTCTCCACCCATCCAGCCACCGCCTCTCTTGCCCGGTGTAGTCTCCCAGCCCTTGACCGGTACGCCCCTAGGCCAACCCCCACTGGTACACTTCTTTAGCGGCACACCTTGGCCCTCGTTCACCGACACAGCCCCTGGGGGCCTTCCCCGGCACAGCCCCGCTCGAACCCAATCCGGCACACCTCTTCAGCCCGCTTGAGACTCTGGCCAGTACGTTAGCCACCAGTCATTCTTCTTGTCCGGTGCACCCCTGGGTAGTCTCAGAGGCGCCTTCCATTCGTCGTTTCTTCAGGGTTTTTCGAAGGCTTATCAAAGGTGTTGCTGCCTCTGGCACCCACCTCAAATTGTCGGGTTCCGCCACTCCATGTAGGCGCATTCCCTTTATCTCCCTTACCATCCGGGTCAAGAGGAGATGCCGCCAAATTTTCGTCAGAATTAACACAATAGCAATAATAAAAGAAAGGTAACAACACAAAAAGAGACAAGTGAACAAAAAAAACACTAACGCAACGGCTTCGCCGAAATAACGAATGAACTACGGAGAGCCCCAATAACTGAACATTCAGACCTCTATAATGGACTATCGAACATAACCACGAACAGGGTCTACGGGAATAGAAGAAAACCAAATCAAAACTCACGCATGCATCCCATGAATAAGAGAAAACCCCTCATTAGCCTTGGCCGGCACACCCTAGTTCAACCTTAGCCGGCACGCTCCAACCGTTCCTTCCCCGGCACTCCCGGCCAGGCCCTTCGCCGGCACGCTCCAACCGTTCCCCATCCATCCCAGCCTTCACCGGTACGCCTTTCCCCGGGGCTTCACTAGCACGCCCAGCCACCTCCCAGCCCCAGCCCGGTACGCCCTTTGGCGCCTCCCCGGCACAACAGCCCAAGCTTCACCGGCACGCCCAGCCCTTCGCCGGCGCACCCCGGCCTCCCGCTCACCGGCACACTCCGTGCCCCTCCCAGCGGCACAGCTTCCCTTCTAACCCTCAGCCCAGCTGCACCGACTTCCAGGCCAGCTGCACTGACCTCCAACCCAAACCTGCATAGACCCTACTCAGGTCTTGCGCCGACCCAATCCCCCTTGGTTCCCTATGTGCACCGGCCTTGGTCCTCTTGTGCACCGACCTTGTTCTCAAAGTGCACTGACCTTGTTGAGCCTTTATTCTCGACCTGCACCGACCTTACCTCCAAGACGCTCAGACTTTCGCTCAGCCTGCACAGACCCTTTCCCAGCCCTTTCGGCCCATCCTCCTACGCACGCTCCCAACATGACAAATAATGATAATAATAATAATAATAATAATAATAATAATAACAAATTCAAAAAATGAATAAATAAATAGTAATAATAATGGAACAAGTAATAATAATAATAAGCTAAAGGAAAATATAAGAAATAAACAAATAATGATAAAAAATAATAAAATAACAATAACAATAATGACAACAAACTCATAAAAAGGGGACAAATAATAATAATAAATGAATGAAGAATATGATAATAAATGACAACAATAATAAATGCCTAAAAAGAAGAAATAAATACATAATAGCAATAAAGAAACAAGGAATAATAATAACAAACTCAACAAAAATGATAAATAAATAAATGATAACAAAATAAATGAATAATAATAACAAACCCAGCAAAAGTGATAAGTAAATAAATGATAATAAAATGAATAAACAATAATAACAAACCCAATAATAACAATAATAAATAAATAAAGCATAAAAAACAAATAAACAGTAATAATAAACTCACTCAAAAATATATAAACTAACAAATAATAATGATAAATTTTCAAGTAATTATAAAACGATGAGATCTGCTCCGCAGCCCCGTTTCTCCTCAAGACCCTGTGTAAAGGGAATACTAACACCGCCCCTCCAAGTCGGGTTCGGACCTTGGGAACCATCCCGATATGGCCGTAATCCGACGTTGCTCTGGGCCGATAATTCGTCAAACCAGACTCGTTCCCATCGGGATTCGTTTTCGTTCTTTCACTGAAATTCACGTAAACTCGGCATACATTTGTACGGGGTTATTTCCATCTACGCCGTACCTTCAATACGGACCTTTGTCCGAACATAAAGTGGTCCATGAATGACCGACAAAATCTGAATGGAGCGAGATGGCTCTCGTCATCCCTGGACCCTTTGCATGGGAATATCAATAAGGCCTCCGTGGGCCACGCTTAGACCTCGGGTCCGTCCCGATCATGGTCATCGTCTGACTCATATCCTCGGCCTACAGCCCGCCCCCCTTTGAACACGTTTTTGGTTTTGGAGTCTAGTCCCGGGACTCTTCCCCGTTGCCCTCCGGCACCGGAAATATTAATGTTGCCCGCGCAAGCCTCGTTCGGACCGCGGGAGGCGCCCCCGGTATGGTCCTGACCCGATCTCGCACCGGGCCGATAAATTCACCAGTTTCCTACTACACTAACCGGGATTTAACCGAATGTCTTCAGTCCCTCGAAATAATAAACTTACCGTACCCCGGCACACATATGTTCCAGGTCCTCCCGCGACGATTACGATATTCTCAAGCCAGACACCCGTCCGAATATTAAACGGTCTCCCGAATGACCGATATGTTTCGAACGTTCGCTCCCCAAGACATAGGGCTTTCCAGCTGGTTCAGGGGATATTCCCCCGGTGCCCCTTGGCACCAGAAATATTAATGAGGCTCATGCGAGCCTGACTTCGACCGGGGGGGGCCCACCGTAGTATGGTCGCAGCTTGCTCTTGCACCGGGCCAACAGACTTACTGGTTTTTGACCGCTCCAACCGAGGTTTAGCCGAACGCTATCCGTTCTTCTGAATAATAAATCTACCGTACCTCGGCATACATGCATTCCGGTTTTCCTGCGACAATCACGATTTTCTCGAGCCGGACATTCGTCCGAATATTAAATAGTCAGCACATGAGCGACATGATCTCTAACGCTTTCTTCATGCCCTCATAAGTTCCTGGCCATAAGGCCTTGATTCTCGGCGATTAATCAAGGGTGTTCCCTCGTATGAGGGATGTAAATGATGTCGTGACCTTTACGGCGTGGCGGGTTTTGGTCCCGACCCGAACCACACAATTGTCTGACTGAGTCAGATCGAGCGCACCATGGGCTCTTCGGAGCCTGAATAAATTTGTCACTCCATGACTGGCACGCCCACGCACTTAATAAACCAATAAACGAACCACCATAACCAATCGATCAGAAAGTGCATCCACAGGGGGTCGCGGTCTTCCACCGGGACCTCTTCTGCGCGTTCCGACGCTTACGGTCCGGCAGAAGTGCCGATGTGACCTGTTGAAGGAGGTGGCGGAGCCTGATGGCGTGGCCTCCTGAAGTGAGACTGGGGCTGGTTCAAATCGTCAGACTGGGTGTCTGGATGGTGTCCGGTGGTGTAACACACGAACACTCTAACCGCATCATTGATAAATCGGTTGTCCGCTTCCTTCACCGATGTCGCTCGGGGCGGACAGGCGTCCCTAGTCTGTCAAAGACCGAGATGCATTGCGGAGGGGGCTCACTCCCGATGTTAACCTGGGGAGAACCCTGGACAGGTTGCTGGATGGCCCGGGGATGGGCTCGCCTTTGCCTCCGCGTGCTTGAGCGGGGGACATTGGACGACTGGGCGTCGTTAGACGATGCTGCTGCGAGACCCGTCGCATCCTGTCTGATGCCGCGTCTGAGTGCTCGCAGGGGGTTGATAATACGCGCCCTCCGAACAGCTTGAGCTTCTTCTGGGGTGACCCAGATTCTTCTCAGGTCCGATTACTGGTCTCCCTTGTCGCCGCTTTTTCATCGAGTCATCTTGGGAGGCCGTGTGCCTAGCTGCGGTGGGTGCCCCCGGGCTGCCGCCGAGGAACCTGCTACTTTGGGCTTCGCTCCATCCTCTCATGTTTGACGCAAGAGGTCAAAATGATTGGAAGTGGGGATGGTAGGAACGGTCTGTTCTTGGGGTATAATTGGCTCACCCCCATCGAGACGGATCCGCAAGTCGCCGAAAAGGACCGTCTTGCCAGAGTTGCTGGTTGTAGCAGTGAGTCGCCTGCCTCTACGGCCATGGGAACGCTTCTTCTGAGGAGCCGAGGAAGACTCCGCCCCAAGATGGTAGATTGAGAAAACATGGCCCGGAACGACCGGCAAGATGAAGCCGTCGGTCCGAAGTGCTGAAATCGGTCCCTGGGGTAAGTAACCCGCATCGGGAGTCGATAGCTGGGTGACTCGGGTGTAAGCCTTCGCCCGCGCCAATAAGAGTGTCACCGAGGCTCGAGATAACACTCTTGCACCGGGAGGCGATGCCGTTGGAAGTGCCGGGGTGTCGACGCCCCTTGGTCGAGGACTGGTGGTGGGCGCCGGCGTAGTCTGGGCTCGGGTCAGAATGCCCGAGGAAGGTGCTGAGAAGAGCTGCCATCTTGGTGGAAGACCCACGGGGAGAGCCGGCTTGACTGGAGCGCGGGACCGGGGTCCCGAGTGCACTACTGGGGAGCAGTAAACTAGGGGCTGTGAGTCCGTGTTGAGTGTCGGCCTTGCCAGGATTCGGGGTGGAAGACCCGATGCAGATGCTGGGAAGCCGTAAGCCCTAGGCTGAAAGCCCGTGTTGGGTGCCGGCTTTACTGGGGCTCGGGGTTGAAGACCCGAGGCGGATGCTGAGAAGCCGTGGACCCGAGGCAGGGAGCCCGTGTCGGGTGCTGGCTTAGCTGCGGCTCGGGATTGAGGACCCGAGGAAGATGTTGGGAAGCCGTAGACCCGGGGCAGGGAGCCCGTGTCGGGTGCTGGCTTAGCTGCGGCTTGGGATTGAGGACCCGAGGAAGATGCTGGGAAGCCGTAGACCCGGGGTAGGGAGCCCGTGTCGGGTGCTGGCTTAGCTGCGGCTCAGGGTTGGAGACCCGAGGAAGATGCTGGGATGGTGACCGAAGTCCGGGGCGTGGGGCTCGTGTTGGAGATCGGACGAGGCTGGCCTCGGGAGCTAACGTTCACCCGGACCGACGTTGATCTGGGGGCCCTGTAGGGGCCTGCAGTGACAGTCCGGCGCTCGGCACTCGGGCGGGACACTGGAGCTGGAGGCGCGCATGGCGCATTGGCCGCAGGGGCCACCGGAGAGACTGGAGTTGGCTGAGAAGCAGCCACAGGGATCACACCCAGAAAGTAGGGCTATCCGATAACCGGGGCGAAGCTGCCGAAAGTGATCGGCGTCGCCAAGTAGCCCACCCGGGCGTGGGTGGCGATGACGTTGGGACCATAGGTGACGGCCGCCATAGTTGCCGGAGTGTTGAGTGTCGCGGAGGCGACAGTCGCTGACAGCCGCTGAGAGCGGCCCGACGATCGAAACGCGGATCGGAGGCTGCTAGAGAATGCGCACGAGTACCCTCCTCTGCCTCTCCTGCAAGGACAGGGAAAGGGCACCGGGCTTCAGGGCTGGCACATACTTTTCTTCAGCAAAAAGAAGGAAGGCGGGAGACGTCCCACCGGGCATGCCATCCTCTCTATTACACGCATTTTTTATGCCGGTTAATCGGGGTGAAGGAAGGAATACAGCGGGGAAGGAAAATACAGGAGTTTGATGTATCTCAGGTATCCTCCTTACGGGTGCATGCCTCTCACGGCGGTACCGGGCACTCTCCTTTTACGGAAAGTCGAAAGGGGTGGAATGGCACGGGAATGTCGGGCTAAGGGTTAACCGGATAGGGTGCGGGTGTGCCAGTCGATCTCTCGACAATCACTCATGGAACCAAGGTTTGATCGGGAAAGCGCCACCAGGGCGCGGCACATGGGCTCAGGCGATCGGGCTACACGTGGAGAGAAGGGGTTTCATGGGTGCGAGTGCGTAGGCGATTGCAGGAATCATGTACATGACGTCTTTCCCCACCGGCCGCAAGCAACCGGTGTTTATTTACATCGGATTGAATCCGAATACCTTCGTTCCATGCTGAAGAAAAGTTTGTATATGTGTCTGAAGCCATGGGTGTAGGGCCGGGCGCATTTAGCAGCTAGGGGTACGTGTTAGACTGAGGGGGTGTTTGTTGGGGGTGGAGTGTTAGGCACGGATGCCGAAGGATATAGATAGGAGATTGAAGGCCGGGATGCGGGTGCGAGGGCACTCGTCCAATCGGCGGTGTTGTGCTGAGACGCATATTTCTTTATGGGAAAGCCGTAATGGCCAAAGTACAACTGGCGCATGCCACGGGACAATTCCGACGTGCTAGTCGGTCCCCGGGCCGATGCGTGATGAATACACACATGTGCATTTTACAGAGGGGTCCTCCCGTGGCGTGGGCCACGGCCGTGGTGCCAAATGGGGGCCTACAACTGGATAACTGAGGGGATCCGTCGATCCGGCATCTGGACGAGGGTTGGACGCGGCTCGAGTTGAGCGGTCGGACATGGCCTCGTGACTGTGAGTGAGCATGACGTCATGGCACGCGAGTGGTTGCAACCGACGGGCGTGCGAGGAGAAATCTCGGTATGAGGGGACGTCCGCCCATATCACAACGTCTCACACACGGTGGGTGTCGACTTGTGTGTGACGACTACCTACGGCGTGAGGGGAGCTCGAACGACATACCCCCGGTGTAGTAGACCGCTGAACAAGTCACCCACACACAATTCTCCTTTGCTCTGCGCTCGAAGTCTTGTGCTTGCCGGGTGCCGGACGATCTTGCGTATTGCTGGATGCTTTGTATTAGATTGATGCCGCACCCCTTGAGATCCTAAGTGGTATTTATAGGGGAAGATGAATGGTCACAAGGGGTTTACGCGGACCAGCCAGGGGGGGTGAGCTGGTCCGCGTAAACCCAATGGAATAGTGCTTGGGTTACGGGCTGAGAGAGAGGGAAAGGGGTTTACGCGGACCAGCCAGGGGGCCCTGGCTGGTCCGCCTAAACCCCCAAGGGTTTAGGCGGCTGGTTTTTTTCTTTTTAAAAAATATTTTTTTTTTGGTTTGAATTGGGGGTTTAGGCGGGTTCGCAAGGAGAGAGAGGGGGGCTGGTCCCCACCCTATAAAATGTGATTTTTGGCCATTTTTTCTTCCTAATTTAACTAAGAAAGAAAAGGACAAGTGGGTGAAGGATACGTGGCGGCTTGTGGAGACTTGTGCGCGTTGACTTGAGGACGACCCGTCGTGATGTCGCTTTGCGCTTCCACATCCGCGCTTTGATCCCTCGAACTGGTACAACACACGAACCGCATCGTAGGGCCATAATTGAGCGAACCGGGGCTGAGTGGGGTCGTGGGACCACCGAGCTGGAGAGGGGGGCGTGGCCCCCCCGGGGGCTCGGCCACGCCCAGGGGCGAACTGGCTCCGGGCCGGCCATAACCCCGGGGGATGGCCCTCGGAGGTCTTCTTGTGTTGCCTGGGGACGTCCTTTGATGGACTTTGAACTTTGGAAGGCTGGCATGGCCTCTATTCTTTGCGTTGGAGTAGCCGCTCGCGAGGTGTTCGGGCAAATGCCCAACACACCCCGGGTTGCCGAACGAGCCCCGTAAGTGGCCGACGGGCCTTGGATTTGGCCTAAGGCAAAGGGTAGAAGTCTGTAGGGGTTAGGAGGAGGTATTTTGGGGCCCACGGGCCTTGCCTCGTGTTGCATGCCGCATTGTACAGCGGGTTGACAGGGTAGCCTTGGGTTGGCCCTAGAGCTAAGTTTAGTGGCTTGTTGCCACGTGTCTGAGGGTCGGGGGTGACCCCGACTTGCTGGGGGGTCGTTGTTGGACCCAACTGGTATACTGGAACCACGGGCTGGCCCGTGGTCTTGTGTAGAAGGGTTGAAATATACGCACCCACAAGGTGTTCGGAAAAATGCCGAACACACGTGTGTGAGCCGTACGTACATACTACGGGCCTCCAAAGCCTGTGGTTGACTTGCTCGGGTCTCCCCTTGACCTTGGAGGGTTAAATGAAGAGTCTTGGACTGGGCACGCAACTCTTTTGCTGGCTGCCACGTGGCGTGGCTTAACGTTGGGGCGCCCTCGGGTGATCTCGGGCGGCCATATAGGACGCGGGCAAAGCCCGTATGAGAGTGGTCGGGATTGACCCCGAATACTTGTTTGTGCCGCCGCGCGTCACGGTGAATTGATCGGGACCCTTGTGGGGACCTTTAGGGTGTAGAAAGTGCTAGGTAGCCCGTGCCTTGAAGGTGTTCGGGGAAATGCCCGAACCGTTATTCCTTGTCGTTTTGGCTGGGAAATTGTCTGGGTACAACAGTGGCCTAAAACGATCCCTTCTCTTACCATGAAGTGGCTCTTCTCCCAGCTCAACACTAGATTCGACTCAATGCACCTTTTCAATACCCGAGTTAAATTTCCCAAACAATCTTCAAACGAATCACCAAACACTGAAAAGTCATCCATAAAAACTTCCAAGTATTCTCCCACCATTTCAGAGAAAATGGACATCATGCATGGAATGTGGCAAGGGCGTTACACAACCCAAATGGCATTCTTGTAAAAGTAAATGTGCCATAGGGGGACGTGAATGTTGTCTTCTCTTGATCTTCCGGGTAAATAGTAATCTAGTTGTACCCGGAATAGCCATTCAAAAAGCAATAGTACTTCTGTCCTGCCAGTCTCTCTAAAATTTGATCTATGAATGGTAGTGAAAAATGATCTTTCTTTGAAACTGAATTTAATTTTCTGTAATCAATACAGATTCTCCACCCTGTTGATAATCGTGTGGGCACTTCATCTCCTTTCTCATTTGTTACAACTATTAGCCTTGACTTCTTGGGAACAACTTGAGTTGGGCTGACCCACTTGTCAGAAATGAGATATATGATCTCGGCATCCAACCATTTGACAACTTCTTTCTTTACTACCTCCTTCATATTTGGGTTCAGCCGACGCTGCATCTCTCTGCTTGGCTTGGCATTTTCCTCTAAGTAAATATAGTGCATACAAACATCCGGACTAATCCCTTTAAATCTACAACAGACCAGCCTATTGCCCCCCTATGCTCCTTAAGAATATTTAAGAGTTGGGATTCCTGAGCAGAAGTGAGATTGGAGGCTATGATGACAGGTAGAGTGTGGTTAGGTCCCAGGTATGCATATTTAAGGGAATCCGGGAGAGGCTTGAGTTCTAGAGCGGGAGGATGTTCCAATGATGGTAGGATTGGTTCGAATTGAAGTGCAGGAAGTGGCTCTACCCTAGACCAGGGTGCTGAAAGAGAGGAGAATCCTGAAGCATGCTACCCTCTTCTAGGGTGTCCTCAATGTTATCAGGAATCGCATCCTCAAAGATATCAATAACATTGCATTCCTCTCCTTGATCCGGATATTGAGATGCCTTAAAAACATTCAAAGCAACCTTCTCTCCTCCAAATAATATATTCATCATTCCCGTGGCACAATTTATATTGGCCTTTGCCGTAGCTAAAAATGGGCGTCCCAAAATGATAGGTGTGTGCTTTAGATCTTGGGACGAAGCCATATCTAAAATGAGAAAATCCACTAGGAAATAGCATTCATGCACTTTGATAATAACATCTTCCAACAAACCCCTTGGTGTTTTAACCGACCTATCCGCCAATTGAAGGATTATTGAAGTGTGTTTTAATTCTCCCAGATCAAACTGCTCATAGATAAAGGTGGGCAAAAGATTCACGCTAGCACCTAAGTCTAGCAATGCTCGATCAAAAGTGACTCCACCTATATCACATGAGATTAGCGGGGCTCCGGGGTCCTTCAATTTTTTTGGCAAATGATTCATCAAAACAGCACTCACATCCTCTGACAAACGGATCTTTTGAGTCACCGTCCTTGGCTCCCTCTTTGGAGTACAAAGCTCTTTCAAAAACTTCACATATGTCAGCACATGCTTGATTGCATCCAAAAGTGGAATATTGATATTTACTTATTTAAACAATTCCACTAATTCTTCATGTTGCACCGGTGGTTTCTTGTGAGCTTTTGGCTTCAATGCATCAGGGAATGGGACCTTAGGAATATACTCTCGAGATCCTTCATCAACCTTTGCTTTCCCTTTGTCCAACTTGTTTTCTCCCCCTCTTGCCTCTTCTTTTCTTGCATAATTACCGGCTCCTCATCTTCACTATCACTCTCCTCGTGGGCATCTTGGCCTGAACTACTACCCACATCCCTAGCCTGATAAGGGTCATTTAGAATTTTCCCGCTCCTAAGGGTTGAGATAGCTTTGGCATTCTCAAACTGAGGACCTATAGGAGGGGGTGGCTGAGGTTGATTGGGATGATTGGGTTGAGGAAAAATGGGAGCTCTTTGAGGGAAGCCTGGAGGTTGTTGATTGCGGGGGTTGGCTACTGGTTGGCTAGGGAGTTGGCCTACCTCTCTTCTCATGTTATTGGCAGCAAGTTGCCCTATCTGGTTCTCCAACTTGGAAATGGATTATGCTTGGGTAATGATGAGTTGTTGGAGTTGTTCAAACTTGTCATCAAAAGTGGGCTGAGTAGGAGGTGGTTGATAATGTGGTTGATGTGAACGAGGTGTAGGAAATTGCTGATATTGGCCTTGAGAAAATTGAGCTTGAAGGTACGGGGCCTGAGTTTGATGGAAAAGTGGTTGTTGAAGCTGCTGATGAAAGGGAGACTGATAAGAAAGGTTTTGGTTTAACTGACTTGGCATAGAAAAGGATTGTTTTGGGTTTGAATGGTGTGAGGGATGAGATTGGGTGAATGGGCCTTGGTTAGATTTCCAAGAAAAATTGGGATGATTTCTCCGGCCAGGGTTGTAAGTGGTTGAATAAGGATCGTATGTGGGTTTATAGACACCTTGAGTAGCAAAGATTTGTTCTTGGATGAATTGGGGAAGTTGGGCTGCTGTGGGACACTCAATCACGGAATGACTAGGGCTTGAACAAAGAGCACAAATCTCTTCATTAGTGGGAGTTGAAAATGATTGGGGTTGGGAGATAGAAGGTACAAAAGATTCCTGCTTATTCATAGATAACAACTGGTCTAACTTTTGGGCGACCAAATCAACCTTTTCCATCTTCTACGCCAACAAATCCATTTTATTGAACCTTTGGGTTATTGCATTGATATCCATCTTGTTTTCACACTCACCTTGGCTCTTAGCTTCATAAAGCCCACCTCTCTTAGAAGGCCGAATCATTCTTTCATATGATGACATCGAGGCATGACTTATAGAATTTTCACTAAGCATTTCAAATAAATCATAAGCCTCATCCTCACTTTTACTCATGAATGCTCCCCCACATGATGCATCCACCATCTGTCTATAATTCTCCGTCAAACCCTCATAGAATGCTTGTACAATTTGCCATCTTGATAACCCATGGTGGGGACATTTCCTCAATAAATCTTTTAGTCTATCCCACGCTTCATGGATATGTTCCCCTGGGTTTTGTGTGAATCCAATAATTGCTCTTCTCATGGTATTGTTTCGCCTTATGGGATAGAACTTCTTCAAAAATTCTTTTTACATTTCTGCCCATGTATCAATGATCCTACCCAAGGCTCTTAACCAATATTTGGCTTTATCCTTGAGAGAGAATGGGAAGAGAGTTAGCCTAAGAGCATCATCAGAGAAATTCTGGATTTTAACAGTTGAGCAGATCTGAAGGAACTCATCAAGATGTTTGTAAGGGTCTTCATTGGGATTTCCATAGAAAGATGGCAACATTTGGATGGTACTAGACTTGATTTCATAATGAACCGCCTGGTTCTGAGGTGCTTGGACATAGAAGGACGGTTGGTATTGATTGGGTAAGAAATAGTCCTTCATTTGCTTTGGAGGATTGGGAATTTTGGCCATTAGATTTTGGTGGTGAGGTCCTTGATTTTCGGCCATGAGATCTTGTTGGAGATCGTTCCCTGGATATAAGACTCTCTCAATTTCTTAAATGGCTCCTAGTAGGTTTGGATGTTGAGATCTTCTACCTTGCATGAACTAGGACAAAGAGAGAGATGAAAGATATTTTTTTATGATGATTTTTGTTTGTTTGTTTATTTTTTTTATTTTTTTTATTTTGATACAAACTAGGACGAAGAGAGAGAAGAGGAGATTTTTTTTTTTGATTTTTTTTTGTTTTGATATATTTTTTTTATGCAATCACAAACAAGTTGTCACACAAATTACCTAATGACCTAGATGTGACCTAGACCTACATATTGGGTTTCACAAAATGGCTAAAGTGTAACTTGAGTTCACCCTCAATATTTTCACCGACCAGGTAAGGGGTGGGGTAGTAGGAGGCTCCCCTTGCTTTCGCAAGGTCTTAATTAAAAACTACTAGTCCGCTTAAGGCGTTTGCCGTTCGACCGTCTTGCCTTAGGCACCGGTTTCCACAAGAGGGTAAGTCTAAATAACACAAGAACCACAGTGTGAACCTAGGGCCAACGTCTACTGGATTTTTTTTAAGGTCTAGGTGATGCAAAGATGTAAGGGAATTGTGATTTGTGGGCTAAGGAAGGGTGATGAAATCCCCACCTTATCTTACTTATGGGTGTTGCCCTTAAGATACTTTAAAATGATATGCAACAAAGTAAGTTCAAACAAGGGGTTCTATGCAAACATGGAATTGCATGAGCATGTTATTGGAAAAGTTAGAGTATTCACCTTGCCTCCCGCAATCTTCAACAATACAATTAACAATAATTAAAGAACAAAGAAAAATAAATACTATCCTAAATGATGTATGACCTAAAACATGAAAGTGTGATTTCTACTCTTGGAATAAAGACTTTTATCGAGTTCAAGTGAAGAGTTTTTTTTTTTTTTTGTGAACCTATCTAACCACAATATGTAAAAATATTAAGGAAATGACACAAAATGAGAGGAATAAGTATGAAGACTTACTTGATGCGCAATCCCTCGTTCTTTTTTTTTGAAATGAATGACAAAATCAAAAAATGAAAGAAAGAAGGGTTAATTACCCCTATACCCTTGAAAAATTATCCAATTACCCCTATACCCCTACCTTTATTGTATTTACCGTAATACCCCTAAAATCCTTAAAAAATAGCCATTGTGCCCTTCCACAGGGGTATAGGGGTAATTTTCTATTTTAAGGATTCTTAAGGATAGGGGCACAGTGGCTATTTTTTTAGGATTTTAGGGGTATTACGGTAAATACAATAAAGGTAGGGGTATAGGGGTAATTGGACAATTTTTCAAGGGTATAGGGGCAATTAACCCAAGAAAGAAAGGTAAACGTACCTCTGATTTTTTTTGAATTTTTCTTTCTGTAAAAAAAAAAAAAAGAGAGAGCTTTATTAGTGCACTATAAACATAAGGAAAATAAAGGTCTTAAATCAAAAATCATCATTCCTCCTCGATAACGGCGCCAAAAATTGATCACGCAAAAGTTCGTCGTTTAAAACATACGTATCAATTTTAAAAATTCCAACTCGCACTATATGAAAGAAAGACGTAATATGGTGGCGAGAAGGGTCGAATCCACAGGGAAGAAGAGAGTTTTTAGAGTTAAAAACTTTGGACTCCTTTGGAAAATACTTGTGATTTTACTTTACTTAAAGAAAATAATGAAATGATGAACGAGCCAAACACTTAATTAAAAACACTTATGACTATGAGCCTATGTTTTAGAAAATAGTTGCATAAAGTGGAGAAGAAGAGGTAGAAGAAGGAGGAAGAGAGGAAAGATGAACAAGATCTAGATAAAATGAACACTTCTTTCATTAACATAAAGAAACAAGCATATGAAATGCAAGATAAGCTTACAATGAAGATGTGACGAGATTACAATGAAGTAAAATGAAACTAAAGTAATAACAAAAAGAGGAGCCTGAGTGTGAAGATGGTAGTAGCAATGGTGATGACGTCATCGTCTTCTCCTCACCGAGCCTTAGAGAGGATCGCTCCGTCTTGAAAGAGATCACCGTGGAAAGAGATGGATGAAGAAGCCGTCGTCGTCCACATCACGAGCCTTGGAATGTCGCCCGCCTTGATATGCACACCGCCATGAAAGGAGAGTTGTGGAGGATAAACTTTGGAGAGAAATATAGAGAGGAATGTGGAAGGGTTTGTGTGAGGATGCAGAAGGAAGAAGATGAGAGAGTAAAATAGTGGAAAAATAAATATAACTCGTAAACTAAGAAGAATTGGAGGAAGTGATAGAAGAAGAAAATATAGATCTACAAGAGAGGAAGAATATTAATGAAGAACTTAGAGAGAAAAGAAGAGGGTAAGGGCTTCAAAATTGAGGAACAACAGAGGATAGAACCTCGGATGAACAGTACAATTACAGGACAGCAAGTTGAAAAATAGGAAATAACTTTCAAACCAGAACGAATTAGAGGATGATGTAGAAGAAGAAGTTGTATCACAATTAAAAACAAAGAACTTTCATGAAGACAGTAAGAGAAGAAAATGACTAGAAGGGGGAGAAATAAGAGGAAGAACAGAGAGAAACACTGCTTCACAGATGAACATGATAGCACAGTGAAACACACGAAATAGAATGAAAATTAGATGGAACTAGAAGATGCTACAGAAGAAGAAGTTGTAGAGAATAAAAAAATGAAGAACTTTTATGAAGACAACAAGAGGAGAAAATGAACTTACGTGAGAGAAACCGGAGACCTAAGGTTGGGAGAGAAAGAGTGAAAGATTACCAAAAAAAGAACTCCCTTTCTCCTCCTTATCACGAGCTATTTATAGGGAAAGTTGGGTAGATGGAGGGTGGAGATTGTATCAAAAGGAGATGGATGGCTGGGATTTAGATAGAATATGATGCATGGGGAAGAGGAAAAGTAGGTGGGCACCCCATTTCCCAAGGCTCATCATGTCTCTCCTTTATTTCAAACTTTGAATTCAATTTTCCCTCCAACCAAAATATGTGTTTCTTTTTCTCAATTTTAAACTTTTGAAATTTCTTTTCCCTCCAACCAAAATATGTACTTTTGACTTGGTCAAAGTGGCGGTGACAGTTTTGCCCCCGACTTCTTTTGCAATTACCTTCGGTGTCTTGCACACACATAATTACAATTTAGTCCATAAAAATTATCATAATGTGCATATAAATCTCAAATGCTCATGGTTATGCAATGGAGAATTAATGCTCATGGCTCTCAACTTCAGTTTATTAAATAAAATCACCAAATTAATCAATTTGCGTGAAAGCTCTAATTTAAATACGGAGTTGAGGTTAACTATGAAATATGCATAATTACCTAATTATTTGCACATAAAATGGTGTACATGCGATGAATTACCATCAAAAATGGACACTTATCATTAACCTCTCGCAAAAATAGCTCCCACTGAATGCTCTCGTGTAAGTCCGTTCTAAATTGCGAGAGGGTGACAGAGGCATCCACTACGACATGACTCCGAAGGAAGAATTCGTCAAATTTGACGATGTATCCATCTACGGACTTCCCATCTTGGGTGAGTTTCTGCCATTGGTCTAAAAGTCGCTGATGATAGGAGGGTGTCAGATACTTCTCCCTTAGTTTCTCCTTCATTTCTTCCACGTGTGTATGCGCTCCTCTTGTCTCCTTGCTAGGAGGTTCTCAACATTGCACCAGTAGGTCTTGGCTTGACCTAGGAGCTTCATCTTGGCAAACCTCACCCTTGTAGCAGGGGTCATGCGGTAATGCCAATCAAAATATTAGCCCAACCCGGTCTCCCAATCAAGGTATGTGGCGGGATTTAGAGACCCATCAAAACTGGGAGCGTCTATCTTGACGTTCCTCAGGATGATCTTCTCATCTTCATGGTCCCTTCCTATAGGCGCACGATCATCTTGCTCTCTACCCCGAGGAGCCTGATTCCTGTGGGCTCGGTCTCTCTCTTCTCTATGGTTGGCGATGGGATCTCCGCGACCATTCAACTTTCCTTCCTCTCCCCTTACATGATCATCTAAGGCTCGGACCCTATCATCTAGCTCTACTCTCAATTGGCCTATAGATGCTTCAAATTAGGCCGTAAGATTCTGCTCGAGCTGGGCTAACATGACATTCACGCTATCCTGAGCCATGGGTGGTTGTAGTGTTGAAATGCGCTCTAAACAGCTCGATGAATTCCTAGACCAATGTTGCATGCACGAGCTCGGACCTAATTGATGCAATATTGAGACCGAAGATTAGCAAGGTGTAGACCTATTTATTGGCAAATACTCAAAGGGTCACTTTGATTTGCGAAGGGACTGGCTAGGTAGAGTTGCTCGCCCGTAGGCGAAGTAGTTGTAGAACTACCTCCTGACAATTACGGTGCCCTAATGTGGCAGTTCTAAGGCTTAATGATAGGGTCATACAAGCTCTCTCTTTCTCCATCCACAGCGATGCACTCAGGAGATAAGTTGTATGGATATGGCTCTCTCTCACTTCGTTGCGCGGCAATTGATAAACATACTAAATGAGCAAGTGAGTGGAGCACGCACCAAGCTAGACTGCAAAGTCTAGCTCTGACCAGAGACGAAGGCAAGCGGGGATGTGCGTGTCCACACAACGTCAACGAAGTTTGAATGGTTACAACAAATTCACTCCATGCCGGGAGGGTTCAATTATTACAAAACCACTTAATTATATTTCCCGCGTAGGGGAACAAATCAATTCAGAATTTCTCCACGCTGGGGGACGCAGTGTCACTCCGCTCCGTAAATCTCGGACTATCCGTCGACGACCATGCGACCCTGGCGCTGGTCGAGCCGTCGTAGTGGACTCGGGTGCCACAATTAACAATTCATTCAAATGATAGTTATATATATATATATATAAACATGGCAGCAGCAGCGTGTCTCACGCGGGTGAGGTGGTTTCAACAAAAACGGTCAGCGTCACGCAGGCGGGTCAGCGCCCGAGGCACGGGCGACGGGGGCGGGCGGCCACCCGGGCGAGGGCGGGTGGCCACGGGGGAGGCACGAGCGGTGGGGCGGGCGCACGCGGGCGGCAGGGCGGGCGCAGACGGCGAGGCGGGCTCTGCTGGTTTGTCAATGCGGGCACACGGGTGCACGAGGGCGGCGGGGCAGGTCGCACACGGGCGACGGCCACACACGGGGACTGGCGAGCCCAGGTGGGGCGGGAGCACGCGGGCGCTGGCAAGATCAAGCCCGGCGGGCACACGCGGGCGCTGGCGGAGCGACGAAGGCGGAGCGGCGAAGGCGGGGCTGCGGCGTGGGCCACAGGTGGGCGAGGGCGAGCACCGGCGGGCATGCTGGCGAGCCAAGGCGGCGCGGGCGAGCGCTAGTCAACGCGGGCAGGCGGGCGACGAGGCATTGGCGGCGTGGGCCGCAGGTGGAGGTAGGAAGGCAACTCGCAGCAACTGTGGAGAAGGCCGTTGCGGCCGTGGGGAAGTCTGAAGGGGCACGGGTGACGATGCCCCCCCTCCCCCCCCCCCCCCCCCCCCCCGAACCCTTTTTTTTCTTCTCTCTCTCTCTCTCTCTCTCAGCCGAGAGAAGCAGATCTTCTGTGTCTATTTTTTTTCTTCTTCTTTCTCAGCCGAGAGAAGCAGATCCCTTCTGCTTCTTTTTTTTTCTCTTATGTACCGATGTTGTGGAGGGGAAACGACATCAGAGATGCCGTTGTTGGGCTCTGATACCAAATTTGACGCGGGCGGTGACGTGGAAGCGATCGTCGGCACTCCGATAACATGAACGGGACGGTGGGTAGCACGGGAAGGGGATAGGTACTGCCTCGCGCAGCTCGGCCTCTCACCGGAGGGTCTCTCACCGGGCAATCACTCAAAGCTCACGGGGAGTTTAGAGGGAAGGGAAACAACAAGAGAAAAAAACTCATACGTGCATAACTTTCTTCTTTCATTCCATGAAAAAGATGATACAACTAGCCTCCTTATATAAGGGTGGGCTAAATTACACCATGAGAAAAATACCCCTAGACAATTCAACTAAGGTCACACATATCCTTTGACTATTGGCCTAATAAGACAAAAGCCCATTAAAGGACTAATGACCTAATGGGCCTAAAAGATAAAGGCCTAATAAGCTAAATAGTGAATGGCCCAATACAACCATAATGGGCTAAAAGACACTAAATCATACACATATAGCCCATGCCAATACACACAATACAATCAAATGGGCTGAAATAAAATACATAGAAAATAGAAATGGGCCTCAGGATGCGTGTCTCCTAGTCACAAGTTCGGTGGTGTCGGGGCGGTGCGGCGTCGACTCTGTGTGACTGGTCTGGTGTCCCCACCAAGCGGTATTTGCCGATCAAACAGGGCCTATAATAACCTCATTCTTACTCTATTCTAGGAAGCTCCAATTTAAAGGTTTTGCGGTAAAGGTAAAAACAAAAAAAAAGGTTTACAGACTTCTAAGCAAGGTTAATTGGATCAATGTAACGCACCGTGTCGAATCCGCCGAGTATGATCGGGAATGATACGATAATGTACCAGACCGAGAACAAAGTGTTTTTTTTGCAAGAAAATAAGTTTGTTTAATGAAAACTTAATTATTTTTAAGGATTAAATTTAAACTTCTCATCGTCACTATTTGACCACCTACAATCTTCCTCGCCACTACCATCTTGGCTTCCGAAGATGATCCGCTCATTACGTTTCTTCTCCTTCTTCTGCAATGCCTCAACCTTCTATTCTCACAAGTGTCTAGCCATTGCAATTTTAACATCTCGACACATATGGACAATTGGACAACCTCTAAGTATTTAACACCTGACCCTCCTGTCAAATATTTCTAAAAGTGGGAGATAATGCCTCCTTTGTGTTCTTTGCGACAATAGTTGCAATACCACCAATGTCGGTTGTCCTTCTAAATAACTCCATATTGTTATCCAATGTCACTAAGTTGCGCTCTAGGAAGCATCTATTACACAACATGCGACATAAAGGCTAGAATATTGAAAAGGAACGTGATAACTATATGTGATCTATCATTGAATATAAAAATATAGTACACATGAACCATCTAAATAAAATAGTTGTCCAAGTAAATTTACATAATTTCAATCATCCATAAATATCTTATTTAAGTTCATACTACATAATTCATTCATCAAGCATATATATATAGCTAACGAACATCAAAAATACCATGAGAAATTACCCTCAAAGTGCCAAAAATGGTCATGTGAAATTTTGTCACCGTAGCTCGCCTTCAAATTGGTCACCTCACAGCCTAAATTCTTGAAATGTTGTAAGCAAGAATCAACAAGTGAGAAGAGACAAACGAGGGAAAAGTTGAATCCATTAGCTCAAATCGTCAATTTCAAAAAACATAAATAAAATTAAATATGTCAATTTTAAACCATGGCCATCGTCGGCTACCATGGCAACTCGTGGGCCGCGTTGTGCACCACTAACCACTATTCACCATGCGGTGATTCCATCATCCTCAGTGGTTCAACCGGACAAACAAGGTAGGGGCGCATACGGTGGATCTGTGCTAGCGGATCACCCTCTTTGGTGGCCTACTGCTGCACTGGCAACTAGTGGGCCGTGGTTGATCTAATCGATTTTCTATGTAAGGGACCACCCGGAGACAGTCGCCCTCTGGGAAGGCGTAGCCAGAAGCCGATGGCCAGCGGCCGCCTCCTCTACCAAGATCTGGCGCCAAGGAGGCTAGATCGACAGCCCCTCTACAGAAAGCCAGGTGATGCTCCGTCCTCCGATCGGATTCGACAGCTGAGGGTGGATTGGCTGGGCCCCCGAAGCTGTCGATTCGCCATCCTCTAGCCAAATTTGATCCTGAGGAGGGTAGATTGGCTAGTCCCCTCAACTTTTAGCCATCGATCCTCCATCCTTCGGTCAGATCTTGAGCCCAGCAGGGCAGATCAGCCGGCCCCCTTCTCATAAAAGCTCCCGATCCACCATCCACCTGCCAGATCCTGCACCGACGAGGGTGGATTGGGTGGCATCCTCCGCAAAAAAGTTGTCGATCTTACTATCCTCCAACTGGATCTACCACTGAGGAGTCCATATGAAAAATAAAAATAAAAATGAACAAACTTATTTGTAGAATGTTGATTCAATCACCAAAGGTCGTCTGACCACTATCGAAGTGCCCCCCACCCTCGTCAGAGGTCATCCGAAGCGTCATAATATGTCTAACCCTCAACACTCTCACCTCGCCCTCGCTCTCGCACATTTGAACGCTAGATCCGATAATGGATTGTGCTTATCAGGCACGTGCGATCAACTAAGGCATGCGCGATCTAGGCTATCTAATAACTAATTGCTCCTGTGCCGACGTGTAGGCTTGCTGGTTCCATGCTAGCATGATCTGTCACAACAGGTACGTCGCGATCCGTTACGGTCTGGCAAACTTTGCTTCCAAGGCATATGATTCATCTCAAAAAATAACTTTGCTGAAACATGTGGACAACCAAAGGTACTTCCAATCGTGATAGGCCGACTCGCACTCGTATCGTACCAGTGTGAGTCAATCGCCCCGTACTATAGTTGGGAAAACCTTAGTCGATATGTCACTAGTACAATACGAGCCACTGTGGTGAGGGAGGAGGCCACCGGAGGAGGGGGAGGCCAAAGAAAAGGGAGGTGGGGCAAGCCGCGATGGTGAGGGCCAAGTCGAGGGGAGGCTAGAAAGAAACACAAGGGCCGGGTCAGACCAGTATGGTAGGGTATCATACCATACTACCAGTGAACCGGGTCACCTTGAACGAGTTGTACGGTGAACTTTGCTCCCAATAGAAGCTATTGTAAATCCAACATCCATGTGTCACAACATTTTTTTTAACCCCCACAATCTACTGTATTTAGGGATTAGTCCCTCCATTCTAAAATTTATGTCACCCCCCTACAATTACCTATTCATTTGATGGACACTCTTTTTTTGGTGGGGGCGGATGGGTCCTAAAAGTTTGAAGGGCTTATTCCTAATTTTATGAAATGTTTCACCAAATAACTTGAGATTGTGAAGACTTCTAAATAAATATCAGTTTTGGAGGGGTTAATTCCGTAGATATGAGAGATTATACGGGTTGAAAAATGGAAAAAAAATCTCTTTTTTTGCCTTTGCACATTTCGCTTCATCTTGTCTTTGTTACTGTTGCACAATTGCCCTTTTTGCTGGATTTCCAAGTATTTGTTCTCTCACATTGATGAACTTTGGAGAAAAATTCAAGCCAAGGATAATGACCTTTCTCTTCGCATTTAGAGGCAAAACCCACAGATATTGGTAGACTTCTTTGACGAGTACTGGGATCTAGCACACAGACTTGAGAATTCTCACCATTATTGAGATTACTGTAGGGCAGATCACTTCTATATGAAGGATCGTTTTTGTTTGTTTTTTTGGGTCAAATCCGCAGTGGCGAGAACGTCGTGACACTGGACTGTCCCTTCTATTTCCTTGGCGGCCGTTAAGTATTTTGTCATACAAAGTAAACAACAAAAAATAATAATCTAGGCTGATATAAACTATGTTTCAAATTCATGTGTCTTCTTTCAGTCCTATCCTGGATATCTATGAACACCTTCGTTTTATATATCTAGAGGATCCACTCAACTTAATACCTAGATTTTGATGAGTTAGAGTTCGGACTTTGAATATTATATCAAAATCAAGTTTACCCATTGGATCCTCCGTTCTGACATAATTTGCTCCGCTTGGTCAATTGTGTCACTCGTACTATAACTATTCGGGATCGATACCAACATAGTGTTGAAACTTTGGTGCCAAATCAGATACCGGTGTAAAGAATTCCCATATCAGGCATATGTGGCCTTCCCTCTATACATGTAAAGAATTCCTTCAACTCGATGACCAAGTTGTAAGTAATAATAATGCAGGAAAACACTTACACTCATAACTTCATTTACTTGGAGGTGATGCATGATTTATCGTACAGAGTCAACAAAACTTCAAGTTATGTTTTAACTTCATGTATAGCCGAACCCCTGGTACTACTCGGGCAAAGATTTCATGTTTCTAGCATTCATTTACTTCGTGGCAGTACATAATGCGCCATAAAAAGTAAACAAAGCTGTGAGCTGAGGTAAACCAGAGTTTCATGCCTTTTACCATTCTGTCTAGGTTATTCATGCCTAATTTCCTTCCTTTTTCTCATTTCATCAAACAATCATTTCAGAGGTGAAAGACAATGGAGACTACAGAGTGAAAAAGGGATTTTTCTAGATGTAAACGGGTTGTTTGGAAAAGCCTAGCCAGATACATCAAACAAGTGAACACACACAGGTAATATGATCAGATCGGAAAATCTACAGAGAACCTTTACAAGGAGAATCAGAATAGATGTACACTTATTAAGATCAAGACCAAATAATGGTTTGAACTTGATGCATCGACTTACAACAGGCATGGGAACACATCATACAGACCACAACGCAGTGAAGTCTCGCCCTTGCTGGGATCACTGCATAGCAAGCATCAGTCGTCAGGTTACAAGAAGGATTCAAGAAATTTCAAGATTGCTAGGCCAGCAGCCCAAACATCATCATCCAGCACATGTTCCTCAGGAGAATGGCTAATACCGCCACGGCATCGAACAAATAGCATGCCAACCTGCTTGCCAGAGGAAAAACAAAAGGAAAAAGAGATGTAAAGGATAAATGCGGGGAAAAGTTGAAATGGTGGCCTCTATTAACAATTATGGGGGAAAGAATTATAACCTTTGTCAAATGGGACATTGCCATCGCGTCATGTCCTGCACCACTCATTAGTGCAGGTACTTGAACTTGAGCAAGGCCATACATTTGCCTCAGTGCAGAATGTGCTGCAGACTCAAGTTGCAAGATCAAATCTGGGTTGCAATGGGCCGCTTCTGCATTGTGCTGGAATCACAAGACTGCATTAGCCTGTTTATGTATCAAACATCATTCCAATACGATGATGAAAACTGTCAGACCTTTTTCTCAACAGTGCAAAGAACAGACCGATGATCACATATTACATTCATCCGTTTGGAGAATTCAAATATCACAGCTTCACGTGCTTTGTCATCCATTGCTCGTATATCCACAGTGAAGGTCACCTGGAAAAAGCTAAATAAATACTCAAAATGTATCCAAGACCAATATGGAGCATCAGCACATTTAGTTGAATGAACTAAAGAAATTGAAGTTGTTCAAAGATACGTTGTGGATCTTGCCTGGCCAGGAATGACATTACTTGCACCTGGCCAAGAGGAGATTTCTCCAACCGTACAGACCAACCCCGCAAAGGATTCCTCTGTAAATCCTCCACACTGCCCATCATACATTAGGAACTTTTCCGGATGTTTACAAAGACTTTCCAATGAGAGAATAAGTTCGGAAGATGCAGACATAGGATCCTGGCGCATGGACATTGGAACTGTTCCAGCATGCCCTTGTGAGCCTCTGACTGTAACCTGTAAAATCATGAAACACAACATTGATTCTATTGTACATGAGGTTCTGAAGGTTTACATTGTTCCTCAAGTTTAAAAGGCTCCAGATGGCACTAATATGCAATTCAAAATACATTAAAGAGCCTAGACAGCATAGTGCTTGGTACCTTTTCAATGCCCGATGCACAAAGCAGCACTATCGATCTCGCTATCGATCCTACATTATGGTTAAGGGAGGATCTCCATTATCATTAGGATGCCGGCAGTAGGCTGTATTCCCCATGTTAGTGCTCCTTTTTTATTATTATCTTGGAGTTAGATGGATCTTCTTAGGATTTCAAATCTCTTATATTTTCTAGGAAGGTTGCAGATTTGTTCCCTAGGTTGGCCCCGTGGACCCTGAATCTTTTCTTGTCCTATTAATATTGGTTGTGCTTCCCATTTTGGGATATGATGCTTTAAAGAAAGGTCCCTTTGCTTGCAATCTTGCCTTGTTTAGCTTTGAGAGAGAGACGACATGAGGCCTTGCACGAGCTCCATCCCCAGTTCCCCAGCCACTGTACATCCCATCTCTCTCCCCCTTTCCTCTCTCTTTTCCCCCCTCACTGCACCAAGCCAACCCTCACGCCCTGCCACTAGTGCTGCTACCACCCTGCGCCCGTACCCCTCCACTTCACCTCCCTCTTTTGCTCGTCCGCAGGGCTCCACTGCCAATCCCGCACCATCTAGCCCCACTGCTGGTCAATGCCAGCTCACCCCATATAACTCACCACTGAGTGTGACCCACCACCACCAGTGCCAGCCCTCGACCCCGCACACTAACGTTGGGTGCCAATCATGGCTCCAATCTCATTAGTCAAGCCATTGACAAGAGCATCTCACTGCCTCATGTGTGCATGCAATTCCCTTTCAAAGGGATGAACATAAAGCCGAGCAATTAAGGACGTTCATCATCACATATCAAAGGAAGGCAAATAGAAAAAGAACAAGGAAGCTAAGCCAATCATCTTCTATAAGAGAGATTTGGTTCCTCGAGAGCCCCTAATGACTATTTGGCTAGAGTGATGTGCCTAAGAATGCTCCCGAGTTCGTCCAAGAAATAGAAGACATACCTAAACACATCAAGGAAATGTGTCGGAAGCAAAATATTCCACAAATACAGGAAATCTCATGGCGTAACTACTTCCGATAATTATGGAATCCATCACAAGTCCGGAGGCAACCTCCCTTCTTTAAAAAGGACACAAGACGGCTCGGTTATGACCAAGAGGAAGACTTCAAGGTCTATTGTGCCGTCAACATTATAGGGTTGTTACCCTTCTCCAGGGGCTCAAACTTTGGTGAGGAACTCATTGTCCCCACAAATGAACAATGGAAAGAAGCGCCTGGAGGCCATGATAAGCAGACTTAGTCGTCTGTCATCAACAATCTTGAATATTATGATGTCCATGTCGCCGGTTCGGTTCTGATGATGAGAAGGACTTCATCGATCTACAGCTAGCCCAGCGGGAACTTGAAGATGGTGGACAAGCGACTGTAGACGAGTTGATTGAACTCAACCTCGGGGAGGCAGAGGACCCTTGAACAATTTTCATCAGCGCCCTCCTCAATGAAGAAGTAAGAGAAACATATAAACAACTATTGTTAGAGTTTAAAGACTGCTTCGCCTGGACTTATAAAGAAATGTCCGGACTGAAATCCTGTGTGGCCGAACATGAGTTGGCAATACTCCCCATTGCCAAATCAGTCAAGCAAGCTCAAAGACGTATGCATCACGAGTTGGAACTCAAAGTAAATGCTGAAGCTGACAAGCTCCTAAAAGTGAACTTCATAGAGCCCTACAGTTTGGCTCGCCAACATAGTCCCAGTCAACAAAAAGAATGGCCAAGTCCGAGTCTGCATCGATTATAGGGACTTGAACAAAGCATGCCCGAAGGATGACTTTTCAGTCCTAATCACTGAAAACATGGTGGACATAGCGACAGGAGATGGAGTCTTATCTTTCATGGACGAATCGTCAAGCTACAACCAGATTCGTATGGTCATCAAGGACAAAATCATATGGCCTTCTGATCCCCCAAAGGGATCTTTAATTACAAAAGGATGTCTTTCGGCTTGAAGAATGCTAATGCTACCTATCAAAGGGTCATGACCAAGATCTTTGATAACATGTTGCATGATTAGGTCGAGTACTATGTTGATGACCTGGTCGTCAAAACCAAAAGGCGGGAGGATGACTTGGTCGACCTGCGTCGGGTTTTTGAAAGGTTTCAACAATATCAACTCAAAATGAACCCGATGAAGTGTGCCTTCGACGTTTCAAGCGGTAAATTCCTCGACTTCATCGTCAGGTATCGAGAGATAGAATTAGACCCTGAGAAAATCAAAGCAATCCGGGACTCGTCACCTCCTAGAAACATAACTGACCTGAGGTCTCTCCAAAGGAGGTTAGCCTACATCAGGAGATTCATATCTAACCTCTCCAAAAGATGTGCACACTTTGGCAAACTGAAGAAGAAAGGCGCACCATTCATATGGGACTAGGAATGGCAGGCTGTCTTTGAACAAATCAAAGAGTACCGGCTTACTCCCTTGGTGCTGGGGGCACCGGTCAAAGGAAAGCCCCTTATACTATACATTGCCGCCATAGACACCTCGCTCGGAGCCTTATTGACGCAGATAAATGAAGAAGGTAAAGAGCAGCTACTATATTACCTCAATAGAAAGCTAGTCGGCCATGTACACCAGTATTCCCCTATGGAGAAAGTGTGTCTGGTTGTGTTTGTTGTCAAGAAGTTGAGGCATTACCATCTGTCTCACCGGATGGAGCTGATCTCAAAGTTCGACCCACTCAAATTTCTTCTCAAACAACCCATATTGTTAGGAAGGCTAGGTAAATGGGCTCTACTCCTTATGGAGTTTGATATCACCTTCGTTCCGCAAAAAACTATTAAAGGACAAGGAATGACGAAGTTCTTGGTGGCACACCCAGTCCTAGTAGACTCTCCTCTGAATGCTAAACTCCCTGATGAAGAAACACTCTCGCCCCCAACAAAGAGCAGAAAATCATATTGAAGATGTCCCACCACAAAAAGAGGAGGGCACCCTTGTAATTGACTTGCCACGCTGGGAGCTCTATTTCGATGGCGCTTCCCGAACAATCAAAAGGGCTAACGGCACTACAAGCCTCACTTGAGGGGCTAGCATACTCTTCATGACTCCCTAAGGAGGGGTTCTACACAATTCATGTGCTCTTGTGAAGCCGTTGACCAACAATGAAGCGGCGTACGAAACCTTGATAGTGAGACTTCATATAGCTTTGGAAATGAACATCAGATGCATCAAAGTCTATAGAGACTCACAACTCATCGTACGGCAAGTCATTGGTGACTATGATGTCCGAAGGCCAGAGCTAGTTCATTACCATGTCGTTGTCATAAGGCTCAAGGAAAAGTTTTACCCATTTTAAATAGGTCATGTTCCCGGAAGTAAAAATTCCCAGGCATATGCCCTAAGCCAAGTTGGCTTCTACCAAAAAACTTCCACTCAAAGGATAACTAGATATAACGATCAAACCCAGAAGGCTCATGCCAAGTGTGTTAGATGAAGAATCCGGCTCCACAGCCCATGAGGCCAACACTATTGAAGAATACAATGTCGTGGAGGAAGAAGATTGGCATGAGCCAATTGTCAAGATAAAAAATGGCTGGCTTCCTCCAGACTAGGCTCGAAAGGTTCAACTGCTGCACAGGAGGAGACCAGTTGTTTAGGCTTGTCCATGAACCTTCTGCGGTGTCTCTCGCCAAAGGAAACTAAGACAATAATGTGCGAGGTCCACTTAGGGTTGTGTAGCACTCATCAGGAAGGAGACAAGATGAAGATCAGGATTAAACTCAAAGGGTTCTATAGGCCCACCATGTATGCTGACTGTAATCAATACACCCGTACATACCATCAACGCCAAGCCTTTGGCCCTGTGCCTAGAAAGTCTCCTAATTCACTACACCCTACAACCCCCATATGGCCCTTTGTAGAATGAAGAATAGACATTGTGGGACCCTTTCCACCATCTTCCAAAGGCTACAAGTTCATCGTAATTGCAATCGATTATTTCTCACGATGGGCCGAAACTACCCCACTTCGGGAGATGACAGAGGTCGTTGCCTGATTCGTCAAGCATCACATTATATACAAGTTCGGCACCCCTAGCCGGATGATGTCGGACAATGGCACCCCATTTAGAAACAAAACCACATACCAGTTGGCCGTAAAATTCCACATCGACTGGAGGACATTAACAATTTATAACCCTCAAGCTAATGGGTTGGCTGAAGCATTTAGCAAAACCCTTTGCAAACTCTTGACTAAAATAGTAGGCAATCGTAAAAGAGATTGGGGAGAGAAAATACATGAAGCTCTATGGACATATCGGACAATCTACAAAACTCCCACTAGGTGCTCACCCTTCTCTCTAGTCTACGGCGTAGAAGCCATGGTGCCAGTTGAACTTGAAATGACATGATACCAGATAGCACTGCACACCGGCTTAGTAGGACAGGAATAAAGTGAAATAGAGAGAAGGCTTGAAGAACTTTCCAATCTGGAAGGCAAAAGACTGGAAGATTACAAACACCTCCAAACATATCAAGCCCGAATGACATAAGCCTATGACAAACTCATAAGGCAAAGAGTGTTCAAAGTAGGCGACGTCATCATGGTCAAGGATAAAGAAGTGAGGCAAACTTCAACCCAACTGGCGTGGGCCTTATGTCATTACAAGAGTCTATGAGGGAGGTGCGTATATGGCCGTTGACCACAAAGAAGAGAATCATTTTACTCTACTTAATGGTAAACACATAAAATTGTATCATGCACCAGAGCATGAGTGCACGCAACGATCATTGCGAGATGTTTCATTTCTTGGTGAGGATTAATAAAAAAATGGGGCTTAAAATAGAGGTGCTCCAGCGGACTTATCCATTACCATCATAAGGATATCTGAGGGCAAAAAGACCTAAAACCCGGCTGAGGTGAAAATCCAAAAGAGCGTCTCAGGCAAAAATGGAAAACTCCTTGACGTGAAAACCCGCAAAGATACGTCGAAAGAAGTTAAAGGGGGCTAGCTTTGGTGAAAACCCAAAAAGACGCTAGGGTTGGTAATGTGAAAAAAAAACTTTGTTGTCGTCAATCATTATAAGCCATCGCTTCGAACACCTTTTGTTCAAATGGTTGTGTCCCACTGCGGCAAATATATCTCCAAATTACAACTCTCAGAACACTCAAATCCAAACTCCAATCCTCAGCCACTAAACTACAAAGGTCGGCCATATTCCAAAGTCCAAACCCTAAACTCAATCCTTAGTTTCAAAACCACAAAGGTCAGCCAAGCCCCAATTCTAAACCCAATTCCAAATCTTGACTTTCAAACCATAAAGGTCAGCCAAAGTCCAAACCCAATTCCAATACATGGCTTCTAAACCACAAAGGTCAGTTGGAATTCCAAATCCTAAACTCAATCCTTGGATTCCAAACAACAAAGGTCAGCCAAGCCCTAATTCCAATACCTAGCTTCCAAACCACAAAGGTCAGCTGAGTTTCAAAACTCAACCCCAATCCTCGGCTTCCAAACCACAAAGGTCAGCCAAGCCCCAATTCTAAACCCAATTCAAAATCTTGACTTTCAAACCACAAAGATGCAAGTTGGCTCGGGTTACAACTGGAGGGGGGGGGGCCATTCAGGCATTAATTCTTTGAAATACACGAGTCGCATCGGCGCTTTTGTCATTAGGAGCCCGTGTACGACGATCTCCGAAGCGAGCCATGAGGCTGAAAATCTAGAAAAAAATCATCATCAATAAGGGCAAGAAATTGCAAAGCCAAGGAAAAATCAATCACATAAAATTGTTCATGATTTTGAGGCCCTATGGAGTCATCAAGACCCCGAGACACAAGAAAATTAAAGATAATACGGGCCACCCGCCGTCATCTTCGGCTCTGACAGACATCCTGTGGGAGCCATTTGTTGGACTGGGTAATTTTTTGATTTAATTCAGAAGAAATAAATAATTACAATCTCGTGACGGCGCAATATGATATAAAATCATCGCCCACATATAATTTTCTGATTTATTTCAAAAAATAAATAAATTAAATCATGTCTCATGATGGTGTGAGATAATATAAAATCATTGCCGTTCAGTAGTACATATCCCGGGGGTCCGTCGGACAAAGAAATCTACAAGGTCCTGGCGTCTTTTGTGCGTCGTGATTCTATCAAACACCTCACGGGCGGCATAAAGTCATGAACCCGCGCAAAGAACTCACAAACAGTGCTATCGAGAGTCATTTGTGGTATCTCAAAGTGTAGTCCTAAAAGTTCAAAAAATTCTGACAATAAGACAGTATCTAGATGAAGACAAAACCACACAAAAACCTCCACATGCCGCTGCGTCCTAGAACTCTGTGGCAAGAAGCAATAAAAAAAGGCTTGAACAGGACTGTTCAAGGTTTTAATAGGGTTTCCCAAAGCAGTAGGGGGGGAGGCCGGCCTCCTCATCTCTTTCTCTCTCTCTCTCTCTTCTCTCTCTCTGATTCACACAAGGAAAAGAGGGGCTAGGCTTTAACCTGGGTAACCCTCACCCGATTACCTTGCCAGCCTAGACTCGGGGAGCCTCCCCCAGGTCCTTTCCGCCTGCTAACCTTGGGAAATCCCCCCATTACTCTGCCAACCTGGACCGAGGGAACCCCTCCGAGTCCACTACCACCTGCTAACTGGGGAACCCCCCCCCTTACCCTACCAACCTAGACAGAGGGAACCCCCCCCCCCGGTCTCCCTCTCCTACCAGACCCAAACCAGGGGAATACCCCCTTGGTTCCCTTTCCATACCTAACCGGGGGGACCCCTCGGGTTCTTCTCCTCGCCTAATCTAAATCGGGGGAAACCCCCCGTCTCCTCTCCACCTCAAAACCTAAACCGGGGGATCTCCCCCCCCCCCCCCCGCGTTTTTTCATCTCCCCTATGTAATAAATGTGCCATGCGAGGTCCCCCCAATTCACTCACCTATAAAAGGAGGAGTTGGGGGCTCATTTGAAGACACAAGCCAAGACCCACAGGAGCTCTAACAGCACCCACGACACAGGGAGAATTTCCCTCTCAAGAACTTCAAGAACATTCAAGAGATTGAAGATTTAGGATAAGGCTTGATTCGCCCAACCCCCAAGAATTGTCTGTTTGATCTTGTAAAAGCCTAATTAAGCGTAAGCTATTGTTTTTACATTTATACCCCTACTTTCGGGAAATATCTTATAATTACATAAAAATTATGTCGAATACAGGAATTCATTGAAAAAATGCAGAAAATAATCAGAGTCTATGTGACGTTCATCCCCATGTGAAGAATTGCCCAAAAACCCTTGAAAGTTGCAAAATTATAGGAATACCCTAAATTTTTAGGAAATTGATTAAATGTCCAGGAAAATGTAGAAAATTACAAAAAATCCAGAAAATCTCAGAAATTGACTGAAGGTTCTTGCAAAGTCTGAAAATTGCAAGAATACCATGATTTTTTAGAAAATTGTTGAAATGTTTAGGAAATTATAGAAAAGCCCCAATGAAGTCCAAAGATTATGGAAAAATCTCTCAAAGTCTGAAAATTATGGGAAAATTCTGATATGTTCAGAAATTGCAAGTGCACCTTGCTACTTCACAAAATTGCATAGATACCCCCGCTTGTGAGAAAAAATCAGACTTTACAAACAATTACAAATATACCCCCGCCTTACGCGGGAAGGTCTTTTATGGACATCAAGTCAAATTCAGCAGTCGGATGGTGTTCATATGACGATCCAACAGTCCGATGGTGATCATATGTCAATCCAACGGTCAAATTTCGACCTGAAAGTCGAATCTTGACCAGAAGTTAAACCAATGGTCCAATCTAAACTGATTCTAAATCCAACGGTCAGATTTAGATAAAACCCTCGATATCACGCTAGATAATGTAGAGGTCTAAGGGTCTCTAGTAGTTAATCAAAGGTGTTTGGACTTTATGTTGATGTAAATAAACACCGGCCAGAGTCGATAGGGAAAGATCCAATACACGACCCTAAATCGTCTGATAAACATAAAGCGTGAAAATAATCATACATGTGCTAATTAAAATAGCTAAACAAATGTGCATCTTGTTCAATTAATGAACACCTAATTCCCTTTTTGATATTTTTTCACGTGTGAAACATGGCCCAACTGTACTGCCCTTCCCATTCTTTCCATTTATTTCTCCTCTTCCCCCTCCACTGTCCACCAATATCGCCACCCCCACCCCCACCTCCCTTTCCCACATCTCTTCCCTTCCCTGCCACCGCAATCCCTCACCTACAACCCTAGCTGCTACCCTCCACCTCTCCTCTCCCCTTCATTTCCTTTCCCACCCAACTGAAACACCGCCATCCTTGTCTTAGCAACAACACCCTCCACCGCCACCACCACCTCCACCTCAATTGTCACCAACCACCTCGACGCCACCGGCGCCAGAGTTTAGCATTGCACCATCTTCCTCCCCTACCTCCCCTCCCTCCTCACCTTCCTTCTTCCTTTCTTCTTTCCCCATCGCGACACCCTCCCCAACCCCACTACAACCCTAGCTGCTATTTCCCCCCTCCCCCTTCTCTTCAACCCCCCACGTGCTACAGTGCTACCCACCCTCATCTCAATGATACCCCATGAGTGCCGCCACCTCCTCGGTCATCGTTGGCCACCCTCGATGCTACCAGCACTGCTGCACTAGAGCTTGCCACCACACCGTCTCCCTCCTCTCCCTCGTCGACCACAAGTGCCGCCACCCTTGTGCCTCCGCCAGACGCCCCCGCATCACCCACCTCCCGATCTTCATGGACGACAGCCCGCCACAGACCACACCCCATGGATGGGGTACCTTCACAAGCCTATCTCACCCAACCGGCGAACGCGCTCGCCCCCGCCTTGAGAAGCCACCCATACGAGGCTACCCCAATGAGCGCACCCCCTCTTCTCTACCTTTTCTCTTCCCCTCCCAACTCCCTCCAATCATCCTACTGACGCCAGAGGAGCCGCCACCACATCTCACCCGCCAACGGCCAAACCCCGCTTTTCCCCAGCCAGCATCACTGCCATAGGTCCGCCCTCGCCTTCGTCGATCACTATCAACCAATATCGCCCCACCCCATCTCCACCCCGTTGCCACTTCCTCGGCTCACCCACCCAGCGTCGCCAGCAACCGTACAATGTCACCAACGCCAGCAACTGTCGGACCCCCGTGACTGTGCCAGCTTCAACCGCTCACCACAATGCCATCCCGTTGTCTCCGTCACAACAACAACTTTCTCTATGTTTATTATTATTATTAGTATTATTATTATCAACAACAACTTTCTCTATGTTTATTATTATTATCATTATTATTATGTTGTGTCTTGTGGAACCCTTCCCTAACCCCCGCTACAGTTTGTAAGTCTCGCCTCCTTCTTTCCCCTTCTAAGTCTCCATCTTTGCAGGCTTCATCCCCACCCCGGATTTCACTTGTTTTAGCTTTTATTCCTGGGTCGGCCATCCCGTAGGTGTGGCCTCCATGCAACTCAGGCAAAGCTCCCCTCTCGGCTCCTCACTCGGAGGTAACGTCATTTGCTCGTATGCACTCGTGAGGCACACCACCAAGAGGAGATGCTATGTGGGCCAACCTTAGTTGTAGGATGTAAGGGAGGGACTGTTATCACCCTAGTCTAGTGGTAGTTCCTCAACTGCCCCGTGATCCCCGCTTCCACTTGGAGGGATTTGTGACTCTATCATCACCTACTCACTATGTGAGATTCGAGAAGTTTGAGGGAACTCAACAAATTGCTTGCTAAAAGACTTCATTGTCAATCTTGATGCATGATTGAACCAAGTCCCCCTAGGTCGTTCAAGCCTTTTAGAGTCTGTCCCTCTTCAAGTTTCCTTTTTCTTAAGAATTGTGCATGGAGGAGGAGGAGAGAGGGGTGCCCTCACCTTTCCTAGTCAAAAATGTACACGTAACCTCTAGTTTTCAAATGTGAAATTGTACATAGAGGCTAGTTTCCTAATGGAAATTGTACATGGAGGCATTGATTTGAATCCTATCAAAACTAGGAATGGGGGGTGTCCTTTTTTTTTCCTTCTCTCTCCTTTCCCTCTTTTCTTTCCAATTTCCATTAGGAAAGAGAGGGTGACGGCTAGGGTTTGGAGAGAAGGTGCAACCCTTCTTTCCTTCTCTTCCTCTCCTCTTCTCTTCTCTTGCTACAGTAAAGATAGATGTGCCCTCTCTCTCTTCTCCTCCACCATTCCTGTTCTTAACTTTTTTTTTTTATTTTGCAGGTCTGCTGCGGCCCCACTGTTGCTGCTGCGGCTGCTGTTGTTCTGCTGCTGTGCAGCTGCTGCACTGCGGAGCATGGCAAGGTCTGATCAAGATCAGACCCCCCCTTCTTTTCTTAATAAGAATCATGCCCCTCCCCATGTTTTTTTTTCTGTGAATTTTTTTGGAGGGTTCAATATTAGGTCAATAGGGTCCATAGGGTCTGTCCCTCTTCACATTATGTATAATCTATTTCAAAAGAAAATTTAACCAAAATCATGGAAAAACAGAATTTAGTCAAAATTATCACAGATATATGGATCAAGTAATTTCACATAGAACATCATCAGTTAGAATTTCTTGTAGCAAAGAACTATGTTCTTGCACAACACACATGTTGCACCAGTCCTAGCAATATAAATGACTGAACTTCAGTGTAGAGAAGATAATGAGTGCACTGCATCTGGTCATAGTAGAACAAGATAGGCATAGTGCTCAATGAATGATGATGTTAATCCATAAGCATAAATTATTTGCCACAGTAAAACCATATAACTCTAAGTTCATTTATAGCTTGCTTCTATATGAGATTAAGACAATATATGGGATAACCAACTGATCATTTCTTCATTATTATTCCATGGTAACCATCAACCAAGAGCTATACTTGAGTTCCTTTCTGGTACACTTGGTTTGCATAAATTTCAGATACTTGGTAGATCTGTGCATAATTTGTTTCAAACTGAAAAAGGAAACCAAACAAGTGACTCGGTTTAATTCAGTTCGGTTTCACAAGTTTGTGAAACCAAAGCAAACTAAAAACTGAATAAACAGGATTTATTATAAATGTCTATTTAGTATCAATGCTATCTATAATTTGTGTACATTATAAACCTTTTAGAATTGCACACCTATATAATATGCAAATATAATTCTAATTTTCAATTTAAAATATATATACAAAATACATATATATTACACAGTTTGGTTCAATTCAAGTTGTCAGCTCTGTTCAGATCAGTTTAGTTCAATAAAAATTTCCCCAATACCAAACTGAATCATGCACAGCCCTAGTTGGCACTCTTATTCATGAGTCTGACTTGATTAGGACATCCTAATATGTTTGTTGCCACCAATTTGCTCTTGCATGGATTTCAAGTACTTCAGATTTACTGAGAATTTCTCCTTCTCTACTCAATATCATCTGCCAGTTTGGCACTGCTTAATCTTGATTATCTATTTAAATCCATTGCCTCAACCCTGACCCCACTCTTTAGGATAACCTTTAAGAACAAAGTTTCATTATCCAAATTTGTTATTTTTTTATTATAGTTGATGAAACAAATACTAACGACTCTAGCAGATACGGAGACACATTTTATTCAATAGAAAAATTAATGATAAGAATAGGTCATCTTATGATCTGTGAGAAAAGAATTATTTTCCATGTCCATCTCTATACCGTCATGATCACATGGCTTTTTTTGATATCAAATAAATGACCATGCACCACAAGATCCTCATAATGAGGAAAAGTGTTTCCTCCTTCGCATGATAAACATCTCTTAGGCATAAATGGGTCCATGAAGTGAATATTAATCCACATCTTCTGTGCGAAGTCCTTTGAAGCTCAACCATCTTTGCCCAAGTACACGCCATTAGCTGTAGTTGTCATTTTTCCTATATAGAATGATGCTATACCACTGGCGAGCTTACAGTATACTTTTAATGGAGGTCAACCATCATAAGAAGGCAGTGAATCATGCATGGTATATGTTTTGCAATTAATGGCTACACCATGTCCCTTGGTCCTGGTTATTAAAGAATTTTGATAAAAGAAACATGGTTCTCCCTCTAAATATCTTTTACTTGGACTCTAATCATGTCCACCTGTTGCCCTTATTTTGGCCTCGTCCTGCAATCTGCTTCTAAAGATAATATCTTCCTCAAAGAAAAATGAAAACAAACTAATGATAAGAAAAAGGATGAAGTGAAACATAAATAAACGAAAAAATGTGTGTGCACAAAAGTTATGAACCAAACCTTTAATCGTGTTTGCCCAGCTATCCCTTTAACAACTCCAAGAGGGTAACCAAGAGATTCAAGTACAGGGCCCTGTTCAATATGCACCTACAGCACGAGGATGATTCATGTTTAGTTTCAGAATATCCTTGTTCTCAGGCATATTTCAGTTGTCAATTGTCGTTGACTTCAAGCAACAAAGACAAGTATACCTCAATATAACCCCAGGCTGAATTTGGATCGTATTTCAGTTGAATGATGCTTTCTTCTGTTGCTTCAAAAGAATTTGTCTTGAGAACATCCTGGAGAGTGATACCACTGGAAAAGGATATACAAATAGACTGCATAAGAAAAGTAACCTATTTTCTGAAACAAGTAAATAAGAAAAGATGCACATAATGATAACCTCTTATCAGATATTTGCAATGCTGTCACAGGTAGAATACCAGCAATAGCTGAGCTTCCTAAAAATGTGGACTGGAACCTGACACCTTCCTCATCACTAAAGGCAATAACCTGTCACTTTTAAGCAAAGATGCAAAACATAGGCATCAAAATTCCAGTTAGTGTTTTCACCAAGTAGAACTTCGCTTTGAAAAAACAGTTCACTCAATGATGTGTTCTAGCTATTGAGCACATTTCTGTAGAAATGTTAAAATGCCTTTTAAAAACAGTAGAATACTAACGAAGTTAGTCAACTAAAAGATTAACAGTGAACATTCTGCATGGAAACTATATATTATGCAGGTAATTCCTTGGAATATTCGTGCTATATCCTCCCCAAGCTCAATAAGTTACTGATGCAGGGCAGAAATGGGAGGGTTAATTAACTGTTACTGTGCCTGCTATTGAGGACACCTTTGGCTTGGTTAGGGGCTATCTTGCGTTGGTTATTGGGTTCCTAACATGTTCTGATTAGACCTACAATACTTTATTCAATCGGCTCAGTAAACTTATGTGGGCTTGGTTGGCCATTGGACCTAATCAACATGCATGTGTCTATGAAGACTGTCAAGCTTGATTTGGAATTCGATACAGCTCAAATGAACTGTTGAGCTTATGATTGAGGGAACAATTAATGAGTTAAATAGATTGGAACAGTTTGGTTTAAAGGTATAGCAGACATGTTGTCTCCGGGTTGCTCAAAGGTGGATCAAGTAGATATAAATATGAAAAAGAGGACTAAACTTAAGGTTATTTGTGATTAGGAAAAATGAAATATTTTCATCAAAGAGGATGAAAGGGTGAGGGTGATGGTAGCAATATGGACACCAAGTGGCAATGGCAGGTCGCTCTCCTGATCCCACAGAAAAAGCAGGGTGTGTGATGTCAGCTGCTAGATTGCACAGTGCAGATAGGACGAGCCTCAGAATCCAGCAGTAGGCCCAAACACCAACTGTAATCTGCGAACATGGCTCCTGACAACCCAAATCATGCCTTCCTCTCATAGTGTCTCTTCTATTTTCTGGTCACATAATACCAATTAAATGGGCAATGTTGGACACTAGTATTTGAAATGATTGTAAGTTCTCAGCCCTCAAAAGTCAAATGACAAAGAGGGTAGCATCTAACAATAAAAAAGATGCTAAAGGTAAAAGATTATTGCATTCTATGGATGTCATTGATCTCAAGATAGTGGAAGAGGAGGAAATCAACTGGTGACCTGGTGATAACGCCACCTACCAAACCTCAAATTTCTCCACCTCCACTAGTAGCAGCAACAGTACAAGAGGACAGCACGGTGCACCTATTCCACAACAAAATTGTATGTCCATTTTCTCTGCAAAAGAGTAACGCCCTTGTTCCTACTTCCCACTCCCAGATGTTTCCCGCCCTCCATTCCTGGTCCTACTCCCAAAGAAAATTGAAGGTTAAATTATAAGATTGCCCCGCTCCTATCTCATTCCCATTATCACTTCCATGCCCACTCCATGCTTCAAACAGAAGCAAAAATGCCACAAGAGCCAGACATCGATCGACCAAGCAACATTCTGAACTTTGCTCATTAACAGCGTGAATGTATCCATAAGAAGAAAGCTATTGAGGAAGACCATCTTTGAAGGACAACAGAAAGGTTGGGCTATCCTTTGGAGGAAAGTGGATAGAACTATAGCCAGCCCAAGTAGTTGAATGTGCCATCTAAAGCTCCTTTTGAAGCGTATGGCTAACCTTGTGAAATACTATAATTGTCTACGGTAAAATGTACCTCCATATCTGGCAGCCATAGTTCATCTCTAACACTCAGATACATCGCTCCAGAAGTTTACAGGGGTTTCATATCATCTCCCACAAATCCCCAACTGGTCACCTGTCGCAATCATTTATATGCTCATATGGACAATGGCAACTGGTGTCTAATGAACTACAACCAAATGTGTGCAAGCTGTGTTAGGGAGTGAGTGCACAGTTTGCGTACAACACATATAATGTAACTTTATACCATCCATTTAATTAGAGTTTCCCTATTTACTTCTAAAATTGTTGTTCTTCATCCTGAACTGTACATTTTTTGTGTAACATACAATTTCCAGTTTTTACAATGTTTCCTCTTTTTGGATTTTTTATCTCTGGGGCCTGGGCTAAAGCTAGGGGTCTTCTTAGCCAACCTGAAGCACTTCTTTGGCTAAAGAATCAACATTGTAGTCACAATTAAAGCTTAATAATTAAAAAAAATGACCGGAGGACCACAAATCACTGTCACCGCTTTTCTTTCTCCTTCTAAGCTCAACATATTTTACAGTTCTTACTGCACAATAAATAATTGTAAGTGATGAATGTAGTTGCTAATGACTTGTCTGCCAGAAAACACTAAGAAGAACACCACTGACCTCTACTGGGCGTTGCAGATTCTGCAGTTTTCCATTCATCTTCAAAACCTTCAATGCAGATACTGCAGAGAGTACACCTAATGACCCGTCATAGAATCCAGCATCAATAACAGTGTCCTGTTTCAGCCATCTGATTGGTGTTAATAAGCAAGATACTGAAAATATCATTCTGCAAACTATATTTAAAGGCCTACCATGTGAGAACCAATTAACAGGGCTTTGGCACTTGCATTTGCACCCTCAGCCCGCCCGTGTATGTTGCCCATTTGATCCACCCACCTGAGGGTGTTATTAGCTTCTTTAACTCTTGCCTATCAGAGATGAACTAAAGAAGAGAAAGATGGCAGATTAACGTACGTTCTTAAACCAGCATCCTGCATCCAGTCAAGAATGTGATTGCTAGCTCTAACAGAGGCCGCACTCAAGAATGTTCTTTCAAGGTAACCATTAGCATCTGACACCTGAATGAAGAAAATATATGTAAGTCACAAATTTTTATGGTCTTTGTAACATCAATTTATCACTTCTACATGCTTTTGTTTCGAGTGACAAGCCAAATACTTGACCAAGGTAGCTTTAGAAGAGAGAATCTACCAAGAGTTATAATCACTAGTTGGCAAGTAAACAGCTCCCTTGTTTGGTTGTGCATGCTAAGCTCATCCAACCAAGGAGCAATCCTGTAAAATCCCTTAGGCCTTGGAATCAGACCAGATCAAAGGAAAGGAGGCAACATTATTATCAAGGATTTCAAAGTCGGATCGATTACTGTTTGAACGCAAAAAACAAAAAGGCAAAAACATTAAGGCAGAGGTTTATCACATCAATCTCAGTTTCATTTTCTCATCTTTGACCCATTAAATCCAAATCTGCATCATCACATGTCTGCTCCAAGGTTATTCGACAAAAGCATATTGCATTGGTAAACTTATTCACAACAATAAAGTTATACACAAAAAGAATGATGACAGTTGAATTATGAAAATGATCTTTTTTAGTTATTTCTCAGCTTCATCGTCAGGTACTTTGTGTAGATTTTAAAGCAACTGTGAAGAAAGCTTTAGAATACTCATCCCTAACCTCTTCATGGATCAGAGATCAATATGCTATATTATTTTATAAATTGAAGGGAATGAATTATCAAGGGCAGAGGCTTGTAACCTTGAGATTTGAAAACAATATTCCATTTTGGTTTCCCTCTTCTTCTAAACTCTGCTTCAACCAGAGATAAGAAATCTTCAGTATCTCCTAGGAAAACCCCCAGACATACTAACATCCTAACGGTTCCCTAAGATATGACAACAGTGGTACGCATGCTCTTATATTTCTCCACTCTGTTATTAATTAATGAAAACTATGCCTCGCAAAATGTCTCTTTTAATTAGATTCTAGTTGTTAAGGAACCCTTCTTTCGACCAGAATTCTCAATCAAACAATAGCAAGACTGAATAGTGAATCTATGATTTTTCACAAAGAAAATAGTTATAAAATAGATCTGACTGAATCATTTATGATGGGTTGAAAAATTCAAGTTTCAAAGATCTAGGTGCTGATCCTACTACATCACAGCAATGTGTTCTTACTTGGCACCGTATGCAAGTTGAGAACCTGGGAAAGAACCATGTTGTATGATACTAACCAGGAACTCAGCTCCAACTCATTTCCAATCATGCCAATTGTGGCAAGGCTCGTATTTGAGCTGCTGTGGCTCAAACCTATGATAGCTTAGACAAATGAGAGTATAAGAAAATGCAACATGACTACTTTGACAGCCAAGTAAACTCAAGTGAGCCAGCACAAATTACTCCAAGAAGGCAAACTCTGTGTTTCACACAGAATGCGTGCTTGCAAAGCATACCACTCAGTTGATTCATCCTCATGGAACAAGCAAAACATAGCATAACAATCATTGATTTCTTGTTTAGTAGGGAAAGACAAGCCATGGCCATGTCCAGCTGAGAAATTTTTTTTCAAAAAAAAAGGAGATTTATCCAAGGATGAGAATTAAAATATACATCAAAATAGGTTTCAGTGGCTCAAAAAGAAAATAGTACATGGTCCATGTGCAGCAAACAAAATGATCCCATTTCTAAAACCTTTACTTGACTACTAGTCATGGATCCAAAGTGATTTGCAAAAAAGTTCTTGAATTCAAAAGCATGTAAGCATATGATGCTATAATACCACATTTTTTGTTTTTTTTTCTGGTCTCACTTATTAAATATGTCATTGCATAATAATTGTGCTAAAAATAATTTTAACAAGAGCCATATGATTGTTTGATCAGATGGCTGCAAAAAAGTATGGTATACTGGCATTTCTTGGAGGTGTTTGGTTGTTCTTTATTCAATACATGTTTCCAAATGAAAATTTAATTCGTGGATCAGCTTATGCGCTTGGCCTCCATTACAGTTTTTGTTCTTTCATTACAGTTAGGTGTATTGCAAGCAACTTGGCGTGGAAGTATATTCTCCCGCAAAGAAAGTAATGGCTTTCGTCATTCCATAAAGAATATACATTATAAGAACCAGGTCCATCCTTCCTTCAATTTATTACAAAACTGTACCACTGAAACTGCTCTGCACTAGCTTCTTCCCAGTAGACACAGAATCAACTCTCACTCCAAACAAAATGACGCAAGAAAGAACAGCATAAAAATGTCCCCAAATTTGCCCTTCTTGAAATAATCAAAACGATCAAAACATGGAGACATCTCAACCCAGTTGCAATCATCAAAAAATAACATCTGACAACAGAAAAATATAAACCACCATCAATACCTTCCCTAGTTTGTGAATTCTGGCGACCGTCTCATCCCTCAGGACATCCGCAAAGGACCCATTTCCCCTATTCCCCCTGTTCTCCTCCAAACCTGCACAGTGGAAGAAGAAACCCGACTAAATAGCGACACGAAGTAGACAAAACGCACAAACCCATCATTGTAACCATGGAAAAGCTATCCCTTCAGCTCGTCCAGGTTGAAGCACGCAAGAACAAGTGAGGGAAGATCTTGGTACCTAGAATGAGAGACTCAGCGGAAGCCGACGAAACAGCGGAGAGAGCAAATAACAGAAGAAGGATCACATCAGGAGGCGCGGGGAGGTTCCTGGGTCCGGAGAAAGCTGATGCCTTGGGAAGAAGAGGAGCAGCAGCCATCGCCGGTGGTGGTGCTGCTGCTGCTCCTGCGCGAGCTGCCACCAGCGAGCGAAGACAAACCAGAATCACGAAGAGATACGCAAACTGCGTGGCAATTAACGGCTTCCGCACCCTCCTAGGCTTATTTGTACATATACTCCGTAGAAAAATCTATTGGCAAAAAGTACGCTTTAAAGAAATGGTATTCCCTGCGTAGCCTTCTTACTCATATCACAAGGTGTCAACCGTCAAGGAAGGATAATCCGGACGTCTGACCTCATCAAACTTAAGGACAAGGGCAATTAATTTATGATTTTTTTATTTTTAATTTCTCTAAAATATCATATTTAACTTTTTAATGAGTCTAAGTTAGTTATTTAGCTACGACTCCATGAAACTTACAGTCCAAATCAAGTGCTTATCTTCTATTTCCGCCAATTTAACTATGATTTAATATTAACCAAGGTCACTATACAAACAAAGTGCCTACTTATCGTACAGTGACGAGAGCTATTATAGATAACATTGGATGAGTAATACAGAACTATATACGACAAGTTTGAAAGACAGCTCGATCCCAGCACATCGCCGAGACGTTAGCTTATGCCTCGGCTCAGGACACTCCTAAAGCCCTGCATCCTTTCCAAGTATCAAAATCCATTTGGCGTATACTCCCATCCACGAAGGGTCCACTATGTCCTGCATGAAAATTTTGCATGGATTATATTTAATGATTAAGTTAATATTTATGTGTCCAGATCACTTTTGAATAAGATAAGGATAAGGATCCGTATACATGGCAAGACAAGAATATATATAGTTAAGATGGATTTGTTCTATTTTAAGAATAAGGATAGGGATAGAGTTACTAATTAAGCTTACCGTACTTAATCTTATGTATGCCTACGTGATCGGATTTCCTCAAACTATGCTACTCATTATTTTCCAACCATCATTCTTAGGTTGTCGTAACTAGATGGGAACGTAACTTTGGAAAACTTACGTTGATGTTTCACGATAAATATAAATATAACTTCAAGAATTTAATTATATATTTTTTACATTTGAAATGTAAGTATAAAAAAGGTGACAAATAACCAACTAAATATGATAAATAATTGATTTACATTAGAAAAAAAGAGGGGAGGAAGATGATGAAATCCACGTGATACATCCGTGGCCCAATGACAAACTAGAAACTTAATTAGCCGTCCTCCACGTGAAGTAAATATTTCTCTATATAATTTGGAGCACATCACATGGGATTGTTTGAAAAGGCACAAGAGTGATATGCATGTAATTATATCAGTTGAAATATTAGCACCCCAATATTTTAATTATATACCCATTATGACTACCGTTAAAGCCCTGCCCTCCATTTACACATGGCCACCGATTCGCGACATGCGACCAAGCATCCGAAAGAGTAATGCTCTGTGCACCGCATGCGGTGCACAAACGCCACGTCAATATGCAACACCCGTATGGGATTGGTCCATGTAGACATGCCATGATGAGATTCGTAGAGAAATGAGGTGTGACATGAAAGCATTAAATGAAGTCAAGTCATTGGGCCTCAATTTTCACCTACCAAAAATACCCTTTAAACATTCTTCTTTCCCTCCATTGCGCATTTTGGCGCCGTGAAAGGTAAACATTCCTCACTGTTACTTGTGCCTCACTGTTACTTGTGCAGGTTGCCGCCCCCTTCTTCTCCTTCCCTTCTTCTCCTTCGGCGGGAGTGAGATTAAAACTAAAACGGAGTTGTGCCTCACTGTTACTTGTGCAGGTTGCCGCCCCCTTCTTCTCCTTCTCTTCCTCCCCTTCCCTTCTTCTCCTTCGGCGGGAGTGAGATTAAAACTAAAACAGAGTTGTGCCTCACTGTTACTTGTGCAGGTTGTCGCCCCCTTCTTCTTCTTCCCTTCTTCTCCTTCGGCGGGAGTGAGATTAAAACTAAAACGGAGCGCTCTCTGGTCGCGATTAGTGGAGTGGAAGAAGGAGCGGAAGGAGAAGCCCATCGTCTGCGTCAGCCCATCGTCGGCGAGGGTTTAGGGTTCGTAATACCTAACGTTATGGCACCTAAGACCGGCAAGGGGAAGAGGTCGATGCTACGAGGCAGTGTCCAAGGGCAAAAGGAAGTAGAAAAAGGAGAAGAGAGGACGTCAGAACCACAAGTACAACAGCAACAGAAGGGAGGTATGATAATGTTTCATTCTTATGTAATATATAACATTCCACTACATAATATTTCATTTACATGTAACCTATTTCATTCAGACTGTACATCAAGCTGTAATACGTTATATGTCCCAAATAAAATATTACAGTGGGACACAAAATATTATTATGAATACATATTTTATGCCTGTAACAAAATGTTTCATGTGTATCAAAATATTTCATATCTGTAACAAATGGTTTCACTTACATAACAAGTTATCACAAGTGTAACACAAAAGATTTTATCTGTAACAAATTGTTTCATCTTTATAACAAACTGTTTATTGTTGATAACAAAATGTGTCAGGTATACATAAATTCTTACATTTGTATAACAAACCGTTTCACGTTTAAAACTAAATATTTCATATCTATAACAAAGAGTTTCATTACTGTAATAAACAATTTCATCTATATAATAAAATATTTTATTTCTTCAACAAACAATTTAAGTCTTCTGCAACAACTTAATTCCTATCTGTAACAAAATATTACATTTTGATAAGGAATGTTTCATAATTATACAAAATATTTCACTACTGTAAGTCTTATTTTATTTCTTTTGTTTCAAGAACTGTAAGAAGAAAGTTGTTGGCCAAGCGGCGAAGATTTGTAAAGAAAACGGAGAAGATTACAGAGCTGATCATCCACTGTTGCTTCATTTCTTTTTACTCCAAGACTGTTCAAGAAATCAACTTCAGGGACTGTCATAAAACTCTGTTGAATAAGACTCATTTCCGTGTGTTTATGAATATCCCTCCCATTACCTTTGACATATTTTTGTTAGAGGACATATTGTCATGTCATATGGAGGATGGTGTTTTCCAATTTGGCAGATGCAAAGTGCAATTTACTGTATAGGATGTTGCACTAATTCTAGGACTCCTATATATTGGGAGGAGGATCGAGCACGCCGACTCCCGGAGGAAAAAATCTCATTTGAAAAAGAGGTTTGGGAAGTAGATGACCACTAACAGACATACGGTGGTCCAGCTAATCAATTTTGTCAAGGAATCAGATAAGAAAGAAGACATCGAAAATACAGTTCGCTTATGGATTATTTTGATGTTGTCAACTTTCATTTGCCCGTATACCAGCTATGCTTGTCCAAAACAGATGCTGCATTGTCTTGATAACATTGATGCTATTGGATCTTACTCATGGGCTGTGATCGTGCATGAGGTTTTAATGGTAAGATTAAGTACAATTTCTGAGATGAAAAAGGAAAGTCAGTCAGACAAAAGTGGAAGCTCGAAAACATTACTGGGCTGTACTGCTGCTCTTTGTGTAAGTTTCTGAACCTATTTTTTAAACGATATTTAGTGGTAGTCTGCATACATTGATTGTAATTATGTTGAAAAATGTAGGTTTGAGATTTGGAGCACAGTAAGTTGAGGAAGTCCAAGGACACGAGTGCATTCCCACGATTGATGAGGTGGGGTTCACAATTGAAAAGGAAGCCCGTGCGCTCCTTATCATCCTTGACTGCACCTGAAGTAGATGCTATTTTCTATACTTGTGGTTCATACTTTATTTCACTCCATAGTAATTCTAATGCATTCATATATAATATGATGTAACATGTATTCGAGAAGCTTCAGGTGCATAGGTCAGAAGAATGGCTCCTACAGGGGGAGCATGAACAGCTTGTGCGGGCTTGTGTTAGCCCAACTATAAAATCTTTAGAGAAAATGAAAGTGGAATCCTTGGTTGAGTAGATCAAGGGCCTTAAGGAGGCCCTTTGACTTTCAGAGGAGAAGAGGGAGAAAGATGTTACTGACTTCAGAACACAAATACATACACAAACACAAGCTATGTAGGCTTTGATCCATGAAGTGCAGCACCTTAAGACAAAATTATCTTGCGTTGGAGAGAGGAAGGAGGCTGAGGAGGTGGGGGAGGAGGTGTAATGACCCGAGATCCGAACACCAGGTAAGCCCGATAACCCGAATCTCGAACCGTCACCCACGAGCCCGAAGACTCGGAAGGGTTAAAAGGATGGTGTGGAGATACACAAGAATCTAAAATAATTACATAGCTACGCAGATTAAATGAATTAAGCCAGAAGCAATTAATGACATTAATTAAATTACATGGTCCACAATAATAACAGCAGTATAAAATATAACAGTAGTCCACAACTAGTACAGCACAGAAAAGAAGGTACAACTACACGGGGCATACCCCGGCCTGGCAACTGGCAACTAACCCTGGTGGAGCCTCTGAAGCGCTCCCCTAAAGCTGCGTCTCACTTGAAACACGGAAAACACGCAGGGAATGAGCCTCAAAACACAAGGCTCAGCAGGAATCCTTCGGTCCCCACCTTGCAAAACTGAGAAACTGCGCGGAAGGTAACTGCAAGCTACCAATACGGCTAGTACCAAACGTACGACACAAAAATCGAGACAACTCGTCAAAAACCCCGAGAGTCGCTACCAGACAAAGACAGGAGTACCAACCCACTAGAAGCAAGGCCGGACGCGTCCACTGACGACTGAAACCGCGCCTCAGGTGTCTCCCTCCGGCCCAGCGGGAACTGAGACACTGTACTAGTAACCACAGAACAAGTGACTAGCTGGGGTCGCGCTCGTCAGCGCGGGTCCAACTGCCCCCAACCACGTGTGCACGCACAGACCGTGCGTCCCTGGTCTGGCCCTCTGACTGATTTTCCCCTCAGCCGGACTCTGGCTAGTAGACGTTGGGGCCCGATGGAAACCAGTCCAAAACCGTCTCTCTGGGGTAGCCTCGCCACCACTCTCTGGTGGGACCACTCGCGTGTCGGAAGGCTATGACTACTGGAGGGTCACTGAAAGAGTAGACTCTCTAGTCAACGGAAAACAACATCTAAACCGGACAAAGTACAAGGACCGCTCCTCGTACCGACACCGACTCACGCTGACATAAGCTGAGAACGCCAACTCTCGGGATCCCACGGCACCCTAACATGTGGTCCCCACATGATGCCCAGCATCAGTCAGACCACGGGTCAGCACACGGATCGAGATCCACTAACCCGGGACTCGAATCAGTAACGCATAACTCCGGTTGGACATGAACCGCTGGCGGTCTACCTTTGGGTCGCCACAAGATATAGCGGTCCAACATTAGGCTGCCACAGGGGCTGTAGCAGTCCAACGATGGGCCGCCACACCCTGGGTCACGGAAGAACAAGCGGTCCTATATAGGGCCGCCAAAAGGCATGAGGCGGGCGAACCTTCGGCCGCCAAACCCAAAAAGCTTCCAACGGTCAAAACGCCTCGAAGGCCATGCCGGCCAACTGGGCTTAGCGATCATACCTTCGGCCGCCACCTGGGCTCTGGCGGCTCATCGTATGGCCGCCAAGCCCAACCCATGCACAGGAAACTTGAAACGGTCGAACGGGGACCGCCAGAAGGAGGTGGCGGTCACTGGAAGGACCGCCACACTTTCGGAAAACCGAGAACGGCGGGAAAACCCCAAAATCACCATTCCACGCCCCATTCACCCCCGGGTGAAGGGGAACCAAAAGGGAAACTTGTTCCCAAGCCCCTAATGCATCTTTTGATGCCCACAAACCACAAAATAGCAGATTAAAATGCTAGATCGGCCACTCAAGCCCAAAAACATGCTTTTCCCTTCCCGGCTCAAAATAGCCCACTCTCGACCTCGCCTCGGCCTATAAATCACGGGGAAGGAAGACATGGAGCTAGGGACCGTCACCCTACCTCGAAATCGCTCGAGACGCGCCGGATCGCCGCCGATCCACGAAGAAAGCTTTTAGAACCCTTGAACCTTCACGAAATCCCACGAGCCACACGCCGCCACGATCGCCTCGCCGCCGCCGTCGCCGTCACGCCGTCGCCGCCACGCCGTCGCCTCACCGCCGTCGACAGCCGGAGGGGAGCGCCGTCGCGGTCACGTCGGAGGAAGAGAGAGAGGAAGGGGGCGCGGTCGCTCACGGGAGAGAAGGAGGAAGAAGAAGAAAGAGAAAGGGAAAAGAAAAAGAAAAAGAAAAAGAAATGGGGTTATATAGAAAATCTGGATTTTTTGAAAAATATGAAAAAATAGAAAAATATACTGCCGCGATCGTTGGAACACGCTGATCGTCGTGGTACCATCCATGAGTAGGTGAACGACTCGGTTCACCCGCTACGAGATTCCGTAGGTCCTGTCAGGGAAAAATATGGGAAACCGCAGAACACGTTCCGGGACCTCCGAAACAGATCCGAAACGCATGGATCCGAACTCGAAAAATATCCGAACGATAATTTTGGGCAAAATGAGAACAAATTCTCCAAGAAGATAAATCTGAGACCCAAGAAGAAGGATTCGAAAGGTCCGAGATATTACAGCTAGGGATGTGCATAAACCGGACCGACCCGCTGACCCGATCCAAACCGAACCGAAAAATTAGATTTGGATCGAGTTATCCATGTTGATGCTCGGTGAACCGAACCGAACCAAACCGTTTTAAATTAAAACGGTTTGATTTGGTTTTCTATTTGAAAAAATCGAATCAACCCGTTTAACCCGGTTAAGTAGACTCGGCCACTCCCAACCCGCAACTCCAAGATTTTAGGGGGTGTTATCTTGTAATTAGTTTACACATCTAAAATCCAAGATTCTAGGGGGTGTTATCTCCGCAACTCCCGTGACCCCGTCCTCCGTCCGCCTCCATCTAAGATCCCTAAACCCCTGGCCCTCCCCCAGTCGGCACTCGGCAGTCGCCCCTCACCCTCGGAACTCGGAAGACCTCTTCCGTCCACCGCGGCCGCGCCCTTGCCCAGTCGGCAATCGTGAAGATCTCCTCCGTTCGCCGCGGCCGCACCCTCGCTCAGTCGGCAGACTGTAGTCGCCCTCGGAAGATCTCCTTTGTCGGCCGATGCCGCTCCCTCGCCCAATCTTGAAGATCTCCTCCGTCCGCCGTGCCCTCGCCCAGTCGACAGTCGCCCTCGGAAGATCTCCTCTGTCTTCCGCGGAAGTTGCCCTCGGAAGATCTCCTCTGTCCGCCGCGGCCGCGCCCTCGCCTAGTCGGCAGTCGCTCACTGTGTGTTTCTCCCCACTCTTCCCTCCTTTATTCCCTCGTTATTGTTCGTGTTGCTCTAATGGAGTTTTTTTAGTTGAAACAACACATCTCGTCGATCCCGATGGCAGCAAGGAGTGTTCTTTCTAAAGTGACTTATTTACCAGTGTCTTCAAAATAAAGTTTCCTAATAATTTTTCATCTTTGAGATCAACTGACCGTGAGGACTCAGGCAGGGCTCCTTTGATAACCGTTAAGGGTTTGATTGAATGGTGCGAATCGGTATGATTCGAGTAAAATAGTAGAATCAAATACAACCTGGGTTAGGATAACCCAGATATGTTTTCAAAGTAAAAATATAGAGATACCCTACCTATGCATGTGCGTAACTGCATCATTGGTATGGCTTAATATTGGCTTATGCTTTGGAGAGTGGATACTGGATAAGGTGTTCCAATGTTTTTTTTGATATAATGGAAATTGGAGATTGATTTGTAGTTGTAGTTGTATTTGTAGTTGTAGTTATAACATACCCTTAATAATTGTATTTGTAGTTGTAACATATTATTCTTGATATATATATATATATATATATATATATATATATATATATATATATATAAAACTCTTATTTTCAGATGATGGCCAATACTAGTGGCGATACTGCAATGACAGAGGTTGCAAGTGCAACTGTTGTTCCCACTGCTATTAGTCAAACAAGTAGTGCAACTGAAATGGAAACGACAACATCTCCAAGATCGAAGGGAAAGAGAAACACAACACTAAGATCAAGTGTATGGGAGCACTTTACCAAAACTGAAAGAGGAAATAAGTGTAAGTGCAATTATTGTGGTCTAGTTTACAGTTGTGATTCAATAAGATTGGGTACAAGCACACTTAGAACTCACTTGAATTTGAGATGCAAAAAATATCCCTTTGGTGGGAAAAACAAACTTGACAACAAACAAGCACAAATTAGCATTCATGCTTCCATGTCTAATGAAGGGATGGAGGGAGAGAACAAAACTATCATGACAAATTGGAAATTTGACCAGCAAGTTGTTAGAAAGGCATTGGCATATATGATTATTAAGGATGAGCTTCCATTTAAATTTATTGAAGGACTTGGATTTAAATACTTTTGCAACATTGCACAACCAAAGTTTCTTATTCCTTCAAGGACTACAATTGCTAGAGATTGCTATGAAATATATGTAGATGAGATGATGAAATTGAAAAGTTCTTTGAAGACACATTGTAGAAGAATTTGTCTTACAACAGACACATGGACTTCAGTGCAAAGGATCAATTATATGTGTCTAACTGCACATTTTATTGATGGTGACTGGAAGTTGAACAAGAAAATTTTAAACTTTTGTCCAATTTCTAGTCATAGAGGTGAGGCAATTGGTAAGGCAATTGAAAAATGTCTGAACAGTTGGGTCATTGAAAAAAATTATGACTGTTACAGTTGACAATGCTAGTTCTAATGATGTGGCTATTGCATATCTTAAGAGAAGAATCAATAATTGGAATGGGAGTGTCTTAAAAGGAGAATTTCTACATATGAGGTGTGTAGCACATATAATGAACTTGGTTGTGAATGATGGTCTTAAATTGTCAAATGATTCAATTGTTCGTATTAGAAATGCTGTGAGATATGTAAGACAATCACCATCAAGGCTCCAAAAGTTTAAGACATGTGTTGAAGAAAAAAAATACAAAGCAAGAGTTTGTTATGTCTTGATGTCCCCACGAGGTGGAACTCTACTTTTCTGATGTTAGACACAGCACTAAAATTTCAGAAAGCATTTGAGAGATATGAAGAACAAGATCCTTTTTTTAGAAGTGATCTTATTGAAGGAGATGGCTTAGAGAAGCCTCAAGATGAGGATTGGGATAAGGCTAGACATTTGACCAAAGTATTGGAGAGCTTCTACCGTGCTACTTTAAGGGTTTCTGGGGCACTATATGTTACTTCCAATGCATATTTTCATGAAATCAGCAATGTAGATTATATTTTGAAACAATGGTGTGAATCCGGAGATCACATATTTAGTGATATGGCTTTCAAGATGAAGCAAAAGTGTGATAAATATTGGGGAAATCCAGAAAAATTTAACCTCTTGATGTTTATTACTGTGATTTTTGATCCTATATACAAACTAGAGTATGTTGAATTCTCAATTACTCAAATGTATGATAATGAGAAGGCCAAGTCATTACTCAAGAAATTGAAAGCAAGTATTTTTGCATTGTATGATGAGTACAAGAACATGGAGGCAGGTTCAAGTGTTGGACAAATAAATATTAGTCAGTGTGAATCTTCAAGTGCAAGTACAATCATTGATGAGCAACCATTGTTAATGACGACAAACTTTATGTTGCTCTGATACAAGCAACATAAAGCTGCAAAGGAAAGTGGGGGTGTAAAATCTGAGCTTGCTAAGTATTTGGAAGAGCAGACAGAAGAAGTGTTAGAGACATTTGATATTCTAGCTTGGTGGAAGGTTAACAGTGTCAGATTTCCTTTTTTGTCATTAATGGCACGATATGTTTTGGCTATCCCTGTCTCCACTGTAGCATCAGAGTCAACTTTTAGCACCGGTGGTCGTGTTCTTGATCCATTTAGGAGTTCTATATCACCTAAGATAGTGGAAGCTCTTATTTGTACTCAAGATTGGGTTCGAGGATCAAATCATCGCATTAGCATTGAAGAGAAATTAGAAGAAATTGAAAAACTTGATGAAGGTAACATTTAATTTTTTATTATAATTTTCATTTACTACTATCACTTTTTACATCTTTTAACATGAATATACTATTACAGAACTTTCTAGTATTACATCAGCGCCACCGGTGATTGATATTGCATGAACATTAGATTTCTTCTTATTTGGTGAGTATATACATTTGATTCATGTCATTGCAATGTTCATATATTCTATTATATTTTTTTTGAAATGTCTTTTGCCACTTGATATGAAGTGAATGGGAGAATGCCACTTGATATTCAGGAACACGATCAATGCAGATTGTGTAGAATGCATGGGACCGTGAAAGCCAAAACCATTATTTCAAAAGGCTCTTTGTCATAGTTGTCATCTGTGTTATGCGTGTGAGTACTGAAAGGACTTAGCTTGGATTTTATTCTAAGTTAAAGGGCCGTTATTCAAAGATTTCAGTAAATTTATATTCTAAAGGCATTTGTTTCCCTCTTTTTACTTCTTGCATTATCCATTTATTATTGTCATTGATATAATAAAAAGGGGAATTACACATATAAAGCATGTGTAAATGTACTCGGTGACACTTGAAAATTGTTGAAACTTTATCACAAGTAGTTGGTTTTTTAGTGATATGAATGTGAACTATCTACTGCCGCCTTCCAAGAAATGTCTTGCCAATATGTTTTTTTTGTGGTTGACATGAAATGCACCCTAAGGAGCCATTCTGTTGTATCATTCATACGCATGATCCCACTTAGGTACATGTGATAGCATGCATGCCAAGAATTATTCCTTTGTAGAGTGGGGGAGCCCAAGAAAATTGGTTTCGACTTTCGACGGACAGTTGACACAGCATAATTAGAATTTAGAAACCCTTTAGCTTTGGATACATTGTATTTTGAGAAAGTACTAGGGATTCGCATTCACTAAAATTAGGAGTTTTGATAAATTTTGGCCCTTAAATTGCTAATTAAATGCACTTTTCAGACCTGATTTTTTTCCAACGGACCCTTCTGATATCAATAATTGAAAAGATGATAAGCTGCAGAGAATCAATAATGCTAAGCAAGGACAAGCTTATTTAGAAACATGTAATTTCTTAAGCCCAAACCGTTGAACCGAACTGAACCGAACCGGTTTGGGTCGGTTTAAGACTCAAACCGTTTTGGTTCGGTTTGAGAAAAAAAAGACGTGAACCGGATCAAATCGGACCGTGCTCACCCCTAATTACAGCCCTCCCCTCTTAAACAAATTTCATCCTTGAAATTTAAAATAAAGCACATGGGAAAGAACAAGGATACTCACTCGAACAAATAAGGGAACTGCTGACGCATCTCGTCCTCACGCTCCCAAGAAGCCTCACCGCCAGAGTGCCGCTGCCACACCACCTTAACCAGAGGGATAACCTTGTTCCGCAATTACTGCTCTCGTCGATCCTCAATACGGATAGGGAACTCCGGTAGAGACAGATCAGGAGTCACCTCGGGCCAAACGGAATCCTTTAAAACATGAGAGTCATCGGCCATATACTTTCTCAACATCGAGACATGGAACATATCATGCACCGTCGCAAACTCAGGGGGTAGCTGCAACCGATAAGCAACCTCGCCAATGCACTCCACAATGGGAAAAGGACCAACATAGCGGGGACTCAGCTTCCCACACTGTCCAAATCGCATCACTCCCTTCATGGGAGAAACCCGCAAAATACTCTGTCACCGATCGCGAAACTAAGTGGCTACCTTCTCCGATCGGCATAACTCTTCTGTCGACTCTGCGCCGCCAACATGTTCCGACGGACCAGATGTACACCATCAATGCACTGCTGCACCAGCTCTGGTCCCGTCACAACACGCTCACCAACCTCAGACGAATCGAGTGGTGTCCGACACGGTCGCCCTATAACGCCTCATAAGGAGCTATCCCAATACTCGAATGATAGCCGTTGTTGTAGGCAAACTTCACCAATGGTAGATGGTGAATCTAACTCCCTTTCCATTCCAGGCAACATGATCTCAACATATCCTCTAACGTCTGAATGGTCCTCTCCGACTGACCGTCTGACTGAGGATGATATACTGAGCTAAACGCTAACTCCGTGCCAAGAGCTCGTTGGAAACTCCTCCAGAATCCAGAAGTGAAACGCGGATCTCGATCTGACACAATGGAAATGGGAATCCCATGCAAAGGTACAATTCGCTCCACATAAAGACGAGCCAACTTGGGCACACTCCAGCTGACTTTGATCGATAACAATCGAGCCACTTTCGTCAGCCTATCCACCAGCAACCAAATACTATCTTGCCCACTCGGAATCCTCGGCAACCCCACCACAAAATCCGTGGTCACGTGGTCCCATTTCCACGCGGGAACCTCCAAGGGCTGAAGCGTACCTCCTGGTCGCTGATGCTCTGCCTTCACCTGCTGACAGGTCAGGCATCGGGCCACATACTCGGCAATATCTCTCTTCATGCATGGCCACCAGAAGTGCTTCTTCAAGTTCCGATACATCTTTGTCGCACCTGGGTGTATAGTGTACCGACTCCCATGAGCCTCTAGTAACACCACACGCCTCACCTGCTCCTCGGCCGGGACGTATAGCCTACCACAGAATCTCACAGCTCCGTCCTCGCCGAAATCCACATCAGCCAAAGCCAAAATCCGGGGCAACTCAGGGTCTACACGCTGAGCATCTGTCACCTGACGACGAATAACTAGCGTGACAGTCAAGCTCGTAAGAACAGCTGACCCCGGCTCTTAGGGAACCTTGAGCCTAAATGACACAGAGGGCACGTGTTCCCAGAGCCTCCACTTCCTCATCATCATGGTGTTGACAACGACCTTCCTACTCAAGGCATCGACAACGACATTCATCATTCCCGGTTGATAAGACAGGGTGAAGTCATAATCCTTCATATACTCCATCCATCGCCACTGCCTGAGGTTAAGGTCCTTCTGAGTGAACACATACCTCAAACTCTGATGGTCTGTGAACACCTCAAACTTCTCACCGTACAGATAATGCCTCCAAATCTTCAATGCAAAGATCACAGCCGCTAACTCAAGGTCATGGGTAGGGTAGTTCTCCTCATGTGGCTTCAACTTTCGAGATGCATAAGCTACAACTCTACAGTGCTGCATCAGCACAGCACCCAACCCGACCCCGGAAGCATCTTTACACACCACAAAACCTCCCGATCCAGAAGGCAATACCAACACCGGTACCGAGGTGAGCAACCTCCTAAGCTCCATGAAGCTCTGCTCACACTCACCAGTCCAGACAAACGGCACATCCTTCCGCGTAAGCCTGGTCATTGGGGCTGCAACACGAGAAAAATCCCGAATGAATCTCCTATAATAGCCTGCAAGCCCCAAGAAACTCCGAATCTCCGTCACGGACCTTGGCCTCGGCCACTGTATCACTGCCTCGACCTTGGTTGGATCCACAGAAATACCATCACCAGAAATCACGTGCCCCAAAAAGTGCACCTCGTGAAGCCAAAACTCACTTGCTGAGCTTAGCATACAACTGGTGATCTCGCAAAGTCTGCAACACAACCCTCAAATAATACACATGCTCATCTGCAGACTGTGAATAAACAAGGATGTCGTCCACAAACACGACCACGAACTGGTCCAAGTAGGGACGGAACACCCTCTGCATCAAATCCATAAATGCTGCGGGGGCATTGGTGAGCCCAAACGGCATCACCAAAAACTCATAATGCCCATATCTCGAGCTGAACGCAGTCTTCTTCACGTCAGACTCTCGAATCCGCAACTGATAATAACCGGACCATAAATCAATCCGCGAGAACACTCGAGCAGACTGAAGCTAGTCAAACAAGTCATCAATCTGCGGCAACGGATACTTGTTCTTAACGGTCACCTCATTCAACTACCGATAGTCAATGCACAACCTCAGACTACCATCCTTCTTCTTCACGAACAACACTGGCGCACCCCAAGGGGAAAAGCTAGGACGAATGTACCCCTTGGCCAGAAACTCTTGCAATTGTGCCCTCAACTCTCTCAACTCAGCGGGAGCCATATGCTAAGGAGCCTTCGACAAAAGTCCCGTACCAGGTACAATCTCGATCACAAAATCAATCTCCCGCTGGGGAGGTAATCCAGGTAGGTCCTCGGGAAAACATCGGGAAACTCACACACCACCGGAATGTCCTCCACATCCGACTCCGACTGGTCTACCATGACCACAGAAGCGAGAAAACCCTGACAACCCGCATCAAGCAAACGACGAGCCCTAATAGCCGGAAGCGGGAAGAGGAAGACCTAATACCTTAGAAATATAAGGTGGGTCCACAAAGTCATCGGAAATAAACCCTCTTCGAGCCACAATTCACCAAAGCATGATGTGCCTCGAGCCAATCCATGCCCAAAATCACATCAAAATCCTGAAGTGGCAACGTATAAAGCCTAGCCGACAAACTCCGCCCTTCAACCTACACAGGAACCTCATCAAAGCAATACGGAGTGATCATGAAATCATCAGAAGGCAACTCCACTGCAAAATCGCAGGACAACTAGGTCACCGGCTCCTCAATACAGCGTGAAATCCTCCGAAATAAACGAATGAGATGCGCCAGAATCAAACAAAACTCAAGCCGCACAACCCAAAATCCGAACGGTACCTTCCACGAGCTGCGACGCCACTGCTCTGCCCTGGTCATGTGTGTAATCTGGCCTCGGGATCTCTACCTGGCCCCCACACTCGCTGACCTGGGTAGTGGCGGATACTGCCCCTGCTGCTACTGCTGTGGCCTCTACTGCTGGGGGGTACTGCTGCTGCTGAGGATACTGCTGCTACTACGGTCTCTGGGGACAGTCGGGCGCCATGTGCCCTAGCTGGTCACACCTGAAACAAATCACCGGCACCGTGCACTGCCTGCTTGGATGTGACTCGCCACATTGGGGACACGGTCCCCGCGATCCACCCACTGATCCCTGACGCTGAAAAGGAATCGGTTGCTGCACACTGCCCAATGACGCCTGCCTCTGATCCTTGTGCTTCTTACGGAAACTCTTCTTGAGAAACTTCTTGACCTTGGAGCCAAAAGACGCAGATCCTACCGTAGACACCGCTGGAGCCGACGCTCCCGAACTACCCATAGTGTGCTTGAAAGTACTCTGCTGCTGGGTAGCAGTGTGCTGACTACGGCCTGACTGGGACTGCCCATGGCCTCCCTGTCCTCGGACCTTCTGTATATCCAGCTCCAAAGATGCTGTCACACGAGATGATGTCTCCAAATCGGTAGTCGCGTTCGCCATCAGAAGGTGCCTCAGCTCCTGCCTCAAACCCTAGACGAACTGCTCCGTCTTCACTCCCTCATGTTCCATGATATGGGGAGCATAACGGCCTAACTCCATAAACCGAGCCATGTACTGCAACACTGACATGTCGCTCTTAACCAGCTTCAAAAATTGACGCATCTTCTGCGTACCAACATAGGATGGGCAGTAAGTACGCTCGAAGATCGTAACAAAGTCCTTCCACACGATCTCATGAAATGAACGAGACTAAAAGGATGTCTTCCACTCTAAAGACCACCAATCTCGAGCCGTACCCTGCAACTGGTTATAGGCCAACATCACCATGTCCTCCTCAGCACAGCGCATGGAACTGAACACTCTCTCCATCTCATCGAGCCATCTCCTGGCCACATCGGGATCTGGCTGGTCATCATAATAGGGTGGGTGAAACTACAAAAAGTTCCTTACAGCACGACTGGGGCCACCCCTAGACGACGAGCCCTCACCATCATCACCACCAAACTGTTGAGACATGAACTGAAACATACTCCAGAAGAAATCCTCTGCCCCTGGAACTCTCGCCACATCAGTGGCATCTGGTGGCACTCTGCTCTGCTCCTCCTGCTCCTCTGTCGACTGTCCCTGCTGAGAGCGAGTCCTTCGCCTCGACGCCATACTCTACTGCAAAAAGACAGAAGACACGGAAAACAACGGAATCAATAAAACACACGATGCCCTAAGCCAGTGCCAACTGTACATCATCATCGTGGACTTACAACTATTTACGATTCTTATATATATCCACAACCGTGCTCTGATACCAACTGTAACGACCCGAGATCCGAACATTGGGTAAGCCCGATAACCCGAATCTCGAATTGCCACCCACGAGCCCGAAGACTCGGAAGGGTTAAAAGGATGGTGTGGAGATACACAAGAATCTAAAATAATTGCAAAGCTACACAGATTAAATGAATTAAGAAGGAAGCAATTAATGACATTAATTAAATTACATGGTCCACAATAATAACAGTAGTCTAAAATATAACAATAGTCCACAACTAGTACATCATAGAAAAGAAGGTACAACTACACGGGACTTACCTCGGCCTGGCAACTAACCCTAGGCACCTGAGCCACGTGGAGCCTCTGAAGCGCTCCCCTGAAGCTGCGTCTCACCTGAAACACGGAAAACACGCAGGGAATGAGCCTCAAAACACAAGGCTCAGCAGGAATCCTTCGGTCCCCACCTCGCAAAACCGAGAAACTGGGCGGAAGGTAACTGCAAGCTACCAATACGGCTAGTACCAAACGTACGACACAAAAATCGAGACAACTCGTCAAAAACCCCGAGAGTCGCTACCAGACAAAGACAGGAGTACCAACCCACTAGAAGCAAGGCCGGACGCGTCCACTGACGACTGAAACCGCGCCTCATGTGTCTCCCTCTGGCCCAGCGGGAACTGAGACACTGTACTAGTAACCACAGAACAAGTGACTAGCTGGGGTCGCGCTCGTCAGCGCGGGTCCAACTGCCCCCAACCACGTGTGCACACACAGACCGTGCGTCCCTGGTCTGGCCCTCTGACTGGTTTTCCCCTCAGCCGGACTCTGGCTAGTAGACGTTGGGGCCCGATGGAAACCAGTCCAAAACCGTCTCTCTGGGGTAGCCTCGTCACCACTCTCTGGTGGGACCACTCGCGTGTCGGAAGGCTATGACTAGTGGAGGGTCACTGAAAGAGTAGACTCTCTAGTCAACGGAAAACAACATCTAAACCGGACAAAGTACAAGGACCGCTCCTCGTACCGACACCGACTCACGCTGACATAAGCTGAGAATGCCAACTCTCGGGATCCCACGGCACCCTAACATGTGGTCCCCACATGATGCCCAGCATCAGTCAGACCACGGGTCATCACACGGATCGAGATCCACTAACCCGGGACTCGAATCGGTAACGCATAACTCCGGTTGGACATGAACCGCTGGCGGTCTACCTTTGGGCCGCCACAAGATATAGCGGTCCAACATTAGGCCGCCATAGGGGCTGTAGCGGTCCAACGATGGGCCGCCACACCCTAGGTCACGGAAGAACAAGCGGTCCTATATAGGGCCGCCAAAAGGCATGAGGCGGGCGAACCTTCGGCCGCCAAACCCAAAAAGCTTCCAACGGTTAAAAACCAATGGTCAAAATGCCTCGAAGGCCACACCGGCCAACTAGGCTTAGCGGTCGGACCTTCGGCCGCCACCTGGGCTCTAGCGGCTCATCGTATGGCCGCCAAGCCCAACCCACGCACAAGAAACTTGAAACGGTCGAACGGGGACCGCCAGAAGGAAGTGGCGGTCACTGGAAAGACCGCCACACTTCCGGAAAATCGAGAATGGCCGGAAAACCCCAAAATCACCATTCCACGCCCCATTCAGCCCCGGGTGAAGGGGAACCAAAAGGGAAACTTGTTCCCAAGCCCCTAATGCATCTTTTGATGCCCACAAACCACAAAATAGCGGATTAAAATGCTAGATCGGCCACTCAAGCCCAAAAACATGCTTTTCCCTTCCCGGCTCAAAATAGCCCACTCTCGACCTCGCCTCGGCCAATAAATCACGGGGAAGGAAGACATGGAGCTAGGGACCGTCACCCTACCTCGAAATCGCTCGAGACGCACCGGATCGCCGCCGATCCACGAAGAAAGCTTTTAGAACCCTCGAACCTTCACAAAATCCCACGAGCCACACGTCGTCACGATCGCCTCGCCGCTGCCGTCGTCGCCACGCCGTCGCCTCACCGCCGTCTGTAGCCGGAGGGGAGCGCCGCCGCGGTCACACCAGATGAAGAGAGAGAGGAAGGGGGCGCGGTCGCTCACGGGAGAGAAGGAGGAAGAAGAAGAAAGAGAAAGGGAAAAGAAAAGGAAAAAGAAATGGGGTTATACAGAAAATTCAAATTTTCTAAAAAATATGAAAAAAAAATAGAAAAATATACCGCCGCGATCGTTGGAACACCCTGATCGCCGTGGTACCATCCCTGAGTAGGTGAACGACTCGGTTCACCCGCTACGAGGTTCCGTAGGTCCTGTCAAGGAAAAATACGAGAAACCACGGAACACGTTCCGAGACCTCCGAAACATATCCGAAACGCACGGATCCGAACATGAAAAATGTCCGAACGATAATTCCGGGCAAAATGAGAACAGATTCTCCGAGAAGATAAATTCGAGATCCAAGAAGAAGGATCTGAAAGGTCCGAGATATTACAGGAGGAGGCTGAGGAGGTGGTGGAGGAGGAGGAGGCAGAGGAGCCGGTGCAGGCTGAGGTGGGAATGGAGGGTGAGGAGGTGGGGGAAGAGGAGGCTGAGGTGGAGGACGAGGGGGGGGAGGTACAAACAGTGGTGGAGGAGCCGGAGGGAGGGGTGGACATGAGGGAAAAAAGATGGGAGTCCATTGTGGCCTTGGGTGAGGCGGCTATCAAGCTAAGCTCCATTTCAAAAGCTGTAAAGCATCGCGGTAAACGACAGCCCTCTAATTCAGTTCAATCCCCGTACGTTATGCTCCAGAAGAAGGCAAAGAAATCAGCCCGAGTCTCAAAAGATGAAGAAGGTCCGACAGGCAAATTGACACTTGATCCGGTGCCTGTCTCACCAGGGGGTCCTACTATTGAAAGTAGGGAAAATGTATAATATTTTGAAATCCTGTAAAATTTGTTTCACCTCTATAACTTTATTTTTTGTAATATGTATTAGTACTCTGCACTTTATTTATTTTCAGAGTAATAGAATTTATTTTATGAACATATCTTTTAGTCATGTGCAATATGTTATATTTCTGCTGTAAATTATTTCAGTTCTGTACACTATGTTTTCTTTGACACTGTAAAATAATATGTTCTTTGATGGAAATATGTTTCACTCTGCAATATGTTAGTGCATGTTACTGTTTTTTGATGTTCTGTGCAATATATTTCAGTTCTGTATAAATTGTAAACATTGTCAGTGTAATATGTTTCACTCATAGATAATGCAGGCATATATTGAAGTCCGAAGGGATTATTGCGGCTGGGAAAACTCTCTAACTCACATGAGAGCATCATTAATAATTTCTTATCGGTTGAAATGAACAAGTAATCCAATCACATATCTCTTTTTTTCCCCACTGATGTCTAAGTTTTTTGATATCTTTATATCCCTGAACAGTGTTCCAGTTGTGAAAAACCAATAGGGAGGTTCAATAAGCAGGTTGCAGCTACATGAACTATTGTTTGGGGAGATGATTGACTTTGATGTAAGTGTATTATAACATGTGTGCCTTCCATTGCCCCTTCATAGATTCAACATTCACAGTGATTTATTGATAATATGCTGTAGGTTCTCGACTGCTGTGTGGAATTACTTATGAGAAATCATGGTTCCTCCCCATTCGCGTCAGTGAAATATTTATGCATGTTAGTGGTGCAATCCTCTTTAGTTCAGCTTCAGCCTGTCAACTTCTTCTCTAAGGCAAGCTTATTGAAGCGTTATGTGACTCAATTCTTTACAAAAGAGGACATGCAAGAGTTGGATTATCTATTTTGTATTCTACATTCCCAAAGCCATTGGCACTTGTGTGCTATTAACTTTAATATGTGATCCTTCATTTCGTACAACCCCAGGCAATGCTCAATATAATGCCGATGCAAGGAATTGGGTAAGAGATCTCATATATATTATTTGAATTTTAAAGTTGCATAACTTTCACCTTCACATGTCCACCCGCTGTAACTCTTGCATCTGTGCAGGTGGCGCTATGGAGGAAGTCATTCCCCTTCATGAAGTCATGAGAAATGATTTTTGATGAGGAATCTCCTTTTCAGCCACCTAATTCACTAGACCGTGGGGTGTATTGCTTAAAGTACATAGAGTGCCTGTCAAAGACAGTAGATGGCCCAGTGAACTGGGATTTCACAATAGATGTCCAACAAATGAGAGGAGTGCTGACATCAAATCTTTTGAAGGCCGGTATCGTGGGGCATCAATAGTGACGCATCAGTAATATTGTGTTGTTGGCTTGGAAGGATGTAAAGGACTTGAAAGTCATGGTTGTAAATTTAATTGGTTGTAAATAAATTGTGTAATCAGTTTCACTCCACTGAAACCTATTTCACTTATGTACAAAAGATTTTACTTGTATGTAATACGTTTAACCTCTGTTAAGAAGGTATTGAAAATACTATCTTACAAAGAACTGAGGCTCCCAGCGTCATTAGAGAGCAAAATATTTCACTCCACTGAAACCTATTTCACTTATGTACAAAAGGTTTCACTTGTATGCAATTGAATTAACCTTTGTTAAGACGGTATTGAAAATACCGTCTTACAAAGAACCGAGGCTCCCAGTGTCATTAGAGAGCAAAATATTTCACTCCACTGAAACATATTTCACTTATATACAAAAGGTTTCACTTGTATGCAATTGAATTAATCTCTGTTAAGAAGATATTAAAAATACCATCTTACAAAGAACTGAGGCTCCCAGTGTCATTAGAGAGCAAAATATTTCACTCCACTGAAACCTATTTCACTTATGTACAAAAGGTTTCACTTATGCAATTGAATTAACCTATGTTAAGAAGGTATTAAAAATACCGTCTTACAAAGAACTGATGCTCCTAGCATCATTAGAGAGTAAAATATTTCACTCCACTGAAACCTATTTCACTTATATTCAAAAGGTTTCACTTGTATGCAATACGTTTAACCCCTGTTAAGAAGGTATTGAAAATACCGTCTTATAAAGAACTGAAGTCACATGGTAGAGCCCTGGACTAAGGGTGAATAATGTCTAGTAAGGCTGACAAATGCCTTGTAAGGCTCCTAGCGTCATTAAAGAGCAAAATATTTCACTCCACTTCAAACGGTTTCACGTATGTACAAAATGTTTCACTTATACGCAATGCGTTTTACCTCTATGCAATACGTTTAACCTCTGAGAGGAAAATCTCAAAGGCCACGACTCAAGGCCACTAAGGGTGAAAAATAGATGGCTAAGGGGGACATATGGGCGTTAAGGGTGAATAATGTCTAGTAAGGCTGACAAATACCTTGTAAGGCTAGAAACCTTATGTCTGCTATATGTACTTCACAACCAAGCTCGAAAGTAAGTCTGTGGGCACGTGATCCAAGGTCATCACGTGGCATCTCCCAAGTGCCTTCTCTCTGACAGATGGACAGATGGCGGGAAATTATTTTGGATACTCTTTATTTCAAATTTACTTTTGCATCAAAGCACACAATAATAACCATACTTCGGCATCAAAGCACACAACAATAAGGCTCTCAGCGTCATTACAGAGTAAAATATTTCACTCTACTACAAAATATTTTACGTATGTACAAAATGTTTCTCTTATACGCAATGCGTTTTACCTTTGTACATGAACACTCATAAAGGCGCATTAAGTTCATTGACGGCAAACAAAGTCTACATAGGCTGGACAATGTACCGACATATGTTGTATAAAGACAAAGAAAGTCTACATACCATCTTACAAAGTCTACATATGTTGTACTCCTATATAATCCAACCAAGTCGCTACATAACATTGCTGGATAGTGTGCTTGTAGCAGCAATCATCATAGCAGATTGTTCCGTAGTCCATACTTGCACAGAAAAAGGTATGATCGAGATTATTTGCTCCTAAAACATCGACATTGACAATAACATTGGACTTTAATTTGCAGTTAGGAACGCACGTCCCATCATCATTGCCACATGCTTTACATTTCTTTGCTCTTTTACATTTTCTTCGACACTTTTTAATTGTACTTTGTATTCTTTTCTCTCTCTTCCTTCCTTTCCTTACAATAATTGATGGATTTTTCACAATCAATTCTAAGTTGGTACATCGAGGGTCTTTCACTGCACCTGAAGGATCAACATCTTTGATTGCATATGAGAACTCTTTGCATCCATTAATGTAGACATTAGGTTTGGCAGCTCAGCTAATAGGAGTTCATATGCTTCTTCTGACACTGATCCAACCTCAGCAACTTTCATCAGTCGGTAACACAAATTTGTATACCGACATCCCCTTGAATCTTTGCCATCACTTGGCTTCTTAAATTCATCTAGCATGTGACGCTGGCGCATCTCCTTTGTCCATTGCTTTAGAATATACCTCTCAGGAATTTGAAAATTTCCACAGTATTGAAGTCCCGCTAGTGCATGCCTACACAAGTATCCTTTAAATTCAAAGGATCGACAAGTACATGAAACAACTTCACCAACTACATCATAATACACTGTATATTGTTTCACTAAATCCTTAACAATGTCAGCTCCAACTCGTTTGACTTCAATTTGTTCAAAAGATTTTACCTTGAATGTGGTGTTTGAACCTTCATGGTGAATTACCTTTGGGTGACATGATGCAGCCTCTACCAATTCTGCTTGGAATTTTTTGAAAATGACCCTTGTGTATTTATTGGCTGCCTGCTTCTCTAAGGGCGAAGATGTCTTCAAGTATGCTATTGTCTCCATGTTTTTAACATCCGTTTCATTCTCAGCATCATATCTACTCTCTAATGCAAGTTCAAACTTTTTAAAAAACTCAGAGAGAGTGGTCTTTACATGAACATATCCATCAAAGAAGTGATTAATGATCTCACTTCATTGAGAAGTTGACATTCCTGTCAAAAAAACATGAAACCAACTTATTAAGATTACAGAAAAATATTACAATGTACTATGCTTCATTCCAACACAATGTATTTCAGTGCATTATGCTTCAATCTAGGACAAATTGTATTCTAGCAGTGCAAAATGTATCATTATAATGCAAAGTCTATCAGTCCAGTACAACATGTTTTACCTGCGAAAAATGTGTCCTTAAAAAATAATGGTACCCATTTGACACGACATTCGTATAACTGATTCAACCATTCATTCTCTCTACATACTTCATACTTGCACAATAACTCTTCCCACTTCTCTTCAAACTCGTGCACAGAAATTGAATCATAGATCCAGCTATCGAAGTCCTCCATAAAACCTTTGTTTGCTACACGTATATGTCCAATCTTCTCTGGTATTTTTTTTTTCAATATATGCTATAAACAAAATCGATGTCTAACATTAGGAAAGACCTCTCTCACTGCTGCTTCAATGGATTTGTCTTGATTAGTAATAATCGCATTCGATTGCTTTCCACAATTTGCCTTTAACCAACAATTAAATACCCAAACAAATGATTCTGTCTTCTCATTAGAGTAGGGTTGACTGACCATGATGATTAACTCCAACGAATGAAAGCAAATGGCATCTCATACGTGTTCGTCAAGTAAGTAGCATCAAAAGATATGACATCACCAAAATATGAACAAGCTAGTCTTGACCTTGCGTCCACCCAGAAAATATGTCTTAGCTGTCCATCATCATTTAAATTCATCATGTAGAAAAATGTTGGACTACTCATTTGCTGTTTGACAAAATGGTTATGCAATTTTTGTGCATCTCCTTCTTTTAGTTGCGTCTGACACTCTCGGGTCAAGAAATTTCTACAATCTTTCTCTGTAAAGTCAAACTGTTAAATTCCACCTTTTCTTCTAGCAAGTGCAGACACTATCTGAGATGTTGAGATTCCTACCATACGCATGTTCTTAATTTCTACCTTTTTCGGCGTACATATTTTTCTATGTGACCTAAGATATGTCACCGATAGTGGATTTAGGTCATAGTTATGCTCAATGATTGCATGCTCAATGATTGCATGTTCTATTGTCCATTTCCCTTTCTTTGTGAGAAGTCTTGCCTTTATTGATACATGGCAACCTACTTTTGGAGAGTCTCTGGGCGCTCACTGGTAAGATTTCTCCTTGAAATCTCAGATTTTCAACAACCTAAATGCTTGAAATTAGGTATTCTTTTGTAGCTCTGACTATTAGTGATGTCAAATCCAATTGATTTTGCATATGCATTATAAAAATTTTGGACATCTTCTCCTGTATCAAATTCCATTCCTATTTGTAGTGGGAACACAGAAAGTGTAGGCTTCTCAACATTTTTCGTGAGTGTATTTAAAATTTCACATTCATTGATGTAAACAAAAGGTGTAGGCTTCTCCATCACATCTGTAATAATAAAATATGTTATTTATATATGAAATCCAATGTAATAAGAATGAAATATACTATACAAGAATGTAATACATAATTAAAGAATTATCGGTGCACTGTATCAATGAAATATTTTGTACAGTCAAGAGATATAATGTACTAGCAATGAAATAAAATGAAGTCGAATAAAATATATTGCTCAGTTATAAATCATGCTGCGTATCAGTGAAATCATTTGCACGGTTATTCAATATAATGTACAAGAATGAAATATACAACACAAGAGTGAGATATAATGTGTAAGAATGACATATTATTCAAGACTAAAGGACAAGAGTGTATCAATGAAACATGGTGTATATTTGTGAACTATAATGTACAAGAATAACATATCATGCGTAATAATAAGATAGCTCCAGTTAATGAGATAGGCTATCTTAACTGGAGCTTGATATTTAATGTGTAACAACAAATACTTTCCATATATTTATTATTCAGCATAACAGCCTACCATCTGCCATTAATACCGCTGCAATACATTTTACATTGAATAGGTTTCCTCCAGTTTCAGTTACACATTTACTTCAGAGAAAAAAGGTAAACAGAGCAAACAGAAGGAGAAAATGCGGCAGTAGGTACCATTTTTTATCCTTTTAGCTCAATCGCTCCGCAGAGTTTTGTTTCTTCTCCTGATCAGACCTCCATCCTATCTCCACGGCATTAAATGAGAGAAAATGAAGCCCACAGTAGTAATAAAATGAAGGCCTTAATATATCCATCATAGAAGGGTATTTTCGGTATGCCAAAAAGTGAGACTTGCGCGGGAATGTCACCATTTAATGCCTTTGTGACAATGCCATTAATTCTGTCTCCAAGTCTCGGTTCGTTTGCCTGCCCAATTACATGGACCAATCCCATACGGGTGTTGCACATTGACGTTGCGTTTGTGCACCGCATGGGGTGCACAAAACATTACTCCATCTGAAAGTATCTGCACCACCGCCACCCTCCTGCCGCGTGACATCACATCACATGAATGTGTGGTGTGTTTGTATAAGTAAACCTTATTACATAAATAATTGTTGAGATACTATTTTATACATATTAATTAAACTAATCATGTGACATAAATATAAATGTAGAAATATCTAATCTTCAGTTAATTTACTATCCAAAAATATGTCTCGGGCAAGGTTCGACGGATTGCTCGTATCAATTTTTTACTGGTATGATATAGTACGATTCGATATCGTTACATATTGAGGTAAAATCAAACAATATATATTCATGTCCGAGAAATAATTTTAAAATTTTATGAACTCAATTGGTTAGGTCGTCTGGACTTTACTTGAGAGATGCCCTGAGTTGGAATCATAGAAACGTCTTTAGATTTTGAGATTTTTTTATCTTTTATCTCACAAGTTAAAATCAAACAAAAAAATCTATGCATTTGTTGCATTTTGAATCGACGACCTCACGGTTAAATTTGATATTTCTAACTAATCCACTTATAAAACTTTTTTATATAAATTAAAATATATACTATTTAAAAATACGATAACGTACGAGTTATGTACCACATATCGGTCATCGGCTGATACGGTTCGATACGTGAGATACGAATCACCGATTTGTCAAACCCTAGTCTCGACTCGACGCATGCAAGGACAGTTTTGCATAATCATTTAAATAGTAAGTTGGTTTTTCATTAATTAACGAAGATATTAGAACATTATTTAGTTGTAGTCAAATTTCAATTCAAGTTAGTTACATTTATTTGATTTGTACGACAAGAAGAAGCAATATTTTACTCATATACTTGTAACAACTGACAAGGCATTTTTACAAGTACCCGTTTCTTATATTATACGAGGAGGATACATATTTGCAAAGAATTGAAGTTTCAATTTTGAATGTGGAGGTGGCCGGGCATACCGCCCCCAGCGGCGAGGTGGGCCCGGAATGGCGGCGCCAGGTCGATGCTGCGTCATGCTATCCGGTTCTTATATAAACATATGTATTTGAAAACAAACAAGCTGCTCTAACTTCGTTCGATAAATTTAACTTAGAAACATTAAAGTTTAATAGTTATTAACCCTCTTGGTTAGGTTCCGTTTGTCTGCATCCGGATCAGCTTAGCTGGCCTGGAGACTAGTTGTGTGGGTTAGATCAGAAGAGACATGGATTATTTTAACCCCCTCCTCCCTTTTAGCCCCGTTTGAGAACTAATATCAAGTTAGGTGAAAATTTTGAAATCTCTCCACCGTACAAAACTCTGCAACGTCATAGATTACCCATTATTCATGATGTCGAGAAACTGGGTTGAATCAGCTTATGTAAAATCAAGAGCTCAGGTGTTTTTACGTCTATAATATCTCTCTTCTTAAAATCTCGTTCACACGGAAGCCCGTGAGAGTGGTGATTCATTTGATGATATTTTTTTATTATCAGATGATTAGAATTACCTCAACAATGCTTCTCAAATGATGCCTAGTTAACTTTACCCTCGGTTTGCGGGGCTCACCTCTTTGGCTGTGCTCAACCACGTGGACCATCAACTTGGCCCGAAGAAGTGTTAGCAAGGGACTAGGTTGGAAGGATGTAGACACGTGGACGTAAACAGATAGAATTCAACGTGAATAGAATAACATCATATTCTATCTATAAAAATTTTAGAAATATTAATTATATCTGGATAATATTTTATTATTTTTATAGATATAGATACAAATATATTCGCCACAAGTATAGATATATATATCTGCATATATCTATATCCGTCTAAAAAATATAAGTCCATGTTCACCTTCAAGGGAAGGTGGGATTCGTGAGAAATGAGAAAATAAAAATCCGGCCGATTCTTTCCTTCTCAAAGTATTTTTTATGTTTTACAAAAATATCTTTACAATTCTAGTAAGAATGTCAAATTCATTGACCAAAAAAGACGGGCAACAAGTTAAGTTCATATCAAAATCATAGGTCTAACATATACAATGAGTTATGAAGAACATGTTTCGAACCGGGTATGAATTCGAATGCACTAAATCTATACCCGATCTGAGTATGGAACATATATATTTGAAATATCTAACTTGAATCTATACCTGTTTATTCAGATTTTATCCGACCCATCACAGGTCAGATGGTACGAGTAATCAGATTTGCGAGTATTTTTGACATTCTCATAGATAGATAGATAAGTGATAATCCATTTATCTGATTAAGTTTAACATAGTATTTCAAAATTCGATAGCTTAACGGATCAAAAAACATGGATATGTTGATTAAGAAGTACAGTGAACTGAACCAAGTAGAATAGGCATATAAAGAGGATCGAGAAAAAATGACGAGAGCATAATGATGTGAAGAAAAATCCTACGTGCATGTGCGGTGTGGAAAGCAATCACCGATGTCTAATTAAAAGGCGTGGACCAGTTCGGAGATTAATTAATTACATGACCCTAGTAGTTGATGCATGTCCTGTGTAGACATGTCACTTTTGTCACGATACTATAATGAAGGAGTGCTCTTTATTTTAGCCATTTCTATAGTTTGGTGTCACATTCAAGGTGACTCGAACGGTGGATGCATGTCCCCGTGGATTGCTCACTTTGTGAGGATTCTTCTAAAAGCTTCTACAACGTGATCTGCTATTACCTGATTTCCAGATTATGCGTAGATCAGTATTAATTAGCTTGACAGACTCTAACTTGACCTAGGACACACTAACATAACGTCAACGTTAACTGATTTTAATACATTCATTGCATGATTTATTATATGTATTTAGTAATTATCTTCGAAATTTTCTTGAGATTGGATTGACGAGGAGAAACCTGACGTGACCTGATCTGAGATGGGATCGATAGACCAACCCAATCCGGACTCGATTTTGAAGTTGGTTCGATCAAGTTCGAATTGACATATATGCTCAAATTTGCAACCGAGTTGAGATATTATAGAGTAGCATTGCTCTCATCACTGAATCAAATTTCCGTTTCAATAGGTATGTATTTTTAAGTCACAGCGGACATGAGCTGGGGCTATATATATATATATATATATATAGCTGTTGACCCCATAAAATATTTTTATAAAATTCAGATTTTCAGAAACTTCTAAGGAAGAAATATGCACGTATTCAACAAGGGACGACTAAGGGTCGTCAATGACAGTCAGGAGTATCAAGAAGACAATATATTTCTGGTACTCATTTTCAACCGTGAAGAAGATATGTGAATGGATGACAATCCAACTCAGCATTAAGCTGTTACTAGGGGATTATGCTGTCTACTTAGACTTAGTTGCAAAAGTTCGTGACTTAGCCAGTCCAAAGAAATTTTGTGAAAGCATGCCTCAGAGAGTGATGGGGCAATCTATATGCAATGCTCTCCTTCACATCTACATACAGAATAATTTAATCATTACGGCCGAGTCTCTTTTTAGAACAATGTCAGATCATGGTCTATTGAGATGTGCCCTTCCATATAACCATATGCTACAACTATACACATCCAATGATCAATTAGATAAGGTATCTGAAATGGTTTGTGAATTGAAAAAGAATGTATCATCAGAACCTTTTGAGTGCATGTGCAAAGTGGATAACATATAACACATAAGAGTGTATAGCTGCAGAAGTGGATAACATAAAGCACGTAAGCCAAAATATACATTAAAGGAATCCTTTATAAAAAAGGCAAGACATGCTTTGAGGGAGATGGAGGTCAATGTTTTTATGAAAGACCGGATTGTTTATTGTCTATCTGATAAAGTCTCAGTCTGGAAGAAATTGAAATCAAATTTCTGAGGGATGTGTAAGGCTAAGTGCATGAGAAGTATATAACAAACGGTGGCATACTATGTCACCCACATGTTCTCAAAAGATGAATCAAAGAAGGAGATCCTCTATACAAGACGAAAGGTAAAAAGAAAAGCTCCACTTGTTGAAGTGAGATTTTTTATGATGTACGGGCGTCCTTTTATAGCAGATTAGAGCCAAAAACCCATCTCCAAGAGGCTGAATAGGCCGGAGGAGTTCCCTCCACTTGTTGATAGGCCGAAGGAGGCCTGCCTCCGCCCTGCATAGGCCGGAGGGGCCTGCCTCCGCCCTATGTATGCCAGAGGAGGCCTGCCTCCGCCCTGTGTAGGCCTGCCTCCGCCTTGCTACAGGCCGGAGGAGCTCCCTCCGCCCATGAAGGCAAGCTTCGGCCTATTAAGAAAAAAAATTGAAAGGAAAAGAAGAAGAAAAGATAGGGAGGAGAAAGTTCAAGGGTTGCCTCTTCAAATCCCACCGAAAGGAGAGTGAAATGGAGCTCCTTCGCCCCACCTCCAAATAGCTATAAGAAGAAAGCTCCAGCAGTAGGAACAGGGGGAGAAGAACACACAACAAGAAGAAAGTCCACAGCCGCAAGGAAGAAGGGCAGCAAGGCAGCAGGTCGCAAGCTTCCTTCTAGGGTTTCTTTTGTTGATAAAAAAATCTATTTTATGTGGAGGATTTACTTAAAGAGGAGAGTTTACTAGAATACCCTCCAGCAAGCATGTTATGCACAAATGGGTTCAAATAAGTTCAAGTGGATTCAAATGCTACTACGTGCAGCTATGTTGATTGATTAAAATGAGCATGTTAGAATATTTTCATGTCCAAGACCCTATGGAAGGTTTCAATGTGCAAAATTATGAATTTACCCCTACATCTTGGAAAATTATGCAAATGTCCCCAAGGAGTTGGGCAGGAATTACAGAAATAAGAAAATTATGTGAAAAAGTTCCCATATCTCTAAATGTGTCCAAAGTTGGTGAAAACTATACCTAGTCTCCGAAGAAATCAAGATTTGCAAATATACCCTCAAAGCTCGTAAAATTGTGCAAATATCCAAGATATGAGCAAAAATGAATGAAATTTCAGAAGGAACAAATGTTGAAAGGCACATTATATAAAAAATCTGGCTTTGATGGAAAATTGCATTAAAACCCTTCCATGAAGAAAATATTACAAATAAACCCTCGCAGGGAGGGATAATTGCAATGATGCCCTATCTTGGGGTAAAGGAAATATTTTCTCTCGAACTAATATTTTGGTAAAAAGAGTCAATATTATGAGGGCAAGAAAAAAATGTTTAGCAGTTTTAATCAAGGGTGTTCAGACTTGTCCGATGTAAATTAACACCGATTCCATTCGGTGGGGAAGAGTCCAGTACATGAACTCTTAAATCGTCTGATAAATCACGCGCGCATAAATTATAACATGCAAGTTTTAAAAAGCCAAAATATGCATGTTGTTATTTTCTTCCGAACAGAATTATTTTCGCATGTAAACAGACTGGCACGCCCGGTGGGACTTTTCCCGCCCTTCATTTAACTGCTAAAGTCCTTTCAATGCCCTTATAAGGACCCTAACTCTTCTTCTCTGTTGAGTAGGAAGAAGGAAGCAGTTCGAAAAGCAAAGGAAACTCTCGCAATGGCGGCAGTCACCTATGGCCCACTCGTTGTTGCAAGCCATGCAACCCATGTCTACCTCACCATCCCCATTGTGTTTGGGGATTTTTCGGTGGTCGTCGATTCCCCTTTCTTTCTAGGGGTGATCCCCGCCAACCAGTCGGAGATGCCTCCTCCGACTTCGTTAGTTGTCATTGGGTGCAACAGGCCCCTCCTGATCCAAACTCGCATGTCCTCTGTGAACACGCTCACTGCCAACGCCGTCCCTGCTAAGTGGGGGCAGCACCGCCGTCGACAAATCAGAAGGTCGGCACTGACAACTTCAAGGTATGGCAAGTCCATACTTGTCGGAGATCTGCGCGTTTGGCTCGACGGTGCCGAGCCGAGGGTTCCATGGGACCAATGTGTCCCCAACATATCCACTTCCAACCGCTTCTCGCTCCTCCACAAAATGTGAGAAGACGGGCTAGGCTTTGAAAAGAAGACTAAGTCCGATGATGGGGATAAGGCATCCAGGCAATGTCCCCGGGAAAGTCAAACAAATCTGGGTCACTAAGTAAGAGGCCCGATCAATCAAGCAGGCTAGGGCCAGTAAGCCTGCGCGCACCCAGCCCCAAGTTGACGTGACATCGTCAGGTGCCTTGCAAGGATAGAAGAGAAAAGGGGCTTATCGCAAGCCCAACTTCACATCACAAAGCTCAGGACCTATTTAAGCTAAAATAGGCAACTGTGTCCAGACACCCCTGCCCGCGGGTTTCCATCTTTAAAAGACTAACGGAGACCCTTCTTGTAAAGGCCTCCATCTTTGATAGATTGGGGGCACCCCTTCGTCCTGGTGGCTATGCGCCGAAGAGACAAAGAGTAGTCCAAATGGCAGAGACAGGTGGGAGTATGAAAATCTACACCTGTTACGCCTCCGGCATGTAACATATGGAACAAATTGGCAATCCCGCCAATCCGAGTGACCCCGCTGGGGTGAATGATCCAAATCTGGCGATAGATGTAGATGCGGTGTACCGTAATACTCGTAATGCTGCTAGAAGAAGTCTCCAAGCCTAGCTTAGTGGTCAAGCGGGAACTTCCTTCTAGGAGCAGCACCGAGAAATTATCCAGAAATTCCCTCAAAACCAAGGTGAAAATCTACCCCGAGTGGAAGCAGATGTTGATGTTGTTGTGAGCATTCATGATGATGGCTATCCCAGTTTGGCCTTTGAGCCACCTACGAAGGCCGCCTTCCAGGCGATGTCTGATGACGCCAAATTTGAAACCATGCAGAGATGGCACATTGAAATGACCAATCTCATGCTTGAAATGAAGCGACAGATGAACATGAATGCTCAAAGACCTCAGACGCCGATGCTTAATCAAGACCCTCGGTAAGAGCAACGGGTGCCTAACCCTATTGGGGTCGGCAGACAGGCTGTACCTCCCTATGACCTACAGACCGAGGCGGTAGCCGAGGTACCAAGGGTCCCGCCTAATGCTCAATCCTTTTGGGCCCCGAGGGCTGAAGAAGTCATCGCTCAAAGGCGTATGATAGAAAAAATAGTTGAAGATAAGTTTGCCCAGCATGGCAAAGGTACAGCCACTGTCGATTTGTATAGTGTGCCTTATCCTATTCATCACCATTTTAAAAAGCTTCCGCCAGATTGTCCCAAGGCGCCAAAGCTCCAAAAGTTCAATGGGCAGGGGTCACCACATGAACACCTAGCCTACTATATAACGGCCATGGGTGAGCTCGCACTTGACGAGTCGTATCTCCTTCGATACTTTCCGACCTCTCTTATCGGCAGTGCCTTCCAATGGTACTCCAGGCTGAAACCAAATTCAATGGTCGATTGGGCTGACTTGCAAAAGAAGTTCATTAACCGCTTCCAGCTAGCCGAGAGGAAAGTGTCTCTCGCCGAACTATGCTCGCTCAAGCAAAGGCGAGGAGAGACCGCGCTGGACTTTATTAAGAGATGGAGGGACTTCAGTATGAGGTGTGACAACCCTCTGGCGTAAGAGGATGCTATAACAATCTGCCAAAGAGGACTTTCCCCCGAAGGCAGTGAGCGACTTCTGAGGGCAAAAATCAAGGGGTTCGACCAATTAAATTCTACGGTCACAGAGATCGAAATGTTCTTTGCTGATAATCCTACCTCCATTCCCTCAAAGCTTAAGGCGTCCAAGGAGCATCCCACGATAGGAACAGAGGCAAATGCGGTGGACTTCTCCCCCACCACTAAAATCGGCGAAGCAGCATTACCCGGTGATTCCGAAAAAAGGTCTGAAAGGAAGGCACCGACCATGATGTTGGCCCAGCGCATGAAGACTCCTTACTCTTTTAAGAAGGAGCATACTCGCAAATTGTTCAACCTTTGTATGAAGAATAAGCTGATAACTCTGCTGGAGCCCAAGAAACCAGAAGAAGCTAGCAAAACAGATGATCCCAATTACTGCCCATATCATCGTTTATTGGGGCACACTATTGAAAACTGCTATGTCTTCAAAGATGAGCTGGAGAAAATGATACAAAACCAGCTCATCACAATGAGGGGAACTCGGGTTGACCCTTCTCAACCCCGAGTTTGGGACCGAGCGACCCGTTCGGCTAATGTAATTAGTCATCGGCCAACTCGAGAAGATTATCAAATAGCAGCTTTCACATTCCCCGATCCGGGGGCGGAAGCAGGTCCCAGGGTGACACGACCCAGTTTGTGGTATCCGGGTTGGAGGCCTTCTCATTCGTGCTCTTTTCCTAAAGAGAACACCAAAAAGATATTTGATGCACTTCTAGAGCAAGGTCGCATTATGGTGCACGACCCTCCTCCTACCTACACTGAGGTTGAAAAAGCTCATCCAAGATATTGCGAGTTCCATGATGTGATATCGCACCCCACCAAAGAGTGTGAAGAGTTACAAGATTGTATCAAGACCCTCATATAGAGGGAATAAATTGATACTCAAGGAGAAAGTTTGGTAAGAAGAAGGCTTCATGAGGCCGCTGAGCGAATTATAAATGAAAGCAACATCAGGGAACACCCGCCTCGGTCTCATGTCCATCAAGGATCAGGGTTTTCAGTGAATGTCCTTCATAAAACCTCTAGGAAAAGTCAAGCGAGGGATGTGCCAAATGGTCTGGACTAAGCCCCCGCCCCGCAAGGCGCCTCTCTGGCAGGGGGCTATTTCCTAATGTCCGAATGTCTAGCCATTCGGAAGGCCGTTCGAAAACTTAGAAAAGAAGTTAGGCGTCTGCGACATGATCAGGAGGACCTACTACAGCTCATAAGGCGCATGGATGACCGATTGACGGCCCTGTCCCCGACTCCTACAACTGGAGAATCTGCTCCAGCTTCCTTTCACTCAGAAGCCATAGTGGAGCCTAGAAGGTGACCGAGGACCGGCGGATGGCTATCGAAAGGATCAACGGGCTTGCCTGTTCAAATGCCCCCTTTCTCCAAAAATGACAAAAGAGGGCTAGGCTATGATCCCAAGGTGGACTTCAAAGTCTATTATGCCGTCAACACCATAGGGTCCTCATCCTCAGTTGGCGACCCAAGTTCCCTTCAGATGGGTAACCTCGGCATGACCGAACCTCAAGAGGAATTTGCACCTGGAGGTCATGGTCTCCAACTGTAGCTGCCTGATATAGGCAGCTTAGGCATTCGCCCCACCGACCCTCCCGGTGAAGGACGTGTCACCCCACTACAACCCGCCTGCCGGCAGTTGGGAGAGATGGGGAAATCAGCTTCAGGCCAACTAGCAGGACTTGACGTTGGGGACCTACAAGACTCCATCCTGGCCATTGCCGATGCCCCAGTCAATAGTCAGCCAGAAAAAGAAGCTACCACGCTAGAAGGTTTGAGGCAGGAAAACCAGGCATTAAAATCTCTAGTGCAGGAGTTATTACGGGAGCGAGATGTTCTACTTAGGCATCATACGCTTCCACCGAACTTTGTTGCCCAGCCTAAGATCATGCTGAAGAACAGCCTTCCGATGATGGTGGCCGGAACACCCGCCAGTAAGCTTGAAATCAATAAGGCCCATTCTGCCGCCAAAGAGAGAGCAAGTATTCTAGGCTCCCCCTCTGTGGGTGTTCACTCCCAGGGAAGAGTTGGTCCAATCAGCGCCCTTGAGGCGATTAAGGGAAAAACTCCTGTGATGACATTGGCAAGGCGAATGGAGACGCCATACTTGTTCATCAAAGCACACACCGAGCCATTGTTCGAATTTTGCATGGCACGAAATCTTATAACATTGCCAGAGCCTCGCAAGTCGACTAAAGAAAACAAGGACAAGGACCTCACCTTTTGTCGATACCACCGCATGATCGGCCATACTACGAAAAATTGCTATGTCTTCAAAGATGAGGTCGAAGGCTTGATACAGTCTGGATGATGTGGGACAGACACGGGAGACCGACTCTATATGATGCGGACCTCGGACTCTAGATGGAGATGCGACCAGCAACACACAAATTGGAGAGACTTCGGCCCGACACTAAAAGCTCCAATGGGCTATACGTCGCTAACAGAAACGTAAGCTCACTCGTCGTCCCAAGTGAGGGAAACGCAGATCGCGCGCGGTTGAAGAACCGGCAGAGTTCAAGGGCAGTCCGACTCACTTCCGTACTCGGGTCGAATCACGGGACGGGTCACTCTCACACTCACAGCGGTGACATGGACTCACGGGCTAGAATCCTACGCTCTCGCAGCAGCATACGACCATATACTAGCTAAGCAAATGAAATGCCAAGAAGTTTGACCGTTACCTCCACGCACCCGGCGTGGGGAAGACAACCCCGGCCGATCTCGGACTCCCGGTTAAACACTTTTTACAGCAGTAAAATAATTTGACCCACTCCACGCAGGGAGGTAATAGGTCACATGTGGGGCCCGGGAGTCACGACAATCGGGTTGACAGGCAGCATCTTGATGTCGTCCCGGCGGTGTCGAACCCGCATTTTCATGCTGTCCGGACGGCGCGATCTACGGGTCCGTGGGGCCCACGGACCGCTCCAACCTCCGGCTCTAGTGGGGTGGGACCTGCTGTGATGGGGACCCCTGGTGGCGCGCCTCCCTGGACGGCGGTCGGCCGGAAACACCGGTCGGAGACCGATCGGCTCCGTTCACCAAGTGGGGAAGTAGCTGCCCACAGATTTTGGCTTCTATTTTTTGGCGCGCGCTCCGGCGAGATCGGCCTCTGCGATCAATCCCGATGTCGGATCGGAGAACATGAGCTATCGTTGGAAAGCTCTCTTGAAGTCCTTCAATATAGGGCCATAGGGATCGACTGGATCTGCCCGGATCTGGCCTTAAACTATTTTTGAAGTTTCTGTTGAACAATACCCGAAATCTCAGAATAGCAAGAAATTTTCCTGAGAGTTGCCTTTGACCGTGGGGTAGACGTCCGATTCAGATCTTGAGCTCTTCATCAAAGTTATGGAGGAGAAAGATAGGAAAACGAAAATAATTTATGTGAAGGGATTCATGGAGGCTACGATTTGTTATGGATTTTACACTGACTGGTGGTCGGATCTGGACACTGGCTGACAGAACTGTAGATGAATCTTAAAGGGAATTTCAAAAAATATGAGATGGCCTCACAAAATTTTGAGAAAATTCGTGAGTGGAGGGGTTTGTGGATAGAACTCCCAGTAAAAATAAGAGCTCCAGGCAAAATCAAAGAGGGATCCGAAGACTGGAAACTCAGGGTGGGTGGAAATCAAAATTGAAAACAGACAAATCTGGAACAAGGAGTTGGACGAAAATGTAAAAATATGAAATAGAATCTAGATGACCAACCAATGTTTGTGAAATGTGGGAAACACCTCTGGAACACCTCCTGAAAATTTCAGCTCAATAGGATCTCGTGGTTGAGAGCAGTAAATCGTGGAAGGTACCTCTATCCTGGATGGACAGAACACCGGCGACGATGGTGGCGATGCGATGGCGGCTCGTGGCGGCGGCGGCAATCATCGAAACTGATAGGGGTGACTTCACACCACCAGAATACAGCCTTCCCAGCTGCAAGGGAGAGGGGAGAGAGAGAGAGGGGCGGCCAAGGCTGCTTCCAACAAAATTCCATAATTCTTATGCATTAATTCCACTAAAATGTTTAATACATGGTACTTATATGAAATGACAAAAAGACTCAAATTACCCCTAGATCTAGGATTTTGGGGAATAAAAAAAGGAGTAGAACTAATTAGTTCTACACACATTTTACAATAATTAAAATAGGGTGATGGTGAGAGGGGGGCGCCCCCTTGACCATGGGGTTAAGGTTGGTGGCCAACCTTGACCCTTAAGCACACTTGTCCCCCCACTTGACCCACCCTTCTAGAAGCCCACATTTGAAATGTTGACTGACCCCACATGGGCCTTTGGAGTGAGGTGGATCAATGGGAGGAGGGATGGGGGGCCCGTGGGACCCGGGTGGTCCCATTTTGCACATAAACCCTTATTACAATACGAATTACAAACCAAATAAAGGCAAATAAAAACACATTACACACAAATAAGTCCCAGTAAATGTGATAAATGCCGAGACTCAAGGGGGAGTCTCCTGACTGTCTCCGAGCCAGATGGACGCCGAAGTGGCTCGGGTGGTGCTCCGAGTACGGTACCGGTGGCTCGGCGTATCGTGCTTCTCAATCGCGCGGGTGTCCGCACAAATTCTCCCCGGGTGGTAGAAACTCGACCATGTCGAGTAAGGGTCTGCATCGCTGTGGTACCGCTCCAATAGGTCCGGATCAATCCGCTGCAACTCTCCATGGGTGATCCACGTATCCTTGGTGGTGGGCCGTCCTCTCCATCGCACTAGGTAGCGCGGGTAGGATCCACTCCTGGTAACTGTCACCTACTCATCCAGTATATGATCTATATGCTCTCGCTGCCGTGGAAAAGGGGCTAGAGGTGGACACTCAGGTGTGGGATCACTCTCAATGGGAGGGGATGGCTCGAAATGCTCACTAGGGATCACCGATGGGTCCTTATATGCAACTGGATCCGATATATTAAAAGTAGAGCTTATACCATATTCCTCAGGCAAGTCCACAACATACGCATTGGATCCAATGCGTTTCAACACTCTAAATGGACCGGCTCCGCGAGCTTGCAGTTTCTTAACAGTTCCAGAGGGAAACCGTTTAGGTCTTACCCTGATCATGACATATTCGCCCTCTTGGAACTCTCGGTGGTGTCGATGGGCATCGGCTAACTCTTTGTAACGTGCATTGTTGGCCTCAATGTGACGACGGATGTCGTCATGCAGACTCCTAACATGCCTAGCAAACGACACGGCAGACTCCGACACACGTGCATGGATAGGCATGAGGACAAGATCCACGGCTTCCTAGGCCTACGACCTGTGACAATCTCGAATGGACTCATGCCGGTAGACCTATTCACCGAATCATTATATGCAAACTCTACCATGGGTAGAATGAGATCCCAATCCCCTATGCGGTCCCTGACAAGACACCTCAAAAGGTCTCCCAGACTCCTATTGACCACCTCGGTCTGACCATCTGTCTGGGGATGATATGCAGTGAAAAACTTGAGGTGCGTACCCAACATATGCCACAGTGTCTTCCAAAAATAACTAGTGAATCTAACATCACGATCAGATACTATGGTACGAGGCAACCCAAACTTGCACACCACATGAGTAAGAAAAAAGCGGGCTACCCTCGAAGCATCCGAAGTCTTCGAGGAAGGGATAAAGAGGGCCATCTTCGAGAATCGGTCAACAACAACATAGACCGAATCATGCTTCCTGGAGGTACGTGGCAATCCCAAGACAAAATCCATGCTAACATCCTGCCACGGTGCATCAGGCACGGGAAGAGGCGTATAGAGGCCAGAGCTTTGCTTCTTCATCTTGGCCGTAGCACATGTACGGCACTGAGCCACAATGTGAGCAACATCGTGCTTCAAGCTCGGCCAATAAAATCTATGCTCAACCGCCTCAATAGTCTTGTTCCGACCAAAGTGGCCGGCTAGACCTCCCGCATGTAGCTCCCAGACTAAGAAGTCTCGAACCGAAGTTCGGGGAACACAAAGCCTGCCACCTTGAAAGAGGTAGCCCTCCTGGAGCACATAGTCATCATGATCTCTCGAGGGTCCGGCCTGGAGAGTGGTATAAATCTGACCGAAGTCAGGACAAGCAACATAGGCCTCTCTCATCTTTTCCAACCCTATGACCTCGGCACTCATGGTGGTAAGCAAGCACGCTCGCCGACTCAAGGCATCGGCCACCTTGTTCTCCACTCCAGCCTTATGTTTAAGCACAAAGGTGAACTGCCGGAGATACTCAACCCAACGGCTATGACGTGAATTAAGCTTCTTTTGGGAATGGAGGTACCTCAAAGCCTCATGATCGAGTATAAGACAAACTCCTGATGTAATAGGTAATGCCTCCAATGCCTAAGAGCCTGAACAACTGCGTAAAATTTCTTATCATAAGTGGAGTATCGCAGTTTCGCGTCATTCAGCTTCTCGCTGAAATATGCGACCGAGTGGGTCTCCTGACTCAAGACTCCTCCAATTCCCACACCCGACGCATCACAAGAGACCTCAAACACCTTCGAGAAATCAGGCAATCGAAGGATAGGTGTCTGGGTCATGCGCTCCTTGATGTCCTTGAAGGCGGCAGCTGCGGCCTTTGTCCAAACAAATGTACCCTTTCGGATACAATCCGTGATCGGGGCGGTGACGGAGCTAAATCCGCGGATGAAGCGACGATAGAACGTCGCAAGGCCATGAAAGCTGCGGACATCATGAACCATACGGGGTTCCGGCCATTCAACAATGGCCCGGACCTTCTCCGGATCAGCGGAGACCCCAGTACTAGACACAATAAAACCCAAGAAAGTAAGCTGAGGTGTCATGAAGGCACACTTCTGTGGGTTCGCGAACAACTGCTCTCGCCTAAGAAGAAGACAGACCTGCCGAAGGTGGTCTAAGTGGTCCCCCGTGGTGCGACTATAGATAAGGATATCATCGAAATACACAACCACAAAGACTCCAATGAACGGTCGAAGGACCTGAGTCATGAGTCGCATGAATGTGCTAGGGGCATTGGTCATCCCAAAAGACATGACCAACCACTCATATAGACCATCCTTGGTCTTTAATGCGGTCTTCCACTCATCACCTGGCCTAATCCTCACCTGGTGGTAGCCACTCTTAAGATCAATCTTCGAAAAGATAGTGGCACCTGCCATCATGTCTAGCATGTCATCCAGGCGGGGAATAGGGAACCTGTACTTCATGGTGATTTTGTTGATGTCACGGCTATCAATGCACATTCTCCACGTGCCATCCTTCTTTGGGGCGAGTAAGGCGGGAACAGCACATGGACTCATGCTGTCCCAAACAGATCCTCTTTGCATTAGCTCATCGACCTGCCGTTTAAGCTCAGCATGCTCCGTGGGGATCATGCGATAATGAGGAAGGTTGGGCAATGAAGAGCCCAGAATAAGGTCGATGGCATGCTGAATATCCCGCATAGGTGGGAGTCCCTCGGGAAGCCCATCGGGAAAGATATCAGCAAATTCCTGCAGAATGGGAATGACATCGGGTGGGAGTTCACCCTCAGAGTCTCTCTCTACCTCTCGGACCGCAATAGCAAACACGGGGCAGCCCCGGCTAGCATCCCGCTCCATTTCCTGGGAGCTAATCAACATCAATCTCCTAGTCGAGGGCTCACATGGGCCAGATGTAACGGTCATAGCTCGAGCTGGGGATGGGGTACTGGGCCCGGGAATGGAAGGCTCCAGAGCACTAGGGCCAGTAAGACCCCTAACTGATCGGCTCTTGGGCTGATGAGGTTGGAGAGTAATCCGTTGGCCATCATGGTCGAAGATACAGGTGTTCGACCGGCCATGGAGTGTGGCATCCCGATCAAATAACCATGGCCTTCCCAGAATAATATTGCCCACCTCCATGGGTAGGACATCACACCATACATCGTCACGGTAGGCATAGAACTGCAGTGAGACCAAGCACCGCAGCCTGATCGGAATGGAGGTGGAATCCACCCACGATACACGATAGGGGCTAGGGTGATCCACGGGTGTAAGACCAAGACGGGAGACAGCACCCGTGGAGATTACATTGATGCAACTCCCGCTATCGATGATCACTTTACACACATGCTTGCCCAGCCTACAGAAGGTATGACAAATAGTGGTCCGACCCCAGTCATCACTGGCCTGTGGCTGGGTGAGAATACACCTGATGACCCCCACGTGAGCATCATCGGGATGTGGGGCATCCTGGTCGTCACCTTCAATCTCATAGTATTCGTCAGCTAGCTCCTGATCGGCTTCATAGGTGACTAACTCAAGGCCCGCAGGGGTGGTATCCTCGGCCTTTGTGTCCCCAATGATAAGAGATGGGCGGGTGGGACACTGGTTGGCGAAATGGCCAAACCCATTGCAGCGATAACACTGCTGCCGTGATCCACTGGGCTCCCCAATCATGGGTCCCTTCCCCTTATCCTCCTGACGGATAGGAGGTGTAGGTAGCAAAGGACGTGCAGGAGGTGCGGGTGCCGGTGGACGGGCTGTGGGTGCCGTAAGATGCTGGGGACGAGGAAGGTCCCTCGGGGGTGGAGGGTGAGGCCTAGGAGCAAAGGGCTCAGGGCGAGCAGGCTCCTGAGGTCGAGCCATGGGGGCCCTCGGATACGTGGCAGATGAGCCACGGGGCTCGACACTACAGAGGGGAAAGGAGCCCAACCGATGGGGTGACTCGAACTCGGCCTCGAACTGCTCCAATTCGAGAGCAACCTGATACGCCTGCTCCAAAGTGGTCATATTGCGGCGAAAGAGTTCATATTGATAATTGGGCCGCAGACCTCTTCGAAAGCGCGATATAGTCATGGTGCTCTCTTCCGTGACTCCACACCGTAAGTAATACTCATCAAACTCAACGGTGTACTCAGTCACAGATCGGTTCCCTTGGGAGATGCTTTACCATTTGTCTATGAGACGTTGGCAATATGAGGCAGGAAGGTATTTCTCCCTCAACTTAGTTTTCATATCATCCCAAGTACCGATTTGGGGTTGACATCACTGATTGAGCAGGCTCTCCACATTGGTCCAATAAGTTTGGGCCTGCCCTTGCAGCTTCATCTTTGCGTATCGGACTCTTCGGTGGTCCGTCATCTCAAACCACTCGAAGTATCGGTCCATGCCGGCCTCCCAGTCTAAATACACCCTAGGGTCCAAGGACCCGCTAAAAGTGGGAGGGTCCGCACGCACGCCCCTAAGAATGTGGTCGTCATCATCATCATCACGGTTCCGTCGTTGATTACGACGACCATTTCCACCTTGCTCATTATCAGATACATAGTCATCCACCACATGCACATGTTGCCTCCCAACATCCACTGCCTGAGCCCTTGGTGCAGCAGGTTGCTGTGCCGGCTCTTGTTGACCATTGGTCGGCGCGGGTTGCGCCGCCGCTGGGGCCCTCTCAAGGACGGCTATCCTCCCAACAAGACCCTGGATGGACTGGTCCTAAGATTCGGCCCGATCCTCGAGGGCTTTCATCCGCCCTTCCAGACGCGTCCCTACTCCATCTAGACGTGTACTGAGGCCATCCATACGTGTGTCAAGACGTTCCATAATGGCTCGGAACATCTCGGCCGTCGAGGACTCATCGGAGCTATGGGCCCGGGAATCCGCCATAGGTGGTGGTGGCAAGTATTGGGTACCTCGACGGGTGGGCATGCAAAGACAGACGGACTAGGAGACACAGACTAATGCAAACACTGACTAATGCACCTAGGCCTAAACCAATATCCGGTACGTGGCGGAGTTAATCGATCCGAAGATCACTCCCGCAAGTGTGCGGCCTTCCCGATAGGCGTAGCCTAGCGTTCGGACAACACCTTTTAAGATACCGAATTATCGGGATGAAATATAATTTTAAAACACCTTTTTTTGTTTTGAAAACTAATGATGATTCTAGACTCGACTTAGACCATGATGCATGCAAGACTTATACAAAGACTACCCTAGACTCGACTCGCTCTGATACCAAACCGATGCGGGACAGACACGGGAGACCGACTCTATATGATGCGGACCTCGGACTCTAGATGGAGATGCGACCAACAACACACAAATTGGAGAGACTTCGGCCCGACACTAAAAGCTCCTATGGGCTATACGTCGCTAACAGAAACGCAAGCTCACTCGTCGTCCCAAGCGAGGGAAACGCGGATCGTGCACGGTTGAAGAACCGGCAGAGTTCAAGGGTAGTCCGACTCACTTCCATACTTGGGTCGAGTCACGGGACGGGTCACTCTCACACTCACAGCGGTGACATGGACTCACGGGCTAGAATTCTACGCTCTCGCAGCGGCATACGACCATATACTAGCTAAGCAAATGAAATGCCAACGGGACGGGTCACTCTCACACTCACAGCGGTGACATTGACTCACGGGCTAGAATCCTACAATCTCGCAGCGGCATACGACCATATACTAGCTAAGCAAATGAAATGCCAAGAAGTTTGACCGTTACCTCCACGCACCCGGCGTGGGGAAGACAACCCCGGCCGATCTCGGACTCCCGGTTAAACACTTTTTACAGTAGTACAATAATTTGACCCACTCCACGTAGGGAGGTAATAGGTCACATGTGGGGCCCGGGAGTCACGACAATCGGGTTGACGGGCAGCATCTTGATGTCGTCCCGTCGGTGCCGAACCCGCGTTTTCGTGCTGTCCGGACCACGCGATCTACGGGTCCGTGGGGCCCACGGACCGCTCCAACCTCCGGCTCTGGTGGGGTGGGGCCCGCTGTGATGGGGACCCCTGGTGGCGCGCCTCCCTGGACTACGGTCGGACGGAAACACCGGTCGGAGACCGATCGGCTCCGTTCACCAAGTGGGGAAGTAGCTGCCCACAGATTTTGGCTTCTGTTTTTCGGCGCGCGCTCCGACGAGATCGGCCACTGCGATCAATCCCAATGTCGGATCGGGACACAAGAGCTATCTTTGTAAAGCTCTCTTGAAGTCCTTTAATCTAGGGCCAGAGGGATCGACTGGATCTGCCCGGATCTGGCCTTAAACTATTTTTGAAGTTTCTATTGAATAGTACCCGAAATCTCAGAACAGCAGGGAATTTTCCTGAGAGTTGCCTTTGACCATGAGGTAGACGTCCGATTCAGATCTTGAGCTCTTCATAAAAGTTGTGGAGGGGAAAGATAGGAAAATGGCAATAATTTATGTAAAGGGATTTGTGGAGGCTACGATTTGTTATGGATTTTACACTGACTGGTGGTCGGATCTGGACACTGGCTGACAGAACTGTAAATGGATCTGAAAGAGAATTTCAAAAAATATGAGATGGCCTCACAAAATTCCACGAAAATTTGTGGGTGGAGGGGTTGGTGGATAGAACTCCCAGTAAAATTGAGAGCTCCTGGAAAAATCAAAGAGGGATCCGAAGACTGGAAACTCAGGGTGGGTGGAAATTAAAACTGAAAACAAACAGATCTGGAACAAGGAGTTGGACGAAACTGTAAAAATATGAAATGGAATCTAGATGACCAACCAATTTTTGTGAAACGTGGGGAACACCTCCTGAAAATTGTAGCTCAAGAGGAGCTCGTGGCGGAGAGCAGTAAATCGTGGAAGGTACCTCTGTCCTGGATGGACAGAACACCGGCGATGATGGTGGCGATGCGATGGCGGCTCGTGGCGGCGGCGACGATCACCGAAACTGATAGGGGTGGCTTCACACCACCAGAATACAGCCTTCCCAGCTGCAACGGGGAGAGGGGAGAGAGAGAGAGAGGGGCGGCCAAGGCTGCTTCCAACAAAATTCCACAATTCTTATGCATTAATTCCACTAAAATGTTTAATACATGATACTTATATGAAATGGCAAAAGACTCAAATTACTCCTAGATCTAGGATTTTGGGGAATAAAAAAAGGAGTAGAACTAATTAGTTCTACACACATTTTACAATAATTAAAATAGGGTGATGGTGAGAGGGGGGCGCCCCCTTGACCATGGGGTTAAGGTTGGTGGCCAACCTTGACCCTTAAGCACACTTGTCCCCCCACTTGGCCCACCCTTCTAGAAGCCCACATTTGAAATGTTGACTGACCTCACATGGGCCCTAGGAGTGAGGTGGATCAATGGGAGGAGGGATGGGGGGCCCGTGGGACCCGGGTGGTCCCATTTTGCACATAAACCCTTATTACAATACGAATTACAAACCAAATAAAGGCAAATAAAAACACATTACACACAAATAAGTCCCAGTAAATGTGATAAATGCCGAGACTCAAGGGGGAGTCTCCAGACTGTCTCCGAGCCAGATGGACGCCGAAGTGACTCGGGTGGTGCTCCGCGTACGGTACCGGTGGCTCGGCGTATCGTGCTTCTCAATCGCGAGGGTGTCCGCACCACTGGAGTTATTCAAATTCAAAATCATCGTGTGTCTCCCCCATAACCTCATCCATGGGATTGATTGAAATCCTCAACTAGGCAACTTCTTACTTTGGCTGCCTCTGCATTGCCTAAGTTAGGGGCAAGGGAAGCAAGGTGCCACGCCCTTAGCCGAGAAGGGGCAAATGTGAAAATTCACCATTCGGTCAACACCCTAGGGCTCTCGCCCTCATGCAGCAAGTCATCCTCTGATAACGAAACTACGTACCCTTCAGAGAAATCACAAAAAGAAGGGATACTTCCAAAATCAGATGAGTAATCACCCTCGTCCGCTCACAATGACTTAGAGAGCTACGACGCACATGCCACTATGCCTGGCAACGAATAGGAGTACGCCAACCTATAGCCAGCTCCGTAAGAACTAGAAGACGGCGGACAAGTAACTGTAGACGAGTTGGTTGAGCTAAACCTCGGGGATTCTGACAATCCCCGACCAATCTTCATTAGCACTCTCCTGAATAAGGAGGAAAGGGAAGGGTTAAGCAGCTTTTGTCATAGCTTAAAGTTTATTTCGCCTGGACTTACAACGAAATGCCCGGACTAGAACCCTCAGTGGCGGAACATAAGCTAGCAATATGCCCCGCAGCCAAACCGGTTAAACAAGCCCAAAGACGCATGACACAAGCCTATGACAAGGTAGTAAAGTAAAGAGCATTTTAAAAGGGCGATCTTTTCATGGTTAAAGAAAGAGAAGTCATGGCAGGCAAATCCAGCGACAAACTACAGCCCAACCAGCGTGGGCCCTACGTCATCATAAAAGCCTATGAAGGAGGTGTATATGCGGTCGTTGATCACAAAGGGGAGGCGCCATTCCCACCACTAAATGGGAAGCATTTAATGCTATACTACACTCCTGAACAAGAATTCAAGCAACAACCCACGCAAGACCTTCTCTCCTTGCCAACGGAGTGACGCAAAAAGACAAGGGAGTTATCCCTCGACAGTTCAAAGCTGGGCTCCCTTTACACAGTTGTTGTTCAAATCTCAAGTTTTCAGCTTCCCAACATCGTTGGTTAGCCCCAAATCTCAAGTTTTTAGCTTTCTAACAGCGTTGGTCAGCCCTAAATCTCAAGTTTTTGGCTTCCCAACAGCGTTGGTCAGCCCCAAATCCCAAGTTTTTGACTTCCCAACAGCGTTGGTCAACCTCAAATCTCAAGTTTTTGGCTTCCCAACAGCGTTGGTCAGCCTCAAATCACAAGTATTCGGCTTCCCAACAGCGTTGGCCAGCCCTAAATCCCAAGTTTTTGACTTTCCAACACCGTTGGTCAGTCCCAAATCCTAAGTTTTTGACTTCCTAATAGCGTTGGTCAGCCCCAAATTCTAAGTTTTTGACTTCCCAACAGCGTTGGCCAGCACCAAATCTCAAGTTTTTGACTTCCCAACAGCGTTGGTCAGTCCCAAATCTTAAGTTTTCGGCTTCCCAACAGTGTTGGTCAGTCCCAAATCTCAAGTTTTCGGCTTCCCAACAGCGTTGGTCAGTCCCAAATCCCAAGTATTCGGCTTCCCAACAGCGTTGGTCAGCCTCAAATCCCAAGTTTTTGGCTCCCCAACATTGTTGGTCAGCCCCAGATCACACTCATTTCCACTCCCCAAACTTCGTTTAGGGTGAGCCTCGCGATTCATACGTTTCACATCATGTCACTGGTCCTAAAAAAGGGGGGGGCTTAAAATAGAGGTGTCCCGGCGGACTTAACCATCCCCATCACAGGGGTGGTTGAGGGCAAAAAGACTTAAGAAATCCGGCTGAGGTGAAAACCCGAAAGGACACCTCAGGCAAAAATGGGTAATCCCTCAGCGTGAAAACTCGAAAGGGCGCACTGGAAAAAGCTAAAGGGGGCTAGTTTTGGTGAAAACCTGAAAGGGCGCTAAAGCTAGTGTAAAAAGAGAGAGAGAGAGAGAGAGAGAGAGAGAGAGAGAGAGAGAGAGAGAGAGAGAGAGAGAGAGAGAGAGAGAGAGATGGAGAGAGAGAGAGAGAGTCAGAGCAAAAGAATTCATGCTTTCATCACTACATAAGCAATTCCACTATTCATCTACAAAATTGGAGCCCAAGACAAGCCCCTGGGGGTGGCTGCAAAATAATGAAGGAAAAGAATATGAAGTTGATAATGGGCTGAAGAAAAGAAATATACAGCCTCAGAGATGGGAGGGCTTCTGCTTCATCACATTGGCAAGCTCTTGTTCTTTCATGGCAACGGTCTCCTCCATGTCTGAGCACTCTATAGCAAGGGAACTCTCCTCAGCCTGTGCCTCCTGAACCATTTTGGCACTCATTTCAGCTGAAGCTTCTAAGGCTGTGATTCTCTACAAAATGGTCTGCACAGTCTCCTGAAGCGAGGCAACCTGACTCCGCCTCTCAGCAATGGTAGTCTCAAGGGAGCTGCGATGATCCCGAACCCTATCAGCTTGGGATCTCCTCTCGCGGATCTGGTCACATACCATTTTTATTTCATCCTCCAGCTACTTGATCCTTAGCTTTTGGGCTTTCCAATTTGAGGCTTCATACAGCTGCTGGAATTCTTACCAAGTATTACCCACTGCCGCCATCTAGGGTTCTTTCGGCAACCCTAGCCTGGGATAGCTTTGTGTAGCGGCCGTAAGGGTGTTACGAATAGTCTCAATTGAAGGAAGCTCAGCTCCCTGGAACAAACTTCGGGCGCCGCAAATCAAAGTATCAACCATGAGAGCCGCCACCACAAAAGGTGCAATATGAGGGTCATCAGGTCACTCAAACCCATGGGAGGGGAAGCCAGCCATCTGTGGGAGAGTTTCCTTGGAAGAAACTGTCAAAACAAAAAGGAAAAGAAAGGAAAATAATGAGAATGGTTGTAATCCTCATTCTTGAACCCACAAAACAACAACAAAAAGAAAAGATGGCTGATTAGTCCCAAATTAAAAGCAATGGCGTTATGCAACAAACAGAGCCACAAGTTGGCTAAGTCGGGAAATGCACGGGACGCTCTCCGTCACTCTTGGCTCCAACGGACCCCCCGTGGGGGGCATTTGTTGACCCCATAAAATATTTTTACAAAATTCAGATTTTTAGAAACTTCTGAGGAAGAAATATGCACGTATTCAACAAGGGACGACTAAGGATCGTCAATGACAGTCAGGAGTATCAAGAAGATAATATATTTCTGGTACTCATTTTCAACCATGAAGAAGATATGTGAATGGATGACAATCCAACATAGCATTAAGCTGTTACTAGGGGATTATGCTATCCACTTGCACTTAGTTGCAAAAGTTCGTGACTTAGCCAGTGCAGAGAAATTTTGTGAAAGCATGCCTGAGAGAGTGATGGGGCAATCTACATGCAATGCTCTCCTTCACATCTACATACAGAACAATTTAATCATTAAAGATGAGTCTCTTTTTAGAACAATATCAGATCATGGTCTGTTGAGATGTGCCCTTCCATATAACCATATGCTACAACTATACACATCCAATGGTCAATTGGATAAGGTATCTGAAATGGTTTGTGAATTGAAGAAGAATGTATCAGCCGAACCTTTTTGAGTGAATGTGCAAAGTGGATAACATATAGCACATAAGAGTGTATAGCTAAAGAAGTGGATAACATAAAGCACATAAGCCAAAATATACATTAAAGGAGTTCTTTATGAAAAAGGCAATACATGCTTTGAGGGAGATGGAGGTCAATGTTTTTATGAAAGACCGGATTGTTTATTGTCTATCTGATAAAGACTCAGTTTGGAAGAAATTGAAATCAAATTTCTGAAGGATGTGTAAGGCTAAGTGCATGAGAAGTATATAACAAATGGTGGCATACTATGTCACCCACATGTTCTCAAAAGATGAATCAAAGAAGGAGATCCTCTGTACAAGACAAAAGGCAAAAATAAAAGCTCCACTTGTTGAAGTGAGATTTTTTATGATGTATGGGAGTCCTTTAATAGCAGATTAGAGCCAAAAACCCCTCTGCGGAGGCTGAATAGGCCGAAGGAGTTCCCTCCGCCTGCTGACAGGTCGGAGGAGGCCTCCCTCTGCCCTGCACAGGCCGGAGGGGCCTGCCTCCACCCTGCATAGGCCGGAGAGGCCTACCTCCGCCCTGTGCAGGTCGGTGGGACCTGCCTCTGCCTTGCTGCAGGCCGGAGGAGCTCCCTCCGCCCATGAAGGCAGGCTACGGCCTATTAACAAAAAAAATTGAAAGGAAAAGAAGAAGAAAAGGTAGGGAGGAAGAAGTTCAAGGGTTGCCTCTTCAAATCCCACCGGAGGAGAGTGAAATGGAGCTCCTCCGCCCCACCTCCAAACAGCTATAAGAAGAAAGCTCCAGCAGTAGGAACAGGGGGAGAAGAACACATAGCAAGAAGAAAGTCCACAGCCGTAAGGAAGAATGGCAGCAAGGCAGCAGGTCGCAAGCTTCCTTCTAGGGTTTCTTTTGTTGATAAAGAAACCTATTTTATGTGGAGGATTTACTTAAAGAGGAGAGTTTACTAGAATACCCTCCAGCAAGCATGTTATGCACAAATGGGTTCAAATAAGTTCAAGTGGATTCAAATGCTACTACATGCAGCTATGTTGATTGATTAAAATGAGCATGTTAGAATATTTTCATGTCCAAGACCCTATGGAAGGTTTCAATGTGCAAAATTATGAATTTACCGCTACATCTTGGGAAATTATGTAAATGTCCCCAAGGAATTGGGCAGGAATTACAAAAATTAGAAAATTCTGTGGAAAAGTTCCCATATCTCCAAATGTGTCCAAAGTTGGTGAAAACTATACCTAGTCTCCGAAGAAATCAAGATTTACAAATATACCCTCAAAGCTCGTAAAATTGTGCAAATATCCAAGATATGAGCAAAAATGATTGAAAATTCAGAAGGAACAAATGTTGAAAGGCACACACGTTACATAAAAAATCCAGCTTTGATGGAAATTTGTATTAAAACCCTTCGATGAAGGAAATATTACAAATAAACCCTCGCAGAGAGGGATAATTGTAATGATGCCCTATCTTGGGGTAAAGGAAATATTTTTTCTCGAACTAATATTTCGGTAAAAAGAGTCAATATTATGAGGGCAAGAAAGGAACGTTTAGCAGTTTTAATAAAGGGTGTTTGGATTTATCCGATGTAAATTAACACCAATTCCATTCAGTGGGGAAGAGTCCAGTACACGAACTCTTAAATCGTCTGATAAATCACGCGCGCGAAAATTGTAACATGCAAGTTTAAAAAAGCCAAAATACGCATATTGTTGTTTTCTTCCTAATAGAATTATTTCTGCGTGTAAACAATAGCTTAGCCCAATCTTAAAGCACCAACATCCCCTTGCAAAGCCCCCCTTCATCTGCCCAACACGCTCTCTTAACCATTGGTCATGCGTGTTGGAAGAGACGTGAAAAGATTACTACTTTGAACACCAAAATTCTACGTTAACATAAAATCGTATTACGTGAATTGTCGATTTTAGCATCCTTTTACCGATAAGTTTCACTTTGGACGCGTTCCACGGAGGATTCTGTTGTGCTTTATTTCCTCTTCGCATAATCGTTTAATGACGTGTTGAATTTTAGCTAATATTAGTGAGACACTTATCATTGTTATTGGGCTGCACATTACTTGTAAATCTAGTTGACATGAAATGGTTAATGGGTCTAACTCATAGGTGGCCCATGAGTTCTAGTTATGGGTAGTAACCAATATTATCAGAACTGAATCGGTGCCTGAATCGGTCAATGAGTTAGTTCGGTTCGAACCGGTCGGATCGTTCAATCGAACCGATTTAAACCGTGACATCGTCATAGTATTGATACATAGTTTGACCCTATTTTAGAACCCAAGACAATAAGAAATAAGATATAATGATCAAAATAAAAAAACATACATCTATAATTATTAGTCGTCATTATGTAACTATACAAGTAAATAATAATAATAACATGGTTAAATAAACTGACCTTAAAATTTTGTTATATTCTATTGGTCTTCACTCTTTACAATTGACATCTATGCTCCTTTAAACTTTTAAACTTAAATATATCTAAAATAAAATGATAAATAATAACAAGATAATTTTATTCACACATAAATATCATTTTGAATATATAAATATTTTTACGTTTATTTTTTTTATTTTAAAGGGTGAATCAGGTCGGACCGGTTCACCGGTCGAACCGTGGTTCCTCTGGTTCGTCCGATTCTTTAACATTAGACCGGACTGGCCTTAATCGAACCGGTTCCTGGACCGGTTCACGGTCGGACCTGTTTGACTGGCCAGTTCGGTCCGGTTCTGATAACACTGGTAGTAACCCAATTAGGTCAAAATTCTAGACTAGTCCCTCCTCTCGATAAATAATGACCTATGGCCGACTTCCGATTTAGATAGACACTCAAAAGTATGTGGATACAGCTTCTGCTTTAGATACGCACTCTAACATGTGATATTAGAGTCTTACTTCGGATCCTTACTATGTCATTCTTGAATAATCCCACACAACACGAGTACAATGACGCTGCCATCGTGGCAGCCAACGGGCACCAAGATGCCACTATGGGCGGCTTCTGGGAGTGGCCTTCATATTTTTCAGCCATAGCAAGATCGCCCTTTTAGTTTGTAGAGGTCGGCGGCGGCAGTGCTAGTTCAGGACACACCTGGCCATATACAAGGCAGAGACCATGTTTAGGGTTGACGCTAGAGTCTTGCGAGGCTGACGGTGCCTGAGGTGAGGCATCCGAATGTGGGCCCAGAATGTCGCCGACCTACACTGGGCGGCTGGGGAATCGCGAGTAGGCTCGACAGGCGGCCGGTAGGCAGCAGCCGCCCTGTGCACAGCACCCGCCGACGGTCGTCATCGTCGACGAACGCTTGCAGGTGGCGTGCGCACCATGGTTCACTTACCAGAGATTAAAAAAAGAAATTTTACATGAAAACTATTGTTAGAGGTGAATTTACAATTTTTTTTTAGAAATATATTAGTAGACATATCACTAAGTTAATTCAAATACTGTATATATGTTATTTAAGCGTGATTTTTTATAAGTTGTTGACAAAAAGAAGTGATATACTTGCAGATAAATATGGCATTTGTGCACAATTTAGATGTATACAGTGATATGCCTACTAATATATTTGCATGAATGATTTTTGAATAAATTTCCATTTAACAATGATTTTTATGTAAAAAAACCCTCCCAAAAATGGAAAAGAATCCGGTGTTACTGGAGGGGTTGACCGACGACCACCACTGACCAACACGACACCGTCGATGTTCTTATTAGTGGAGGGCGATTGTCGTCGACGCTCGTGCCCCCCCCCCCCCCCGTCTGTGGCGGCTAAGATCCATGAAGTTTCGCGATCAATGACACCCAAGAGGGTGGGTGAATTGGGTGATTACAAATTATAAGAAAACTTAGCCGATTTAAAGCAAGTATGATAAACTAGCAACTATCAAATTGAGATCTGATGCAGAGTAAAATAAATCTAACAAAATCAACCACCACAATGGCTCTTTGGTACTAGGCGGAGTTTGGGAATCCGAAGATTCTCTCACGCACGGTGTTATCTTCTTGACAAGACTGACCTTGTCGATCCGAATCCACCTTTTGATATACCAGAGATCTAATGTGAAGTTGATAAGATAGGCTAGATCTAACGCAAGGAATACAAACGGTTTAACAATGTGTGAACTTGCACAGAAGAGAGATAGGAGAAAAGGATCAAACCACACACGAGACAACGATTTTTAGGTGGTTCAGATGCAGCGACGGCAACCTACGTCCACCCCTCATGATCTGTGAGGATTCACACACTATCTTGTAAAGATTACAAGATCAAAACACACACACACACACACTCGTGGAGAGTTTGGAACTCCCACGAAGGTGCACAAGCACCAATCCACACTGAATCTAATAGAAAACAACATACACACACGGATCTGGGAAGACCCACACACACACACGAGTGTTTAGAGATTACAAATAACAACACTTGAAGCTCAAGAGATTGGAAAAGGAAACACAAAAGAAAAGTTCTGATTTAAGCTCCCCCTTAGTGGATGAATAGAGTCTTTGATGAAGCTTGCTTCTCAGCTCGATTTCTACTTGAATGGCTTCAGGATGATCTTCAAATGCTTGAGATTTGATGAAGAATGTTTGGACGAAACACTGTTCACGGAGCTCCTCCTGCAACACTCTTTCTCCCTTGGCAGCCCCCTTTGATCTCCCCTTAAGTGACTAGGGTTTTGACCCCAATGATATGTTTTTATACATCTTAAATGGTCAAGAGACAAGCCAGGAACTATATCCACAAATCATGGCATATTTGGTGGCTTTGGGATTAAAAAATCCAAGGAGAAGGGCTTCCCACGTTAAGAAACACAAAGTCAACAATTGCTACCTCGGGGGGTTCGGTCGATCGGGAGACATAGGGCGGTCGACCTAACTTTTACAGGAATTGAACCTTTTGGTTCTGGAGAAACCGGTCGACCGGCCATGGGTTGGTAGTCGATCGAACTCTATAAAATATCAGAGTTCTGGGTGCTGGAAAGTTAGGTCGACCGGACCAGTTTTCCAGGTCAACCGAACTCTAGAAATCCTGCAAAAATAACATAGTTCAGTCCATGAATTATATCCAAATATTGAAGACTTGTGCTTGCAGAAGGATCCATATGAATTGAGCTTGTTTGAACTACTTCTGGGCATTTGTTCAGGTAAGATAAGGTTGAACATTTGCTTTGATGAAAGAGACCTTGAGGGCACACGATTCGCTTGCTATTGAACATATGGAGGTTTATAAACTTGTTGGCCATATCTGGGATTTGTTATCATCAAAATCGCTTGGAAGGACTCAACAATCTCCCCTTTTTGATGATGACAAAACATAAGATTTAGTAAGAGCAGTGGCACGCCTTGATAACCAATTGAGTATGGGCGGGGCGATCAAACCAAGAATTCATTCATTTTGCAAAGTAACGCAAACCATTCAATATTTTATTTGCCAAAATAGATAGGAAATGAGAGACAAGAGCTAACCATTTGATATCAAATACCAATTGCATTCATTTCATCATTTCATTACAAAGTACATTGATGCTTGAGAGAATGCAAGACTTCTAGACATCATGACAAAGGGAAATGCAAAACTGACTCACAAAATGCAATGACTCACATAATATTCTCACAAATGATCATTCATACAGAACATAAGATCATGCATGCATAAACTATAACTATATAAGACCTGCATAACTACTTCTCTCCCTTTGGCATCATCAAAGGAGGGGATAGGATAGACGAACAGTAGACCCAAAAGACACATGACCCAAGTACAACAGTCTAGAGGTAGGAAGCAAAAGAGAATCCTCATGGCTCATCTGCAGGTGGCTGATCCGCTGGAGGAGGTTGATAGACAAGGCGGCGTCGAATGTCCTCAAGAGAATGGTCTTAAAGCTGAAGACGATCCTGAATTTGGGCAATGGAGGTGTCACGAGCCACATCACGGCGCTGCATTCCAAGAAGTGTTAAGTTCATGAGGTAGAAGGCCTGGCTAGAGTCTTCATGACTGGCGGTGAGGGAGGTCATATGGGTGGAGAGAGTGGTCAACTGAGCGGATAGAGTGTCCAAGACCGTGGAGAAAGAATCTATGCGGCCTGACATAGTGTCAAGCACATTACCCATAGTGTCTATGCGATCCCCAAAGGTAGAGAGGTGACCCAAAAGTATCCACTCGAGTTTCTATCCTAGTAAGACGCCTGTCAAAAGTCTCATAGTCGACCCAAGAGTGCTATCCGGTCCCCTGAGTAGATGACTCCCCATGAAAGAACTGTGCTGGAGTAGGTATCTCTGGTGCTATATGATGAGGGGAAGGTGGAGGAGGCTGGTCCTCAGCCTGAACTGGAGGGGGGGCGTCCCCTTGACCTTGCTGCTGCTCGGGCTCTTCTTCACTTTCAGATTCTTCTCCACAAACGGGCACATTCCGACGTAGCTCGCCATCGGGACCATAGTAATATCCAAAATATGTGAAAATCTTATGCTTGTTGTAGATATCATCCTGTCGAACTCGAATGAACAGTTCATCACTCAAGTTTATCCCATCATAAATAAATACTGACGTCAATTGAGAAGCATTGGGCAAAGATCTCCGCAGTTGGGTTCGGCATGTTGTGGACACTAAAAAAAATTCTTACCCTATGTTTACGTGCAGGGGAATAAAGAAGAGGAGAAAAGAAGATGAGAAGATGAGAAGAAGAAAAGAAGAAAAGAAAGCCCCAACATCACATTTTGAAGTGCCTCCCACGGCACACCCACCAAGCCCTTCATCAGCTCATTTCTCAGCCCCCAGCAGCACACCTTCTCAGCCCCCAACGGCACACCTTTGTTAAGCCCCCAGCAGCACACTTTTGAGCCCCCAGTGGCACACCCCTAGTGCCTTCCAGCGGCACACCCTCCTTAAGCCTTCTAGCAGCACACTCCTTAAAGCCCTCCAGCGACAGCTGCTCCACCCGGCACGCTCGCTGCTAGCCCTGTCCGGCATAGCGGCGGCAAACACGCTGGACACTGCGTGTGACCCTCGGCGCACAACACGGTCACGTCGAAGCCAGCAAGACCTTATCGAGCTGTCAGCTTCTGACTTGAGCACGCAGGCATCACTCTGGCGGAGACAAGACCAAGGTCAACCTCGAATTGATCGGCGTCGCCAGCGACGTCAACTGCATTCGGACGTATAAAAGCCCTCGAAAAAAAGAGAAGAGTGGGATATACAGAGAGAGGCCTCCCAGAGGGCTGAAGAAGGGCATCCCATGCGAAGAAGGAAGAGAAGAAGAAGAAGAGAAAAGAGAGAGGAAAGGAGAAGTGGCTCCTGCCCCCTTGCTGTTTCGCCCACCACCACCTGAGTGAGAGGAAGAGGATAGAAGAGAAGAAGAGAAGAAGAGTGGGTGAAGAGAGAGAGCGAGGTCCGGAGGGGAGGAGCCCATGCTCCGTTCCCTCACCCACTGTATTTTCTTTTCTTCTTTCTTTTCCTCCGTTCCTTTTTTTGTTGCGATGTATTCGCTCCCTTGGACACTCCTCTTATGAGAATAGAAGTAGAAAGCTCGTTAAGTGTTCATACCACCCTGCTCCCTGTGAATGAAAACACCCCTCTTGTTTCATCTTGTCCATCCTTCACCCCATGGTGTATATGGTGGTTTGATTTACGCCCATTTCGATTTTCTTGCTTTTTTGGGTTGCCTGCCCTCCAAAATGCCGTAGAGTCTATCCAATTCAATGGGTAATGTCTCTGGCATGATGGGATAAGGCTGGCCTTCTTCCAACGCATTTCTGTAACAGGGTCATCTCAGCCCGGCACGCCCTCAACCTTGTCCCTATCGGCACACCCCAACGTGCCTTGCCCGGACACTTCATCTCCAAACCATCCTAATCTGGTGCACCCTTTGGCTTGGCCTTGCCCGGCATACCCTCCAGCCATCCTAGCCCGGCACACCCTCCAGCCATCCCAGCCCGGCATGCCTGTGGCTTGTTCCTGCCGGCACACTCCAGCCTGTTTTACCTAGTGTTTGCCATTCACTGATTTCTCTGAGTTTTCCAAAGTTTTCTTAAAGGTGTCGCTGCCCTGGCACGCACCTCGACTTGTTGGGTCACTTCACTCCTTGTGGACGTGTTCCCCTTTACACCCCCTAGCATCCGGGTCAAGGGGAGATGCTACCGAATTTTTGTCAAAATTAACCTAATAACAATAACAATAAAAGAAAAGCAATAATACAAAAGGAAACAACAAATAAACAGAATAAACACCAACAAAACGGCTTTGCCGAAATAACGACGAACCACGGAGATCCCGAATAACTGAACGCTTGCATCTTTATGATGGACTACCGAACATAACCACGAACATGGTCTACATCAATAAAAGAAAACCAAATCAAAACTCACGCATCTCATGAATAAAAGAAAATCCCTACGCATGCATCTCATGAATAAAAGAAGACTCCTTACATGAGCCTCAGGAATAAGGGGACCTCCTCTCAGACCTTACTCCACCTACATGGACTTTGCCCCAGCTGCATTGACCCTTCACCCCTGGTTTGCCTTGACCAGCACACTCAACCGGTGCACTTTCAGCCCAACCTTCACCCGGTGCACCCTTGACTTCCCTTGCCCGGCACACCTCCTGTCATCTTCAACCGGCACACACCTGCCTAGCCTGCCCAGCCCGGCACACTCTGCCTTCGCCCTGTCCGGTACACTCCAACGTCTCCCTGCCGGCACGCCCTGCCCAGCCTCCCCCGGCACACTCGTGCCTCTTTCTCCGGCACAACCTCTACCCGGCACAGCCTTATCTCCCTACCTGATGCACTCTCACCTTCCTCCAACGGTACACCATCCACTGACCTCATTTCCCACGTGCATCGACCTCATTTCCCACGTGCACCGACCTTCCCTAGCCCAGGCAAACGCGCACCGACCTCCCCTCTAGCCAGGCCAGACCTGCACCGACCTGCCCCTTGGCCTAGCCGGACATGCACCGACCTCCCCCAACCTAGGCGAAACCTACACCGACCGTCCCCGCTAGCCAGGCCAAACTTGCACCGACCTTCCCCTAGCCTGCACAAAACATGCACTGACCTCGTCCTTTGCATGCATGGAACCTGCACCGACCTGCCTTCAGCCTTGGGCAAACTTGCACCGACCTTGCTCTTGCCCGGCCGCATGTGCACCGACCTTGCCCCCTCTACAACCTGGTGCATATGTGCACCGACCCTCATTCAGCCCGGTGCACATGTGCACCGACCTTCACTTAGCTCAGTTGAAACATGCACCGACCTTGCCCTTTGCATGCATGGAACCTGCACTGACCTTATCCTTGGCCCAGTCAAACTTGCACCGACCTCGCCCCTTTATAGCCCAAACATGCACAGACCTTGCCCCAGGCATGCTTAGACCTTGGCCCAGCATATGCACGGACTTTGGCCAACTTGCTCAGACCCTGCACACATGCACGGACCCTGCCCAACACCTGCTTAGACCTTGCCCAACGCATGCACAGACCTTATCCAATACATGTACCAACCCTGACCCCAAACTTGCACAGACCCTAAGCCCAGGCCTTGCTGAGCCCAACCTCTACCCGGTGCACCCTTTGACACCCTCACCGGCACACCCTCGACCAACCTAGCCTGGCACACTTCCCAGCCGCCCTCGCCGGCACACCCTCGACCAACCTAGCCCGGCACTCTCCCCAGCCGCCCTTGCCCGGCACACCCCACTACCTCCAGCCCGGCACATCCTTGGCATGTGCCTTGCCTGACACACTCCCCAGCCGCTCTAGCCCGGCGCACCCCAACACTTCCAGCCCAGCACGCCCTTGGCGCATACCTTGTCCGGCACACAGCCCCTTTCACTCTTCAGCCTCCCTTGCCCGGCGCACCTGAAATGCAATAGTATAATAAAAAAGGGGAATATAAATAATAATAATAATAATAAATATATATATATATAATAAGAAGAAAATGATATAACGCACATGCAATAAAAGAAGAGTCAATTAACATAAAAAAATAATAAATAAACAACAACAACAATAATAAGTAATGATAATAACAACGAATAGAACGAGGCTGCTCTCGTCCTCCCCGGATCCTCTGCATGGGAATATCAATAAGACCTTCGTGGGCCACGCTTGGACCTCGGGTTCGTCCCAATCACGGTCGTTGCCTGACCCATATCCTAGGCATATAGCCCGCTATCCTCGAACATATCTTTGTTTTGGGATCTAATCCTGGAACATTCTCCCGCTGCCTCTCGGCACCAAAAATATTAACGATGCCCACGCGAGCCTCGCTTTGACTGCAAGAAGCTTCCCCAAAATGGTCCTGGCTCGATCTTGCACCGGGTCAATAAACTCATTGATTTCCGACCACTCTAACCGGGATTTAACCGAATGTTTCCCATTCCTCTGAACAATAAATTTGCCGTACCCCGACATACATATGCTTCGGTTTTCCGTGACGATCACGCTGCCCTCAAGCTGGACACTCGTCCGAATATCAAATGGTCCCCTGAGTGACCGACATGTTTCGAATGCTTGCTTCCCTAGACATAGGGCTTTCCGACTGATTCGAGATCACTATCATCTTGTTTCTCTTGATGTAATTTCCTGGCCATGAGGCCCTGATTCCCGACGATTAATGAAGAGTGTTCCTCTCTCTAAGGGGATGTAAATAACGCCATGACCGTTACGGCACGACGGGTTTTGGTCCCGACACAAACTACACAATCGTCTGATTAGTCAGATCGAGCGTACAATAAATTGTCACTTTGTGACTGGCACGCCCACGCACTTAAATAAACGAATAACATAATAAGTGAATTAAAGTGCGTCCACACATGTCCCGATTAAATTTGTCATGAGCCGTCCCATGTCGACTAACATTCCATTCATAACATGATAAAACAGAAATTTGTGAACCTCTGTGACTTCATTCCTACTCCCACTCTTTGGATAGATAAGTGAGGTGAACATGTGGTGCAATATCCTCTGCATTGGTGGAAAATAATTGACATTTAAGATAATCAAATCACTAACACCACGCACATAGTCACAGTTCGTCATAGCAATAAATGTGTCCTCAACTTCGACATGACCAAAAGTCATGTTAGCTCTCCTTGCTGACACGCCTAAAGCACGTTCAAAAAGGTCCAGAGTGATGTGAATCTGAACTCCTTGAACAGTCATATATAACTCTCCATTTCTCTCAACCAAATTTCCATAAAACTGCTGCACTAGATTTGGGTAATATCTGGTATATCTAGTGACAAAATCGGTCCACCCATGTTGAATCTCAAAGACAACACAAATATCGGACAGAAGTTCGTTCACCTCATTGAAGTCGACTAGACGGGGTCGATAATGGGCTGTCGAGGCAACCGAGGTGCACGATGAGGTGCAGGTGCCTGCTGTGGTGGATGAGCCGGGGCCTCTCGTCTCTGATCACTGGGTTCCCCTTGGTGATGGGGCATCGGGGCTATTCCATTAAATGTTTGGAATGTATTTTTGTAATATTGTACTTGGTGTGTAATGTGTGTTTGTTTTGAGTTTCATTTGGGTTTATGTGTAAAAGGGCCACGTAGGCCCAGCAGGGGTCCCCACCCTCTCTCTCATTGGGCCACTTGGCCTCTAGGGCCCATGTGGGGCTGGTTCAAAGTCTATGATTGGACTTGGACCAAGGGGGGATAAAAAGAAGAAAAATTAATTTTTTTCTACCTCTTTTTTCAAAGGGGCGCCCACTTGTTTGTCCCCATATGGGGGAATTGTTTAGTATATTTTATTTCCCCTTCCCTTATATGCCCCTTTGACCAAGGCCATTAGAGGTCATTTGGCTAGGTCTAGGGTTTTAGTATTTAATGTCTCTTGTTGTATTTTGATCAATTTTAATGAAAAAAATTACATGAAATTATGTGAATTTGCCTAGGGGCGCACCTCCCTCTCTCCCTTCTTGCTAGTTCTCATCTTCTTCCTCTTGATCCAGGATGTGAAGTCCTCAATATTGGAGTGAATCTAATTTCTATCTCCTCCCTGGAGTTTGAAGCTCCACCACCGCCGTTCGTGCTGCCATCGGAGCCGCCAATAAGCCGCCACAAGCCACCTTCCACCTGCTGTCCTGAACCACGAAATTCAGAGCAGCAAGCTAAAGAAAAGGTCGGTTCTCTCAGCTCACAGTTCTGATCGAGCTGAGATTTTGAGAGATTGTTCCCCTTTGTGTTAGCTTCCCGGAAATATAATTTTTTTCCCATTCCAATCCCGTTTGCCCCACCTCCCAGGTCGTTCTTCATACCCCTCGCAATATGCCTGGTTGCAGATCTACAGGATAGATCCTTGATCCCGTATTTTTCCCACCCCCTTAGTCTTCACCAAAAATTCCCAAAATAATTCTGTACGTCCCCCACATAGTCCTCTTTCACCCATAATTTTCACAAGCCTTAAATCCACAGCCAAACCCTCAGTCAAAAATCACCTTTAGATAGCTCCCTTTCTGATCTACTGGATCTGGATCCCAAGCCAGAAAAGAGTCTGTGGCACAGTCATTTTCATTTTCGATCCCTTCACTGGATGGACTTGAAATTCCAGTATATTGAATATCTCTGAGTCCTCTTTCCAACGAGCTAACCTCGCTTCAATCCAACACCGGATCTGGGCGTGGCGTCCATTTTTGCCGGAGTGCGCAAGACTGTCCAGATCTGTCCCGAGACATGCCTGCAAAAAAGGGGTCACAAATTAATTCAAGGAAAAATACGTCGGGGTAACTTCAGCGATCGCCGCTCCCGAAGGTCGACCAGGGACCCTCTGCCAGCGTCCCGGTGAACCGCGGCCTTCAGAAGATTCCCGGAGATCGACGTCCCTTTGGACGCCCATGCTTGCTGTCCTGCCGGCCAACAATTCGCAGAACCGAAGCCGCTGCCCGCCGCCGCCCGGAACCCGCCGCCTTGCTGCCCGTCAACCCAAACTCGGTGCTCCCGACATTTTGTGTAGCCCTTTACCTCCTTGCGTGGAGTGGGTAAGGAAATTCACTTCTGTAATTAATTTAATTACTATACCGGGAGTACGAAGCTTGGCCGGGAACGTCTTCCCCACGCCCAGTAGCGTGGAGGTATCGTGTTCGCTCCTCACTCGACAGTTTTGCTTACTTCATATATTTCTATATGCCGCTGCATGAGTGATAGAAAATATAGCTCGTTATATCATTTCAATCACCGATGCGAGAGAGAGCGAGACCGTCCCGTGACCCGATCCGGGCACGAAAGTGAGAGTTGATCACCCTAGCTCTTTACTGGTTTCACAACCGCGCACGTCCGAACGCTTCCCTCGCTAGGGACGATCGCGAGTTTGCCTAGAGTCCAAGGTTTGCATATCAATTGGCGTCGAGTCGCGTCCTATCCCGCATCACTTGGGCAGAATGTCGAGAACTCCGTCGAGGCGACATCCTAGACTAGAAAACTCACTGTGGAAACCCTTGAAGGATCAATCTTAATCCTGGGGATGAAGAGGGACCAAAGGACACTCCTAGGGCTTGGAATGATCTTCTCCACAATCTGAAACCTTGGGTAGATCTTCACGAACGCACGAACGGTCGCAGAGATATCGTCCCAAAATCGTGACGAATGGACCGGATCTTGTGCGGGTGAAGGAAGAATTAGGTTTTTGGACTAGGGAAGTGGAGTTTTGGTGTTCTAGGGTTAGGAAATATGGTATGAAAGAGAGTGGGGGCGTTGGAATGAAGAAAGGGAGTGTGAAGACCCCTTTAAAAGGGGTCTGGTTCGCCGGGTTCGGTCGACCGGAGCGAGAGTGGCGGTCGACCGAAGTGGTCGACCTAGCCCTAAATTCCATTTATATATATATATATATATATATATATATATATATATATATATGGAACCAACACCGAGAAAATAATGAGAGAGAGTGACTTGGAATGAGAAGTGATAGGATATAGAGAAAATTCTCTAGCTCCCCTCAAAAGGTGCCTTAGATAAAGACGTCACTGGGTCCACATTTATTTGAACAAGGAATATTCATCCTTAGAAAAATTTCAAGGAGGGTTGTATATATAAATACATTCAAGCATGCAGGGATGTAAATACACACAAGGTATGGAAAATAAGTGCATACAATATGCATGATAATCTACCCTTTATGCAAATGAGTTTATTCTACATGTGCAAATGTTAGCCTAAGTGTAGACCTAGGTATGTATGCTCTCACCCTTGCACATGCCAAGTTATCTTCTTATTTTGTTGAATTGTTCCTGGTTTAGGGATTTTGTGAATATATCAGCTAACTGATTGTGTGTGTCAATGAAATTCAATTCAAAGACCCTTTTCCTACATGATCTCTCAGAAAATGATGTCGAATGTCAATATGCTTTGTCCTAGAATGTTGTACATGATTTTTAGACAAATTGATTGCACTGGTATTGTCACACAAGATTGGAACATATTTTTCATTTCAACATCCAAATCAAGCAATTATTTTTTTATCCAAAGTACTTGGGCTCCACAACTTCCGACGGCTACATATTCAGCCTCAGCCTTTAAGAGAGCTACTGAATGTTGTTTCTTAGATGCCCATGAAACTAGGCACCCACCAAGAAATTGACAGTACCCACTAGTACTTTTGTGATCTACAATACATCCGACATAATCCGCATCGGTGTATGCAATCAAATCGTATGAGCTACCGATGGGAAACCACAAGCCAAAGTCTATTGTGCCAATTAAGTATCGAAAAATGCGTTTAACAGCCATTAGGTGAGATTCTTTAGGACATGACTGAAAACGAGCACATAGACATACGATGAATTGAATGTGAGGACGGCATGCTGTAAGATACAGTAGTGATCCGAGCATACCTCGAAACAGTGTGGGATCTACTGTTTTACCATTTTCATCTTTGCCTAACTTCGTGCTTGTGGCCATCGGAGTTGACAGGGATTTTGCTTCAGCCATCCCATATTTCTTTAATAGCTCCAATGTGTACTTAGCCTGATTTATGAAAATGCCTTCAAATGTTTACTTTACCTGCAATCCAAGAAAAAATGTGAGTTCACCCATTAAACTCATCTAAATTTTCCTTGCATAATTTCTGCAAATTCATCACATAAGGCATTATCAGTAGCTCCAAAAATTATGTCATCCACATACACTTGAACTACTAATATGTCTTTATTTATTTTTCTCATGAAGAGTGTTTGATCAACCATACCTCTTTTGAAATCATTTTCAATGAGAAATGAAGTAAGCCTTTCATACCAGGCCCTTGGAACTTGCTTCAACCCGTACAAGGCCTTCTACAACTTGTACACATGCTGTGGATGTTTTGGATCTTCAAAACCTGGAGGTTATTCTACAAAAACATCCTCTTTGATATACCCGTTAAGAAAAGCAGATTTAACATCCATCTGAAATAATTTGAAGTTAAGAGAGCAAGCAAAGGACAATAGAATCCGAACTGCTTCTAGACGAGCAACCGGTGCAAAAGACTCATCAAAATCAATACTCATTTCTTGGCTGTACCCTTTGACCACGAGTCGGGCCTTGTTCCTAACAACCAATCCCGTGTCATTCAACTTATTTCTGAAAACCCAACGGGTTCCTATTACGGGTTAATTCTTAGGACGCGGCACAAGAGTCCATACCTTATTTTTTTCGAACTGGTGCAACTCTTCATACATAGCCTGGATCCAGGATTCATTTTGAAGAGCTTCATGAATATCCTTACGCTCTTCTTGAGATAAGGGCCATCAAATCCTCTTCTTCCACTTGCCTTAGTGAAGATCTAGTTCTTACCCCATCTTCAGGATTACAAATGATGTTTTCAGCGGGGTGATCTTTCAAGTATGTTGAAGCTCTAGGCAAATCAGGGTGTTGTAGTGGTCGTTGTTGAAGTGTTTCAATGGAGGGATCTTCATCATTTTCATCCTTGCTGGAATTTCCTTCAGTTGGTTTATCCTTAACCTCAGATGTTCCAGCATCATTTGATTGTTTAGGAGCTTCATCTGCATCCAGGATAAAGAAATTTGATTTGTCAGTTTTAATTCAGATTCATCAAAAATGACATGGGGACTTTCTTTAACAACCAAAGTCCTTTTATTAAATAACTTGTAAGCTCTAGAATTTAGTGCATAACCTAGGAAGATTTCCTTGTCACTCTTTTCATCAAACTTACCTAAGTTAGATGTACCGTTATTCAGGATGAAGCATGAGCATCCAAAGGTTTAAGATAGGAAATGTTTGGTTTCTTACCCTTGTAGAGCTCATATGGTGTTTTCTTCAAAATGGGCCTTACCATTGCCCTGTTGAATATGTAGCATGCCGTACTTACCACCTCCTAAAAGTATTTGGGTAGAGAGTTCTCACTTAACATGGTCTGTGCCATGTCTATCAAGATTCTGTTTTTCCTCTCCACTACTCCGTTTTGTTGAGGCGTCCTGGGTGATGAGAAGTTGTGCGTATATCCTTGTTCCTGGTAAAAACTGCTGAAATCATGATTTTCAAACTCACCACCATGATCACTCTGAATTGTGGTGATGAGGTATCCTTTATCATTTTAGATTTTCCTGTAAAACACTTAAAACTCCATCAAGGCATCACTTTTATTGGCTAAAAATAACACCCATGTAAATATGGAGTAATCATCAACAATTACAAATCCATAAGTTTTTCCTCCTAGACTGGATGTCCTAGTAGGACCAAAAAGATCAAGGTGGAGCAGTTCTAAGGGCCTAGCGGTAGAAACAATATTTTTATTTTTGAAAGAGATACGTGTTTGCTTGCCTTTTGTGTAAGCCTTAGAGATCTTATCACTTTCAAATTTTAATTTAGGCAACCCATTTACCAAGTCATGTCTAGATAATTTGGAGATTACTCCAAAACTAGCATGACCTAGTCTTCGGTGCCACAGCCATACATTATCATGGTTGTCTGCTACCAAGCACACATCATCACCGTCAATATCATCAAGATCAACAGTATACACATTGTTGTTCCTTTTGTCAATGAATCTGATTTCATTAGAGATTTTATTCATGACAAGGCAATGAGTTTCGTCAAAAATAATTTTAAAACCCTTGTCACACAGTTGGCTTATACTTAAAAGATTGTGTTTTAAACCCTTCACCAAGAGCACATTTTCGATAAGAATTTCAGAATTCTTACCTATGTTGCTAATTACAATAATTTTACATTTGTCCTTTCCACCAAAGACAACCAAGCCTCCATCCTTATCTTACAGAGTAGAGAATACTTTCTTGTCCCCTGTCATATGTCTTGAGCAACCGCTATCCAGGTACCATTTGCTCCCCCTGACTTCAAGGCATATCTGTAAGAAACAACATTCTCATCCAATTATTTTTGGTACCCAAACTAATTTGGGTCCATAGAAGTTAGTCCAATTCTGCATATATCTTTTTCTGGTCTAAATAGCATGATTCCTTTGATTGTTCTGTTTGAACCAACAGTTAGCAATAACATGACCAACTCTACCACAATGAAAGCAGTTGACATTTGAGAATCTTCTTTGATATTTGTGTGGTTTAGATTGAACATGTTGGGGCTTGGTGTGTGAGCATGAAGCACAATCATTTTATTTTTCATGCACATAAGATGTAGTAATCTTGTGCTCAAGGGATTTTTTATTCTCGGGTATGTACCCCAATCCTTCTTTCCGTAAGTTAACTTTACTTCCAACACATTGTCTAGGTTTTGTTTCTCTTTAACAAACCTAGAGAGAGTGAACTGCAAGTCAGTTACTTCTTTATTCAAACTCACATTTTTATTCTCAAGTTCTGAGATGAGAGATGTCAGAACTTATTTTTCATTTTTGAACTTTTCATAAACTTTTTCAATTTTATACATTTTACATGATAGCTCCTCTTTGGCTTTTTCAATATCTGAAATTGTTTGAAGCAAAGTTTCTTTTTCTTCCGTTAACTCAAACCATTCCTGTTCCAGTTTCACAAACTTAACAGAAGTATCCTCATATGTTAAATCCTTAATTTTCTTTTTGAGAGTTTTATTTTCAGATCTGATTTTTTATATTTTGTATACAATTTTTCATATTTTGACTGCCATTGTTCATTTGAAATAAAATCAGGATTAAAATTTACCTCGGTTGAATCATCCTCATGTGCCATGAGGCACAAGCTCTCCACGAGCTCTTCCAACTCCTCGTCAGATTGTTCATTCTCTTCGTCGCTCCATGTGACGACCATGGCTTTGGGTTTCTTGAATTTGTCCTTCTTGAACTTTCTCTTCAATTCTGGACACACTCCTCTCATGTGCCCGGGCTTCTTGCACTCATAGCAAATAACATTGTTAGGTTTGCTTGACTCACCCTTGGTTTGAAAAGGCTTCTGATGCGGGATGGACATGCGACCTGGGACTCTAGCTCACGATCGTCCCATGCGAGGGAAGACGTGAGACCGTGCGCGGTTGAGAAACTGACAGTGAGTCTCGGGTATCGGCCTTTCCGTGTTAACTCGGGTCGAGTCACGGGACGGTCACTCACTCTCGCTCTCGCAGCGGTGATAAAATGATAACAAGCTAGATAATCTAACACTCATGCAGCGGCATATACAAAAATATACGAGTAAAGGAATGCCTACGAGGAGGGTAGCGAGTGTACCTCCATGCTCTGGGCGTGGGGAAGACGTTCCCGGCAAAGTACGGTAACTCCCGGTAACAACGGTAAAAGTTAATTACAACAGTGAATTTCATTATCCACTCCACGCAGGGAGATAAAGGGCTACAAGTGGGGCCCGGGAGGACTGACCCTGGGTTAACGGGCAGCAATCTGGAGGTGCGTACGGCACGAACTCGATCTACTGGTCTGACTCGGCACTATTCCAACTCGGTGCTGCGCCCACTCGGTTGCTGACTCACTGGACAGCAAGCAACGATTTCTCAAAGGAACGTCACCTTCCTGAGATCTTCCGGAGGTGCCGCTTGGCTGGGACGATGGCAGGGCGTCCCTGAACGACTCCCTGAAGGGGCGGCTCCTGAAGTTGATTTTTGATATTTATTTCTGAATATCTTCTGGACTGCAATTTCGGACCTGCACAAGAAATAGATCTGCAGGCCTCGACGACACGAATTACGACGCTCAGATCTGGAGGCTGATCGAGGCGTGGCGGATAACGTTGGAAAGAGCACTCATAGATCTACAACATATAATTTTGACAGCTCCATCCACCAAACGGATTGAAAATGAATATGACGGTAACACTGTTTTTGTTTCTGACTCGGACTGACAGACACATAGGGCAGCAAGGGATCTGCCTGAAAATGACCTTTGACCGAGGGTCAAATGAATTTTCTAGACTCCACATAGATTATGGTGGAAGGGAATATATGTGTGGAACACTGAGTAATTTTTGAATTTTCTGAGAATTTGTAAGGGGGTGGGGAAAATGCGACAAGGTGACTCTATCCCGTAGATCTGTAAAATGGCAGAATACAGGGAGAAGAACAATAAATGTGGGAAAATACCAAATGGTGTCCAAATGACACAAAATTTGAACTGGAGGTTAGGGGAGACGAGAAGGACAAACTCTAAAAATTAGGGCTCGACCTGACAACAATAGAAATAACTAGAATTACGAGATTGGGGTTCTATCCTGATGGAGATAGAACTCCGGCGAAGCGGCGGTGGCAGTGCGTTGGCGGCACGAACGGAAGGCGGTGGCCGGAAGTCACATCTAGCAGAGATGGAGTTCTTGGAGTCACACCAAGAGGAGGGTTTAACACCCTAGAATGGTAGAAATCCATCTGCAAGAGGGGAGGAGAGACACAAGGGGTGCCCTTGGGCTTGCTCTTGGTAAAAATACTTAATTCTTCATTAAAATCTCTAATGACACTATACATAGGCTTATATAGAGAATGAAAAGGGGTGGGGGGCTGGGAATTTCGTGGGAGAGAGGGATTTTCTTCCCCATGTGATCAAATGACCAAATTAAATAAAAATATAACATGGGATAAACTATATTATAAGGGGGAAGCATCTTGGACTTTAAGGGTTGGAATATTGGACTTTTTAATCCAATTGTCCCCTTGAATGGTCATGCCATCAGAAGCCCACCTTGGACCTTTGATTGACCCCACATGGGCCCTAAGACTTAGGTGGACCAATAGGAAAGGAGATGGGGGCCCCTTGCTGGTCCTATTAGACTTTTGCACAAAAACCCAAACAATCCAAGGGAATGACACATTGGCTTATAAAGCCTTACAATTGCACATATACTTTCCCAAGGATATAAAAATAAACTAAAGGACACAAATACAAAATAAAATGTTACTACTCTTGGCGTCGATTGCCATCAACTCTCCCCGGGTGGGAAGAACTCGATCCCGTCGAGTAAGGGTGCGGCTGCTCGAGAAGCTCCGATGGATCCGTCATCGTACCTGGAAGCGCAGAGTACGCTCCACTCTAAGTAATCGACACCTGCTCATCCCGTATAGATTCGATATGCACACGCTGCCATGGGAATGAGGCTTGAGGTGGACACTCCGGGGTGGCGTCACTCTCAAAGGAGGGAAGGCGACTCGAAGACTCACTAGGAATCACCGCGGGTCCCTTTTGTGACTAGATCCGATATGTGGAGTAGAACCGATCCCAAAGCCCGACAAGTCTCGTACTCGAAAGGGACTAACACGCGAGCATACAAACCGACTTGACTCGATGTATGCACAAACACACGACAGACAAACGAAACAAAGACTCACAAAGACCCTAAACAAACCTAATGTTAGTCCGACCCGTACATGGGTGACGGCGGACCAGGACATCCGAATATGTGCCATGCATGCATCTTATGTACCCGAAGGTTGGTGGTATCGGAAACACCTAAACGCCCAAGTATGACCCAGTCATGCATGAACGGCCCTTTGGATTTGGGAGACTTGAGAGGGCTAGGAGAGCCGGGTGTGGACGAGCCGGGTGTGGGTGTATCGAGATTGGGCTTGGTGAGTATAAATGACCCGACCCGTGGGGTAGGGGTGTGGTAGTAGACTCCTCGAAGAAGTGAAGTATATACGGTGGGTCAAGGGGTCTACTAGAGAATGGATCAAAGGGATCAAAGAAGGTATGACCCCTTGTGGTGGGTTCCCACAAGTCACGGTCCCACGTGTAGAAGTCTTGAAGGTGTGGATGGTCACCTTCATGCATTGTGGTAGGTGGGACGGTGATCATATGTAGGAGGTATGGTTCCTCCCTCGGGCGAAAGGGTATGAAGTCGGGTTCGGCCGACATGGGGAGGAATAAGAGAACCTCTGTGGTGATACAACCCACGGTGCACACGGAGGTAATGGACCCTAAGACCGGATGGGTGAAGCTAAGACTAGTGGGTTGGTCGAAGCTTCGGGCCAAGGAGTGCGTCAACTGCCATTGCCGCCCTAAACCCAAAATAAGGTCACCCAATGTGTCAACATGGTGACTAGAGCGAATGTAGTGTGGTAGGAGCTGACGGGCACTAGGGGTAAGGTGGGGTCCATGGAGGGGTAAGGGGGTGGGACCAAGCATCCTTGAGCCAACTAAGAAGTGGCTCGGCTATGTGTAGCGTACCCGTTAGAAACACGGGTGGCTCGGGCTGAGGTGGCTCCAAATAAGATGGTTCGAATAAAGTTCGGAAGGAGAGAGTGGTGGCATTGGAACTCTCGTGGGTGGTGAAGGTATGTCCTCGAGGAGGGAAAGAGGCCCTTGGGACCCCATAGGTAGGGCCGGGTTGGGGCTACGGGCTATGGCCTCCCTAGGCTCGAGTATGGCTACCTCCGGTCGCGGAGGTGGGCAAGGGGAGACTAGCGATTCAATAAAAGCGCACCTCCTATCCACCCGATCCGAAAGCATTTGCACAAGTTCGGCAAGGGTGTAGGTTGGAGTAGAGGTATCGCGGTGGACGTGCCCGTAATCAACCGGCCTCGGCTTGGGTCGGGGCTCGTCAAAGTGTGGGGCTCCTTGCCTCGACTAGGACCCACTTGATTTGAAGCGCTTGGGTAGGATGGGTTGGGGGCGAATGGGTGCGGTTGGTTGGAGGTGTGGCCCACTTGCTTGGGGGTGATGTAGTGGGGTTGGCGCGTGGCATGACCCCCGTGGTTGGAGGTACATGGGTGGGGCGCGTAGACCTTACTAAGCTCTCTCTTCATGTCCCACCATGACTCGATGGGCCATTGCCTCCTAATTTCTCGCAATCGTTCAATGTGGTCCCACTTTTCGGCAGCCTTGTGTAGAAGCCGCTCCTTGGCATAATAGAACTGTCCGACTTCGGACATGGGATAACAATCAAAGTAGGTGTCCATGGTGGTCTCCCACTTGAGGTAGACGCCCGGGTCATTGGAGCCATAAAAATTCGAGGCTTCGGGCCTACGGAAGTGGAGAGGATGGTTGCCCAACCCATGGGTGGGCCAACGGTCATATCGCCTGGGCGACCGGGAGTCCATTGGAGATTGGGGAAAACTACATGCTAGACATGCCGACACTTGGACAAGACACTAGACCGACTATGCAAGGTTAGAATGTATGCACACTAAGGCCCCTAGACTTAAACCAAGACTTGATACTTGGCGGAGTTAATCGATCCGAAGATCACTCGCGCAAGTGTGCGGCCTTCCCGATAGGCGTAGCCTAACGTTCGGACACCACCTTTTTATATACCGAACAATGGTATGCGGATGCAACCTTAGACCGACTTACACGATGACTAGACGTAAATGACACTTTTTTTTGTTTTTGACCAAATACTACCCTAGACTCAACTGGCGCTCTGATACCAAATTGATGCGGGACGGACACGCGACCTGGGACTCTAGCTCGCGATCGTCCCTATGCGAGGGAAGATGTGGGACCGTGCGCGGTTGAGAAACTGGCAGTGAGTCTCGGGTATCGGCCTTTCCGCGTTAACTCGGGTCGAGTCACGGGACGGTCACTCACTCTCGCTCTCGCAGCGGTGATAAAATGATAACAAGCTAGATAATCTAACACCCATGCAGCGGCATATACAAAAATATACGAGTAAAGTAATGCCTACGAGGAGGGTAGCGAGTGTACCTCCACGCTCCGAGCGTGGGGAAGACGTTCCCGACCAAGTACGGTAACTCCCGGTAACAACGGTAAAAGTTAATTACAACAGTGAATTTTATTGCCCACTCCACGCAGAGAGGTAAAGGGCTACAAGTGGGGCCCGGGAGGACCGACCCTGGGTTGACGTGCAGTAATCTGGAGGTGCGTACGGCACGAACTCGGCCTGCTGGTCCGACTCGGCACTATTCCAACTCGGTGCTGCGCCAACTCGGTTGCTGACTCACTGGACAGCAAGCAACGGTTTCCCAAAGGAACATCACCTTCCTGAGATCTTCCGGAGGTGCCGCTTGGCTGGGACGATGGCAGGGCGTCCCTGAACGACTCCCTGAAGGGGCGGCTCCTGAAGTTAATTTTTGATATTTATTTCTGAATATCTTCTGGACTGTAATTTCGGACCTGAACAGGGAACAGATCTGTAGGCCTCGGCGACACGAATTACGACGCTCAGATCCGGAGGCCGATCGAGGCGTGGCTGGTACCGTTGGAAAGAGCACTCATAGATCTAAAACATATAATTTTGACAGCTCCATCCACCGAACGGATTGAAAATGAATATGACTGTAACACTATTTTTATTTCTGACTTGGACTGACAGACACACAGGGCAGCAAGGGATCTGCCTGAAACTACCTTTGACCGAGGGTCAAATGAATTTTCTAGACTCAACGAGAATTATGGTGGAAGGGGATATATGTGTGAAACACTGAGTAATGTTTTTGGATTTTTTGAAAATTTGTAATGGGGTGGGAAAAATGCGACAAGGTGAATCTATCCCGTAGATCTGCAAAATGGCAGATTACAGGGGGAAGAACAATAAATGTGGGAAAATATCAAATGGTGTCCAAATGACACAAACTTTTAACTGGAGGTTAGGGGAGACGAGAAGAACAAACTCTAAAAATTAGGGCTCAACATGGCAACAATAAAAATAACTAGAGTTACGGGATTGGGGTTCTGTCCTGATGGAGATAGAACTCCGGCGAAGCGGCGGTGACGGCGCGTTCGCGGCACGAACGGAAGGCGGTGGCCGGAAGTCGCATCCAACGGAGGTGGAGTTCTTGGAGTCACACCAAGAGGAGGGTTTCACACCCTAGAATGGCAGAAATCCATCTGCAAGAGGGGAGGAGAGACACAAGGGGTGCCCTTGGGCTTGCTCTTGGCAAAAATGCTTAATTCTTCATTAAAATCTCTAATGACACTATACATAGGCTTATATAGAGAATGACAAGGGGTGGGGGGCTGGAATTTCGTGGGAGAGAGGGGATTTTCTTCCTCATGTGGTCAAATGACCAAATTAAATAAAAAATATAACATGTGATAAACTATATTATAAGGGGGAAGCATCTTGGACTTTAAGGGTTGGAATATTGGACTTTTAATCTAATTGTCCCCTTGAATGGTCAAGCCATCTAGAAGCCCACCTTGGACCTTTGACTGACCCCACATGGGCCCTAAGACTTAGGTGGACCAATAGGAAAGGAGATGGGGCCCCTTGCTGGTCCTACTAGACTTTTGCACAAAAAGTCCAAACAATCCAAGGGAATGACACATTGGCTTATAAAGCCTTACAATTGCACATATACTTTTCCAAGGATATAAAAATAAACTAAAGGACACAAATGCAAAATAAAATGCTACTGCTCTTGGCGTCGATTCCCATCAACTTCCTTTGCCCTTTTCTGAAATTTCCTTGGAAATTCTTCTTTCTTCTCAGAAATTTCTTCACTTGGTGGGTCAACATAGCCAAGTTTCTTCTTCATTACTCTCCTCACTGGACTCCTCTTCTTGGGAGTCGTCATAAGACTGGTTGGCTTTCAAGCCCACGGTTTTCTTCTTTTTGGATTCTTCCTCAGCTGTTCTCTTCATGTTTATTTCATAGGTCATCAGTGACCCTATGAGCTCATGCAAGGAAAGTGTTGATAGATTCTTTGAATCTTTGAGAACTGTGGCTTTTGTGTGCCACGCAGGTAGAAGGGATCTCAAAACCTTCCTCACAAGTTTAGAGTTAGTGTACTCCTTCCCAAGGCCTTTGAGACCATTGGTAATTTCTGTCAACCTCGCGAACATTTCTGAGATCGTATCCTCCAGCTTCATTTTAAACAACTCATAATCCCTGACCAGCAAATTGGCTTTGGTTTCTTTGAGTTCGGAGGCTCCTTCATAAATAAGCCGCAACTTGTCCCACATTTCCTTTGCTGAGCTGCACATAGAGACACGATAGTATTCATTAGGATGAATAGCACATTGCATAATATTCATAGCATTAAAGTTTACTGTGGATTTCTTAATATCCTCAGTGTAACGACCTGAAAATCTGATTACCAGGAAAGACCCGATAACCCGAGACTCGAATCGTCGCCCACGAGCCTGGGACGGCTCGGAAGGGCTAAAAGGAGTGTGGAGGCACAAAGAAATAGGAAATAAAGTAGGATAATTCAACAATTAACAGAAATAGATAAACAACTACTGTTACAACAGAGTCTAGTCCAACAGAAAGTACAGTCTAAAGCAGTAAAACGTATCACATGCCGAGTGAACACTCGGCCCGACGAGCTGACAACTGAGAACCTCCGTACCGCACCCTTGAACCTCGAGGAAGAACCGCCACACCTGAAAAGTAGGGAATGAGTCTCCAAAACAGAGACTCAGTAGGGATCCCGCAGAACCCCAACCGGAAACGACGGCGGTAGCGGAAAGGAAAGCTACAACGACAGCAGGAACAACGAACCGGTGGCCGGTCAAAACTCGGCACTACAGCTACTCCTACCATACCAGAAGACACACCCTGATCTCACGGTCGGGGGCTACCGAACCACACTAGTACCACTTACCGAAGTAAAAATCAATGGCAACCACGCCGTAGAGGCCTGTCTCCCAGGACACGGCCAACCTGGACACACTATCCAAGGTACCTGGTCACGGGTACCGCACAACAAGACGCAACCTCGGTAAAGTTATTAGCACTAGTCTCACGGCACAAGAACCGACACACGCGCCACGGCCAAACACCCGGAACTCAATGGTCGACACGACCAAAAACCCGAAGGTCGAAGTCACAGAGACTGACTGACAGTCTGTCACTCCTGACTCGACAAGAGTACCTCCCACTAGAAGCACAGTCGGTAACGTCTCCTAACGTCTTACACCGCACCGTAGGTGAACTGCCTGACGTGGTAGTGTCTACCAGAGGCACGGACACCGAACAAGTAACCACAAAGCAAGTGACTAGCTGGGGTCACGCCCATCGACGTGGGTCCAACCGCCCCCAACCACGTGTGCACACACAGACCATGCGTCCCAGGTCTGGCCTCTAACTGGTTTTCCCCTCAACCGGACTCTGGCTGCAAGGCGTGGGGCCCGACGGAAACAAGTCTAAAAACCATCCTCAGGGTAAGCCCGTACACCTACTCCCGGGTGAGACCAGCATACGCGTACTGGTGGGCTGCGACTAGTGGAGGGTCACTAAAGGAGTATACTCTCAAGTCAACGGAAAACCACGTCCGCATCTGAGGACGTACGGGGACCATCCCACGTACCGGCACCGTCGCACGGTGACCACAGTCGAAGAAGAAACGGGACTCACAGTCCACAAAGAAACGCAGAAGTACGGTTCCCAAGGTAGCTCACAGGCCGCCAAACCGAATCCCACTCTCAGGGAACAAAGGGAAACCTCCAGCTCTAGCTGGACAACTGGACTCGCGGTCCAAGGCCACACACTTGGCCCACACGGAAAGCACAGAAGCACGATTCCTAGGGCAACGCACAAGCTGCCACGTCGATAACTGGACTCGCAGTCCAAGGCCAAACACATGGCCCCCTCGGGAATCATCTTCCAGGAAAACTCACGACATGCGGGGAGACCCCACCGTACACACACCGATACACGGTGACTCGGTTAAGCATAACACAAAAGTCCAGGACACGAGGAGTCACTCGAACTCTCAAACCCACGGGCACCCTAACGAGGTAGCACGGTCCTCCCGACACCCTCAAAACACGGACACAAAACCCTCGGGGTGCCTGGACATTCACGAGACCGCAAGTCGACCACTGGGTCGCAACCGGGTCGACCATGGACCTACACCACGCGAAACGATTGCGGCAAGCCCGAAGAACCACTTCGGCACAACATAGTGCCTGGTGGTCTATCTTTGGGCCGACACAACTGTAACGGTCCAAAGCTAGGCAGTCACAACACTGTAACGGTCCAACACAGGAGTATTACGCGAGAGGGGCAACACCGGCTGTGACGCACCCACCCTGGGGCATCACAGTCTCTAACGGACCAAGCCTGGTGCATTAGAAGACAGAACGAAACAGGTTGTGACGCATACCCCTCGGGGCGTCACAGCCTCTAACGATCTTACCTAGGCGCGTCAGAAGAATGGGCTGTGTCAGTTCTGACACTCCCATTCAGGGGCGTCACAGTGCTCTGACGGTCCTACCTAGGCGCGTCAGAAGACTCGTGACCCCCAACGGTCTAAAAACATGAGAACGAACGTAGCGGTCGAACCTAGGCGCGTCACACCCTCTGGCGATTTATCGTGGGACCGTCAGAGCGACCGACGCCCTGCCGACAAAACAGGACCCTGTGACGCACCCTCCTTGGCGCGTCACAGCACGTAACACACCCACCCTGGGGCGTTACAGACTGTGACGGTCACTGGAAGGACCGTCACACCGTCCCGAGAACGCTACGACAGGAAACGATCCAAAAATCGTCCCACGCACCCATACCTCCACAGGAGAGGGGGAAAACAAGGGGGAAGCCCCCAAATAGTCTCTAGCACACATCTATGGCCTCGGATCGGCCAAAAACGCGATGAAACGGTAGATCAGGCGACCACTCCCCAAAACATAGATTTTCCCCAAAAAGCTCAAATAGGCCCTCTCGGCTCACCACGGCCTACAAAACTCGCGTGAAAGGAAGAGCACGAGCTGGGGTCCATCTCCCTACCTCCACCGAAGAAACGACGCGCCGTGGACGCCGATCCACGAAGAAAATGCCGTGAAACCCTCGCCGTTCCACGAACCCGCGGCCGAGCTTCCACGCGCCACCGGCCCTCGATCCTCGACCCCGTTCCCCGTTCCTCGCCTCCCGCCATCGCCGCCTCGCCCTCCTCCGCCACCGTCGGCCGCCCAGGGAGAGGGGGAGAGAAAGAGATGAGAGAGAGTGAGAAAGAGAGAATGAGAGGGGGAGAGAGAAAAAGGGTTAATATATAGAAAAGCCCAAAAATTGTGAAAATTCAGAAAATTATGAAAAATTACCTCCGCGATCTCGGGAAGAGAACAACGCTGTGGTACTATCCCGGAGTCCGAGAACGCCACGGTTCGTCCTGCACAGAGTTTTGAAGGCACATCAGGGAAAAACACGTGTAAAGCACAAAATACACTCCGAGACCCACGAAAAATATCCGAAAAAAACCGGGGCATTACAGCCCTCCCCCCTTAAAGGAATTTCGTCCTCAAAATTCAGGACTAACACCAAGTCACGGGGAAGAACACCTTAACCAACTGACAACGCTGTCAGAGCCCCAGCACAGAAAACCTCGATTCTCACGAAAGCACTGATTCTGAGGGACACAGCCAGACTACAATCACGAACGACACCTCGCTCCACATGCCGCGCACACTGGCCATCAGAGCAGGCGCAACACAATAGCACAAGTCTGGCATCACCTCAGACACAACGAAAACCAATCATGGCACCGCTGCCACAATCTCGCTCACCGAGGAATTACAACCCTCGCCACTAGAAACAGTTACCGATCCATCCAATGGTCAGCAGACAAATTACATGTCAGCTTCACAACCAGCTGACCGGTCGCACACCCTTCTCAAGGGAACAACCAATACAGAGCCTTCACCAGCTCACGCAACCATCTCAACAGACCGCAACCAAAACATCGGCTCAGCAACAAGAATCACCTCACGCATGGCAAGCTGAAAGCCAGACATATCACTACGGGCTTACCCTGAGGATGGTTTTTAGACTAGTTTCCGTCGGGCCCCACGTCTTGCAGCCAGAGTCCGACTGAGGGGAAAACCAGTTAGAGGCTAGACCTGGGACGCATGGTCTGTGTGTGCACACGTGGTTGGGGGCGGTTGGACCCACGCTGACGAGCGTGACCCCAGCTAGTCACTTGTTTGTGGTTACTTGTACGGTGTTCGTGCCTTTGGTAGGCGCTACCACGTCAGGCAGTTCACCTGCGGTGCGGTGTAAGACGTCAGGGGATGCTACTGACTGTGCTTCTAGTGGGAGATACTCCTGTCGAGTTGGAGTGACAGACTGTCAGTTGTGCGACTTCAACCTTCAGGTTTTTGTCATGTTGACCGTGGTGTTCCGATCTTTTCACCGTGGCACGGGTGTCGGTTTTCATGCCGTGAGATCGGTGTTTTGTAGATGGCAGGGATTCCCTTTCTGAGGTACTCGCTTACTGCTAGCGTAGCGGTTTCTCCATTTGCGAGGTAGGGTTCAAGTGATCTCTACTGAGTCTTGTTCTGAGACTCATTCCCTGCGTGTTTTCATCGTGTTTCAGGTGAGTCGCGGCCTCAGGGGAGCGCGTCTGAGGCTCAGCGTGGTTCAGGTGCCCAGCGTTAGTGCCAGATGTCAGAGCCAGGGTATGTCCCGTGTAGCTGTACTTTTCTTTCTTGTCTCTATACTAGTTTTGGACTACTACTGTTGTTATTTTATTGTTATATCTTGTGGACCATGTATCGTGTAAAATGTTAATTTACTTCCAGTTTAATTATATAACTGTTTAATTTCTGTAATTATTTGTGATACTTGTGTAGTCTCCACACCATCCTTTTAACCCTTCTGAGTCTTCGGACTCGTGGGTGGCGATGCGAGTCTCGGGTTATCGGGCCTTCCCGGTAATCGAATTCTCGAGTCGTTACACTCAGGGTTCCATTCGTCTTCATTTTTAGAGATCTCATATGGACCCTTGTCCACCACCCTCCAAATCTCGTATTCTTGGGCTCTCAGAAAAATATGCATCATATTTTTCCAATAGGAGTAATTTGAGCCGTCGAAGTATGGAGGACGATAGATTGAGTGAACCTCAGGCATCATCCCCTTGTTGGCCATTGATCTGGATCTTACTCTAGATTGTTAGATCTGAAAAATATAGAGCCTTAGCTCTGATACCAATTGAAGTCCCACGATCAATGACACCCAAGAGGGGGGAGTGAATTGGGTGATTACAAATTATAAGAAAACTTAGCCGATTTAAAGTAAGTATGATAAACTAGCAACTATCAAATTGAGATCTGATGCAAAGTAAAATAAATCTTACAAAATCAACCACCACAATAGCTCTTTGGTACTAGGCGGAGTTTGGGAATCCGAAGATTCTCTCACGCACGGTGTTATCTTCTTGACAAGACTGACCTTGTCGATCCGAACCCACCTTTTGATATACAAGAGATCTAATGTGAAGTTGATAAGATATGCTAGATCTAACGCAAGGAATACAAACGGTTTAACAACGTGTGAACTTGCACAGAAGGGAGATAGGAGAAAAGGATCAAACTACACACAAGACAATGATTTTTAGGTGGTTCAGATACATCGATGGCAACCTACATCCATCCCTCACGATCTGTGAGGATGCACACACTATCTTGTAAAGGATTACAAGATCAAAACACACACACACACACTCGTGGAGAGTTTGGAACTCCCACGAAGATGCACAAGCACCAATCCACACTGAATCTAACAGAAAACAACACACACACACACGGATCTGAGAAGATCCACACACACACACGAGTGTTTAGAGATTACAATAACAACACTTGAAGCTCAAGAGATTGGAAAAGGAAACACAAAAGAAAAGTTCTGATTTAAGCTCCCCTTAGTGGCTGAAGAGAGTCTTTGATGAAGCTTGCTTCTCAGCTCGATTTCTACTTGAATGGCTTCAGGATGATCTTCAAATGCTTGAGATTTGATGAAGAATGCTTGGACGAAACACTGTTCACAGAGCTCCTCCTGTAGCACTCTTTCTCCCTTAGCAGCCCCCTTTGATCTCCCTTAAGTGATTAGGGTTTTTGACGCCAATGATATGTTTTTATACATCTTAAATGGTCAAGAGACAAGTCAGGAACCAGATCCATAAATCATGACATATTTGGTGGCTTTGTGATTAAAAAATCCAAGGAGAAGGACTTCCCACGTTGAAGAAGCACAAAGTCAACAATTGCTGCCTCGGGGGTTCGGTCGACCAGGAGACATAGGGCGGTCGACCTAACTTTTACAGGAATTGAACCTTTTGGTTCTGGAGAAATCGGTCGACCGGCCATAGGTTGGCGGTCGATCGAACTCTGTAAAATATCAGAGTTCTGGGTGCTGGAAAGTTAGGTAAACCGGACCAGTCTTCTAGGTCAACCGAACTCTGGAAATCTTGCAAAAACAACATAGTTCAGTCCATGAATCATATCCAAATATTGGAGACTTGTGCTTGCAGAAGGATCCATATGAATTGAGCTTGTTTGAACTGCTTTTGGGCATTTGTTCGGGTAAGATAAGGTTGAACATTTGCTTTGATGAAAGAGACCTTGAGGGCACACAGACTCGCTTGCTATTGAACATATGGAGGTTTATAAACTTGTTGGCCATATCTGGGTTTTGTTATCATCAAAATCGCTTGGAAGGACTCAACAATCCAAAACAAAAAAAGGGGCCTTTTAGGTTGGGGGAGCTCCACAACCACCTCTCCGCTGAACGACGTCGACCGACGAGAAGTCCAACAGCCATATGGATTCCCTCCCCACGATTCCCCACTGTGGCGGCTGCGGCTATAAGCTAGGGTTAGGGTTTGTGCGGGGAGAGGAAGAAGATAGGGTCATTTGACCCTTTTTACCCCCAAGTAGTTTAAAATTCGAATTTGAAATTATATTTTTTGTTTAAGTTATGGATCTGATAAGGATTTGTTGATGCGGTTATTAGATCTCCATTATGGTTTTGGATTTGTTTTGGGTTTGATCGAGGATCTCTATTAAATCCAGAATTTAGTTGTTTAACGGTTACATATTCAAATATTGGGTGTCAGATATATTCTAGGTTATGTTAAGGACTCGAATCAGATCCGTTTACGATATCCGAGCTCAAATCGAATTCAAATTTGCATTATCTGGTTATTATCCGTAATTGTATTTGCACCCTTTTGTCTCAAACTGTTAAGCAATAAGGATTTTTAGTATCCTTTATCTGTTGAATTCCCTTAACGGGACCTACCTGAACCCATTTCAGTTATGAACCATTGACCCATTAATTTCTGAGCTCTCTAGGCCCCATTAAGAGTCTTTAAAAGATAAGAGTGATTATTCTACAAAAAAGATTGGATACAGACAAATTTTCAGAGGATATTTTTGTAACATAACTATATATAAATGCAACATCACGTTGAACTTCAGTTTTTGTGCCCTTGTAGCTTACTTTTAGCATGTCATTGCCTTATTAACTACTGCAATAAGTACTGTTGATTTAATATACCTAATGTAATTTGTACCTCTTTAGGTTAAACGGATATATTAATTTCGTTTTCAGTGTATGTTATTATTTATTTATTTAAAGCCCTTAGCAAAAGATTTTTAGGGTCCATTCATTTAAGGACTCTTGGCCCATTAAGTTTTGGATGATTTGGCTCTATTAATAGATTTTAAAGGATAACAAAGATTGGTTTATAATTAGTTTGAAAACAAAAGTAATTCGGAAGGGTACTTTTCGTAATCTGTTCAAGATATTTAAGTAATAGCACGCTTAAGCCTATGTTTTATACCCCTTTTCATTGAGGATTGACATGATTTGATTTATTAGTTATTGCAATAAACATTAGCGATATTTTTTATTTTTGGTATATATTTAGTTCTTTTATATATTATAATGTCTCTAATTTTGGGATGCAATAATGTGTATTGCTTAGTCCTTCGTTTGTATCTAAAATTTTATTTATATTGTCATTTAAAAAATTGACAATATAATGGATATTTTTTTTAACATCCAATTAGTGTCTTTTTTGGCTCGTTAAAAGTTAGATTTCTAAAATCCATTAAGAAATCTTTATAATGAGAGCTATAATGAAAGAATTGTGGACAAATTAAAGGACATACATGCAGAGCACCAAGGACATATGAATAAACAATACGGATGGATGTGCAAATTAAGGTATATTTTTCAGAATTATTGTTTATTAAATCAAGTTTGTGAGAATATGATATGAAATGCACGCTTTAAGTTATCCGTTCATGTTTATTAATTAGTGTCTGATGCATGTTACATGTTTTATTATTATTATAAATATTTTATTGATACATATTTTGCCCAATAAAGTATAAAACAATACCCTTTACATTTGGTACGATGATAACATAATTTTATCAGTATATCAGTTAAAAGATCTAGAAAGCTCTAGAGTAACATTCAATAAGGCACTGTGATAAATCTTTCCAGTTAATGAACAGAATTTCTAGATGTATAAGGTAATTTGAGATCTTATAATATTGGTAGATCTTCTATTGATTATTATAGATATATTATTTGGATGCTTTAGGTTGGATACTTTAGTATACTATTAGTATTTAAATCTAACTTTGTAGATGTTTTGAGTTAAATTTTTTATTTTTTTATAGTTATACAGTTAAGACTTCTAATGACCTATTAGATTTAAAGTGTTAAGATTGTTGGCAACCATATAGCATAATCTACGTAGAGTTTAAAGTTTATATTTGGCTCGTGAAAGGTGCTCAATAGCTCTAGTAGATTAAACCCTTATATGTAGTATCTCAAAACTTTAAGATAGGATGCAATGACCTATTTAAGAAAATTAGACCTATTTAGATAATCTGAATAATATAGATAGTTTTATAAATTAAGTTGCAATTTTTTTTTACATTTTTGAGAGCAGTAGGACATGTTGTTAATCATATTTGTATGAATTTCAAAAAAATTGATTTTAGTTTGCATTACAAAACTTAAAACTCTAACGAGAAGACTATGTTTCATTATTTGGACAATTTTATGTAGTCTAAACTGTTCATTGACATTTTGAAGGACTAAGGTGAGAAATAATGAGTAGAAGTACACGAGTAGTTAAGTGATATTTCGTATTATTCTTATGAAATTGAGAGAACTTTTGATATTTTAAATGTGTAGTAATCCACCAAAATAGCCTTATGCATGAAGAATAATTTGTTCTCTTAAGATAATTTAATGATATCATATATGATGCGGGACGGGACGCGATTCGACGCCAATTGATATGTAAACCTTGGACTCTAGGTAAACTCGCGATCGTCCCTAGCGAGGGAAGCGTGCGGATGTGCGCGGTTGAGAAATCGGCAATGAGCTAGGGTGGTCAACTCTCACTCTCGTGTCCGAATCGGGTCACGCGACGGTCTCGCTCTCTCTCGCAGCGGTGATTAAATTTGAGCGAGCTAAATTATCCTAACACTCTAGCAGCGGCATATAGAATTATATACGAAATAAGCAAAAATGCCGAGTGAGGAGCAGAAACAATACCTCCACGCTACCGGGCGTGGGAAGACGTTCTCGGTCAGGCTTCGTACTCCCGGTACAGTAATTAGCCAAATGTTATAGAAGTGAAATTTATTGTCCACTCCACGCAGGGAGATAAAGGGCTACACAAAAATGCCGGGAGCACTGAATTTTGGTTGACAGGCAGCAAGGCGGTGGGTTCCGGGCGGCGGCGGGCAGCGGATCCCAGACAGCGAACACGGACGTTCAAAGGGACGTCGACCTCCTGGGATCTTCTGAAGGCGGCGGTGCACCAGGACGGTGGCGGAGGGTCCCTGGTCGATCCTCGGGAGTGGCGGTCGCTAAAGCTATCCCGGCGTATTTTTGTTGGAATTATCTGGTGAACCCTTTTTTACAGGCCTGCCTCGGAGCAGAAATACGCGCTCCCACGAAAATGTCCGGTACGCCCAAATCCGGTGTCGGATCGAGACACGGTTGATACCGTTGGAAAGAGGACTCAAACATCTATGACATATGTTGATTTTAGGTCCATCCAGTGAAAGGATTGAAAATGAAAACGACTGTGGCACAGACTCTTTTCTATGTCAGAATCTAGATCCAGCAGAACAGGAGGGGAGCTGTCTAAAGATGATTTTTGACTGAGGGGTTGGCGGTGGATTTAGGACTTGTGAAATTTATGGGTGGAAGAGGACTATGTGGGGGACGTACACAATTATTTTAGGAATTTTCAGAGGTGTTTTGAGGGGCGGGAAAAATAAAAGAATAAGACTCTATCCTGTAGATTTGCAACTAGGCAGATTGCGAGGGATAGGAAGAACGAATTGGGAGGAGGGGCAAACGGGATCAGAATGGAATAAAATTTATATTGATGGAAATCTAACACAAAGGGAAATAACTCCTTAAAATCTCAGCTTGATCAGAGCTGTGGACTGGGAGCACCAACTTGTTCTTTAGGTTGCAGTTCTGGATTTCGTGGTTCAGGATAGCAGGGTGGAAGGTGACTTGTGGCGGCTCGTTGGCGGCTCCGATGGCGGCGGCGACGGCGGTGGCGGAGCTTCACACTCTAGGGAAGAGATAGAAATTAGATTCACTCCAATATTTAGGGCTTCACACCCTGAATCAAGAAGGAAGAAGATGAAGAAGAAGAAGAAGAAGGGAGAGAGAGGGGGGTGCACCCAAGGATCTTTTCTTCACATAAATTCTTTCATTAATTTTGATTAAAATGTAACAAGAGACATTAAATACTAAACCCTAGACCTAGACAAATGACACCAAATACCCTTGGTCAAAGGGGCATAAAGGGGAAGGGAGAATAAAAAACACTAAACAAATCTCCACATGGGTACAAACAAGGGGGCACCCTCCCCTTAAGTCAACAATGGCTACTTGGTCCATTTTCTACCATGGATCAAGGGCCAACACATGGGACCCACACCTTGACAAAAAAAATTAAAAGCATTAATTAATTACCTTGGACTTAAATTCAAACCAAAATACAAAATACACTAAATACACCCCAAGTAAAATACATACACATACATACCACATACACGATAAACAAGAATAACACTCCCGATATTGACGGCCTAGCTCTGATGTCCCATCAATATAGTTATACTCATACATATTATTATAATCCTCTATCACTTGTAAAGATATGTAAGAAAATTTCATTGAGTCATTGATCTCATGTGTTTGTGGAATTAGCTATCTCTATGTTTCGTGGACGATAATATTTTGGTTTACTCCTTTTATTTACAACTTATTTTTTTCAAATAACATTTCTTAAGAAATAAGAGATTTTTTATTTTCCAATTTACTAAATATCCACCAAAGTGAACTTAAGTCTAAAAAATAAATTTAAGTTCCTTTATGCGAAAGTGATATGTTAGTGTGGTGCACATAAAAGGTACTTGATGTCTTAAGATACTAGGATTCTATGCTTAGGTTTGTCACACCAAAGTGACCTTCACATTAGATACCATGGTACATCCATTATGAAATTGAGTGATGTCGATGTTATTTATTAAGAACTTGAGAATTTTTTATTTCTAAATGCCCAGGTTTGCCAGCAAAGTGGCCCTAGACAAAAAGATTAATAAAATTCACTCTTAAAAGGTTAAATAACATCAATGCAAGTGCACGTGATTTGTTTGACATCATTGTGGGGATTGATTAAAACTTTTGAGTTTTGAAGTACTTAGATAATTTAGCAAAGTGGCCTTAAATATTAAGAATGATAAATATTTTCCATTAAGATTTGAATGATGTTATCATTGTCCTTGTGTTTTTGAAGTGAAGTCTTACTCTTAAAGGAGTGTTTCATGTTCTTGATATAAGTAGGATGGAATAGTACTAATATGTACATTGACTCTTGAGAAACTTCTGTACCCAAAGATATGAACTTCTTATGACATCAATTTATATATTTGTGCTACTTCCATCATACAATTGATCTTTAATTTAGGGGTGAGTAGACTACTAATATGTTATGATTTTTATCCAAATGTGAGATCATAATGATGTAACAGGTCTATTTATACCAAAGTGGTAGATCAATTGGTTTTAAGATTCACTTTGGATTAGAGTGAAAACCTTATATGTTTTTTTGCATTTGTCTATATACGTGAACATTTAGATTTACTGTTTCTTTTATAATTGCACCATGAGTTCTATGTCTTATTTTGGTAGGATAAATTTTATTGAGTTATTTGATAAGTGGGAGAGAGATAATTATTTTTGTCTATAAGACACAATATTCTGTGGTCTATTCCATTAAGATAGTCTTTGTGAAGTCATTAAGTCATTTGAAGATAACATTGTAGTTCTTACAGAAGTCTCCATTTGATTTCACTAAAGTATATAATAGACTTAGAAGCACATTTATTTAGTATACAATGTTCAAAGGATAAATAAATCAATGAGAGTCAAATTAAGCTCTCTTGACTCAAAGGAGATTTATTTAATACATGAACATTAAGGTTCAAATGCACTAACATTTATAATCTCGTTCTCCCTATGTAGTTGTATATGATAGTATTGCAATGAAGTGAAAAAAATTAGAAGTTTACTTTTGAGATATTTTAGAATTATTCTAATACTCATTCAAAAAGTGAGATTTTAGAAGAAACTTATTAAGTGACTTATAGGAAAAGTCGTCGACAAGAGACATATAAAGAGTGAATATTTGATTGACTGACATAAGTCTATTAAGAAATAGTCTAAACTCTTAGATAATGTCAAATCAATATTCAATATTCACTCAATTGAAAGTATATATGAGTTCTTCTATTAGTTTTCAAAAGTTATCATTTACGATAGTCATGTTTGTGATATTATAGTTAGGAGGTGTATATGAATATATGGTAGTTTTATATGTTTGGAAATGAATATTTTTCATGTGTTTGATGAACTTAATTAAGCTACCTACTTGTTATTCTTTAATTTTTAAATAAGAAGTTATGAGCTTCAAGTTTTAATAAAGTATAAAGGCGTGCACATACCTGGAGGTAGGAGTAAGTTCATCTTCAATTATTGTTTACATGTCATTAATATTTCTTTGTAATGTTACATGAAAACAAAGAGATTATATTTGAATGATGTTTTGAGATATAGAGAAATAAACACTTGAGGGTGTATTGTGCTTTTCACATGTAGTCTATACCATTAAAATTTTAGAAAGATTTATGCATCTAGATAAAGTAATAAACTTAATGATTGTGTCCTGATTAAGTTTTAAAGTTGGAAGCCTTATTGTACTTAATGTGTATGTTTGTAAGTAATTGGAATACTCATATGCTGAGTAGGAGACTCCTAATAATTGAAATACACTGATATTGTGTGCTCACATATATGGTCATTTAGTGATTATCGGTAATATCGACATGAACTATGGTAGTTGTCTATAAGTAAGGAAGTCCACTTATGTTGTTGACCAAAACTATTAATTGTTGGTGCAATAGAAGCATTATGGAGATATTCATGTCCCATGGTAGCTGATTTTATAGTTCAATGAGGCTAATAAGTAGGCTATTTAGATATGGATTTGATCATTACTCTACTATTTATATGCTTCATTTTCAAGATTATTATGATACAGTTTCTCCTCTTAGACAATAACATCCAAAGATAGTAGGGGTTTGGATATGAGAGTTGTCTTAGAGAGAATAAAGAATATCGTTTAGTGTCTATGCATATTTTGTAAAAGAACATTAGGTAAAGAGTACTCTAAGTGATCAATAGCATATTCTGTGCAACCTAATAAAGAATCATATTAATTCTTTCAATGTGCAATGACACATGCAGTTGTACTTATGTGTGATCACATTCAGAGTTGATGATTCTTCAGTTCTGCCTATTTCATGAAGATGGATTACGGTTGACATAATGTGGTGACCAGTAAATGAAGATAATGTTTGGTTTGTTTGCAGTGCCAAATTTAGTGTTAAATTGTGAGGTGACATCGTGATATATAGAAGGTGGTGTGTGCCTAAATGTATTTACTGTCATGACTCGTGTCATTTGATTTTCACAAGATGGACTTGTGGATCCTATTGACTAGGAGAAATGCTAGCTACCCTCCTGGACGGGTAAAAAAGTTACCGGTCCAATGTGCTATTGGTCCATGTCATTGGCATGTGAGTCCCACCCATTAAATTCCTTAAATGCTTCTTGAATACTTATGTACACTTCCATCTATTTGTCACCCTTATTCATGTATTTGTCGCCCTTAGATAGCTATTTTTCACCCTTAATTAGATACCTATTTGTCACCTTTAAATAGTATTGGAAGTCTCATTCGTCACCTTGGGAATGCGCAAAAACTGACATGAGTTGTCTATTTATCACCCTTACATAGCTATTTGTTTCCCTTAGATATTTCTCACTCTTAAATAACATTGAAAGTCTCATTCATCGTCTCGAGAATGCGCGAAAACTGACAGAAGTTGACTATTTGTCACCCTTACATAGTTATTTGTCATCATTGGATAGTTATTTTTCACCCTTAAATAGGTATTTGTCACCCTTATAGCATTAAAAATCTTATTAGAAATATGTGTAAAACTGACAAGAAGTGGGGCCCACACACTGCATATGTGGCCCAATGAGATATAGGACGGGTAATTTTATTACCTGTCTGCACGGGTAATAAGCATTTCTCGTTGACTAGAGTAGCATGTGACTTTCTATTTTATATTGTGCATGCGCATATTGAGTTTCCACTTCAAGTGTAGTAAAATAGCTAAAAAAATTAAATATTTTTTTAAAATTATATTATATTATATGCATGTATGATTTCAAAGAAAATATTTGATGTGATTATGATAAGATTGACCTAAGTGGGAGAATGTTGAGTTTTACCCAATATTAGTGATCCAATCACTGTTATTAGGCTGCATAACATGCATAAGTCTGGTTGGCGAGATATGGTTAATGGACCTAACCCATATGTAACATATGAGTTCTGATTATATGTAGGAATCCAATGAGATCAAAATCTTGGACTGGTCCCTCATCTCTATAAATATTGGCATGTGTTTGTCTCATAGAGGACACAAATATTCAGCGGCTCTATGGAGAGAGGAAACCAATGAGACGCTAGTAGGGTTACGTGTGTCTCCACCTAAAATCAGCTCAACTTCATAAATGATATTCTCTGTGTCATCTTCCTCGTGAGTGTGTGGATACGGCTTTGACTACAGGTACACACTCCAACCGAATATTGTCACTAGTGTGTTGGCTAAGTATTTACATATTCACTCTAACGAGGAAGGTTTAAATTTTAAAATTCACAATGTTTTTCCTAAATAAGTGCCTTTTTTCACATTGACAAATTTACCTTCTTTGAACGACTATTTTAAATCCAAGAGGTTCACGGCAGGAAGAAATACTCTTCCTATATAAATCCCACCACTAATAAGGAGTACTCGAGTATTTGTACTGCGAGCTTATGGTACAATTCTCTCCTCGCATCCTAAAGTGTGCACTAAACATTAATTAATGTAGATGTAAAGGTTAGAAATTAATCAGGCAAGGGTATCCATCCAATCCCCTAGATGGACAGCGATGGTTAGGATGCACAGAAAACGGGTAAATATATATAAAGACAAGGACATTTGGAAAATTATATTAGAAAAATGAATCGAATTAGGTCAACAAATCATAATTCTTATGACTTACAATGACTTTGGAATAAGGGAGATTTCAATCATTAGAATTTTTATTCTCTCAAAATTATCTTTAAATGTCTTATAGTGTCTCATCAATTTTTTATTTTCATAAATTTTGAGATTTAAAAAGAGAGAGAGAAAAATTAAAATTAAAATTAAAATCTCCAAAAATTATCTCAAGTCAACATCCTATGTCTCTAGAATTTTTTTTTTAAAAAATCATCACACCTAACGAGTCCGTTCCAACCACATCCTAAGAATAACAAGATTACGTGCCTTTGTTTGTCTTATCTTCCTACTTCCGAACTTCTTTTCATTCATTGAGTTGGACTTAGCTGCAAATAAACACAAAGCATGAACACTAGAGTCGAGAGTATTCATTGATATTTACACACCAATATACTGGTGGTGACAAGAACTCTACTCATATATAATCAAGGTTTGTCGGATCGTTCGTCCCAATTTTTCACTGGGACGAGACGAGACGGGCCGATACCGTTGCGTACCGAGATAAAAAATTATATTATATATATATGTTACGTTATAAAATAATTCAAATCATATTATATCCCAGTTGGTTAGGTGATATTTGATTTTAACCGGCATCCCTAGTTCGAATCCCCCCTTCCCTCACGCATCATCTTAAATATTTTTTTCAAAAACAATCAAAAAAAACACGTCAGAAGTAAATTTGTTATAAAAAATTAAAATAATATATGAAGCGACCCGATTACATCTCACAGTGGTTGGGACGAGACAGGCGATTTGACCCATCCCATCTCGATTTAATTTGTCAAACCTTATATATAACTGATGCTCTTGAAATTTTTTCCAAGACTACCTTTGTGTGAGGAGGTCTTGTCACAATCATATTTTAGTGTAAATGTCACTGGGTATTCAAGGTGGGTAATAGATCTCACGTCGTTTGTTTGTCTCATCTTCTTACCTTCGAGTTTTAGCCAGATGGATCGTTGTCATGTAAGTAAGTTTTTTTATCTATTTATTTAGGGTAGCCCTTCTCCAAGTTACGTATCCATTTGTAGGGATAGTACGGTTTGATTTGAAGAGAATTTTTTTCAAATCAAATCGAATCGAATTAAGACATCAACTCGAATCAACTAAATCAAACTACTTTGAATTCGGTTTGAACCATATTAATCTCTTTTTAAAAAATTAGATTTAATTCAAACAAGAGTAGAGAAAGATAAGATAAAATAATTTTTATCAAATAAAGTAAATATTTAATAAAATAAAATATTATAACTTGTAAAACAAGTTCCATAATATTTTCACATTAAAAATTAAGAACTTCTAAAATAGAAATTGATTCGAAACCTATTTCATAGAGTCATAAATCCCATCAGGATAGCGGGGATTAGACTTTTTGAATTAGGGTTTATAGTTATATATACAATTATATTAACTTGACAAAAAGATCCTTAAATTCAGGTTATTCGATTCGGTTCGATTTTTTGAATTTTAAAATCAAACCAAATTAAAATTTTTAATACGATTCGGTTTGAATCCAAATCAAAAATTTTAAAAATTTAACCCAAATCAAATCGAATCAAATCTATCGATTCGATTTAATTGTTAGATTGAACCCAAATTTATAGTTATCATCCGTACCCATTTGTATTGTCTGATCTTGGATCAGACAACTAAAAAAAATGTAAAAACAAAAGAACGGATGATCTTAACGTGTCAATTTTGGTCGGATCGTATTCGAGAGAAAAAAGAAGTGTGCTCTTTTGTTTTGTTTTTACGTTTGTTTAGCTATCTAATGCAAGATCGGAATACACAAATATATAGCTTACACGAGAGGATACCTAAAATATTTTGAAAAAAAAATAGATTTCCTGCACTACAACTACAAGGCGGTGAGCTACAAGCCTACACCTACACCGCTTCGGGTGCAGCAAGTGAAAACTTATTACCTTTATACTTCTTTTAGGGTTGGTTTGTTTTTGACTGAAGTGGTGAGAATTTTTTGGAAAAAAAAATTCATCTGTACACAGACGTGTAGGCAGGGTTTGCCATCCCAGCTGTACCAGTCGTCCCGGTCGCGGCGTGGGATGGTACAATACGGTCGGGACGGCCAGCGTACCAGTACGCTCGGCGAGAAAGTGAAAAAGACGTAATTTTTTGAATTTTTGAATTTTTGAATTTTAAATAAAAATCTAAAAAATTATAAAATAATACATGTATTAAAGATTAATAAAATGTTAATTTTTTATCATAGATACATATTAAATTACATAGAATTAATTACATAGAAATAACTTTTTCTACTTCAATTAAACATGTTTTTTGAAGAGACAAAAATAGATATCGTAATATGTTAAAGTTGACATATACATAATAATGACATCATTCAACTCCAGTCATAAAGTACAAAATGTCAAATCTCACTCATCAGACTCATCTGTAAATTCATTGTCCCAATCAGAATCAGAGACATGAGAACTATGACCCGTATAATCTAACTCTATCGTAGTGGGTGGACGTGTATGTGGGTGAGTCTGAAAATATGTAACCATCTGCACAAATAATGGATCATGTGCAGCAGTGGAGGGTACATGGAATTCTCTAAAAAAAGTCATCACTACATCTATACATTCAATTCTATCAAGTGCTACTGGTGCGACTAGTGCTGGTGCTGCTCGAACTGTGGACGTGGAGGAAGATCCTGATCTGCCCGGTGCTGGTGGTACGGGTACCCTGGACGTAGAAGACGATGCCCCGGCTCTGCTACGCGAAACATATCCCTCCCGTAACTGTGTCCGAAAGTAATCTCGGACATCCTCTGGAACTAAGGAGCATGCACGGTAATCCCGTCCCACTCCCGCAAGGTGCTCTGTAAATCTATGTATGCCGGTGACGCGATGTCCGCAGTATCTACAGTACACATGTCGATCACCCTCAACAGTGTACCCATGCTCTCACGCAGGATGACGTCGTCCGTCCATGATGACCTGCAAATATTGTGAAATTTTACATCAGTAACTTCAATGGCAAATGCAAAACTCAAGATACGAAGAAATTTACAATTAATTATTAGTTACTTGTAAATATAAACAAATGATACATACTCCTAGTCATATGGACCCAAACTTGGCCACATCCCATCTCCAAATAATCTGACATTAAATATGGTCCGCAGATAGGACAGATAGTCTTCATAACGCATCGAACCTGCATAGTTCTCCCAGTACATGCGTACGTAGTATTCATACTGCTGTGAACCTTGTGAGTACATGACCGGTGGTGGCGCAGGTGAGAGCTACCGTATCCTTCCGTATATTGCGGCATTGAAGTATGGGTCTGAGGATATGGATACGATGGGAAGAATGAACTACTAGTCTCAGAATCGTCATGATATATCGGTTGCTGCTGCCATGACCGTCCATACTCACTTCCTGATCCCCGAGAGTCATGTGTGCTCATCCTCTCAAACTCAGACAACATGCCTTGATAGCTGGTACTGTTTGCAACAGAACTTCCATAGTATGGATCCTAATAATCAACTGCTCGCCTCATCCCTGGCGGTGGAACACCATGATCCTCATCTTGAGTGGCATGTGTGAAGTGTTGTTCCTCTGTCCATTCCGCACGTTTGTGGCCCCCATGACCACTATTATACTCTCTGCCACTAGCACTACTATCCCCACGACGACTCCGTTGACCACCTTCAGAACTGCCACGACCATGAGATGAAGACCCTGTCGGTGTACTGTCGTCATCAGAGTCATGACTCCCACTGATGCGGGGCTCAACAGATGGCTCAGGAGTGTCGTCATTTACATTGGGATCTAATGTCTCCAAGTCTGCAATGTCCATCGGATTTACTGGTGGTTGTGTGCCCTTTTTGCTCTTGAATAATGTGGTCCATGATGATTTCTTCTTTTGTTGAGCTGGCGGTGGCTTCTGTGCTGCATGTGTAATCCCTCTAGCTGCCTGAGAAATAGAGGTTTCGTTACATAAAAAGTTCGACTAATATGATACTGTGTCAATATACGTATCAGTATACCTGAGACGACTGAATGGGTGTCTTAGATGCTGAGCGTCGTAGTGCAGCTGACTGAGATGGCTGTTTGGATACTACCGAAGACTACACAATTCAGCCAACAACAAATTCAATTAGCAATTTAATATAACATAACTATTCTTATAGTTCTGGAAATTCACCTCTCTAAATGACGAACTCCTCCTATCTTCTCTAGAAGTGGATATCCTCCTGGGTTCTGTAGATATTGAATGTCGCGGTGCAGCAACCCGAGACCACTGTTCATTTGTCGGATCGGCCTATAATATATTTTTTACAACTTCATACATAGATATATTGATAGGTTTTCTAATCAAATACGCGATTCGATTTGTATATATTATTTCACCTGAGCTGACGTTGGACGCTCAATTGTTGGAGGTTGCATCAATCGCTCCCATGCTGTATCATCGTACGCATACGATGTGTCTCCACCCCTAATGACGAGGTCTTCATCCAAATTAACTTCCTCACCACGTCCCGTTGCTGACTCGTCACCACCCATCTGCACATGGATGTCATCTCCCTCCCCCACTGCTTGTTGTACAGCTGCTGCGAGAAAAGTATTAGGTCGTGGTGTCTCGCCTGGTTCTTCGCCCTCCTCGTCAAGTTCTGCCTCACCAAGCTCGATTGTGGCTCTTGCAACCCATGAAACCATAGGGTCATCATCATCTCACAAGTACACAGCATCTGTTGGGTCGTAATCTCCCTCTCCTTTCCTTGCATCCATTTGCACATGCTTAACCTTTAGCTTCATATTGTAATGAACATAGACCATTTTGTCAAGCCTTCTGTGTGTTAGCCTATTTCTGAGCTTCGTATGTAAAAAGGAGAATGTCGACCAATTCCTCTCGCACCCACTCGAGGAGGATGTTTGAGATAGAACTTTCATTGCAATTTTCCTTAATGTCGGTGCACTTGTGCCGTAGTTCAGCCACCACTCAGCTGTTATTAAGGTAGATAATGAACAACTGGGCTAATTAGATGAAATAAATACTGATCGAGCTTTATATTGTCCAATGAAATAAAGTACATTACCTGCATCAAGTCTATCACGACTGGCAACGGCATTAGGTGTCGCAAATGAACCAATTACTTCTCTAAATATTTTCATCTGCATTATTGGATAAAAATAGGTACATAATTATTTTTTCATTTCGAAAAGGTTAAAGTATCCAGATATACCTCATTCAACGCGTCAGCAGCATCTGTTGGGCTGCGAGACAGTCGATCTATCACAATGTTGACGGATTCTATCAAAGTATCATCATAAGCGAGACCCCGAACATACTGATAGGCGGGGTGTAGGTAGTACCCTGCAATCACCCATAATTCAGCACGTTTGTCATGTAACTACATATACCACCATTAGAGAATGTAAATGTTTACCTGCCATGTGAAGGTCACGGCTCATTTGCCTATCCCATCTATCCTCCACAATCTCTAATATGGTGGGTCCATATTTCTTAGATGTTGTAAGAATCTTCCGCTTTGCAGCTTCAATTTTACTGTACACCAACCCATGGTTGGTACTCTATCCCAATCTACACATCTCAGTACCTCATATAGTGGCTCTATCAATGATATTAATATCTTCACTCTATCCCAAAAATTACTGGTGTTGACAATCCCCTCGACCTCCCCTCCTTCACGTGAAGCGGCAAAAGAGGAACTCAGCCAAGTCTCACCCCTAAACATTTGCTTCAACCCATCCTTGTGTTTCAAAAGGCTCTGCAATGCGATGTAGTTGGTGGCAAATCGTGTGATCCCAGACCTCAACAGTTCGCCACCACAATGCTCTCTCATCCATGCTAATACAAGTGTGTGGTTGTAGATGTATTTCGTGACCTTCTGTGCCACATCGACCACTGACTTGACTACACGAAGCTGACCAATCTCTTTCAACATGAGGTCTACGCAGTGTGCTGCACAAGGGGTCCAGAAAAGGTGTCGTCTGTCCTCATCAGCTCCTCCCCAGCCTTCTTATAGTTCGAGCCATTGTCTATCACCACTTGAACAATGCACTCCTTCCCGATCTCGTTCACCACTTGTTCCATCAATGACAGTATATATTGATAACTATGGACTTGACCTGACGCATCCACCGACCCGTGAAAGAATACTTGTCTGTCACAATAAACAAGAAAGTTGATCAGGCTACTTTTAGTGGTACCTGACCATCCATCACACGTTAGTGTGACTCCGTACTTTGACCATTTCTGTTTGAATGAGTCCACATAACTCTTGATCTCAGCAACTTGTTCTTCAAGATATATGCCGGCCAACTCTCTCGATGTAGGTGGTTGCACGTGTAACCCAAGAACTTGTGCTTCCTGAAACATTGGCTTGTAGTAAGGGCTATTGGCAGCATTAAAAGGCAGTCCCACGTGGTGCCACCATTTTACAACGGCCTGTCCGAGTTTCCATTTTGGCCCCTTCTGGCCATATACATCGTCCACCCTCGTTTGCTTGCCATGCTCTCGGGATAGTACACTGGGCTCCACATCCTCAATATTGATCGATTGTGTCCTTTTTCTTTGTGAACCCGAGTCACCAGTGACAAAACTCCTAATGCCCCGTGGGTGACCAGTAGCAGATGAAGCACCACTGCCTGAAGCTCCCGTCCTTGTAGCCTCGCGGCTTCGCAGTCTCGTCTCCTCGGGACGTCTTGCCTCGTCTCTACTCTGACGTAGTGTCTCAAGAAATTACGCTTCATATGGATCATTCACCGTGACATACACATTAGGCTGCTCAGTATGTGCTTCCTATTCTTCATCATCGGGTGTCCACGTGCATTCATCATTGTCACTGTCGTCTGCTCTTCCGCTGACCGTCGCTTCATCCATTTTCTTCTTTTTTTGCTTTTGTTGCATCTCAAGTTTCTTCTCCCGCAGGTGCCTGGCCATTGCAAGTTTCACATCTCTAGGTACATGCGTACATCTAGCAATCTCAGAGTATCCCGCACCTGCGCCTCCTGCCAAGTGCCTCTTCAGCCGAGACACACCTCCTCCCCTGTATTCTGTTTTACAATAGTTACAACGCTAACAACTACGGTTGCCATCCAACATAACTCCATGTGACCATCCGATGTCATTCGGACGTTCCTTAGGAGCCATGAAGTGCTTAAATATATCTCCTAAATTTAAGAATTATAAATTAAAAATCAAAATAGTCGAGTATTCTACATTTAATGATTAAATTTCTACTTATAAACGTAAAATCTAAATATAACATATACATGGTCTACAAATATCACCAAACAAGATATTTAATAAATATAAATTATGTAATTTTTTAAAAATAATAAGTTTAGTATTCTACATCTAATTAATAAATAAAATTTTTAACAAATCTAACATGAAAAATATTTCTAGAACATGTTAAACATGAGAATTATAATTATTCTAAAACTAAATTAATCCAAGACTTGATCTAGAATTGAAAATATTCTAAACTTAATTATTAAAATTTTATATATAAAACATGGAGTTACAAACTACAATATATTATGAAAATTATCACCAAATATCACCAAACAAGATAATAAACAAATAAATATTAGCATTTTTTTCAAATCATATTTTAAATGTTTAACATTCAATTAATAATTACAAATTTGAACGAATAAAATTCACAAATAAATATTTTATCTAAAATATGAAAGATATTTCTAAGACATCTACAATATGAAATTTATAATTATTCAACCATTAATTAATCTAAAATTAAATTAATCTAAAACATGATTTAAAATATTGAGTGTAATTTAAGACATTTAAAATATGATCATTATAATTAATTCTAAAACAAGATATTAAACATTCAATTAATAATTACAAATTTGAACGAAAAAAATTCACAAATACATATTTTATCTAAAACATGAAAGATATTTCTAAGACATCTATAATATGAAATTTATAATTATTCAACAATTAATTAATCTAAAATTAAATTAATCTAAAACATGATTTAAAATATTGAGTGTAATTTAAAACATTTCTCCGCTTAAACATGAAAATTATAATTATTCTACAACTATATTATTCGGTCTAGAATTTAAAATGTTCTAAATTTGATTATTAAAATTTAATATAATTTAAAATATGATAATTTTAATTAATTCTACACCAACCCCCCCCCCCCCCCCACTGTCTCCCACCCCCCTATCCACCGTCCACCCTCGCCCCCCCTGTGCCCCCCACCGGCCCACCCACGACCCCCCCCTCCCCAACTACCGCCTGTCCACCGGCCCCACCCCCCTGTCCACCGTCCACCCTCGCCCCCCCTATGCCCCCCACCGGCCCACCCACGACCCCCCCTCCCCAACCACCGCCTGTCCACCGGCCCCCGTCGCCCCACGTCCGGCCACCATCGCCCCCCCCCCCCCCCCCCGACCCCCCCCAACCACCGCCTGTCCACCCGGCCACCATCAACCCCCCTCTCTAGGTACATTTGGATCCCACCTCCCTGTCCGATCACTGCCGGCCACGGCCGGCCACCCATGATCCACCACAGATCTGCCCCCCCCCCACCCACGATCCCCCGTGCCACCCCCCCCCCCCCCCCGCCGTCTGATCACCCCCGGCCACCCACGATCCACCACGGATCTGGCCCCCCACCCACGATCCCCCGTGCCACCCCCCCCCCCCCCCGTCTGATCACCGCTGGCCACGGCCGGCCACCCACGATCCACCACCTCCCACTCCACCGTCCCCCGGCCGATCTCCCACCGCCCCCCTGCCAGCTGAGAACCCCACCCTCCCCCTGCAACAACCTGACTGCCCCCCCTGTGCCTCCCACCGGCCACCGTCGCCCCCCTCTGGCCGGAACCGATCGATCGTCCGCCCCCCTCCGGCCTCCCTCCAATTGAAAAAAAATTTGTAAAACTTTACTAACCTCGCCGGAGCCCTTCGCCGCCGCTCGCCCCTCGCCGGCCTGCATCGTTGATCGCCGCTGCAACTGTCGCTCGCCGTCGCTGCAACAGCCACTCGCCGCCGCTGCAACGCCCCAGGGATGGCTTCGCCCAGCCTGCGGACGGCCCGCATTTAACGCCGAACCGGCACGTAGCTTCGGTCCCGCACGTACCAGCCCGGTCCCACCACGGACCGGCATGATACACGGCGGGACGCATGGGACCGTGCGGGCCAACGAGTCCCGGCCACGTACCACGGCCCGTGCGTCCCAGTTTCTCTCTGGTACGGTCCGGGACGGCCGATTCGGGCCGTCCCGGAACGGTTTGAAAAACGCATTCGGCCGTCCCGGAACGGTTTGAAAAACTATGCGTGTAGGTGTTGGGTCTCATAGATTTTTTTCATAAAGAGTTCTATTTGATTCGATGTGAGAGTCACGCATGGATCACAAAATGAAAAAGACGACAAGTGAACCTGGAGGGTGGGAACACATTAAATGGAGGGAGAAGGTATTTAAACTTTGGTTAAATGTTCTGCGGGGGTTTAATTCATGGTTTAACACTTGTAAAAGTTGATTTTTAGTGAGATTTGAATGATGGTGGGTACGACATGACGAAAAATCTCCCCATGTGCCCGTCTCCCCTTGTGATTGACATTCGTAGTTCATTTGGTTAGATGATTAAAATCTCACGATCTCGATCTCTTTGATGCTGATTCCGACCAAACGTCACCTTAGTTGAGTTCTAACTTGCCATACCACGTGTGACCGCCTTTTTAATCTTTTATGGTCAGCCCTTAATTGACCTGCATTTGTACACCCTAGTTTGCCCGAGATAATGGGCCAATCACTTTTGGCCCATTTAAGGTGTCTAATCTTTATTTTTTTTATTTTTTTTGAGCTAGCTACTGTCAGTTAGACTATATGAATATGTAGGCTAGATTTGAATTTTTTAAAAAAAATCAGCTTCAGTGCATATATTGCAACAAGTAATTCTCCTTTCAGTTTTGCCCTCTTTGCCCACGTTGGAATGGTAGCAAAGAGTCCGTGAGCACGTTTTGGGCCATGGAGGGCTGATCGTTGCCCTACCGGGGATCACGGCGCAGGTTGCTTCTTATATAATATAATAGCCGCTTTCATCTTCTTATCGAGGAATTAAACATTGACTTGTCAAACATAAAATATTCATTTGATAGAAAAGTTTTGTCACTTTTTACATCATAATTTGCAAGGTTGTGCAGATTCAGTAGGTCGAATCGATTCGGGCCAGCTTGGATACAAGTTAGATTAGGATGACTTGGTCCGTGTCACTCGGGCCCGACTCAAGTTGATTTTATCGATTCAATCTGACCCAGATACGAGTAGATTCACATGAATCAGGTTAAGTTACAAACCATACAAATTAATTAGAGCACTTTCCTAATTTTAGTAATAACCATGTAATAATACTAAAGTACAAAAAAAAGTCGATTAAAATTTTACTTCTGTAAGAAAAATGAGAAAGACTCTGCCTTACCAAAATTCATCCTTTGAATAGAGGCAAGGCAGGTGAGAAGATTCTTTGTTGGCTACCGTGCAACCCGGCCACACAAATGACTCGGATCGGATCACATAGTTTGGACCCGTGAGGGTTGAGGTAGTTCTTAGGAACCTTAGCATTGCATTGGTACCTAGTTTGGTATTTTTAAGAGAAATTTAAAATAATTTTTAGAACACCAAACATAAGAATTATTTTACAATGTTGTATGATATTTTATAGTATTTCGTGACATACCAAATAACCCTTTTAAGTAGTTCTTATTAGAACAGAAACTAAGAATAAAAACTTATTTCTTCATTAGCTTTCAAGCATAAACCAAGCATTTCTCTCTTTCCAAGTACTACTAAAACATTACAAATTATTGTAGAATGTTATTTTTTATGACAGAATGTCAAAAATTGTTTTACCGGATTCTCCTTGTATTTGAAGTGCCATAAATTATTAGGTTTCAAAATTGAATGACTCATGTAGTACATTTTTTAATCTCATTTGGATTTTCAATCTAACTCTATATATCTGATAATAAAAAGTAGCTTTTTAAAACCTCTTATTTTAAAATTTAAAAAATTACCTACATGGGTTTTAAATTTGGTGATTTCGAGACTGATATTTTGTGGAAATTGTGACAAATTAAATGAGGACTAGGTAGCGAAAAAACTATGGATGAAGGATGCATGTCTATAATAAGAAACCTCGATCGATGCACACACAAAGCGTGTACTAACCATTGAGTTGCAGCAATAAGAGATCCATGATTCACTTCGTACGAGTTAATGTGCATTGTAAGAATGAAATGCACTTTGTAGGAATGACAAATGGTATGAGAATGAATTATATATCATAAAAAATAAAATATCATTTATACCTCATTCGTATTACAATGTGTAGAGGTTGAAATCTGGTTTCTATGTCACGTACCATCTTCTCTATTTGTTGAGTGGGGAAGTCGTCCGGCACCCGTGGAAGTCTGCATACACCAGAAGTCAAAAGGACGTCAGAAGGAGTCCCGAGTATGATCTCAGGGGACAACCCTCCGATGCTTAAGTCAGCAACGAACTGATAGAGAGTAGAGAAGAGCTAGAGAGAGTTTCGAGATAGAAGTCGAGGAAGAAGATCGGGGAGCCCTGGTATTGACGTATAGGCTCCAACTGTACATTCCACGTTTGTGTATGGCGTTGATTTAGCCAATGATGTGTATTCCTCTGTTTATTAGTTTTAGCAAGTGGGCAACTGGTTTCCTCATTTTAGTGATTAGGCTTGATCTTAACCCACGATGGCTAACCATTCTTGTATATATGAATGTACTATCTTTCATAGTGTATATGAAAAAGGTTACAGCAAATTTTACATGGTATCAGAGCCTTTGGCATACGATTTTGGGAGTCTCTTGTAGCTATTCTTCTCCGACGGTTTGTCTTCCAAGCGTCCATCATGGCAGGCAAAGCAGATTCTAGGGCTTCAATCCTCCCGTCAAATCGTGCAGCAATGGTACAAATAATGGTTGATGTGTCTTCTCCCTATTCTCTTGGGCATTCAGACAATCCAGGTCTCATTTTAGTTTCCTACCTCTTAAATGGAGAGAACTATGGCACATGGTCAAGGGCTATGTCCAATGCTCTGCGGGCAAAAATAAGTTTGGCTTTGTTGATGGTACTCTCACAAAGCCAGACTTGATTTCTCCATATTTTTATAACCGGGAGAAATGTAATTCCATGGTTATTTCCTGGTTATTCAATTCGTTGGCCAAAGAGCTTCATGACAGTGTCGCCTACGCCGATACGGCGAGGGACATGTGACTTGACTTGGAAGATCAGTTCTCCCAAGGCAATGCCCCACGAGTTCATCAGATAAAGCGTGAACTCAGCCTTCTTCAGCAGGGTGGTCTGACCATCCCAGTTTATTTTACAAAAATGAAAGCGTTGTGGGATGAACTTAGTACATACTCTATTGTTCCAAAGTGTACATGTGGCCCAGCAAAAGAATTTGTACATGAACGAGAGCTAGAAAAAGTTCATCAATTTTTAATGGGGCTCAGCGACACCTACAACGTTGTGCGATCGCACATCTTAAGTATGGAGCCTATTCCCAATCTGAACAAATTTTATGCCTTGGTGATTCAAGAAGAGCGCCAACAAGTTTTGATCACAAATCGCCAGCCGAAGGTGGAAGCTGCAGCATTACATGTTACTTCTAAGATGAGTCGGATAGATGCAAGAGATGGTCGCCGCTCTAATATAAAGTGTGAACACTGTGGAAAGAATGGACACAAAATTGCCCAATGCTTTGAATTAATTGGCTATCCCTCAAATTGGCCAATTCGTAGAAACAATCATCAAGGCAGTGCACCAAACTTCACCTCGGGACAGCGGTCTTCATTCAAGAAGCCCACTGCCACTGTCAACAATGTGCAAGTGAGCCAGTCAGATAATTCACCTAATCCATCGCCCCTTCCAGGTCTTACTAAGGACCAATATGAGCAACTTCTTGCCCTTTTGGGATCAGACAAAAATCATGCAAGTGAAGTTCAAGCTGGTGAGACCTTTAAACATTCTCTTTCAACAGAGTGGGTGCTAGATAGTGGTGCTTCCCATCACATGGCCGTTGCAGATCCTTCATTTTCTCCATCCACTCTTTCTCACTCACATGTTCGTCTTCCTAATGGTGACACCTTACCTGTTTAGAGAATTGCCTCATATTTTTTAAATAATGACATTGTCCTCCGTGATGTCCTTTACATTCCATGTTTTCAATGCAATCTTATTTCTATTGGCCAATTAGTTCGAGACTTAAATTGCATTATCACCTTTCATTCGAATCATTGTTTCATACAGGACCGACGATCGAAGAGGCTGATTAGAGTGGGTGAGCTGAGGGATGGAGTCTACTATTTGAGAAGGCAATCGTCATCTTTTGCAGCTTCAGCCATTCGGCCCATCTCCACCACCATTTGGCATCAAAGGCTTGGTCATGCATCAATAGCTAGTTTGTCTTCTATTCCCAATTCTCCTTTGTTCAATAAAGATGTGCTTGCATGTTGTGACATTTGCCATCGTGCTAAGCAAACTCGCATTTCTTTTCCGTTGAGTTTTAGTAAAGCAACTGTGCCCTTTGCTTTGGTTCATTGTGATGTGTGGGGTAGATATTCTATCGCTTCTCATTCAGGAGCACATTACTTTCTTACAATAGTGGACGACTATAGTCGTGCTTGTTGGGTGTTCCTGATGTCGCATAAATATGAAACTTATTATTATCTCACTTCCTTTTGGGCCATGGTTCAAACTCAATTTGGCTCATCTATCTAACATATTCGTAGCGATAATGGCACTGAATTTACATCTACTCAAGTACAAACTTTTTTTCGAGAACATGGCATCATACATCAAACGTCGTGTGTTGCTACCCTCAACAGAATGGAAGGGTAGAACGCAAACATCGACACTTACTCAATGTGGCCCATGCCTTACGTTTCCAAGCAAACTTGCCCATCCAATTTTGGGGGGAGTGTGTTCTCACAGCAACTTATCTTATCAATTATACTCCCTCGTCCATTCATTCGGGTAAAACACCTTATGAAATGTTATTTCACAAACCGCCATCCTATGAACATCTACGAGTTTTTGGATGTCTCTACTATGCACACCGTAATCATGAAATTCGTGACAAATTTGATCCTCGTGCCACTAAGTGTGTGTTTATTGGTTACCCCTATGCTCAAAAGGGATGGAGAGTCTATGACTTACAAACTTGTCATACTTTTACCACTCCACACGTCATATTCTATGAGGACATATTTCCTTTTGGTGATGCCAAGACCAATGATGCCGTAGAATCCGCCAACCCAACAAGCCACCCTATACCAATGCCTATATTCGATGATGATGATCTGCCCTTGTATGTTTCTGAAAACACTTCTCCCACTAAGCCTTCCACCATAGCACCACCTGATCATGATCAACCAATGCCAGACCCACCAGTCAACTCATCACCACCTTTAGCACTTACACGGGCTAGACGGACACATAAACTGCCTGCATATTTGGGTGACTATGTATGCCACTCAACACATGTCCATTCACATCCCTCCATCCCTACTTCAACAGCTTCTTCAGGTACGTCACATCCACTTACACATTTTCTTTTCTATCATGATTTTTCACCATCTCACCAAGCTTTTGCAGCGGCTATCACTATCCATGAAGAACCTAAATATTTTTCTCAGGCCATTCAACATAAACATTGGCGTGATGCAATGTCCAAGGAAATCCAAGCACTAGAATCCAATGGAACATGGACTTTAGAACATTTACCACTTGGGAAGAAACCCATTAGTTGCAAATGTGTTTATAAAATTAAATATCGAGCTGATGGTGGCATAAAACGCTACAAGGCAAGGCTTGTTACTAGAGGTTTTACACAAATTGAAGGCTTGGACTTTCATGAAACTTTTGCCCCAGTGGCAAAGCTAGTTACTGTGCGCTGTCTCCTGGCTATAGCGGCTGCTAAAAAATGGGAACTTCACAAATTAGATGTTAATAATGCATTTTTGCATGGAAACCTTGATGAAGAAATCTACATGACGCCACCGCCAAGCTATTCTCTTCCTCGCCCCGGCTTATATTGTCGATTGCGGAAGTCACTTTATGGTTTACGTCAAGCATCTCGTAATTGATTTGCAAAGTTTTCCATTGCTCTTAAGCATTATGGCTTTGTCCAGTCCGTTGAGGATTATTCTCTCTTTACATATGTCGAAGGGGATATATTTTTGGTGGTCTTGGTTTATGTGGATGATCTAATACTTGCTGGGAATGATTCTACCAAAATTCAATCCTTCAAGAGATATTTGCATGACAGCTTCAACATCAAAGATTTGGGCACATTGAAATATTTTCTTGGCATTGAGGTAGCACGGTCTCCTTCTGGAATATTTCTTTGTCAGCGCAAGTATGTTCTGGACATACTATCTGAATGTGGCATGCTTGGTGCCAAGCCGAGTTCATCTCCAATTGAGCAACAACATCGCTTATCTGCTACTTCTGGTAAGCCCATTGCAGATTCGGCTCAATATCGACGTCTTGTAGGATGCCTTATTTACCTCACTATCACTAGACCAGAGATTACGTACACTGTCCATATCTTGAGTCAATTTCTTCATGATCCACGAAAGCCACATATGGATGCAGCAATGAGAGTGCTGCGCTACTTAAAATCGACTCCCAGACAAGGCATTTTTCTTCCCAGCCAAAATAATTTGCAGTTGCGAGATTTTTGTGACTCGGACTGGGCAACATGTCCTATGACACGACGCTCAGTTACTGGGTATTTTATTATGCTTGGTTCTGCTCCCATCTCTTGGAAAACAAAGAAACAGTCCACTGTATCTCGTTCTTCAGCTGAGGCAGAATATCGATCTATGGCAGATGTCACTAGTGAAGTGATTTGGTTGCGTAGACCCCTTAGCATTTTGGGTACAACTCAATCTATGGCCACACCACTTCATTGTGACAATCAAGCTGCACTACACATTGCGTCTAATCCGGTATTTCATGAGCGCACAAAACATATTGAGGTGGATTGTCATTTTGTTAGAGATCATATCCACGCTCATCATATTCATCCCCTCCATATCTCCACCAAACAGCAGCCAACATATATTTTTACTAAAGCTCTTGTGATGCGGGACGGACACGCGACCTGGGACTCTAGCTCGCGATCGCCCCTATGCAAGGGAAACGCTGGACCGTGCGCGGTTGAGAAACCGGCAGTGAGTCTCGGGTATCGGCCTTTTCGCGTTAACTCGGGTCGAGTCACGGGACGGTCACTCACTCTCGCTCTCGCAGTGGTGATAAAATGATAACAAACTAGATAATCTATCACTCATGCAGCTGCATATACAAAAATATACGAGTAAAGCAATGCCTACGAGGAGGGTGGCGAGTGTACCTCCACGCTCCGGGCGTGGGGAAGACGTTCCCGGCCAAGTACGGTAACTCCCGGTAACAACGGTAAAAGTTACCATAAAAGTTAATTACAACAGTAACTTTTATTGCTCACTCCACGCAGGGAGGTAAAGGGCTACAAGTGGGGCCCGGGAGGACCGACCCTGGGTTGACGGGCAGCAATATAGAGGTGCGTACGGCACGAACTCGGCCTGCTGGTCCGACTCGGCACTATTCCAACTCGGTGCTGTGCCAACTCGGTTGCTGACTCACTGGACAGCAAGCAACGGTTTCCAAAGGAACGTCGCCTTCCTAAGATCTTCTGGGGACGCCGCTTGACTGGGACGATGGCAGGACGTCCCTGAACGACTCCCTGAAGTGGCGGCTCCTGAAATTGATTTTTGATATTTATTTTTGAATATCTTCTGGACTGTAATTTCGGACCTGCACAGGGAACAAATCTACAGGCCTCGGTGACACGAATTACGATGCTCAGATCCGGAGGCCGATCGAGGCGTAGCTGGTACCGTTGGAAAGAGCACTCATATATCTATAACATATATTTTTGACAGCTCCATCCACCAATCGGATTGAAAATGAATATGAGTGTAACACTGTTTTTGTTTCTGACTCAGACTGACAGACACACAGGGCAGCAAGGGATCTGCCTGAAACTGACCATTGACCGAGGGTCAAATGAATTTTCTAAACTCCACGAAAATTATGGTGGAAGGGGATATATGTGTGGAACACTGAGCAATTTTTTGAGATTTTCTGAAAATTTTTAAGGGGGTGGGGAAAATGCGACAAGGTGACTCTATCCCGTAGATCTGTAAAAGGGCAGATTACTGAGAGGACAAACAAAAATATGGGAAAAATATCAAATGACTTCCAAATGACACGAAATTTGAACTGAAGGTTAAGGGAGGTGGACAGAACAAACCCTCAAAATTAAGGCTCGATCAGATAACAAGAAAAAAAAGATAAAATTTTAGAGATGAGGTTCTGTCCTGATTTGGACAGAACTCCGGCGATGACGGTGGCGGCGCCATGGCGGCACGAACGGAAGGCGGCGGCCGGAAGTCACATCCAGCAGAGGTTGGAGATCTTGGAGTCACACCAAGATGAGGGCTTCACACCCTAGAATGGGCAGCAATCACTGCTGCAAGGGGGAGAGGAGAGACACAAGAGGTGCCCCTTCGGCTTGCTCTTGGCAAAAATGCTTAATTCTTCATTAATTTTTCTAATGACACTATACATATGTTTATATAGAGAATGGCAAGGGGTGGGGGGCTAGAAATTTCGTGGGAGAGAGGCCATTTTCTTCCCCCATGTGGTGAAAAACATAAAATAAATAAATTACATATGGAGGGGGCACTCCTTTGAAAGGAAGGAAGGCATCTTGGACTTTTTAGTCCATTTGTCCCCTTTGAATGTCAAACCATCTAGAAGCCCACCTTGAACCTTTGACTAGCCCCACATGGACCCAAATGGCTTAGGTGGACCAATGGGGAAGGAGTAGGGGCCCCCTTCCTGGACCTACTGACAATTTGCATAAAAACCTAAACAATCCAAGGGAATGACACATTGGCTTATAAAGCCTTACAATTACACATATACTTTTCAAAGGATATAAAAATAAACTAAAGGACACAAATGTAAAATAAAATGTTAATGCTCTTGTTCTGATGTCCCCATCAATTCTTCTCGGGTGGGAAGAACTCAACCCCGTCGAGTAAGGGGTGCGGCTGCTCGGGTTGCTCCGACGGATGCATCACCGAATCTGGAAGCGTGGAGTACGCTCCACTCCAAGTAATCGACACCTGCTCATCCCGTATAGATTCGATATGCACACGCTGCTGGGAGGAGGCTAGAGGTGCACACTCCGGGGTGGGGTCACTCTCAAATGAAGGAAGGCGGCTCGAAGACTCACTAGGAATCACCGCTTGTCCCTTATGTGACTAGATCCGATATGAAGTAGAACCGATCCCAATGTCCGACAAGTCGCACTTGAAAGGGACTATCACGCGAGCGTACAAAACCAACTCGACTCGATGTATGCACAGACACACGACAGACAAACGAAACAAAGACTCACAAGGACCCTAAACAAACCTAATGTTAGCCCGACCCGTACGTGGGTGACGGCGGACCAGGACATCCGAATATGTGCCATGCATGCATCTTATGTACCCGAAGGTTGGTGGTATGGGAAACACCTAGACGCCCAAGTATGACCCAGTCATGCATGAACGGCCCTTTGGATTTGGGAGACTTGAGAGGGCTAGGAGAGCCGGGTGTGGACGAGCCGGGTGTGGGTGTATCGAGATTGGGCTTGGTGGGTATAGATGACCCGGCCCGTGGGGTAGGTGTAATATCTCGGACCTTTCGGATCCCTCTTCTTGAGTCTCGGATCTGATTTCTTGGAGTGTCCGGCTCCGTTGTGTCCGAAATTTCGTTTCGGACATCTTTTGTGTTCGGATCGGCGCGATCCGGAGTTGTTTCGGAGGCCCGGAAGCGTTCCGCGGCTTTTCCACGCGTGTTTTCTGATTTCTGGTGTGTGTTTCGGCAATTCCTTCGGAACCTCGCTGCAGGTGAACCGGGTCGTTCACATGGGCACGAGTGGTACCGTTGCGATCGGTGCGTTCCGAGGATTCCGAAAATGTAATTTTCTGATTTTCGATATTTTTCGGATTTTCCAGATTTTCTATAAATACCCCCCTATTTCTCTCTCTTCCCCACCCTCTTCTTCTTCTTCCTTCTCTTCTCCCCACTGTGACCACCGTCTCTCCCTCTCTCTCTCTCTCGTTCGGCCGCGGCGACGTCCCCTTCCGGCTGTAGACGGCACGGGGCGACGGCGTGACGACGTGGGCGGCGGCGAGGTGATCGCGGCGGCGTAAAGCTTGTGGGGAACCGTGAAGGGATGAGGGTTTTCAAAGCATTCTTGGCGATCTCGGTAACGATCCGGCGGAGCATTCGCTCCATTGAGGTAGGGTGACGTTCCCTAGCTCCTTGCCGTTCTTTTCCGTGGTTTATAGGCCGTGGGGAGGTCGAGAGGGGCTTGATTGAGCGGGTTTGGGATTTTCCATGATTTGGGGAGAGCTCGCCCGATCTATGGATTTGATGCATGATCTCACGTTTTGGTGGCCTAGAATCATGCTAGGGGTCCCCAGGGGTCTTCCCCTTTGATTTCCCCCTCTCCGGTGGAGGCATGGGGGCGTGGTTGAAGTTTTTGGGCTTTCCCGCCGTTTTCGCCGTCGGGTGCGTGTGACGGTCCTTCCAGGGACCGTTACACGATGTGACGCGCCTGGGAGAGGCCGTCACCTGCCCTTTGTTAGCCTTCGGGGGTCAGGGACTGTGACGGTCCCACGATAGACCGCCACTTGTAAGTGACGCGCCTGGGCTGGGCCGTCAGGGGCGTTCCGACCGTTGGCTTGTGACCGTTGCTTTTGTCCGTTGGGGGGTCTGCGCGTGTAACGCGCCAGGGCAGGCGCGTTACATTCGCGTAACGCGCCAGGGCAGGCGCGTTACTTCCTGAGTCACCCCCAGGTATGAGGGGCGCGTAACGCGCTGGGCCAGGCGCGTTACATTCGTGTAACGCGCTGGGGCAGGCGCGTTACATCCTGGTTTCACACTGGGGGTGTGAGGCGCGCGTAACGCGCTATGGCAGGCGCGTTACGTTTGCGTAACGCGCTGGGCCAGGCGCGTTACGCCCTACGTTCCTCAGGCGTGTGACGGCCTGCGTTGGGCCGCCAGGTGTGTGTGACGGTCTCGCCTAGACCGTTACAGCCCTGTGACGGTCCAGGGGTGGACCGTCAGGCGCCTGGTTGCCCCGAGAGGGTTGCAACCCCGTTTTTGGTCCGACTGTGGTCACCGTGCGACGGGGCCGGTGCGTGGGGTGGTCCCCGTGCGTCGTCGGATGCGGGCGTCATTTTCTGTGACTTGAGAGTCTACTCCTTCAGTGACCCTCCACTAGTCGTAGCCTGCTTACACGCTGTGTGGTCCCACCAGGGAGTGGTGGAGAGGCTACCCTGAGGACGGTTTTAGACTGGTTTCCGTCGGGCCCCTCGTCGTTAGCCAGAGTCCGGCTACGGGGGAAAACCGGTCAGAGGACCAGACCTAGGACGCATGGTCTGTGTGTGCACACGTGGTTGGGGGCGGTTGGACCCACGTCGACGGGCGTGACCCCAGCTAGTCACTTGTTTGTGGTTACTTGTGCGGTGTTCGTGCCTTGGGTAGGCGCTACCACGTCAGGCAGTTCACCTGCGGTGCGGTGTAAGTCGTCAGGGGACGCTACCGGCTGTGCTTCTAGTGGGAGGTACTCCTGTCGAGTACGGAGTGTCAGACTGTCAGCTCGTGTGTTTGGCCTTCGGGTTTGCCGGGTCGACCGTTGAGTTTCGGTTGTCTCACCGTGGCACGTGTGCCGGTTTGCGTGCCGTAGGACCTTTGTTTGGTAGAGTACAGGGCTTTCCTTTCCGAGGTACTCTCCTACCGCTAGCGTAGTGGTTTCCCGTTTTACGAGGTAGGGTTCGAGTGATCCCTACTGAGTCTTGTTCGAGACTCATTCCCTGCGTGTTTTCACCGTGTTTCAGGTGAGGCGCCGCCCCAGGGGAGCGCGTCTGGGGCGCATCGTGGTGCGGGTGCCCAGAGGTAGTGCCAGAGGTCAGAGCCGGGGGATGTCCCGTGTAGCTGTACTTTCTTTTCTTGTCTCTGTACTAGTTGTGGACTACTGTTGTTATTTTATTGTTATCTTGTGGACCATGTATAATGTAAAATGCTAATTTATTTCTGCTTAATACTATAACTGTTTAATTTCTGCAATTACTTGTGATACTTGTGTAGTTCCCACACCATCCATCTAACCCTTCCGAGTCTTCGGGCTCGTGGGTGGCGGTGCGAGTCTCGGGTTATCGGGCCTTCCCGGTAATCTGATTCTCGGGTCGTTACAGCTGGTATCAGAGCGCGGTTGTGGAATTATGCGAGAATCATAGGCAATTGTAGTGGTCCACTAGTCCACAGCGATGATGTACAGTTGACACTGGCATTGGGCATCGCGCGTTTTCTTGACCTTGCCGTTCTCGTGTTTTCTGTCTTTTGCTTCAGGTGCGAGTATGGCGCCGAGGCGGGCGACTCGCTCTCAGCAGGGGCAGTCGGCTGGAGGTCAGGAGATCCAGCAGGGGGTCCAGAGGGACCAGGAGGAGCAGAGCAGAGTGCCACCAGGGGCCACCGAGGCAGTGGATACTGCGAGGCTTCCGGGGGCCGAGGATTTCTTTCGTGGCATGTACCAGCTTATGTCTCAGCAGTTCGGCGGAGAGGCTGCTGAGGGCTCGTCAGCTAGGGGTGGGCCAGGCCGAGCAGTGAGGGACTTCTTGCAGTTCCATCCACCTTACTTCAGCGGCCAGCCAGACCCTGATGCGGCTCGTGATTGGCTTGACGAGATGGAGCGGGTGTTCAGTTCTGCGAAGAGTGCTGCCGAGGACAGAGTAGTGTTGGCTTACAACCAGTTGCAGGGTACGGCTCGGAAGTGGTGGTCTTCCGAGTGGAAGACGTCTTTTCAGCTTCGTCCACTTGAGCAGGTCGAGTGGGATGACTTCGTCAGTGCTTTCGAGCGTACGTACTGTCCAGACTACGTTGCTACGCAGCGGATGCGTGAGTTTCTGGAGCTGGTGCAGGGCGACATGTCCGTGTTGCAGTACAGGGGCCGGTTTGTCGAGCTGGGTCGGTATGCACCTCACATCATGGAGCATGAGAGGGTGAAGACCGCGCAGTTCGTCCAGGGCTTGAGGCAGGAGCTGAGGCACCATCTGATCGCGAACGGGGCCACTGATCTAGAGACGGCGTCTCGTGTTGCGGCTTCCTTGGAGATGGATATGCAGAGGACCCGAGGACCGATCAGCCAGGGGCAGTCTTTGTCAGGTCGCAGCCAGCAGTCGGCTACCCAGCAGCAGGGTTCCTTCCAGCATGCGTCGGGTGGTTCGGGAGCGCCGGCTTCGGCAGCGTCGGTAACAGGATCTGCGTCTTTTGGCTCGAAGGTCAAGAAGTTCTTCGGGAAGAGTTTCCGAAGAAGAAGTCCAAGGATCAGGGGCAAGCTTCATCGGGCAGTGTACAACAGCCGATTCCTTTGCAGCGTCAGGGATCAGTGGGTGGATCGCGAGTACCGTGTCCACGGTGTAGTGGGTTTCACCCAGGCAGGCAGTGCACGGCGCCGATCATCTGTTTTCGGTGTGACCAGCCAGGGCATATGGCGCGTGACTGTCCTCAGAGGCAGCCGCAGCAGCAGTTTCCTCAGCAGCAGGTTCCCCAGCAGCAGAGGCAGCAGCAGCAGGGACAGTATCCGCCGCTACCCAGGTCAGCTAGTGTGGGAGGCAGGCAGAGAGCTCGGGGCCAGATCACGCACCTGACCAGGGCAGAGGCAGTGGCGTCACAGCTCGTGGAAGGTACCGTTCAGATTTTGGGTTGTGCGGCTCGGGTTTTGTTTGATTCTGGCGCGTCTCATTCGTTTATTTCGGAGGATTTCGCGCTGAGTATTGAGGAGCCGGTGACCCAGTTGTCCTGTGACTTGGCAGTGGAGTTGCCTTCGGGTGATTTTATGATCACTCCGTATTGCTTCGATCAGGTTCCGGTTTGGATCGATGGGCGGAGTATGCCAGGCAGGTTGTATGCGTTGCAGCTTCGGGATTACGACGTGATTCTAGGCATGGATTGGCTCGAGACTCATGGAGCGGTGGTGGATTGTGGAATGAAGAGGGTCTACTTCCAGCATCCGAGCAAGCGGACCTTCTATTTCCAAGGTATCCGTTCCACCTCTTCTCGATTCCTCATCTCTGCGATTCGAGCCCGTCGGTTGCTTGATTCTGGTTGTCAGGGTTTTCTCGCGTCCGTGGTTGTGACCGAACGGATGGAGCCGAGTGTCGAGGACATTCTGGTGGTGTGCGAGTTTCCGACGTTTTTCCGAGGAATTGCCTGGGTTACCTCCCCAGCGGGAGATCGATTTTGTGATCGAGGTCGTGCCTGGTACGGGACCTTTGGCGAAGGCTCCCTACCGTATGGCCCCCGCTGAGTTGAGGGAGTTGAGGGCGCAGTTGCAGGAGCTGTTGGCCAAGGGGTATGTTCGTCCTAGCTTTTCCCCTTGGGGTGCGCCCGTGTTGTTTGTGAAGAAGAAGGACGGTAGTCTGCGGCTATGCATTGACTATCGGCAGCTGAATGAAGTGACCATTAAGAACAAGTATCCGTTGCCACGGATTGATGATTTGTTCGACCAGCTTCAGTCTGCGCGAGTGTTCTCGCGGATTGATTTGCGGTCCGGTTACTATCAGCTGAGGATTCGCGAGTCCGATGTGGAGAAGACTGCATTCAGTACGAGGTACGGGCATTATGAGTTTCTGGTGATGCCGTTCGGGCTCACCAATGCCCCTGCAGCCTTCATGGACTTGATGCAGAGGGTGTTTCGTCCGTATTTGGACCAGTTCGTGGTCATATTCGTGGACGACATCCTTGTTTATTCGCGGTCTGCCGAGGAACACGCGTACCATTTAGGTGTAGTGCTGCAGACATTGCGAGATCACCAGTTGTATGCGAAGCTCAGCAAGTGCGAGTTCTGGCTCTGCGAGGTGCACTTTCTGGGGCATGTGATTTCTGGTGATGGCATTTCCGTGGACCCCGCCAAGGTTGAGGCAGTAATGCAGTGGCCGAGGCCGAGGTCGGTGACGGAGATCCGGAGTTTCTTGGGGCTTGCGGGCTATTATCGCCGGTTTATCCAGGATTTTTCTCGCATTGCGACCCCGATGACTAGACTCACGCGGAAGGATGTGCCTTTCGTCTGGTCTGAGGAGTGTGAGCAGAGCTTCAGGGAGCTGAAGAGATTGCTCACCTCGGCTCCGGTATTGGTTTTGCCTTCTGGATCGGGAGGTTTTGTGGTGTGTACCGATGCTTCCGGGGTCGGATTGGGTGCTGTATTGATGCAGCATGGTAGAGTGGTGGCTTATGCATCTCGGCAGCTAAAGCCCCATGAGGAGAACTACCCTACCCATGACCTTGAGTTGGCGGCGGTGATCTTCGCGCTGAAGATCTGGAGGCATTATCTGTACGGTGAGAAGTTCGAGGTGTTCACTGACCATCAGAGTTTGAGGTATGTGTTCTCGCAGAGGGACCTGAACCTCAGGCAAAGGCGTTGGATGGAATTCATGAAGGATTATGACTTCACCCTGTCTTATCAGCCGGGCAGGATGAATGTCGTCGCCGATGCCTTGAGTCGGAAGGTCGCGGTCAGTGCCTTGATGTTGAGGAAGTGGAGGCTCTGGGAACAAGTGCCCGAAGTGTCCTTCAGGCTCAAGATTCCCCCAGAGCCTGGATTAGCAGTGCTTGCGAGTCTGACTGTCACTCCTGCTATCCGTCGTCAGGTGACAGAGGCTCAGCATGCGGACCCCGAGTTGCCCCGATTCTGGCGATGGCCGATGTGGAGCTCGGCGAGGACGGTGCTGCGAGGTTTCGTGGCAGGCTGTACGTCCCAGCGGAGGAGCAGGTTCGTCGTGCGGTGTTGCGCGAGGCTCATGGGAGCAGGTACACCGTACACCCGGGTGCGACAAAGATGTATCGAACTTGCGGAGGCAGTTCTGGTGGCCTGGCATGAAGAGAGACGTTGCCGAGTTTGTGGCCAGGTGCCTGACCTGTCAGCAGGTGAAGGCGGAGCATCAGCGACCAGGAGGTACTCTCCAGCCCTTGGATGTTCCTGCGTGGAAGTGGGACCACGTGACCACGGATTTTGTGGTGGGATTGCCGAGGACCCCGAGTGGGCAGGACAGTATTTGGTTGCTGGTGGATCGGCTGACGAAGGTGACGCGGTTGTTACCGGTCAAAGTCAGCTGGAGCGTGTCCAAGTTGGCTCGTCTGTATGTGGAACGGATCGTTCCGTTGCATGGGATTCCCGTTTCGATCGTGTCAGATCGGGATCCGCGCTTCACTTCTGGATTCTGGAGGAGTTTCCAGCGAGCGCTTGGCACGGAGTTAGCTTTTAGCTCGGCGTATCATCCTCAGTCTGATGGTCAGTCAGAGAGGACCATCCAGACGTTGGAGGACATGCTGAGATCCTGCTGCCTGGAGTGGCAGGGGAGTTGGATTCACCACCTGCCGTTGGTGGAGTTTGCCTATAACAACAGCTATCATTCGAGCATCGGCATGGCTCCTTATGAGGCTTTGTATGGGCGTCCTTGCCGGACTCCACTCGATTGGTTTGAAGTTGGTGAGCGGGTTTTGACGGGACCAGAGTTGGTGCAGCAATGCGTGGACGTTGTGCACGTGGTTCGTCAGAACATGTTGGCGGCCCAGAGTCGGCAGAAGAGCTATGCTGACCGTAGGAGGCAGCCTCTCGAGTTCGCCGTGGGCGATCATGTGTTCTTGAGAGTTTCTCCGATGAAGGGGGTGATGCGTTTTGGACGGCGTGGGAAGCTGAGTCCCCGCTATATTGGTCCTTTTGTGATTGTGGAACGCATCGGTGAGGTCGCTTATCGGTTGCAGTTACCCCCTGAGTTGGCGTCGGTGCATGACGTGTTCCACGTCTCGATGTTGCGGAAGTATGTGCCCGATGACTCTCATGTGCTCGAGTTTTCTGTTTGGCCCGAGGTGACTCCAGATCTTTCTCTCCCAGAGTTTCTGATCCGCGTGGAGGATAGGCGAGAGCAGCGCCTGCGGAACAAGGTCATCCCCTTGGTCAAGGTGGTGTGGCAGCGGCACTCTGGTGGGGAAGCTTCTTGGGAGCGTGAGGACGAGATGCGTCAGCAGTTCCCGTACCTGTTTGAGTGAGTCTTCCTCTTCTTTCCCCTTGGGTTGTTCTCAATTTCGAGGATGAAATTCCTTTAAGGGGGGAGGGCTGTAATATCCCGGACCTTTCGGATCCCTCTTTATGAGTCCCGATCTGGTTTCTCGGAGTGTCCGACTCTGTTGTGTCCAAAATTTCGTTTCGGACATCTTTCGTGTTCGGATCGGCGCGATCCGGAGTTGTTTCGGAGGCCCGGAAGCGTTCCGCGGCTTTTCCACGCGTGTTTTCCGATTTCCGGTGTGTGTTTCGGCAATTCCTTCGGAACCTCGCTGCGGGTGAACCGGGTCGTTCACCTGGGCACGAGTGGTACCGTTGCGATAGGTGCGTTCCGAGGATTCCGGAAATGTAATTTTTTGATTTTCGGTATTTTCCAGATTTTTTGGATTTTCTATAAATACCCCCTATTTCTCTCTCTTCCCCACCCTCTTCTTCTTCTTCTTCCTTCTCTTCTCCCCACCGTGACCACCGCCCCTCCCTCTCTCTCTCTCGTTCGGCCGCGGCGACGTCCCCTTCCGGCTGCAGACGGCACGGGGCGACGGCGTGACGACGTGGGCGACGGCGAGGTGATCGTGGCGGCGTAAAGCTTGTGGGGAACCGTGAAGGGACGAGGGTTTTCAAAGCGTTCTTGGCGATCTCGGTAACGATCCGGCAGAGCATTCGCTCCATTGAGGTAGGGTGACGTTCCCTAGCTCCTTGCCGTTCTTTTCCGTAGTTTATAGGTCGTGGGGAGGCCGAGAGGGGCTTGATTGAGCGGGTTTGGGGTTTTCCATGATTTGGGGAGAGCTCGCCCGATCTATGGATTTGATGCATGATCTCACGTTTTGGTGGCCTAGAATCATGCTAGGGGTCCTCAGGGGTCTTCCCCTTTGATTTCCCCCTCTCCGGTGGAGGCATGGGGGCGTGGTTGAAGTTTTTGAGCTTTCCCACCATTTTCACCGTCGGGTGCGTGTGACGGTCCTTCCAGGGACCGTTACACGATGTGACGCGCCTGGGAGAGGCCGTCACCTGCCCTTTGTTAGCCTTCGGGGGTCAGGGACTGTGACGGTCCCACGATAGACCGCCACTTGTAAGTGACGCGCTTGGGCTGGGCCGTCAGGGGCGTTCCGACCGTTGGCTTGTGACCGTTGCTTTTGTCCGTTGGGGGGTCTACGCGTGTAACGCGCCAGGGCAGGCACGTTACATTCGCGTAACGCGCCAGGGCAGGCGCGTTACTTCCTGAGTCACCCCCAGGTATGAGGGGCGCGTAACGCGCTGGGCCAGGCGCGTTACATTCGTGTAACGCGCTGGGGCAGGCGCGTTACATCCTGGTTTCACACTGGGGGTGTGAGGCGCGCGTAACGCGCTATGGCAGGCGCGTTACGTTTGCGTAACGCGCTGGGCCAGGCGCGTTACGCCCTGCGTTCCTCAGGCGTGTGACGGCCTGCGTTGGGCCGCCAGGTGTGTGCGACGGTCTAGCCTAGACCGTTACAGCTCTGTGACGGTCCAGGGGTGGACCGCCAGGTGCCTTGTTGCCCCGAGAGGGTTGCAACCCCATTTTTGGTCCGACTGTGGTCACCGTGTGACGGGGCCGGTGTGTGGGGTGGTCCCCGTGCGTCGTCGTATGCGGGCGTCATTTTCCGTGACTTGAGAGTCTACTCCTTCAGTGACCCTCCACTAGTCGTAGCCTGCTTACACGCGTGTGGTCCCACCAGAGAGTGGTGGAGAGGTTACCCTGAGGATGGTTTTAGACTGGTTTCCGTCGGGCCCCTCGTCGTTAGCCAGAGTCCGGCTAAGGGGGAAAACCGGTCAGAGGACAAGACCTAGACGCATGGTCTGTGTGTGCACACGTGGTTGGGGGCGGTTGGACCCACGTCGACGGGCGTGACCCCAGCTAGTCACTTGTTTGTGGTTACTTGTGCGGTGTTCGTGCCTTAGGTAGGCGCTACCACGTCAGGCAGTTCACCTGCGGTGCGGTGTAAGTCGTCAGGGGACGCTACCGGCTGTGCTTCTAGTGGGAGGTACTCCTGTCGAGTACGGAGTGTCAGACTGTCAGCTCGTGTGTTTGGCCTTCGGGTTTGCCGGGTCGACCGTTGAGTTTCGGTTGTCTCACCGTGACACGTGTGCCGGTTTGCGTGCCGTAGGACCTTTGTTTGGTAGAGTACATGGCTTTCCTTTCCGAGGTACTCTCCTACCGCTAGCGTAGTGGTTTCCCGTTTTACGAGGTAGGGTTCGAGTGATCCCTACTGAGTCTTGTTCCGAGACTCATTCCCTGCGTGTTTTCACCATGTTTCAGGTGAGGCGCCGCCCCAGGGGAGCGCGTCTGGGGCGCAGCGTGGTGCGGGTGCCCAGAGGTAGTGCCAGAGGTCAGAGCCGGGGGATGTCCCGTGTAGCTGTACTTTCTTTTCTTGTCTCTGTACCAGTTGTGGACTACTGTTGTTATTTTATTGTTATCTTGTGGACCATGTATAATGTAAAATGCTAATTTATTTCCTGCTTAATACTAGAACTGTTTAATTTCTGCAATTACTTGTGATACTTGTGTAGTTCCCACACCATCCTTCTAACCCTTCCGAGTTTTCGGGCTCGTGGGTGGCGGTGCGAGTCTCGGGTTATCGGGCCTTCCCGGTAATCGGATTCTCGGGTCGTTACAGTAGGGGTGTGGTAGTGGACTCCCTCGAAGAAATGAAGTATATATGGAGGGTCAAGGGGCCTACTAGGGAATGGGTCAAAGGGATCAAAGAATGTATGATCCCCTGTGGTGGGTTCCCATAAGTCACGATGCCATGTATGGAAGTCTTGAAGGTGTGTATGGTCACCTTCATACATTGTGGTAGATGGGACGATGATCATATGTAAGAAATAAGATTCCTCCCTCGGGCAAAATGGTATGAAGTTGGGCTCGGCCGACATAGGGAGGAATAAGAGAATCTCCGTGGTGACACAACCCACGGTGCACACGGAGGTAATGGACCATAAGACCGGATGGGTGAAGCTAAAACTAGTGGGTTGGTCGAAGCCTCGGACCAATGAGTGCGTCGACTTCCATTGCGAATCTAATCCCACAATAAGGTCATCCAAGGTGTCAACATGGTGACTAGACCGGAATGTGGTATAGAATGAGTTGACCGGCACTAATGGTAGGGTGGGGTCCATTGATGGATAAGGAGGCGGGACCAAGCCATACTTGAGCCAACTAAGAAGTGGCTCGGCTATGAAAAGCGTACCCGTTAGAAACACGGGTGGCTCGAAATAAAGTGGCTCCAAATGAGATGGTTCCGAATAAAGATCGGAAGTAGATGGTGGTGGCATTGGAGCTCTTGTGAGTGGTGAAGGAGCATATGTCCTTTCTATCCTATCCAACCAATCCGAAAGTATTTTCTTGATTTCATCTAAGGTGCGGGTTGGAGTAGGGGTCTCGGGGTGGACTCGATCCTCATCTCTCGGCCTGGATGCCGACCTAGGCTCGGCAACCAGTGGGGCTTCATGTCTCCGACTATATCCCACTTGGTTGGAGGTGAGGGTGTGGGGTTGGCTGGGGGTGTGACCCACTTGTTTGGAGATGAATTGGCAGGGTTGGCTGGAGGTGACTGGGTGGGACTGGTTGGAGGGGACCGGTTGGGGAACATGACCTTCCTAAGTTCTCTCTTCATGTCCCACCATGATTCGAGGGGCCATTGCCTCCTAACCTGCCTTAAGCCTTCGATGGTTCTCCATTTTTCGGCAGCCTAGTCATGAAGCCTATCCTTGGCAAAATAGAATTGTCCGGCCTCGGACGTGGGATAGAAAGCAAAGTATTTTTCCATGGCGGCTTCCCAACGTAGGTAGTCGCCCGGGTCGTTGGAGCCATAAAAATCCGAGGCTTCGGGCCTACAGAAGTGGAGAGGATGGTTATCCAACCCATGGGTGGGCCATATCGCCTGGGCGATGGGGAAGCCATGGGCACTAGGGGAGTTATAGGGTGACCATACCAACCGTGGACAAGACACTAGACACGACTCCAAAACGACGATAATGCAAGGTTGGAATGAGACTCGACTACACCTAGACACAACCAAGATTCAGTACGTGGCGGAGTAAACCGATCCAAAGATCACTCGTGCAAGTGTGCGGCCTTCTCGATAGGCGTAGCCTAACGTTCGGACAACACCATTTTATATACCGAACAATGGTATGCGGATGCAACCTTAGACCAACTTAGACGTGTAGATCTCTAATAAAATCCACTTAAGGAAAATATAATGAAAAGCAAACAATAAACAATAGTGGAGATGAAACATGCACGAGGTGCACAAGGGGAATTTGTGTGTGATCGCCAGAGACACGAGGGTCTCAAGTGGAAAAATAATAAGGGAAAGGATCACAAAATACCTCAAAAATTGCGGTTGATTGTAGGTGCTCTTTTCTCTTCCAATCGGCCGGCCGATGAAGAGAGTTCTTTAATTATTACCCTTGCAAAAAGAGACACAAACACCACAAAAGAATTGAATTAGAACATGGTGTGTAGCATCAAATTCTTATATAGAAAGATGAGCATGAAAAGATGTGCAAGACACACCTTGTGGGTGTTGGCCCTTAAACCCCTATGCAAAAGGGTGGGAGATGTATGGTGCATGCAAATAAATAAAAAATAAGGGAAGTGTGCAAGAGTTGCACTATGGGGAGATCTCAATATGATGGTTGAGAAAAATCAATATAACAATGAAGCATGATGCATGTATTATGAACTAATGAAAAATACAAATAAGAGGAGATAAGATAGAAAAATCTTGTTTGGTGGCTCCTTTGGCTTGAATGTTCGATGGGAGGAAGCCTCAAAAGGGATGAAGATGTTGAACATTAGAAATCCTCCTTAGTCAAAGCCCTCCTACCTTCGGTTCCTGTAAAAAGAAAAAGAAGAAGAAGAGAGACAGAAGAAGAAAAAGATAGAAGGAGAAAAAGAAGAATGAGACAGAAGAAGAAAACGGGGAAGAAGAATAAGAAGAGGAAGAAGACGGCAGAAGAAGAAAAAGAAGAAGACAGAGTACGGAAGACAGAAGAATAAGAAGAGAAAAAATCGAAGGGGATCCAAAGAGGGGGAGTCCAACCTGAACAACAGAGCCAATGGCTCTATTAAATAGGATTGGAAGGGATAAACATTAGCAAGAGTCCAATCAAGGGAAAGGATAGGAATGAGCAAGAGCCCAATCAAAGCAGGAGTCTAACGAGGCAAGGACTCTCTGGGGAAAGGGCTGCGAAGCCAGAAGACGAAACACGCCCTTGGTCAGGGCGTCAATTCAAGAATTGACGACCTGTCATAGGGCGTCTTTTCAAAACACGCCCTGGGTCAGGGCGTTTCTTCCTGGATTAATTTTAGAAATAAACATTTCTTTTATTTAGAAATTGTGAAAGACGCCTCATGGGGAGGTGTGAATTGAAAAACGCCCCATCATAGGGCGTGAGTTAATATTCTTCAAATATTTTATTCTTTTTCAAAAATTGGATAATGCCAGGAATTGACGCCCTTTCCAGCGGTCGTCACTTTTTCAAGAAACGCCCCAGGTCAGGTCGTGATTCAAAAAAAACGCGCCCTTTCCAAAGGCGTGAATTCAGAAAATGGAGATAAATGCCCAGAAAATCCAAAAAAATAGAAAAAAGGAGGAAATTAGGGAAAAATAGGAGAAACTCAAGAAAAGTGAGAAAAACCACTCAAACAAGCTAATTTGAGGGTCAAATGGGGCATTGCACGGCAATATGAAATATACTCAAAATAATGTCAATTTTAGCGTGTCTACAGCTGCCCCGCCTTGGCGTCTGCTTTGCAAGGGAGCGTAGCAAACTGAAAAGTAGATGTCAAGCTGTGATGAGACACGTAATCAACATCACTTGATAAGAAATGAAATCAAAAGCACGAGATGAAGCAAATCTCGGGAAATCAACGAAATCAACAATGTTTGGATAAAAGGGGAGATGTGCACGCGGTGCACGAAGGAGATAAAATAAAATGATCAACTTCCAGCGCGGTGGAAGTACCCCAGGTCACAAACCTGTAGATTTCACCATTGGGGAGCGGTTACCAGCCAATGTGGACGTGCTGCAGCCAAGGTGGATCAAAGGAAATGATTAAAATAAGATGATAAAAATCCAAACAAGGAGCTTTCGAGAAAAGACCCAAAACAGCGATAAAACGAACTGAGATCCAATTCGACAATGAAAATCTCATATCGAGAAAGATTAAGATCAATTCAACTCTCAACATCAGCTTATCAGAATGATTTTCAATGTTAATTCAAAGTCCTACATGAATGCATGCTGGGCTAAAGGGAAAATAACAAATGAAAATATAATATAATCAAGGATAATATTGTTAAACTGCCCAGACTGGGTCAAGAAACTAATTCTGCGAGCTGATACTAAGCCGAAGCCCGTTTATCCACGCACCAACTCGTAAAAAGGGAACCATCGTCCCCAGTCTTGGACGGCTCAACGGCCTATCCGTGTGACTAAGACTTCTCTGGAATCATCATTATTTTTGATGAAGGGGAACTCAAATCCCAGATTTACCAAAGCCACAAGGTCCTTGATATAATCTAGTAACATATGTAACATATAGTAGAATGCATACAGGGAGATGGTGATATCAATAAGCATGGGAACTGAGAAATGAGCTGCAAGCACCGTGGGACTTTGAGTGATGATGCCCTGCCGGCGGGACCAAGAGCCTCTTCCTGCGCTCAAAAATTCATTAGCCAAGATATAACAAGCAATGAATAAGGCATTTAATCATAGCATGCATAGCATGAATCAAAGCAACCAATCATAGCATATATCATGAACAGCATAAGTCAAATCATGGCATAGCAAAGTATCATTATTTGTTGTTTGTCATGAGGATGACAATCTGGCTAATCAAGTTTTGGAGTTACATAATCAGGATCTGATAATGCCCATCGGCGGAGTAATCAGATGAAACGAGCAGGAGTTGATTGAAAGATTTGGAGATGAATAATCATGAGATATGATAATCAGAATGATATAGGGAGATGATGCCCCTGGGTGGCATGTCATGAGAATATTGGGAAGAATCAATAGATTGATAGCAATAAGTAGAGAGAGGACCCATCCCGTGCTTTTGGTCTCTGCAAAGCTGTTCCTGCAAAACACCATCAGAAAATACAATGTAAATTTTTGGATTTTGGAAATATGCAAATTTTTATGAGTTTTGGAATATGCAAATTTTTATGAGTTTTGGAATATGCAAATTTTTATGAGTTTTGAAAATATTTGAATTTTTATGGAGATTTTTGGAAAATATTTTGAATTTTTGTTGGCATTTTGATCGGGAAATATTCAATTTTTTTTTGGATTTTGGCTTAGACATTGTTAATGCAGCATCAAAGGGTTGTATTGAACCACTGGCTAGGGGTCCTCGTTCCTTCCCTTTTCGCTAAAACTACCCAAAGCTGGACGTGCATTGAAAGTGGCATCCTATAACCGGCCGTCTTTGATCAACGGTGCCCCTACCAAGGCCATACCCGAGAAACATTCGGTCTTAGAGGGAGAAGAGAAGAATAATTGGAGATAAGCTTTGTGCAGGATGGGAGATATCGGGACTTGAATTCTTCCAAGGTGTTCCCTTCAAAGAGGTAGTCTGTTGTGCCGGGGCTTTATGCCTTTGATTTTTAGACCCTTGACATGCATACGACCAGGTTTTCCCTGCGGGGACTTTGCCACTCTTGTCATGCCATAATTCACAATCTTACTTTTATCGAAATTCTGACTTGATTTTCATAATAGCCCTTTTGGCGAGATGTATATCATGAAATTCATATTTAGCTTGGGTCAAGACTGCCCCTATTTGAGACTCCTCTCGTATTGGGGATTACCTAGGTTGGTCATCTCATCCGTCAACCTCTTGCCCCTGCACGTGGCCGAGTAAAGAAGAGAAAATACTTTCAGATATACTCATGGCATGGCCAAAGTAGCAACGGTGTTTAACTAAAGGAGCCGGCTAAGGACGCCGTGAAGTGTGTGAGGTGCCCAGCTGAGGGTTGATCTTAACAAGCAGGGAGATAATGTTGAATTCCCAGCGCGGGGTTCTTATTAACCAAGGTGCCGCAGAAGCAAGCCTAAAGACTCTTTTATGATTTAATTTAACAAAAGCCTAAGATAAAGATTTAAAACACCACTCTTAATCCTGTTAAGAAGCACTTCATTTTGAAAATCATGCGTGAAGTAATGAGATAATGATATCATGAAAATGCGTACTTACACCAATATATTACCTTGCAACCTTTGTTGAAGCGGCAGCCAGAGAGGTTGATCATTGTGGGATAGTCCTCTTTAGCAGGTAAAAGGAGTGGAAGCAAAGGATTTGAAAGTGGCTTAACAGGAAGGAGTGGTGCCCAGACCAGACTTAGACGAATAAGGAGAAAAGGAAAAGAGGCGAGGGCTAGAACTCCCTCACTAAGGCGCGGAGACCCTGATCACATGGAACAGTCTACAGAAGGAGAGGAGAATTAGAAGGAGGAGTGAGGACTAAAGTCTCGAAAGAAATGGGAGAAAGGGCAGATGCCCAAGGCAGTGGATGTGGAAGAAGTTGGGTCGGACCCAGAATCAGGAGGAATTAGAAGAAGAAATTGGTAGATAGAAAGAGGCGGATCGGAGGGTCCGGAGGCAGAGGAGGAGAATCATGATAGGAGGAATCCGGAGGCTCCGGAGGATATTGAAAGAAGGGACGCGATGCCTGAGACGAAATAAGGAAAAAGATGATGGAAAAGGAAGAGAAAAATGAAGGATGTGATGCTCAGGAAGGTTAGAAAGATGAATCGGAAGAAAGATGGAGGGTCCGGAGGTTCCGGAGGGATGAAATCATGAAGGAGAAGATGGAAAGGAGCGTCGTGCCCAGGGAAAAGATAGAGAGAATCAGATGGAGAATCCGGAGGTTCCGGAGGGATGAAATCAGGAAGGAGAAGATGGAAAGGGGCGTCGTGCCCGGGGAAAAGATAGAGAGAATCAGATGGAGAATCCGGAGGTTCCGGAGGAATGAGATAGAAAAGGGCGTGATGCCCGAGGGAAAAGTCCGGAGGTTCCGGAGGAAGGAGATGAAAAAGGTGGGCCCGAGGGGAAAGTCCGGAGGTTCCGTAGGAAGCAAATAAAAAAGGTGGAGAGGGGCGTCGTGCCCAAAGGGAAAGTCCGGAGGTTCCGGAGGAAGCACATGCCGAGGGACGCGATGCCCTGGGAAGAAGGGAGAGAAATCTGGGAGATGAAAAGGTTGGAAAGGGGCGCGATGCCCGAGTAATGAAGATGAATATGAATAAGATGGGAAGTGCGGAGGATCCGGCGGTGCCGGAAGGCGGGGAAGATACGGGTTTGGAAACCCAGGAAGCAGGAGGTGCAAATGCATGCAATGGGATGGATGCGATGAAGGCATAGAATGCAAAGAACATGAAGAATGTGAAGGGCGAGAGGATGAGATCCTCCTCCCAACCCTGGGAATGGCCCATGAAGAAAAAGTGATAGAGATGGATGAATAGAAAGTGGAACAAATAAGGGATGGCCCCTTAGCATTAAGATAACTGCCCCTCCACGGCAGTGAAAGTGTATGAGAAATAGCCCCTGCCGAAGCTTCAATGGTGAATGTCAACTCCCTTGGAGAGTGCAAAGTAATGGTGTGAGGGAGTTGGAAAGTTGGGCTCGGAAGCATTATGTTGCCCAAAGATTCAAAATTTGGAAATTGGAACAAAGGGTGCCCTGCCCGGCCCTTACACAGCATCAATGCTTGGCATGTCGGCGACTTGGCTTCTTCGACCGTGCTTGGCACAATAACCCGGATTGGCATCCGGCAAATGAATTCTTGAATCTTGAATGGCGCGGCCAAATCCTTGCTGCCCGGCTCTTGATCGTCCTCGGCACCTGTGCTTGTAGAAGGCCCCCCATTCCGAGTAGTAAGGGGAGGTGAAGCGGAGGCGGAAGGCTCCATGAATGGTGGAGGCATGATGGAAAGCGTTGGCAAATGGGTGAGCGTAAGCGGGGTTCAAACACGTCGAGTTTCTCCCTTTGCTCGGAAGCAGTTGGGATTGGCTCGGGTGCAAAAAGGGGTGGATCCTGCTCAGGATTAGCCATGGGTAAGGGTAAAGGGTTAAATGGTGGAATGGGCAAAGTGGGTTTTAAAGGGATAATAGAAGGCCGAGGTGGCGGTAATGGGAGGTTAATTGGGGAAGGTTCAATGGTGGGTTCGATGGAGGCTAATGGTGTGGAGGTAGATGGCTTAACGGGTGGAGGTTTAATAGTGGAAGGCTCGGGGGAGGCCAGTGTTGCGGAGGTTAATGGTGTAACTGGAGGAGGTGTAATGTATGCGGTGTCAAGGATAGGAGGAGGCTTACAATGTGCCGGTGTGGGTGATTGAAGTATCGACCCATCATCGTAACACCAATTAGTCTCATAAATAGGGGTTGGATCAGGGATGGTTTCATCCTGAGCAGGAGGTTTATCAAATGATAGTGGAGGGAGCGGGAAATTAAGGAAACTCGGAAGGGGTGCCTGCGGAGCTTCATCATCATCGTACACTGCCTTGGATTCTTCAAATGCCGGCTCCTGCTTGCTTGAACGCCGAAGCCATAATAATTCCTCCTATCTTTCCATTCATTCTCCATCTTTGTAATCTCGTCCAGGAAGGCATGAAGAGGATTGACTGGAGTAGGAGCGGCCGCGGCTCGTAACCCTCTTTAATTGTTCCTCCATCAAAGTATTTATCGAGGAGAGTTTGCTGGAGGGGTGTGACCTGAGCAACAGAAGGTTGGCAGGGCCTTGAAGGCGGAGGGGCCGTATAAAAAGGCCGTTGAGGGGAATTAATGGGCCGACCCATAGAAGAACCCGGATGGGCCGGATTGCAATGAATAAATGGCCTTGGGGCCGTGATCGAGAGGGAATAGAAGGAGGCGGGTGATGGGCCACCCTAGTAGAATTAACAGGAGGAGATGGGTAATGGGCTACCCGATCAGGATTGGAAGGAGGAGGTGGGTGATGGGCCACCCGAATAGAATTGGAAGGAGGTGGGTGATGGGCCACCCATATAGAATTGGAAGGAGGGAGAGATGCATGAGATGTACCCTCAACGGCAGCCTTAAGGGCTTGGATCTGTTGAGGGGTAAGGTGATCTAATGCATGAATGATCTGGGAGACCTTCTCATCATTGGGACGAGAGGATCCCGAGGGAGTAGTGGCTCGAAATTGAGTTGAAGGACCATTGGATTGGACATTCCCATGGGCCGGGTATGACCATAAGAATGAGGACGTGGTCCCTTGAAAGTATGGTGAGAATTTGACGAACATGTTGAAATTGAGGAGAATAAGATGTGCACGGTTGTGCATCCTCATGAATTGAATTAAACATGTTGTTTTGTTTATCAAAGTAAGCCATTTGCAAGCAATTTAATGTGCAAACAATTTACAAAGAAACACACAAGTTGGAATGGTTACCTTGATTTCTTATGTTTGAACCTTGGTGAATTAATGAATTTTAGCAAAGTTGGAATGATTCACACAAGGGGAGGAACCTAGTTTCAAATGTGATTTAACTCCAATGCCAACTAGGAACACTCTCTCACCACGTATAGGCCAACTAATTCGGGACTTCAAAGGGTACAACCTGCCCGGCGTCCGTGAGGGAATCCACGGGTGCGGGGACTTATGGAGGCTTGGAAAAGGGATTTCCGGTCCAAAGAGACGGAATGCTCAATGGAGGGCCGTCCCGATTCCAAGAGGGTGTGTGGATCCTAATGAAGAGGAGGGGGCTCCCAAACCAAATGCAAATGTGAATGCAGTAGGGTAAACAGGCCAACCACAATAATATGATCAATCAACAAAGATAAGCATGAAATATCATGAAAAACCACAGCCGGGAGGGTTCTGGAAACCCACAGTAAAAAAAACACGCCCTGGAAGGGGGCGCTACTAACCAAAGACACGACAGTGTAACTGTCGTGAATCAACGTGAGGTGCCAGGGGCAGTAAAAACACGCCTTAGGGTGAGGCGCTATAAGGGGAAAGGACGCCCTTGATCGAGGGCGTCAAATCAAAAGAAGCGCCTTACTGAGGGGCGCTAATCAACAAAGCAACGCCCTGGCACAGGGCGTTAATTCTCAGGCAGCGTAATAAAACCAGAAATATCAGAAAATATGCTTGAAGGCGCCCTGTCAGAGGGCGTAAAATACGAATAAGACGCCCTGCGTTAGGGCGTGAAATCGAAAAAGCGCCTCTGACAGAGGCGTTAATTCCTCAGGAAAGCACGGCCAGAAATATTAAACAGGCACACTCACAACCACATAAATAAGGCAATCAACAGGATAAGCATGCTCATCAAGAATTTTAAATAAGTGGAGATTCTATGGAAAAGACAACAAAATGGCAAATCACTTAGGGAAGAAAGCAAAGCCAATGGAGGGTGCCCGAGGGGCACAAAAGGAGACGCACCGAGGGTGCAATAGGGGAGACGGCACACGCGGGTGCCTAAGGGGAAAAGGGGTAATAAAGAGAACGCAAAGTGTCCCACCGTGATCGCCAATTTGTAGATCTCTAATAAATCCACTTAAGGAAAATATAATGAAAAGCAAACAATAAACAATAGTGGAGATGAAACATGCACGAGGTGCACAAGGGGAGTGTGTGTGATCGCCAGAGACACGAGGGTCTCAAGTGGAAAAACAATAAGGGAAAGGATCGCAAAATACCTCAAAAATTGCGGTGATTGTAGGTGCTCCTTTCTCTTCCAATCGGCCGGCCGATGAAGAGAGTTCTTTAATTATTACCCTTGCAAAAAGAGACACAAACACCACAAAAGAATTGAATTAGAACATGGTGTGTAGCATCAAATTCTTATATAGAAAGATGAGCATGAAAAGATGTGCAAGACACACCTTGTGGGTGTTGGCCCTTAAACCCCTATGCAAAAGGGTGGGAGATGTATGATGCATGCAAATAAATAAAAAATAAGGGAAGTGTGCAAGAGTTGCACTATGGGGAGATCTCAATGTGATTGAGAGAAAAGATCAATAAAACAATGATGCATGCATGATTTATGAACTATGAAAATAAAAGATAAGGGGAGATAAGATAAAAATCTTGTTTGTGGCCCTTTGGCTTGATGCTCGATGGGAGAAACTTCAAAAGAGATGAAGATGTCAACGTGAGAAGCCTCCTTAGCCAATGCCCACCTTCGGTTCCTGTAAAAAGAAAAAGAAGAAGAAGAGAGACAGAAGAAGAAAAAGACAGAAGGAGAAAAAGAAGAAGGAGACAGGAGAAGAAAACGGGGAAGAAGAATAAGAAGAGGAAGAAGACGGCAGAAGAAGAAAAAGAAGAAGACAGAGTATGGAAGACAGAAGAATAAGAAGAGAAAAAATCGAAGGGGATCCAAAGAGGGGGAGTCCAACCTGAACAACAGAGCCAATGGCTCTATTAAATAGGATTGGAAGGGATAAATATTAGCAAGAGTCCAATCAAGGGAAAGGATAGGAATGAGCAAGAGCCCAATCAAAGCAGGAGTCTAACGAGGCAAGGACTCTCTGGGGAAAGGGCTGCGAAGCCAGAAGATGAAACACGCCCTTGGTCAGGGCGTCAATTCAAGAATTGACGACATGTCATAGGGCATCTTTTCAAAACACGCCCTGGGTCAGGGCGTTTCTTCCTGGATTAATTTTAGAAATAAACATTTCTTTTATTTAGAAATTGTGAAAGACGCCTCATGGGGAGGTGTGAATTGAAAAACGCCCCATCATAGGGCGTGAGTTAATATTCTTCAAATATTTATTCTTTTTCAAAAATTAGATAATGTCAGGAATTGACGCCCTTTCCAGCGGTCGTCACTTTTTCAAGAAACGTCCCTGGTCAGGTCGTGATTCAAAAAAAACGCGCCCTTTCCAAAGGCGTGAATTCAGAAAATGGAGATAAATGCCCAGAAAATCCAGAAAATAGGAAAAAGGAGGAAATTGGGGAAAAATAGGAGAAATTCAAGAAAAGTGGGAAAAACCACTCAAACAAGCTAATTTGAGGGTCAAATGGGACATTGCACGGTAATATGAAATATACTCAAAATAATGTCAATTTTAGCATGTCTACAAGACTATCCGCCTTGGCGTCTGCTTTGCAAGGGAGCGTAGCAAACTGAAAAGTAGATGCCAAGGTGTGATGAGACACGCAATCAACATCACTTGATAAGAAATGAAATCAAAAGCACGAGATGAAGCAAATCTCGAGAAATTCAATGAAATCAACGATGTTTGGATAAAAGGGGAGTTGTGCACGCGGTGCACGAAGGAGATAAAATAAAATGATCAACTTCCAGCGCGGTGGAAGTACCCCAGGTCACAAACCTGTAGATTTCACCATTGGGGAGCGGTTACCAGCCAATGTGGACGTGCTGCAGCCAAGGTGGATCAAAGGGAAATGATTAAAATAAGATGATAAAAATCCAAACAAGGAGCTCTCGAGAAAAGACCCAAAACAGCGATAAAACGAACTGAGGATCCAATTCGACAATGAAAATCTCATATCGAGAAAGATTAAGATCAATTCAACTCTCAACATCAGCTTATCAGAATGATTTTCCAATGTTAATTCAAAGTCCTACATGAATGCATGCTGGGCTAAAGGGAAAATAACAAATGAAAATATAATATAATCAAGGATAATATTGTTAAACTGCCCAGACTGGGTCAAGAAACCAATTCTGCGAGCTGATACTAAGCCGAAGCCCGTTTATCCACGCACCAACTCGTAAAAAGGGAACCATCGTCCCCAGTCTTGGACGGCTCAACGGCCTATCCGTGTGACTAAGACTTCTCTGGAATCATCATTATTTTTGATGAAGGGGAACTCAAATCCCAGATTTACCAAAGCCACAAGGTCCTTGATATAATCTAGTAACATATGTAACATATAGTAGAATGCATACAGGGAGATGGTGATATCAATAAGCATGGGAACTGAGAAATGAGCTGCAAGCACCGTGGGACTTTGAGTGATGATGCCCTGCCGGCGGGACCAAGAGCCTCTTCCTGCGCTCAAAAATTCATTAGCCAAGATATAACAAGCAATGAATAAGGCATTTAATCATAGCATGCATAGCATGAATCAAAGCAACCAATCATAGCATATATCATGAACAGCATAATTCAAATCATGGCATAGCAAAGCATCATTATTTGTTATTTGTCATGAGGATGACAATCTGGCTAATCAAGTTTTGGAGTTAAATAATCAGGATCTGATAATGCCCATCGGCGGAGTAATCAGATGAAACGAGCAGGAGTTGATTGAAAGATTTGGAGATGAATAATCATGAGATATGATAATCAGAATGATATAGGGAGATGATGCCTCTGGGTGACATGTCATGAGAATATTGGGAAGAATCAATAGATTGATAGCAATAAGTAGAGAGAGGACCCATCCCGTGCTTTTGGTCTCTGCAAAGTTGTTCCTGCAAAACACCATCAGAAAATACAATGTAAATTTTTGGATTTTGGAAATATGCAAATTTTTATGAGTTTTGGAATATGCAAATTTTTATGAGTTTTGGAATATGCAAATTTTTATGAGTTTTGAAAATATTTGAATTTTTATGGAGATTTTTGGAAAATATTTTGAATTTTTGTTAGGATTTTGATCGGGAAATATTCAATTTTTTTTTAGATTTTGGCTTAGACATTGTTAATGCAGCATCAAAGGGTTGTTTTGAACCACTGGCTAGGGGTTTTTGTTCCTTCACTTTTCGCTAAAACTACCCAAAACTGGACGTGCATTGAAAGTGGCATCCTATAACCGACCGTCTTTGATCAACGGTGCCCCTACCAAGGCCATACCCGAGAAACATTCGGTCTTAGAGGGAGAAGAGAAGAATAATTGGAGATAAGCTTTGTGCAGGATGGGAGATATCGGGACTTGAATTCCTTCCAAGGTGTTCCCTTCAAAGAGGTAGTCTGTTGTGCCGGGGCTTTATGCCTTTGATTTTTAGACCCTTGACATGCATACGACCAGGATTTTCCCTGCGGGGACTTTGCCACTCTTGTCATGCCATAATTCACAATCTTGCTTTTATCGAAATTCTGACTTGATTTTCATAATAGCCCTTTTGGCGAGATGTATATCATGAAATTCATATTTAGTTTGGGTCAAGACTGCCCCTATTTGAGACTCCTCTCGTATTGGGGATTACCAAGGTTGGTCATCTCATCCGTCAACCTCTTGCCCCTGCACGTGGCCGAGTAAAGAAGAGAAAAGACTTTCAGATATACTCATGGCATGGCCAAAGTAGCAACGGTGTTTAACCAAAGGAGCCGGCTAAGGACGCCGTGAAGTGTGTGAGGTGCCCAGCTGAGGGTTGATCTTAACAAGCAGGGAGAGAATGTTGAATTCCCAGCGCGGGGTTCTTATTAACCAAGGTGCTGCAGAAGCAAGCCTAAAGACTCTTTTATTGATTTAATTTAACAAAAGCCTAAGATAAAGATCTAAAACACCACTCTTAATCTGTTAAGAAGCACTTCATTTTGAAAATCATGCGTGAAGTAATGAGATAATGATATCATGAAAATGCGTACTTACGCCAATATATTACCTTGCAACCTTTGTTGAAGCAGCTGCCAGAGAGGTTGATCATCGTGGGATAGTCCTCTTAGGCAGGTAAAAGGATTGGAAGCAAAGGATTGAAAGTGGCTTAACAGGAAGGAGTGGTGCCCAGACCAGACTTAGACGAATAAGGAGAAAAGGAAAAGAGGCGAGGGCTAGAACTCCCTCACTAAGGCGCGGAGACCCTGATCACATGGAACAGTCTACAGAAGGAGAGGAGAATTAAAAGGAGGAGTGAGGACTAAAGCCTCGAAAGTAATGGGAGAAAGGGCAGATGCCCAAGGCAGTGGATGTGGAAGAAGTTGGGTCGGACCCAGAATCAGAAGGAATTAGAAGAAGAAATTGGTAGATAGAAAGAGGCGGATCTGGAGGGTCCGGAGGCAGAGGAGGAGAATCATGATAGGAGGAATCCGGAGGCTCCGGAGGAATATTGAAAGAAGGGATGCGATGCCCTGGGGAGAAATAGGGAAAAAGATGATGGAAAAGGAAGGGAAAAATGAAGGATGTGATGTTCAGGAAGATTAGAAAGATGAATCGGAAGAAAGATGGAGGGTCCGGAGGTTCCGGAGGGATGAAATCAGGAAGGAGAAGATGGAAAGGGGCGTCGTGCCCGGGGAAAAGATAGAGAGAATCAGATGGAGAATCCGGAGGTTCCGAGGGGATGAAATCAGGAAGGAGAAGATGGAAAGGGACGTCGTGCCCGGGGAAAAGATAGAGAGAATCAGATGGAGAATCCGGAGGTTCCGGAGGAATGAGATAGAAAGGGGCGTGATGCCCGAGGGAAAAGTCCGGAGGTTCCGGAGGAAGGAGATGAAAAAGGTGGAAAGGGGCGTCGTGCCCGAGGGGAAAGTCCAGAGGTTCCGGAGGAAGCAAATAAAAAAGGTGGAGAGGGGCGTCGTGCCCAAAGGGAAAGTCCGGAGGTTCCGGAGGAAGCACATGCCGAGGGACGCGATGCCCTGGGAAGAAGGGAGAGAAATCTGGGAGATGAAAAGGTTGGAAAGGGGCGCGATGCCCGAGTAATGAAGATGAATATGAATAAGATGGGAAGTGCGGAGGATCCGGCGGTGCCGGAAGGCGGGGAAGATACGGGTTTGGAAACTCGGGAAGCAGGAGGTGCAAATGCATGCAATGGGATGGATGCGATGAAGGCATGGAATGCAAAGAACATGAAGAATGTGAAGGGCGAGAGGATGAGATCCTCCTCCTAACCCTGGGAATGGCCCATGAAGAAAAAGTGATAGAGATGGATGAATAGAAAGTGGAACAAATAAGGGATGGCCCCTTAGCATTAAGATAACTTCCCCTCCACGGCAGTGAAAGTGTATGAGAAATAGCCCCTGCCGAAGCTTCAATGGTGAATGTCAACTCCCTTGGAGAGTGCAAAGTAATGGTGTGAGGGAGTTGGAAAGTTGGGCTCGGAAGCATTATGTTGCCCAAAGATTCAAAATTTGGAAATTGGAACAAAGGGTGCCCTGCCCGGCCCTTACACAGCATCAATGCTTGGCATGTCGGTGACTTGGCTTCTTCGACCGTGCTTGGCACAATAACCCGGATTGGCATCCGGCAAATGAATTCTTGAATCTTGAATGGCGCGGCCAAATCCTTGCTGCCCGGCTCTTGATCGTCCTCGGCACCTGTGCTTGTAGAAGGCCCCCCATTCCGAGTAGTAAGGGGAGGTGAAGCGGAGGCGGAAGGCTCCATGAATGGTGGAGGCATGATGGAAAGCGTTGGCAAATGGGTGAGCGTAAGCGGGGGTTCAAACACGTCGAGTTTCTCCCTTTGCTCGGAAGCAGTTGGGATTGGCTCGGGTGCAAAAAGGGGTGGATCCTGCTCAGGATTAGCCATGGGTAAGGGTAAAGGGTTAAATGGTGGAATGGGCAAAGTGGGTTTTAAAGGGATAATAGAAGGCCGAGGTGGCGGTAATGGGAGGTTAATTGGGGAAGGTTCAATGGTGGGTTCGATGGAGGCTAATGGTGTGGAGGTAGATGGCTTAACGGGTGGAGGTTTAATAGTGGAAGGCTTGGGGGAGGCCAGTGTTGCGGAGGTTAATGGTGTAACTGGAGGAGGTGTAATGTATGGGGCGAGCGGTGTTAGGAGTGGTAGGAGACTCAAGATGCGCCGGCGCGGGTGATTGGAATATCGACCCATCGTCGTAACACCAATTAGTCTCGTAAACGGGGTTGGATCAGGGATGGTGGCTTCGTCCTGAGCAGGGGGTTCATCAAATGATAATGGAGGGAGTGGAAAGCGAAGGAAACTCGGAAGGGGTGCCTGCGGAGCTTCATCATCATCGTACACTGCCTCAGATTCTTCAAATGCCGGCTCCTGCTTGCTTGAAATGCCGAAGTCATAATCATCTCTCCTATCTTTCCATTCATTCTCCATCTTGGTAATATCATCCAGGAAAGCATGAAGAGGATTGACTGGAGTAGGAGGAGCGGGCCGCGGGCTCGTAACCCTCTTTAATTGTTCCTCCATCAAAGTGATTTTATCGAGGAGAGTTTGCTGGAGGGGTGTGACCTGAGCAACAGAAGGTTGGCAGGGCCTTGAAGGCGGAGGGGCCGTATAAAAAGGCCGTGGAGGGGAATTAATGGGCCGACCCATAGAAGAACCCGGATGGGCCGGATTGCAATGAATAAATGGGCCTTGGGGCCGTGATCGAGAGGGAATAGAAGGAGGCGGGTGATGGGCCACCCTAGTAGAATGAACAGGAGGAGATGGGTAATGGGCTACCCGATCAGGATTGGAAGGAGGAGGTGGGTGATGGGCCACCCGAATAGAATTGGAAGGAGGTGGGTGATGGGCCACCCATATAGAATTGGAAGGAGGGAGAGATGCATGAGATGTACCCTCAACGGCAGCCTTAAGGGCTTGGATCTGTTGAGGGGTAAGGTGATCTAATGCTTGAATGATCTGGGAGACCTTCTCATCATTGGGACGAGAGGATCCCGAGGGAGTAGTGGCTCGAAATTGAGTTGAAGGACCATTGGATTGGACATTGCCCAAGGGTCGGGCAACACCATAAGAGTGAGGACGTGGTCCTTTGAAAGTATGGTGAGAATTTTGAACATGTTGAAATTGAGGAGAATAAGATGTGCACGGTTGTGCATCCTCATGAATTGAATTAACATGTTGTTTTGTCTATCAAAGTAAGCCATATGCAAGCAATTTAATGTGCAAACAATTTACAAAGAAACACACAAGTTGGATGGTTACCTTGATTTTTATGTTTGAACCTTGGTGAATTAATGATTTTATGCAAAGTTTGAATGATTCACACAAGGGGAGGAACCTAGTTTCAAATGTGATTTAACTCCAATGCCAACTAGGAACACTCTCTCACCACGTATAGGCCAACTAATTCGGGACTTCAAAGGGTACAACCTGCCCGGCGTCCGTGAGGGAATCCACGGGTGCGGGGACTTATGGAGGCTTGGAAAAGGATTTCCGGTCCAAAGAGACGGAATGCTCAATGGAGGGTCGTCCCGATTCCAAGAGGGTGTGTGGATCCTAATGAAGAGGAGGGGCTCCCAAACCAATGCAAAGAATGAATGCAACAGGGGAAATCAGGCCAACCACACAATATGATCAATCAATATGAAATATCATGAAAAACTCACCCACGGGAAGGGTTCTGGAAACCCACAGTAAAAACACGCCCTGGCAGGGGGCGCTACTAACAAAAGACACGACAGTGTGACTGTCGTGACTCAAAGCGAGGTGCCAGGGGCAGTAAAAACACGCCTTAGGGTGAGGCGCTATAAGGGGAAAGGACGCCCTTGATCGAGGGCGTCAAATCAAAAGAAACGCCTTACTGAGGGGCGCTAATCAACAAAGAAACGCCCTGGCGCAGGGCGTTAATTCTCAGGCAGCGTAATAAAACCAGAAATATCAGGAAATATGCTGGAAGGCGCCCTGTCAGTGGGCGTAAAATACGAATAAGACGCCCTGAGTTAGGGCGTGAAATCGAAAAAGCGCCTCTGACAGAGGCGTTAATTCCTCAGGAAAGCACGGCCAGAAATATTAAACAGGCACACTCACAACCACATAAATAAGGCAATCAACAGGATAAGCATGCTCATCAAGAATTTTAAATAAGTGGAGATTCTAAGGAAAAGACAACAAAATGGCAAATCACTTTAGGGAAGAAAGCAAAGCCAATGGAGGGTGCCCGAGGGGCACAAAAGGAGACGCACCGAGGGTGCAATAGGGGAGACGGCACACGCGGGTGCCTAAGGGGAAAGGGTAATAAACAAAGAACACAAAGTGTCCCACCGTGATCGCCAATTTATAGATCTCTAATAAAATCCACTTAAGGAAAATATAATGAAAAGCAAACAATAAACAATAGTGGAGATGAAACATGCACGAGGTGCACAAGGGGAGTTTGTGTGTGATCGCCAGAGACACGAGGGTCTCAAGTGGAAAAACGATAAGGGAAAGGATCGCAAAATACCTCAAAAATTGCGGTTGATTGTAGGTGCTCCTTTCTCTTCCAATCGGCCGGCCGATGAAGAGAGTTCTTTAATTATTACCCTTGCAAAAAGAGACACAAACACCACAAAAGAATTGAATTAGAACATGGTGTGTAGCATCAAATTCTTATATAGAAAGATGAGCATGAAAAGATGTGCAAGACACACCTTGTGGGTGTTGGCCCTTAAACCCCTATGCAAAAGGGTGGGAGATATATGATGCATGCAAATAAATAAAAAATAAGGGAAGTGTGCAAGAGTTGCACTATGGGGAGATCTCAATGTGATTGAGAGAAAAGATCAATAAAACAATGATGCATGCATGATTTATGAACTATGAAAATACAAGATAAGGGGAGATAAGATAAAAATCTTGTTTGTGGCTCCTTTGGCTTGATGCTCGATGGGAGAAGCCTCAAAAGGATGAAGATGTCAACGTGAGAAGCCTCCTTAGTCAATGCCACCTTCGGTTCCTGTAAAAAGAAAAAGAAGAAGAAGAGAGACAGAAGAAGAAGAAAGACAGAAGAGAAAAGAAGAAGGAGACAGAAGAAGAAAACGGGGAAGAAGAATAAGAAGAGAAGAAGACGGCAGAAGAAGAAAAAGAAGAAGACAGAGTACGGAAGACAGAAGAATAAGAAGAGAAAAAATCGAAGGGGATCCAAAGAGGGGGAGTCCAACCTGAACAACAGAGCCAATGGCTCTATTAAATAGGATTGGAAGGGATAAACATTAGCAAGAGTCCAATCAAGGGAAAGGATAGGAATGAGCAAGAGCCCAATCAAAGCAGGAGTCTAACGAGGCAAGGACTCTCTGGGGAAAGGGCTGCGAAGCCAGAAGATGAAACACGCCCTTGGTCAGGGCGTCAATTCAAGAATTGACGACCTGTCATAGGGCGTCTTTTCAAAACACGTCCTGAGTCAGGGCGTTTCTTCTGGATTAATTTTAGAAATAAACATTTCTTTTATTTAGAAATTGTGAAAGACGCCTCATGGGGAGGTGTGAATTGAAAAACGCCCCATCATAGGGCGTGAGTTAATATTCTTCAAATATTTATTCTTTTTCAAAAATTAGATAATGCCAGGAATTGACGCCCTTTCCAGCGGTCGTCACTTCTTTAAGAGACGTCCCAGGTCAGGTCGTGATTAAAAAGCACCCTTTCCAAAGGCGTGAATTCAGAAAATGGAGATAAATGCCCAGAAAATCCAGAAAAATAGGAAAAATGGGAAAATAGGGAAAATAGGGAAAATTCAAGAAAAGTGAGAAAAACCACTCAAATAAGCGATTTGAGGGTCAAATGGGGCATCACATGGTAATATGAAATATACTCAAAATAATGTCAATTTTGGCGTGTCTACAGCTGCCCCGCCTTGGCGTCTGCTTTGCAAGGGAGCGTAGCAAACTGAAAAGTAGATGCCAAGGTGTGATGAGACACGCAATCAACATCACTTGATAAGAAATGAAATCAAAAGCTCGAGATGAAGCAAATCTCGGGAAATCCAACGAAATCAACAATGTTTGGATAAAAGGGGAGATGTGCACGCGGTGCACGAAGGAGATAAAATAAAATGATCAACTTCCAGCGCGGTGGAAGTACCCCAGGTCACAAACCTGTAGATTTCACCATTGGGGAGCGGTTACCAGCCAATGTGGACGTGCTGCAGCCAAGGTGGATCAAAGGGAAATGATTAAAATAAGATGATAAAAATCCAAACAAGGAGCTCTCGAGAAAAGACCCAAAACAGCGATAAAACGAACTGAGGATCCAATTCGACAATGAAAATCTCATATCGAGAAAGATTAAGATCAATTCAACTCTCAACATCAGCTTATCAGAATGATTTTCCAATGTTAATTCAAAGTCCTACATGAATGCATGCTGGGCTAAAGGGAAAATAACAAATGAAAATATAATATAATCAAGGATAATATTGTTAAACTGCCCAGACTGGGTCAAGAAACCAATTCTGCGAGCTGATACTAAGCCGAAGCCCGTTTATCCACGCACCAACTCGTAAAAAGGGAACCATCGTCCCCAGTCTTGGACGGCTCAACGGCCTATCCGTGTGACTAAGACTTCTCTGGAATCATCATTGTTTTTGATGAAGGGGAACTCAAATCCCAGATTTACCAAAGCCACAAGGTCCTTGATATAATCTAGTAACATATGTAACATATAGTAGAATGCATACAGGGAGATGGTGATATCAATAAGCATGGGAACTGAGAAATGAGCTGCAAGCACCGTGGGACTTTGAGTGATGATGCCCTGCCGGCGGGACCAAGAGCCTCTTCCTGCGCTCAAAAATTCATTAGCCAAGATATAACAAGCAATGAATAAGGCATTTAATCATAGCATGCATAGCATGAATCAAAGCAACCAATCATAGCATATATCATGAACAGCATAAGTCAAATCATGGCATAGCAAAGCATCATTATTTGTTGTTTGTCATGAGGATGACAATCTGGCTAATCAAGTTTTGGAGTTAAATAATCAGGATCTGATAATGCCCATCGGCGGAGTAATCAGATGAAACGAGCAGGAGTTGATTGAAAGATTTGGAGATGAATAATCATGAGATATGATAATCAGAATGATATAGGGAGATGATGCCCTGGGTGGCATGTCATGAGAATATTGGGAGAATCAATAGATTGATAGCAATAAGTAGAGAGAGGACCCATCCCGTGCTTTTGGTCTCTGCAAAGCTGTTCATGCAAAACACCATCAGAAAATACAATGCAAATTTTTGGATTTTGGAAATATGCAAATTTTTATGAGTTTTGGAATATGCAAATTTTTATGAGTTTTGAATATGCAAATTTTTATGAGTTTTTGAAAATATTTGAATTTTTGTTGGGATTTTGATCGGGAAATATTCAATTTTTTTTGGATTTTGGCTTAGACATTGTTAATGCAGCATCAAAGGTTGTTTTGAACCACTGGCTAGGGGTCCTTGTTCCTTCCCTTTTCGCTAAAACTGCCCAAAGCTGGACGTGCATTGAAAGTGGCATCCTATAACCGACCGTCTTTGATCAACGGTACCCCTACCAAGGCCATACCTGAGAAATGTTCGGTCTTAGAGGGAGAAGAGAAGAACAATTGGAGATAAGCTTTGTGCAGGATGGGAGATATCGGGACTTGAATTCCTTCCAAGGTGTTCCCTTCAAAGAGGTAGTCTGTTGTGCCGGGGCTTTGTGCCTTTAATTTTTAGACCCTTGACATGCATACGACCAGGGTTTTCCCTGCGGGGACTTTGCCACTCTTGACATGCCATAATTCATACTTGCTTTTATCGAAATTCTGACTTGATTTTCATAATAGCCCTTTTGGCGAGATGTATATCATAAAATTCATATTTAGTTTGGGTCAAGACTGCCCCTATTTGAGACTCCTCTCGTATTGGGGATTACCAAGGTTGGTCATCTCATCCGTCAACCTCTTGCCCATGCACGTGGCCGAGTAAAGAAGAGAAAAGACTTTCAGATATTCTCATGGCATGGCCAAGGTAGCAACGGTGTTTAACCAAAGGAGCCGGCTAAGGACGCCGTGAAGTGTGTGAGGTGCCCAGCTGAGGGTTGATCTTAACAAGCAGGGAGAGAATGTTGAATTCCCAGCGCGGGGTTCTTATTAACCAAGGTGCTGCATAAGCAAGCCTAAAGACTCTTTTTAACAATGATTTAATTTAACAAAAGCCTAAGATAAAGATCTAAAACACCACTCTTAATCTTGTTAGAAGCACTTCATTTTGAAAATCATGCGTGAAGTAATGAGGTAATGATATCATATAAATGCATACTTACGCCAATATGTTACCTTGCAACCTTTGTTAAAGCAGCTGCAGCGAGAGGTTGATCATCGTGGGATAGTCCTCTTAGGCAGGATAAAGGATTGGAAGCAAAGGATTGAAAGTGGCTTAACAAGAAGGAGTGGTGCCAAGACCAGACTCAGACGAATAAGGAAAAAAGGAAAAGAGGCGAGGGCTAGAACTCCCTCACTAAGGCGCGGAGACCCTGATCACATGGAACAGTCTACAGAAGGAGAGGAGAATTAGAAGGAGGAGTGAGGACTAAAGCCTCGAAAGCAATGGGAGAATGGGCAGATGCCCAAGGCAGTGGATGTGGAAGAAGTTGGGTCAGACCCAGAATCAGGAGGAATTAGAAGAAGAAATTGGTAGATAGAAAGAGGCGGATCCGGAGGGTCCGGAGGCAGAGGAGAATCATGAGAGGAGAAATCATCCGGAGGCTCCGGAGGGATGACAAAAGAAGGGACGCGATGCCCTGAGACGAAATAGGGAAAAAGATGATGGAAAAGGAAGAAAAAAATGAAGGATGTGATGTTCAGGAAGATTAGAAAGATGAATCGGAAGAAAGATGGAGGGTCCGGAGGTTCCGGAGGAAGCAAATGCCGAGGGACGCGATGCCCAGGGAGGAGAGAAAAATCCGGAGGTTCCGGAGGAATGAAATCAGGAAGGAGAAGGTGGAAAGGGGCGTCGTGCCCGAGGGAAAAGTCCGGAGGTTCCGGAGGAAGCAAATAAAAAAGGTGGAGAGGGGCGTCGTGCCCAAAGGGAAAGTCCGGAGGTTCCGGAGGAGGCAAATGAAAAAGGTGGAGAGGGGCGTCGTGCCCAAAGGGAAAGTCCGGAGGTTCCGGAGGAAGCAAATGCCGAGGGACGCGATGCCCTGGGAAGAAGGGAGAGAAATCTGGGAGATGAAAAGGTTGGAAAGGGGCGCGATGCCCGAGTAATGAAGATGAATATGAATAAGATGGGAAATGCGGAGGATCCGGCGGTGCCGGAAGGCGGGGAAGATACGGGTTTGGAAACCCGGGAAGCAGGAGGTGCAAATGCATGCAATGGGATGGATGCGATGAATGCATGAATGCAAAGAATATGAAGAATGTGAAGGGCGAGAGGATGAGATCCTCCTCCTAACCCTGGGAATGGCCCATGAAGAAAAAGTGATAGAGATGGATGAATAGAAAGTGGAACAAATAAGGGATGGCCCCTTAGCATTAAGATAACTGCCCCTCCACGGCAGTGAAAGTGTATGAGAAATAGCCCCTGCCGAAGCTTCAATGGTGAATGTCAACTCCCTTGGAGAGTGCAAAGTAATGGTGTGAGGGAGTTGGAAAGTTGGGCTCGGAAGCATTATGTTGCCCAAAGATTCAAAATTTGGAAATTGGAACAAAGGGTGCCCTGCCCGGCCCTTACACAGCATCAATGCTTGGCATGTCGGCGACTTGGCTTCTTCGACCGTGCTTGGCACAATAACCCGGATTGGCATCCGACAAATGAATTCTTGAATCTTGAATGGCGCGGCCAAATCCTTGCTGCCCGGCTCTTGATCGTCCTCGGCACCTGTGCTTGTAGAAGGCCCCCCATTCCGAGTAGTAAGGGGAGGTGAAGCGGAGGCGGAAGGCTCCATGAATGGTGGAGGCATGATGGAAAGCGTTGGCAAATGGGTGAGCGTAAGCGGGGGTTCAAACACGTCGAGTTTCTCCCTTTGCTCGGAAGCAGTTGGGATTGGCTCGGGTGCAAAAAGGGGTGGATCCTGCTCAGGATTAGCCATGGGTAAGGGTAAAGGGTTAAATGGTGGAATGGGCAAAGTGGGTTTTAAAGGGATAATAGAAGGCCGAGGTGGCGGTAATGGGAGGTTAATTGGGGAAGGTTCAATGGTGGGTTCGATGGAGGCTAATGGTGTGGAGGTAGATGGCTTAACGGGTGGAGGTTTAATAGTGGAAGGCTTGGGGGAGGCCAGTGTTGCGGAGGTTAATGGTGTAACTGGAGGAGGTGTAATGTATGCGGTGTCAAGGATAGGAGGAGACTTACAATGTGCCGGTGTGGGTGATTGAAGTATCGACCCATCATCGTAACACCAATTAGTCTCATAAATAGGGGTTGGATCAGGGATGGTTTCATCCTGAGCAGGAGGTTTATCAAATGATAATGGAGGGAGTGGAAAGCGAAGGAAACTCGGAAGGGGTGCCTGCGGAGCTTCATCATCATCGTACACTGCCTCAGATTCTTCAAATGCCGGCTCCTGCTTGCTTGAAATGCCGAAGTCATAATCATCTCTCCTATCTTTCCATTCATTCTCCATCTTGGTAATATCATCCAGGAAACCGTGAAGAGGATTGACTGGAGTAGGAGGAGCGGGCCGCGGGCTCGTAACCCTCTTTAATTGTTCCTCCATCAAAGTGATTTTATCGAGGAGAGTTTGCTAGAGCGGTGTGACCTGAGCAACAGAAGGTTGGCAGGGCCTTGAAGGCGGAGGGGCCGTATAAAAAGGCCGTGGAGGGGAATTAATGGGCCGACCCATAGAAGAACCCGGATGGGCCGGATTGCAATGAATAAATGGGCCTTGGGGCCGTGATCGAGAGGGAATAGAAGGAGGCGGGTGATGGGCCACCCGAGTAGAATGAACAGGAGGAGATGGGTAATGGGCTACCCGATCAGGATTGGAAGGAGGAGGTGGGTGATGGGCCACCCGTGTAGAATTGGAGGGAGATGCATGGGATGTACCCTCAACGGCGGCCTTAAGGGCTTGGATCTGTTGAGGGGTAAGATGATCTAATGCATGCAAAATCTGGGAGACCTTCTCATCATTGGGACGAGAGGGCTTAATGGAATAGTGGCTCGCAATTGAGTAGGGGGACCATGAGAATGGACATTACCCGTGGGCCGGGTATGACCATAAGAATGAGGACGTGGTCCCTTGAAAGTATGGTGAGAATTTTGACGAACATGTTGAAATTGAGGAGAATAAGATGTGCACGGTTGTGCATCCTCATGAATTGAATTAAACATGTTGTTTTGTTTATCAAAGTAAGCCATTATGCAAGCAATTTAATGTGCAAACAATTTACAAAGAAACACACAAGTTGGAATGGTTACCTTGATTTTTATGTTTGAACCTTGGTGAATTAAGGATTTTATCAAAGTTTTGAATGATTCACACAAGGGGGGGAACCTAGTTTCAATATGGTTTGAACTCCAATGCCAACTAGGAACCCTCTCTCACCACGTATAGGCCAACTAACTCGGGACTTCAAAAGGGTACAACCTGCCCGGCGTCCGTGAGGGAATCCACGGGTGCGGGGACTTACGGAGGCTTGGAAAAGGGATTTCCAGTCCAAAGAGACGGAATGCTCAATGGAGGGTCGTCCCGATTCCAAGAGGGTGTGTGGATCCTAATGAAGAGGAGGGGGCTCCCAAACCAAATGCAAATGTGAATGCAGCAGGGTAAATAGGCCAACCACAATAATATGATCAATCAACAAAGATAAGCATGAAATATCATGAAAAACCACAGTCGGGAGGGTTCTGGAAACCCACAGTAAAAAAAACACGCCCTGGAAGGGGGCGCTACTAACCAAAGACACGACAGTGTAACTGTCGTGAATCAACGTGAGGTGCCAGGGGCAGTAAAAACACGCCTTAGGGTGAGGCGCTATAAGGGGAAAGGACGCCCTTGATCGAGGGCGTCAAATCAAAAGAAACGCCTTACTGAGGGGCGCTAATAAACAAAGAAACGCCCTGGCGCAGGGCGTTAATTCTCAGGCAGCGTAATAAAACCAGAAATATCAGGAAATATGCTGGAAGGCGCCCTGTCAGTGGGCGTAAAATACGAATAAGACGCCCTGAGTTAGGGCGTGAAATAGAAAAAGTGCCTCTGACAGAGGCGTTAATTCCTCAGGAAAGCACGGCCAGAAATATTAAACAGGCACACTCACAACCACATAAATAAGGCAATCAACAGGATAAGCATGCTCATCAAGAATTTTAAATAAGTGGAGATTCTATGGAAAAGACAACAAAATGGCAAATCACTTAGGGAAGAAAGCAAAGCCAATGGAGGGTGCCCGAGGGGCACAAAAGGAGACGCACCGAGGGTGCAATAGGGGAGACGGCACACGCGGGTGCCTAAGGGGAAAGGGTAATAAACAAAGAACACAAAGTGTCCCACCGTGATCGCCAATTTGTAGATCTCTAATAAAATCCACTTAAGGAAAATATAATGAAAAGCAAACAATAAACAATAGTGGAGATGAAACATGCACGAGGTGCACAAGGAGAATTTGTGTGTGATCGCCAGAGACACGAGGGTCTCAAGTGGAAAAACAATAAGGGAAAGGATCGCAAAATACCTCAAAAATTGCGGTTGATTGTAGGTGCTCTTTTCTCTTCCAATCGGCCGGCCGATGAAGAGAGTTCTTTAATTATTACCCTTGCAAAAAGAGACACAAACACCACAAAAGAATTAAATTAGAACATGGTGTGTAGCATCAAATTCTTATATAGAAAGATGAGCATGAAAAGATGTGCAAGACACACCTTGTGGGTGTTGACCCTTAAACCCCTATGCAAAAGGGTGGGAGATGTATGATGCATGCAAATAAATAAAAAATAAGGGAAGTGTGCAAGAGTTGCACTATGGGGAGATCTCAATGTGATTGAGAGAAAAGATCAATAAAACAATGATGCATGCATGATTTATGAATAAAAGATAAAGGGGGATAAGATAAAAATCTTGTTTGTGGCCCCTTTGGCTTGATGCTCGATGGGGAGAAACTTCAAAAGAGATGAAGATGTCAACGTGAGAAGCCTCCTTAGCCAAGAACAGCACCTGTGTAAGAAAAGAAGAAGAAAACAAAAAAAAACAGAAGAAAGAAAAACAGAGAAGAAGAAGAACGGAGGGAGGAGAGAGAAGAAGACAGAAGAGGAAGAGGAAAGAAACGTTCGAATCCAACCTTAACAACAGAGCCCATCGGCCCTATTAAATAGAATTGGAGGAGATAAACATTAGCAAGAGTCCAATCAAGGGAAAGGATAGGAATGAGCAAGAGCCCAATCAAAGCAGGAGTCTAACGAGGCAAGGACTCTCTGGGGAAAGGGCTGCGAAGCCAGAAGATGAAACACGCCCTTGGTCAGGGCGTCAATTCAAGAATTGACGACCTGTCATAGGGCGTCTTTTCAAAACACGTCCTGAGTCAGGGCGTTTCTTCTTGGATTAATTTTAGAAATAAACATTTCTTTTATTTAAAAATTGTGAAAGACGCCTCATGGGGAGGTGTGAATTGAAAAACGCCCCATCATAGGGCGTGAGTTAATATTCTTCAAATATTTATTCTTTTTCAAAAATTAGATAATGCCAGGAATTGACGCCCTTTCCAGCGGTCGTCACTTTTTCAAGAAACGCCCCAGGTCAGGTCGTGATTCAAAAAAAACGCGCCCTTTCCAAAGGCGTGAATTCAGAAAATGGAGATAAATGCCCAGAAAATCCAGAAAAATAGGAAAAAGGAGGAAATTAGGGAAAAATAGGAGAAATTCAAGAAAAGTGGGAAAAACCACTCAAACAAGCTAATTTGAGGGTCAAATGGGGAATTGCACGGCAATATGAAATATACTCAAAATAATGTCAATTTTAGCGTGTCTACAAGACGATGACTAGACGTAAATGACACTTTTTTTTTGTTTTTGACCAAATACTACCCTAGACTCAACTGGCACACTGATACCAAATTGATGCGAGACGGACACGCGACCTGGGACTCTAGCTCGCGATCGTCTCTATGCAAGGGAAACGCTGGGCCGTGCGCGGTTGAGAAACCGACAGTGAGTCTCGGGTATCGGCCTTTCCGCGTTAACTCGGGTCGAGTCACGGGACGGTCACTCACTCTCGCTCTCGCAGCGGTGATAAATTGATAAAAAACTAGATAATCTATCACTCATGCAGCGGCATGTACAAAAATATACGAGTAAAGCAATGCCTACGAGGAGGGTGGCGAGTGTACCTCCACGCTCTGGGTGTGGGGAAGACGTTCTCGGCCAAGTACGGTAACTCCCGGTAACAACGGTAAAAGTTAATTACAACAGTAACTTTTATTGCCCACTCCACGCATGGAGGTAAAGGGTTACAACCGGGGCCCGGGAGGACCGACCCTGGGTTGACGGGCAGCAATATAGAGGTGCGTACGGCACGAACTCGGCCTACTGGTCCGACTCGGCACTATTCCAACTCGGTGTTGCGCCAACTCGGTTGCTGACTCACTGGACAGCAAGCAACGGTTTCCAAAGGAACGTCGCCTTCCTAAGATCTTCTGGAGACACCGCTTGGCTGGGACGATGGCGGGACGTCCCTGAACGACTCCCTGAAGTGGCGGCTCCTGAAATTGATTTTTGATATTTATTTCTGAATATCTTCTGGACTGCAATTTCGGACCTGCACAGGGAACAGATCTGCAGGCCTCGGTGACACGAATTACGGCGCTCAGATTCGGAGGCCGATCGAGGCGTAGCTGGTACCGTTAAAAAGAGCACTCATGTATCTACAACATATATTTTTGACAGCTCCATCCACTTAACGGATTGAAAATGAATATGACTGTAACACTGTTTTTGTTTCTGACTCGGACTGACAGACACACAGGGCAGCAAGAGATCTGCCTGAAACTGACCATTGACTGAGGGTCAACTGAATTTTATAGACTCCACGAAAATTATGGTGGAAGGGGATATATGTGTGTAACACTGGGTAATTTTTTGGGATTTTTTGAAAATTTTTAAGGGGGTGGAGAAAATGCAACAAGGTGACTCTATCCCGTAGATCTGTAAAAGGGCAGATTACTGAGAGGACAAACAAAAATATGGGAAAAATACCAAATGACTTCCAAATGACACGAAATTTGAACTGGAGGTTAAGGGAGGTGGACAGAACAAACCCTCAAAATTAAGGCTTTATCAGACAACAAGAAAAAAAAGATAAAATTTTGGAGATGAGGTTCTGTCCTGATTTGGACAGAACTCCGGTGATGGCGTTGGCGGTGGCGGCGCGATGGCGGTACGAACGGAAGGCGGCGGCCGGAAATCGTATCCAGCAGAGGTTGGAGATCTTGGAGTCACACCAAGATGAGGGCTTCACACCCTAGAATGGGCAGCAATCACTGTTGCAAGGGGGAGAGGAGAGACACAAGGGGTGCCCCTTAGGCTTGCTCTTGGCAAAAATACTTAATTCTTCATTAATTTCTCTAATGACACTATACACAGGCTTATATAGAGAATGGCAAGGGGTGGGGGCTGGGAATTTCATGAGAGAGAGGCTATTTTCTTTCCCCATGTGGTCTAAAACCTAAAATAAATAAATTACATATGGAGGGGGCACTCCTTTGAAAGGAAGGAAGGCATCTTGGACTTTTTAGTCCATTTGTCCCCTTTGAATGTCAAACCATCTAGAAGCCCACATTGGACCTTTGACTAGTCCCACATGGACCCAAATGGCTTAGGTGGACCAATAGAGAAGGAGTGAGGGCCCCCTTGCTGGACTTACTGATAATTTACATAAAAATCCAAACAATCCAAGGGAATGACACATTGGCTTATAAAGCCTTACAATTACACATATACTTTTCCAAAGATATAAAAATAAACTAAAGGACACAAATGTAAAATAAAATGTTAATGCTCTTGCTCTGATGTCCCCATCATCTTGGACGCCAGCAGTTCATTTTCCTTCTAGGCAAGTTGGGCATCATCAACCCTTATGCGCCAACTTGAGGGGGCGTATTGACGTATAGGCTCCAGCTGTACATTCCACGTTTGTGTATGACGTTGATTTAGCCAATGCTATGTATTCCTCTGTTTATTAGATTTAGCAAGTGGGCAACTGGTTTGCTCATTTTAGTGATTAGGCTTGATCTTAGCCCACGATGGCTATCCATTCTTGTATATATGAATGTACTATCTTTCATAGTGTATATGAAAAAGGTTACAGCAAATTTTAGACCTGGAGATCCTCCAAACGAGTGCTCGTCGCTCCCAGTGCCCAATCGAAGAGTGTTCGCTGAGTGGTAAGGCCGTGCAGGAGGGCTTTTCTCTCTGATCGTGATCTCTCTCTGTCTGTAAGTAGGCTAGTAGCTCTGTGCTCTTGGGTAGCGCTTTGACAGAATGAACCACCTTGCTTCTCTTCTCTGTCGATGTATCTTTTATAGGGGACTGTCCTTGAGAAGGAGCCCTATCCCTTAGCGGGGAAGGGCGTGCGTAGTGGAGTAACGTTTCCAACGATTTTGGAGGGAGTTTCCCGTTAGAAGGCGATTATCCTGGCGTCGGCTGGTCTCTGGGCGAGTCTTACGACGCCCGTGGGACATGCTCGCCTGTTGTGGGGTCGAGGCCGACGTCGTAGGGGATAACGGTCGGTCGTCGGAGGGTTCTCCGGTGATCATCGCGCCTGGGCCGTACCTTTCCTGTGATGTCGAATCCGATGTTGAATCATAATGAGCCGCGCTTAGATGGGCCGCGGCTGCTGAGCGCCTCTTGGGCGTGTTGTGAATGCAGGGTCGGTTTAGGCCCGTCGTTGTTGGGCCGATCCTGGGTCGGACCAATTTTACCCTGCTCACAATGTATATTTCATTCTCATATTATTTTTTATTCCGACAATGTATATTTCATTTTTAAACACTATTCATTCTTCACCAGTGATCACTACATTTCACTTGTACTAGAATGCAACCCAAGTATTCTTCTCGTCACACACATCATGTGGGTCAAAACTAAGGACATTTAATCATATTGCTGTAAATATGTGAACTAATAAGGTTGGTCAGGTTGTAAGGTGAAATAGCACAACTACTTACAATTCATGAATCGCAGCAAGTATTAGCCAAGTGGAGTTCCTACGATAAAACACTAGTCTTCAACTATAAAGAATGAGAATGACTTGCGGCATATTTTACCGTGTAACAATTCTATTGGAGAGGGGGGAAATCGTAGCCCACTAATTCTTATGATCGACAGTCCGTAGAACCTATCTGACCCAGAAGGGGATGGCCCATTAATGCACTCAGGGTTCATCTACCGAAAACCCATATGCTAGGGCTCAAGAAGCCTTACCTAGTCCCAGAGCGAGCACCCATGTAGAGGACTTCCTAAGCTCGGGAGAAGGTTTCACTGCGTCCTAATCCCAAGCGATAGGAAAGTTATCTAGGGAGCTCTCTCGGGAAAACGTTGGGATAGGTGCAACGCTCGGTAACCTCGGCTCTCTGTAGGGGCGATCCTTATCCAGAGGCGAACAATCCCATGCCCGGAACCCCCTCTGGGCCCCCAAAGGAGACCTATCTAGAGTAGGCTCCTACATGATATAACCGCTGATGAACTTTCCGTGAGTAAATTAGACCAAAGGACGCGGAGGGATAAAGATAGGGAGACGAGTCTCACATCGGTAAGAGTCCTAACTTAAGAAAGAGCTCTCCTCCCTCCGTCCTATGTGGAACCAGAAAGAGAGTTCGTGGTTATTTAATCTAAGGGACCTCCCTCCTCGAAGATCATCAGGTATTACCTATCTCTAACCTTCAATTAGTGAAGAACGCTCTCGTATTCTCAAACTCATTGCTCCTTCTTGTTCTTTAGTTCTTGTCCATCATTGACTTAAGCATTAGAGGATTTTTTTCGGGATCCCTATCTCAGATTCCCAGATCTTTTGTCTTCCTTACAGACCTACTATTCAGGAGTTTTCGGCGTGATCCTATCGTCAAATTTTCCCGACATCCGACGGTCTACGACAGGGTACGAGATCTAGGATCTTTACCTGTAAATCTATTTTTGGTTGGTCTACATCGCCGCTGCACGCCTTTAATGCATTGAGCGCTCACAACTTGAGTCACTCTGTATTCAGTCCCATGCGCTCCTCTTGTAGACCTGTGAGAGTGAAAAATATTATAGATCAGTAAAAAAATAACTCGTAGTAGTGAAAAATAATCTAAAAAAGTGAAAAATATTAAAAAATAATCTAAATAGGCTATTTTTCATTCTTATGGCCGGACTTGTTCACTCATATACAGTTACGACCTATTTTTCGTTTTTATGGATTATTTTAACTTATGGATCATTTTCACTCGTATGAACTATTTTTCACTAATATATGATATTTTTCACTTCACTGAAAATTTCACAGAAATATATGGGTTCAAGTGCGATGGATATTGGAGTCATTGGACTGCATCCGATCAACACATTGAAGGTGACACACCTTCCAACGATGTAAACCAATCAGAAACGGATTTGCAATGCTTATTACATACAATAATTCTGATAAAAGATGGATGTCAACCAATAGGATCCTGCCAAAGCATCAAATCTGGTTCTGCCCCCACTAGGATCGACCCACTAATTAAATCGAGAATTAATTTCAAGTTTCTGTATGCATGCCAAAGCATGAATAAGGCTGATACTTCTTTGGGTATTCAAAAGTACTGAATGAATGCTCCTTTTCTCTCTTCCCCCATTCTTCGTAGTAAAACCCCTCTCAAAGTATATATATATATATATATTAAAGAACACCTAGGTCTAATGTTCATAATTAGCTTAGATGAGAAGGTTATAACGGGTGAAATTACGATTCTTAAGAATATGAATTCTACGAGACATTGATTTTTCACATATCTAACATTCTCTTTTTAAGGAGCACATGCAAAGATCACTTCTTTCTGTTTAGAAATCACCGGGTCATCAATCTGGCGGTTATACTTGGATGTAGAATAAAGTGTATAATATATGCATAAACAAACAATACCCTTGATGGTAACACTATATATCTATTATAATTACTATATATTTATGTGCTCACCTAATTAATTACTACATATGCCTATTTAATTAGAAGTGGGTCAAATTAAATTATCAAACTCTTGACATCCATCGATGTTTAGTCTCACTTTCATGCGTGGACACTTTTGAAACATTCTTGACCCTTCACCAAACCCTTCTCTTTTGTTTTTTTGTTTTTGTTTCAATGGTTGGGTGTGGTTTTGGTGGAGCTGAGAGCCGAACGCTCACCGTCGCTTTGTCCGCGCGTGACTTCTTGGGCCATTCGTTGATCAACGGACCCAGGGGTTGGAAATTAACCTGTCCCCCATGGGAATGGTCCTTTTAAAAAGGAAGTTTTGGTGAGGGTGGGGTGGGAGGGCATGCCAAGACGGTTAAAACCCACGTCACCGGTTGGTCACAAGTGAGAAAGTTTATGCCAACACTGCCGAAGGAAGGAGAAGGAGAGGCTTTCTTTTGCTTCTGTTGTTTGTCTACTGGAGCAGGTGATACGTACGTGAGGGCTGTAAGATGGAACGAACTGTGAGGGAAGCGTACGTAGCCGATCGAGTAGGTGACGAAGCCCATAAAAAAAATGTTATCTGCAGTGATATCTCCGGACCTATGGTAATCTCTCGTGGGTCTCTTTGTTATTCGAATGCGGACACTGTGTTCGACCCCAAAGGGTCAAACATGATGCCCGAGGTCGAACAAGACGGATGAGTGTGAGAGGGGATGTGTGCCCCAACCACTTTTCTCTCTCATCATGTAGCGTATTCTTATCCTAATCGAGAAACAAAGAGGACCCGTATGAACAAAATTATTGTAAAAGATTGTGGGATAAAATCTCCCAATTAATTAAGAAAAGGAGTGTAATTAAAAAGAGGTTTCCGGTGGGTTCCTCCAGGATTGAATGGTTGATGACAGCAGTGTTGCTGCGAATTCGCAACTTCTAACCTCTCTTCTCACCTGTCAAGAAACCGACGTATTTAACCAACCAGCACTGTATTATAATATTAAGAGTTTTTAGGAATAAATCTTTAAAAAATGAAATTATGAATATGCCCTTACAATCTCGTTATTTATTAATAAACTATCAAATTCTTTTTTGTTATAAAAAAATCCCTACCGTCTGTCATTGTCATAAAAGGTCGAGTTAAATTAACCCTAACTATGGTCTAACTTAACCCAAGAGGAGAAAAATATCAAAAAAACCTTGGTTAACCCCCCCCCCCACACACACACGTAGAGAGAGAGAGAGAGAGAGTGAGAGTGAGAGAGCCTCACGTCAACAGCCTCTGCCCCCTTCCCATCTTCCCGCGACGCCGGCCGCCGTTGACCACCTGGGCCTGCGAATAAGCCCCCAGCCTCTTCTTTCTTCCTCCGTCATGACCAGACAAAACCCACTAGTCCAACCTGGTCCTCGCCTACGCTAGCGACTCTCACCGCAAGCCATCAACCTCAACTCTGTTGCGGACCACTCCAACGCCCTTGCCGTAGGGCTCGATCCTCTGCAAGTTGGCCACCATGGCCATAGGACCACCGTCCACCTTCTCCCTCCCATGCGGCAGCCCACTGCCACCACAAGTCCTTCCCCTCCCTTGTTTCGGTCATGCCTAGCCACTACTAACAGCGTTGTAGCCATACCCGTCCACCCACATCACGGCCAGCCACTATCACCACTTGCATTGGTCTACCGTCGCCCTGCTCCCTCTTTTGCACCCCGCCGCCGCCGAGCTACGCCATAGCCTCCATCACCATCTATATATCTCCCCCTCCCCCTCCCCCCCCACTCTCCCCACTACTCTCTCCCCCATGACCGCCATCGCACACCACCTCGCCGACTCCTAGCAACTCCATGCCCACATCATTGCAGAGGGTCCTAGGCGAGGGCTCGTGGTTGCCGATGGTGCCCACCACCAAGATCCCCTCCCTCACCGCAGCCAGTGCATTGATTGCCACTCCATCGAGGAAGATGGGTAGGTCGGCCTACACGAGAGCCATGGAGAGATACAGGGGGCGTCGACGCCATCCTTGATGGCCTGGTTGATGGCGGCCAACATCACTGCCACAGTCCACGCCTTGTACACAGTCAAGTGTGCCCCTAGCGCCGCCCTAGATGCTGTCTCATTGGCGTACCCATGCACGCTGTTGTTGCAGACCTCCCCGCCCGCCACCGCCCCTGCCACGTGGGTCCTGTGCCCTTTGACCTCGTAGGGCAGCGCCTACTCCACCTTGCATGGCACCGGCATCGTAGTTCCTCGCCCCCAGGAGCTTGCGGCCATAAGTGCGGTGGCCGTAGAACTCGAGTAGCCCTCCACTTCTTCGGCGGCCACTTTCGCACAACCTTGGAGTCGGCGAAGGAGATGTGCTTGAGCTTGATGCCAGAGTCCACCAAGTCGGCGATGTGGGTGGTCTGCGAGGAAAACTTCTCATCTGGTAGGCCCAGAGGAAGCCCTCCTTGACTCCATGGTTGTCGTGTCCCCCTGAGAGAGAGAGAGAGAGAGAGAGAGAGAGAGAGAGAGAGAGAGAGAGAGAGAGAGAGAGAGAGAGAGAGAGAGAGAGAGAGAGAGAGAGAGAGAGAGAGAGAGAGAGAGAGAGAGAGAGAGGATAAAATGGGAAAAGAAAAATTATTAGCAAGGAGAAAAAATATTTAACAGAATATTGTACTTTTTTTAAACGGTAGTTGATCTTATGAGCTTTTTATCGAAGGTTAGAAGATTTTGAGGACTAATAAATAAATAGTTGTATTAAGGGAGCTGATGCCTAATATAATATAGATCGTAGAATTCCAAAATTAAAAAAAGTCTAATATTAAATAGTAGACCTAGAAGAAGGAAAAAGAAGAACTTCCAAAAGAAAAGAGGAAAAGGTAGCTAAAATTAAAGCGTTGAAGGTGGATGGAATCCGTTCACCAGAATATATCCTTCTGCAAGTTTAAGTACACAGGGGAAGGCTGAAAGAACATTAGAGATTTGAAACTTAATTTAGTTACACTATTAACCTTCTTAGAGAAGTTATAGCAAGGAGGACATCTTAAAACATGTAATTACGTATGTACCTACAAGCAACGAAGTGCATATACGTACACACCTTCACCAAGAACATCAACCCAGCCATACATGAGGAAAGACTTTGAACACAGCACACGACGAGGATATCATCAGTTCCCCAACAGGAATTTGACTGTCAACAAGGACATTCTAACGATCTGATCCGATCTGGAAGGCTGATCTCAAGGGGACGATTCCACAAGGTTATATATGCAATTGCATTTGCACTTCTTAGTAGAATGTTACAACTGAAGTCCCGAAGAGATCGAGTATTAATTTTATAGGACAAGCATACAACTAACCATAGGGAGTAATTTTTATGCGTCAGTAAGAATAAAAGTGCGTAGTTAAATGGTCTTTTGCCGGCTTTGACAACTGCACAAGAATTGCATGTGCTGATGTGATAATTAATCAGAATCTCGTCATAATTAATTTATAATATATATAAAGAAACCCAAAACCAATCCACCACAACAATTGGGAACACGCCCCATCGGAGAGGAAGGGGAAGATGTCGGGTAGAAAGAGGAGCAGCAGCAGTGGTGGTTACTCCCATTGGGTGGCGGCGGAGGTGGTGGGGTTGGCAGGTTTCCTGTGGCTGCTGCCTTCCCTCCCCAGCGCCTACCAGATAGTGGGGCAGCCCGAGCACCCCCGCCGCCCCGCCCTCCACCACCACGCCGCCACGATGCAGCAACGGCTCCGGTCCCTTCTTGCCGCAAATGACGGCGCCTCCCTGCCCGCTGTGAGCCTCCTCTTCTTCTTGGATTTTCCTCCCCGCTTGACCGTCGTCATAGATTTCGAGTTCTTGCCGCTGAGGCCGTTCTTGGGCAGTCGCAGGGCTCGCCGCCGCAGTCGCGGGTCTACCACGCCGTCGACTACGGCGCCGACCCCACCGGGAGGAACGACTCCTCGGATGCCATCTCCCGGGCCATTGCTGACGCCTTCCAACCGCCGACGTCTGGGCGCATCCTCCTCTCCGGCATCCCTGACCTCGGCGGCGCCGAGGTCCACCTCGACGGGGGCACCTACCTGGTCGGCCGCCCCATACGTTTACCTTCGTCCGGCGGCGGTAACTTTAAGGTACTCCTCACGATGATCTTGACACTTAACTACCACCATTACTGTTACCCATCTCGACCTTTTCCTTTCTTCTCCTGCGTCCTAGATGCATGGCGGGACGCTGGTGGCCTCCGACGACTTCCCGGCAGAAGATTACCTGATCGAGCTGTGGGCCGCCGCCTCCTCCTCCTCCACCGGCACCAAGTCTGGCGCCGCCTCCGCCGGTTCCTCGGGCGACCTCCACTACGAGTACGTCACCCTGAGGGACCTCATGCTCGACGCCAACTACCGGGGCGGCGGCATCGCCCTCGTCGACTCCCTCCGGACCACCGTCGACAACTGTTACATTACCCACTTCGCCACTGACGGCATCCTCGTCCGGGGCGGGCACGAGACCTACGTCCGCAACACCTTCCTCGGTCAGCACATCACCGCCGGGGCCGACCCGGGGGAGAAAAACTTCACCGGCGTCGGGATCAACCTCGACGGCAACGACAACGCCGTCACCGACGTGGTCATCTTCTCGGCGGCCACGGGTGTTTCTGTGTCGGGGCAGGCCAACACCCTCACCGGGGTGCACTGCTACAACAAGGCCGTAGGGTGGGGCGGCATCGGCATCCACCTCCGGCTGCCGGGGCTGACCCAGACGAGGATCATGAACTGCTACCTGGACTACACCGGCATCGTGGCGGAGGACCCGGTGCAGCTCCTGGTTGCCAACTCTTTCTTCCTAGGCGACGCCCACGTTGTGCTCAAGTCGGTGAAGGGCGTCATGCAGGGGGTCACCATCGTGGACAACGTCTTCTCCGGCAACGACAACGCGGTCGACATCGTGCTGCTTGACGAGTCGTCGGGGAAGGCGTTTGGGGACGTGGACGGGGTGGTGGTGGACCGGAACCAGGTGAGGGGGATGAGGGCGCGGGCGACGGCCGCAAGGGGGTCGGTGCGGGGGAACGGGACGACGTGGGCGGTGGACTTCTCGCCGGTGCTGCTGTTCCCGGACCGCATCGAGTATGTACAGTACACGCTGCGGCCGCACGGCGGGGCCGCGGCGGCGGCTCAGCCGGCGGGCATCTTCCAGGGGCACGCCCTGAGGAACGTGTCCCGTAACCGAGTGGTGGTCGAGTCCCGTGTCCCGATGTCGGCCACGGTGCACGTGGCGGTCGACCAGAGCGTGGTGTCGGCGGTGTGAACCCGAAAAGGCCCGCATGTTTTTTATCAGGGATTTTACATCAATTCCCTTGTGAAGTGAAATTGCTTCAAAATTCGTCTTAGATTTGTATTTGTATCAGTATCCTTTATATGCGCATTATTACCATGTATCATTTTAGATTTCTGTTAGCATATTTGTACAATATTCCTTCTTTTCCTTCTTTATTTGTTAAATTTTTTTTAATAATTTATTTACAAAAGTTGATGACAAAAATATACTTGTCATTTAATATACATACAGAAGATATTTATTAATTTAAATAGTGTACTATGATGGAAAGAGAAAATATGATATATTCTTTCTGGAATTGAGACTTGCATGCGAACAGTTCGACAAAGCTACCTCTTTTTTCACCTCTACTTCTAAATCGGGTTCGTCGTCTCAACTTATTCGTCTGTCTCATTTACGACCTAAGATGGGTCGGGTTAATTTCATCTCGCTTCGTCTTGATTTATCTAATAAAATATTAAAATAAAAAAAGACTATATATGTATATAATATATAATAATATAATAAAATTAAAAAAACTATGTATATATAAAAATATAAAATATTAAAATATTAAAATGATGAAACGTCTCGATCATAACTCATGACTTGGACGTCATATAATAATATAATAAAATAAAAAAAACTATGTATATATAAAAATATAAAATATTAAAATATTAAAATGATTAAACGTCTCGATCATAACCCATGACTTGGACGTCTCGTCCATCGCTTAGATCGAGTCAAGACGTGCGAATCGAGATGACCCGGATCGAGACGTCAAGCCCTCCTCCTAAAACAAAAAATTAAGAAAAATATTACTGCAATAGGAACCATGAAGTACATATAACCAACCAATGGACTCGATTAAACAAAAGATTGATGTCTTGTCATGCGGTGGGTCAGCTCAGATTAGCACCCTAACAGCACCTGGAGGCTGGAAGGTCCAAAAAGGTTACATTTATGAAGTTCATAAGAAGCATAGCGGGCTACAATAAGCACGAACTTTGAAGATTCTTGGACTCATGAGAATACTGTGTGCACATTATTCTGCTAATATTGCTGCATTTGTCAACCCAATTTGATTGTAAATTTTTTTATAATTTTTTGGAGTGAGAAAAATCGGGTGGAAAGAAGTTTTTAGAGAGTATGAAAAATAAATTTTTTTAACCCTATCTCTCTCTAGCTAGAACCTGTAATCTTGATTTTGAATAATCTAATGTGACATTTGTGTATTTGATAAAGTTTTTGGGAGGTGAAGATTTCGATGCTATATACATACAGTTCACCTGCCATTTGGTTGGCAAACACCGAGCAACCTTTGACCTCCCAGTTCAACTAGCGTTATGTTGTTGTCTGGCTGAGTCGAGGGCAGTAATTCAATTGAAGATTTTTTTTAATTTCTTTTAAGTTTTAAATCTTTTATCTTATTTTGTTTACATCTACAACTAATATTTCATCATTTCATATAATCCTTGAGTGAAATCTACCCGTTCACATATATGAACCCCTAAAAGAATTAAGAAAAAAGATTTTATGATCTCAACAAATATTACCAAATTTAATTAATAATATACGATAATAAAAAGGGTTTTTTGCATATTAGTACCTATAAACATAGTGAATTTTCGATTAGTCCCTCTATTCTGAGTATTGTCTTAGAGATCTTTACAATTATTAATATTTTATAAATAAATCCACATAGTTTATCTCCGTCTTAAAAAAGGAATATTCTGTTGAATATTCCGTCAATGCATGGAAAAGACTAAAATACCCATCTCTCTCACACACACATCCATGGACTGGGGAGGGGGAGGGGGGCCGGAGGGGGAGGGGGGAGGGCGGCCGGCGGGGGAGGTCACAGGGGATGGGGGGAGGGTGGACGGAGGGGGCCGGAGGACTGGGGAGGGGGGAGATAGCAGGGGAGGGGGAGGGGGGACGGAGGTCGGATGGGGAGGGGGGAGGGCGGCCGGAGGGGGAGGTGGAGGGGGCAGGTCGCGTCGGTCGGAGGGGGAGGGGGGAGGGCGGCCGAAGGGGGAGGAGGGGGCCGGAGGACTGGGGAGGGGGAGGCCGGCCGGTGGGGGAGGTCACAGGGGATGGGGGGAGGGCGGCCGGAGGGGGCCGGAGGACTGGGGAGGGGGGAGATAGCAGGGGAGGGGGGGACGAAGGTGTCGACACCCGCCCAATTGCTGGCGGCCGGCGGGGGAGGGGGAGGTCGCAGGGGATGGGGGGAGGGCGGCCGGAGGGGGAGGAGGGGGCCGGAGGACTGGGGAGCTCAACGGCGGGGGAGGGGGAGGTCACAGGGGATGGGGGGAGGGCGGCCGGAGGGGGAGGAGGGGGCCGGAGGACTGGGGAGGGGGGAGATAGCAGGGGAGGGGGAGTGTCGACTCAAGGAGTCGACACCCGCCCAGTTGCTGGCGGCCGGCGGGGGAGGGGGAGGTCGCAGGGGATGGGGGGAGGACGGCCGGAGGGGGAGGAGGGGGCCGGAGGACTGGGGAGGGCGGCCGGCGGGGGAGGTCACAGGGGATGGGGGGAGGGCGGAGGACTAGGGAGGGGGGAGATAGCAGGGGAGGGGGTGGGGGGGACGAAGGTCGGAGAGGGAGGGGGCCGTGGTGTCGACACTCCTTGATGGAGAGGTCGACCTCTCCCCACACCCCTACACCTCCTCGCTACGATTGCCCTCCTCCCCTCCCCATCGCGAACGGCCACTCCACCTCGCCCATGGCCTCCCTGTGCCACACCCACAACCGAGAAGAGAGAAAGGGGGAGGGAACGGGAGAGAGGTGTAGAGAGAATAGAGAGGGGAAGAGAGATGACAGAGAAGGGGAGGTCGACTCCACTGGAGGGCGGTGCAACGTGTCTGTGTTTGCAGTGTGAGGGGGAGAGAGGAGTGAAGGGTGTGGAGAGGGAGGCGACAGCGGCGAGGGGTGAGTGTGTGCGTGTGCGTGCGCGTGCGCGTGCGGTGTGAGGGTTAGAGAGAAAGAGAGTGAGACGGAGGGGGGAGGGTGGCCGGAGGGGGAGAAGGGAATTGGAGGGCCGTGGAGGGGGGAGGTCGCAGGGGGGGAGGGAGGCCAGAGGGGGAGGGGGGAGGGCGGCCGGAGGGGGAGAAGGGAATCGGAGGGCCGTGGAGGGGGGAGGTCGCAGGGGGGGGAGGGAGGCCGGAGGGGGAGAAGGGAATCGGAGGGTCGGAGGGGGAGAAGGGGGGAGGTCGTAGGGGGGGAGGGAGGCCAGAGGTCGTAGGGGGGGGAGGGCGGCCGGAGGGGGAGAAGGGGGGAGGTCGTAGGGGGGAGGGAGGCCGGAGGGGGAGGGCGGCCGGAGGGGGAGAAGGGAATCGGAGGGCCGGAGGGGGAGGGGGAGGGCGGCCGGAGGGGGAGAAGGGGGTCGGAGGGCCAAGGAGGGGGGAGGTCGCAGGGGAGGGGGAGGGGGGGCAGAGGGGGGGGGAGGGGGGCGGGGGACCGGAGGGGGGAGGGATGTCGCAGGGGGAGGGGGGAGGGTGGCCGGAGGGGGTAGCGCTGCCACCGACTCCCCATCGCCACTAGGCCCCGCTATTCGCCGTCTTCACCACCGTCGGCCGCCTTCCCTGCACGTACACACACTCCGGCTGGCCTCTCTCTCTCTCTCTCTCTCTCTCTCTCTCTCTCTCTCACACACACACACACACACACGCGCGCGCGCGCGCGCGCGCGCGCACGACTAACTAAGGGCTAGTTAGTCTTTTCCTAATATTGAGTCAACTTAATGCTGGTTTATTTAATTTTTATGGATTTAAAATAACGGTAGAGACTTATTTGAACAACGGAGATAATTATAGGGACTTTTAAGACAATAATCAGATTTGAGAGACTAATCGGTAATTCACTAAGTTTGTAGGGACTAATATGTAAAAAAACCCTAATAAAAATCACTCCGAATTAGGTGCATTTCAATTTTCTTGGATTTGGTTTGATTTCTAGGCCTCGGAAAACAGGTCACGCCGAGTTATTAAAATTCCATCTGGTTTCAAACAGGATCATTATTCTTCCTTTCTAAATTTCATTTTTCTTCCTTTCTAAATTAAGTCAAATCAAAGTGTATTAAGCGATTTGATTTGATTTTCGATTTCAATAACACGTTGAACAATCGTGCTACCTTCTTTCGGCCGAAGATATTTGAGAAATGCTAGTTTTCAATCTGGACAGAGAAGTTTCTTACACGTCCAGGACAGGATTGATTTATATGAATGCTCGGATTCACCGAGCAGTCATTGTGCAGGTCCGAGCACAAATGTGGACCAATCTCTATCTTGAACAGGTAAGAAACCTACCCATCCATCCAGGGCGAGTAGTAGGTATTTCTCAAGACATTTTAGACCTCCTACATTCTCGATGGTGCGTTCAGATCCTTGAAAACTATGGTTGCATGCATGCTTTTCAAAATAAGAATTCATTCACAATCCGGCCGGAAGATTGTACGAAAGTTTGGACTCTGGATCTCGGTTTGACCAATGTCTAGCCCAAACCTTCGGAAGTAACTTGTTGTTGGAAGAGTGATGCCCTGAGCAACCCCGTCAATTGGCAGCGTGATCTTAATCTTGGGAGTCAAATCTGGAAGCCGGCAGAAGTGACTCAGAGGGTTCATTGATATTATTCCCCAACCCAATTTTTAAGATATCCATTTTTAATAAGGAAACTCTCGAATGTTGGTTTTGCATATACATACCCTTCCAGTTAATAAACTATTAAAATCTTCTAAGAAGATAAAGAAGAAGGTAGAATTGATATTCTATGAATATTTTGACGAAAGTTTACCATAACAACGACACATGGTATTAGATTAATGTGATAAAGATACATATATATATATATATATATATATATATACGAAAAACAATATAAGATGGATTCTCACGTAGTTATACTTTTAAGTATTTAAAAAAATCTAAGTGTGAACTTAAGATAGTTTGCATAAATCCTGTATCATCTTTTGTGCTACTCTTGATCATGATCGCGAGGTTGAACGGCCGGATGGTTCTTTTTACTGGCTCTCTAACCCATGATTATTTGCCGTATAATATCGACTCTATCTGATGCGGCCGTATCGTATCATACCAGAGCTAACCGAAGCCGCGATACCGTGTGTGCGACACGGTGAAGACAGCCTCCATCGTGTGACTCGGCCGAGTCGGTACGAGAGACGATCTGAGTCGGATCCTTATAGTAATGTACCAAGGCCAGGCCGAGTGGATCCAGATCCTGGATCCAGCAAACTTTGCTCTAAACTAATCCCGAGCTGCTTTAATTAGCAGAGGAGTAACAATGCTGACGTTGGCAACCTCTTGGTAATCCTACTTAGAAAGTTGAAGTCAATTTGAAGGCCGGGTAGGCAAAATGTCATTCCTGCTGACCTCTTCTCACCGCTTAATCTCTCAACTTTCTCGAGGAAAAGATAGACAAATTAATTTTGTTCAAGTGTGAGATTGGCTAAAGATATCCAGGTTAAGTACAAGAACTCGATCGGGCTGCATGCATGGTGACTATGGGAAATAATTAGTTAAGCACTTTACTATGCACTCTGTCGCCAGACGTGAGTAGATACTCATTCTATAATACTATATTCATTCGAGACATGAAATGCGGTTTCTACGGTGTTTTAAGAGTCTTTAAAGTAGGGTTTATGGTCTCGACCGATCCGTCCATCCTGATCACGATCTGGGACGGGTTGAGTCGATCCCGTCTCGATCCATCTCGCTCTATGTTAAAATAAAAAAATTATATATATATATATAATATAAAATAATAAAAGAAAATAAAAAAGATATTATATATATATAATATAATATTAAAATAATGGAGTGTCCTGGTGACAACTCACGACCCGGACTTCCCGCCCACCACCTAGGTCGGGTCGGGTCGGGTCGTGTGGGTCGGGGCGGATCGCTCCGAGATGGCAAACCCTGCTTTAAAGGACAATAGGGATGTTCTGCAAAATAGTGAGGATATAAAAATAATTTCAGAGGATATTTTTATAACAAAATTAGATATATTTATAACATCATGTTAAAACTTTTGTTTTTGGCACTTTCTCATTTAGTTTTAACATGAAATTAGACTCTTAATGATTGCAATGATTATTAGAGATATTTATGGAATTCTTGACCTCCATTTAGTTGTTTACTATGAATGCGTCTCTAGTTTTAGAATTACAGTAATTATGTTTATGTCCATTTGACTCTTAGCCCATTAAATTCTTGGTAATTTGACTTGATTAATAGAGTTTAAACGATAACATAGACTAATTTACAATCAATTTAGGTACCAAAGCAATTTAGAAGGGTATGCTTATAATTTAATTAGAATATTTAAGTAACATCATGTTGAAACTTTACTTTTATATTTCTTTTCATTCAGTTTTAGCATGATATTGAATTGTTTATTATTGCAATAAATATTAGAGACATTTTTGTGAGTTTCGCCCTTCTTTTATCGGTGAATTATGACTTAATGTCTTTATTTTTAGATTGTAATAATTTTATAATTATATCCCTTTACTTATATTTATACATTATTATATTAATGTTAGACATAGTTTTGTGATTTTTGACATCTATTTAGCTCTTTTTTACATGGTTTTCCAAACCGTTTCGGGACGGCCCGAACCGGCCATCCTGGACCGTCCCAGGCAGATTACGGGACGGACAGGTTGTGGGACGCTACCGAGATGATATATATAATATATTATATTTTATAATCAAATTTAATTGGTGGGTCAGTTGGTTTAAGTCGTTTCACCCTGATTGGGGGGTCCTGTGTTTAAATCTTTGAAGACGCATTAAAATTTCAAATTTTTTTCACTTTTCTTTAAACTATTTAATGTAAAAAAATATTAATACTCCGCTTGTTGGTAACAAGAATCAAATGCTCGCCCTCTCATTCACACATAAGGCCACTTACCCAACTGAGCTACAATTTTTTTCATAATATTTTACATATTATATATATATATATATATATATATATAGCTTACGAGACAGAGTGGGACGGAGCGGTACAATATCGTACCGTACCGTCCCAGCAGAAAATCGGGACGGTCGGTACGGCCGGTCCGTCAAACCCTACTTTTTTATGCCATAATATCTCTAATTTTGAAATGCAATGGTGCGTTTAGATTAGTCCTTTGTTTGCATATAAACTTTTATTTACATTGTCATTAAGAAAATTGATAATATGATTTATATATTCTAACATCCAATTAGTGTCTTTCTTGACTCGTTAAAGGTTAGATTTTTAAAATCCATTCAGAGATACTTATAAAAAGAGCTATACTGAAAGAATTATGGATAAAATTAAGGGACATATACGTAAGATACCTAGGACATATGAATAAATAATAAATATTGATGGATGTGTAAATTAAGATATATTTTTACATAATTATTGTTTATTAAATTAAGTTTGTGAGAACATGACATGAAATGTTTACTTTAAGTTATCAATTCAGTCCATTAATTAGTGTTTGATTCATGTCGTATGTTTTATCATCATTGTAAAGATTTTATTGATAGTTCCTTTGATAAATAAAGTATGGAATAAAAATCTTTATATTTGGTGCGATGATAATAAAATTTTATCACTATATCCTTGTTTGAAAATTAGTGAGTTTATTTGTGGATCTCAAAAATCTAGAAGATTCTAGAGTAAGATTCAATAAGGCACTATGATGAATCTTTTCAGTTAATGGATTGAATTGCTAGATTTATAAGGTAACGTAATATCTTATAGTATCCGGAGATCTTTTGTTGATTATTATAGATCTATTATTTGGATACTTTCGGTTGGATCATTTTCGTGAACTCTTGGCATTTTATTCTAATTTTACGGATATTTTGAGTTGAATTTGTAAGTCTTACATAGTCATACAGTTAAAACTTCGAATGACTAATTAGATTCAAAGGGTTAAAATTATTGACAACCATATAGCATAGCCTACATAGTTTAAGGTTTATATTTGGCTCATTGAGGATATTCAACAACTCTAGTACACTAAACTCTTATATATAGTGTCTCAAAATTTTAAGATAGGATCCAATGACCAATTTAGGATCAAAATTAGACTCATTCAGATAATCTAGATAATATAGATGATTTTTTAAATTAAGTTACATATTATATTTTACTTTTTTTTAGAACAGTAGGACATACTGTTAGTCCTATTTTTGTGACTTTTCAAAAATATGTGGTTTTAGACTTTATTGCAAAACTTAAAGTTCCGTTAGGGAACAAATGGCGTCATTACTTTAACAGTTATATAGATTTAAACGGTTCATTGTACTTTTAAAAGACTAAAGTGAGAAATAATATACAAAACTATATGAGTAATTAAGTGATATTTAGTATTATTCTTATGGAATTGAGAGAACCTTTGATATTAAAAGTGTGTAAGTAGTTCACCAAAGTGGCCTTATATATGTAGAATAATTTTTTCTCTTTAGATAATTGAATGATATCATAAAGTTATGCTCATACATGTTATTATAATTTGTATTATCATCTTGTAAAGATTCTTACAGAGATTCCATTGAGTCGAATTGATCTTATTTGTGTATAGAATTAGTTATCTTTATGTTGTGTAGATGGCAATATTTTAATTTAATTCTTCTATTTGCACTTACTTTTATCAAATATTATTTCTTAAAAAATAATAACTTTTATTTGCTAATTTTGTTAGAATATCCTTCAAAGTGGACCTAGATCTAGAAAATAAATTAAGTTCTCTTATATGAAAGTGATATGTTAGTGTGATACGCGTTAAGATATTTGATGTCTTAAGATACTAAGATTCTATATTTAGATTTATCACCAAAGTGACATTTTACGTCAGATACCTTGGTACGTCCATAATGAAATTGAGTAATGTTAAATAGTGTGCGACACATAATGATTGTTGTGATATTATTTATTAAAATGTTGAGAATTTTTTATTTCTAATTATCTAGGTTTGTCACCAAAGTGGCTATAGACAAGAAAATTGATAAAATTCACTCTTAAAAGGTTAAATGACATCAATGTAAGTGCATGTGATTTGTTTGACATCATTGTGGAGATTGATTAAAACTTTTAAGTTCTGAAATACTTAGGTAGTCTACCAAAGTGGCCTTAAATATTACAAGTGATAAAAATTTTCCCATTAAGATTTGAATGATTTCATCATTGTGCATGTATTTTTGAAGAAAAATTTTACTCTTAAAAGAGTACTTCATGTTCATGATATGAGCATGATAGAATGACAAAGTATGTACATTAACTTTTGAGAAACTTCTATATCTAAAGGTATGAATTTCTCATGGCATCAAATTATATTTTATGCTAGTTTCATTATACAATTGATCTTTAATTTAGGGGAGAAGTAGACTACTAACATGTTATGATTTTCACCCAAAGGTGAGATCATAATGATGTAACCGACCTATTTATACCAAAGTGGTAGATCAATTGGTTTAAAATTTACTTTGAATTAAAGTGAAAATCTCATATATTGTTTGCATTTGTCTATATATGTTAGCATTTAAGTTTGCTACTTCTTTTATAATTGCACCATGGGTTCTATGCCTTATTTTGATAGGATAAATTTCATTGAGTAATTTGATAAGTGGGAGAGATATAATTGTTTATGTCTATTTAATTATGTATGACACAACATTCATTAGTTTATCCCGCCCTTGTGAAAGTTATTTGAAGATAGCATTAAACTTTTTATAGAAGTTTACTGAAGTACACAATAGATCTAGAAGTACACTTATTATATGATGTTCAAAAGATAAATAAATCAGTGGGAGTCAAATTAAGTTATCTTGATTCCAAGGAGATTTATTTAATACAAGAACATTAATGTTTAAATACATCGACATTCATAGTCTCTTTCTCATTATTTAATTATACATTGTGGCATTTCAATGAAGTAGAAAATCTTGAAAGTTTACTTCCGAGATACTCTAGAATTGTTCTAATACTCATTCATAGAGTGAGATTTTAGAAGAATAATTCATTAAGTGACTTATAAGAAATGCCATTAACAAGAGAGATACAAAGAGTGAATGTTTGATTGATTGACATAAGTCCATTAAGAAAGAGTCAAAACTCTTGGATAATATTAAACAAATACTTAATATTCACTCAAATGAAAGTACTTTATCATAATATGAGTTCTTCTATTCAATTTTTTAGAAGTACTCATTTAAGATAGTCACATTTGTGAGACTATACTTAAGAGGTATATATAAACATTTGGTAGTTTCATATATTTGGAAATGAAACATTTGACATGTATTGGATGAATTAATTAAGATACTCACTCCTTATTCCTTAACTTTTAAATAGGTAGTTATGAGTTTCAGATTTCAAAAAAGTACAAAGATTTGTACATACTTGGAAGTCACTGAAAGGAAGTTCATTTTCAACTATTGTTCACATGCCATTAATGTTTCATTATATGTTACATGAAATAGAGAGATTATTTTTAAATGATGCTTTAAGGTATAGGGGGATAATCACTTAAGGATTTGTTGTGCTCTTCTCATGCAATCTATATCATTGAAAATTTTAGAATGATTTGTGCATCTAGATAAAGTAATAAACTCAATTATTGTAATGTCCTAATTAACTTCTAAAGTTGGAAGTCTTATTAGATGTGTGTATCAAAAGTACTTGGAATACTCATGTGTTGAGTAGGAGACTCCTAATAATTGAAAGGCAATGCTATTGCTCACATATATGATCATTTTGGAGATTATCGGCTATACAGATATGAACTATGGTGGTTGTCTATAAGTATGGAAGTCCAGTTATGTTGTTAACCAAAAATATTATTTATTAGTGTAATTGGAAGCATTGTAGAGACTTCCACCATGGGGGCCGATTTTATAGTTATTTGAGGCTAGTAAACAGGTCATTTAGATATGGAATGGATCATTACTCTACTATTTATGGACTTCACTTTCAGAATCATTCTGATACAATTTTTCCTCTTAAACAATGACATTTAAAAATAACAGAGTTTTGGATATGAGGGTTATCTTAGAGAGAGTGAAGAATCATCTAGTGTTTATGACAAATGTTGTGGAAGAACATTAGGTAAAGATTACTCTAAGTGGTAAACAATAAGTTCTATACAACTTAATAAAGAATCATATTAGTTCTTTCAATGTGTAATGACATATTCAGTTGTGCTTATGTATGATCACATTCAGTGATGATGATTCTTTACTTCTGCTTATTTCATAAAGATGGATTACATGATAGAATGTGGTGACCAACAAATGAACATAAGGTTTGATTTGTTTGCAGTGTTAGATTCAGTGTTCAATTGTGATGAGTTGGTGACATTGTGGTACATGAAAGTTGGTGTGACTGAATGCATTTATCGTCAACATTTGATTTTTCACATGTTGATATTATAGATCCTACTGACTAGAGTAGCGTGTGATTTTCTATTTTATATCATGCGTGTGCATGCCGAGTTTCCATTTCAGGTGCAGCTCAATGGAATGTGAGGAGGGGAATGTTTGCCGGGCTTAGTGCGGCCCAACATCGCCAGGCTCGTTACGACTCGGTTCAATCAAGCCCGTGACGGACCACCCCACCAGTCTCTAGCCATACGGCCCAGCTGAGGCCCAATGAAACTCCACCAGTCCATAGGCGGAATTATTGCACGTATAGGATTTGGACGCCGCATAACTTGCTAACGGACGAACGTTGCTATTGCTATCACAGGACTTCCCCCGGAAAGACCGAGTCAGACCCACGTTGCCGAGATCCCAGCCACTAAGCTTCCCTTCGGGGAACGGGCCAATATGGAACATGCAACCCTATAATCAAGGATACGTTACTCCATGATCTACGTCATTTCCCATTCGGAGAACGGCCAGTGTCATGGCAGCCCATATAAATGGGTCCCCAATTGGACCTCGAGAGGAGACATGCATACACTATTACAGACATACTCACTCAGAGACACTCGCCTCCAGCGACACAGATAGAGAGAGAGAGGCACCCTCATGTCAATAGAGCTCTTCGCCAAGGAGGGGAGAGAGACTTCTCCAAGTAGCAGCAGAAGGGATCTCAATTGGGGAAGTAGGGCAAGAGAGGTCCCTCTGTGGTTCTTCTCCCCTGCCTCTCTAAGCACTCTCCGAACCTTCCGACCACTCTCTGAGCACTTTCTCCTCCATTCGGACTCCTCCGATTCACTCTCTCTGGCTCTCCCCTTCCCCCGGCTCTCCTTTTCTTTGTTCCTACCGGTCTCTGACTTAAGCATCAGAGAGTTGTTGGTGCGGACACCCGAGCAGTTACGCCGAGCCATCGGTACCGCACGCAGAGCACGACTCGAGCCACTTCAGCGTCCATCTGGCTCGGAGACAGCCTGGAGACTCCTCCTTGAGTCTCCCCATTTATCATATTTGTTTAGACTTTATGTGTGTGTAATGTGTGTTTGTTTCATTTTATTCGGTATGTAATTTTGATTGTAAGAGGGGTTTATTTGTAAAATGGGACCCCCAGGTCCCATGGGCCCCACCAGACCCCTCCCATTGATCCACCTCAGCCCAAGGGTCCCATGTGGGGTCAGTCAACCATTCAAATGGTGGCTTCTAGAAGGGTGGGCCAAGTGGGGGACATTGGACCTAGAATGTCAACAATTCCACCCACCCCCACCTACCTTGTTCTCCCCCTAGTCAAAGGGCCGCCCGCCCCCTTATTTTTTTAATTATATTTTTTGTGGATGCTCACACGCAATCCCAGCCCTCCATCTCCTATCTCTAGATCCAACGGTGGAGGATGGATTAGATATGTGACATATATAAGCTTGTAATTTCCATTTTTGATAGAATTAATGCATTTAAAATCTGGAATTTGCTTGGAGCAGCCCTTGGGCGCACCCCTCCTCTCTCCTCCCTCTCCCCCATGCAGCTGTGAAGGCTGCCTTCTGGAGGTGTGACTCCTCCTCTATCAGTTCCGGTCATCATCGCCGCCGCCACGAGCCGCCACCGCACCGCCATCGCAACCGTCGGAGTTCTGCCATCTGCCCGTAGCTGCCATTTCCACGAATTCCTGCCATCATCCACAAGCTCAGATCGATTTGGGATTTTGAGGGGATGTTCTAGAGGTGTTCCTCACATTCTAAAAAAATTGGTGGGTCATAATTATTCCATTTGGCAATTTCTCATTTTCGTCCAACCTCCTTTCCTAGATCTATCTGCTTTCTGTTTCAATTTCCACCCTCCCTGTTTTTCCCGTGTTCGGACCCGTTTGTGATTTTTTATAGGGCTCCCAATTTTACTGGGGGTTCTGTCCATCAACCCCTCCTACCACGAATTTTCTTGAATTTGGATCAGCCCTCCACCTATTTTTCAAAATTCATTTTCAGAGCTAGCTACAGTGCTGTCCACATGTTCCCAGATCCGATCACCCTCCAGTGCAAACATCATAACAAATCATAACCTCCTCCAATCCTTCCACAAAAAATATCTCCGATTTCCTTGTTCAAAACCTTACCACTTTGAGGAAGAGCTCAGGAGCTGAATCGGCCATCTACCATGCGGTCAACGGTAGTTCTCAGACAACTCACCTGCAGATCTAAGAATTCGGGTACTATACAACAGGAGCTTGAAAATTAAATAAAGTCCAGATCCGGCCGGATCCAGTAGATCTCTCTAGATCTAGATTGGGGGATTTCAAAAGAGCTTTCCAACGATAGCTCATGCGCTCCGATCCGACATCGGGATTGATCGCAGCGGCCGTTCTCGCCGGAGCGCGCGCTAAAAAATAGAACCTCAAATCCGTGGGCAGCTAGTTCAAAAGTTGGAGATCGGGGCCGATTGACCCCCGATCGGCGTTTCCGGCCGATCGCCGTCCGAGGAGGCGGGCCACCAGGGGTCTCCATCACAGTGGGCCCCACCCCAGCAGGTCGAGAGGACAGCGCCACCCGTGGGCCCCACGGACCCGTAGATCGCGCCGTCCGGACAGCACGAAAATGCGGAGTTCGGCACCGCCGGGCGACATCAAGATGCTGTCCGTCAACCCAATTTGCGTGATTCTCGGGCCCCGCATGTGACCTTTTACCTCCCTACGTGGAGTGGGTCAAATATTTGTACCGTTGTAAAATTGTTTAACCGGGAGTCCGTAAATCGGCCGAGGTTGTCTTCGCCACGCCGGGTGCGTGGAGGTAACGGTCTAACTTTTGGCATTTACTTGCTTAGCTAGTATACGGTCATATGCCACTGCGAGAGTGTAGGTTCCTAGCCCATGTGTCCATGTCACCGCTGTTAGAACGAGAGTGACCCGTCCCGTGACTCGATCCGAGTCCGGAGGTTGAGTCAGACTACCTTGAACTCTGCCGGTTCCTTAACCGCGCACGATCCACGCTTTCCCTCGCCTGGGACGACGAGTGAGTTTGCACTTCTGTTAGCGACGTGTAGCCGATAGGAGCTCTTAGTGTCGAGCCGATGTCGCTCTAGTAGTCATGTCATTGCTGGTCGAGTCGTGTCTGTCTCATATACCGTCGTCTCCTCAGTCCGTCCCGCATCAGTTTGGTATCAGAGCGAGTCGAGTCTAGGGTAGTCTTGCATAAGTCTTGCATGCATCATGGTCTAAGTCGAGTCTAGGACCATCATTACTTTCAAAAAAAAAGATGTTTTAAAATTACATTTCATCCCGATAATTCGGTATCTTAAAAGGTGTTGTTCGAACGTTAGGCTGCGCCTATCGGGAGGTCGCACACTTGCGGGAGTGATCTTCGGATCGATTAACTCCACCACGTACCGGATATTGGTTTAGGTCTAGGTGCATTAGTCGGTGTTTGCATTAGTTAGTGCATTCCAACCTTGCATTGTCTAGTGTCTGTATCCACGTGTCGGCATGTCTAGCATGTAGTTCCGCCAAATTCACATGGAATCCCCATCACCCAGGCAATATGGCCGTTGGTCTACCCATGGGCTTGGCAACCATCCTCTCCCCTTCCGTAGGCCCGAAGACTCGAATTTTTATGGCTCTAATGATCCGGGCGACTACCTCAATTGGGAGGCCGCCATGAACAAATATTTTGAATGTTACACCATGTCCGATGCCATGCAAGTTAGTTTTGCCCGAGGGAGGCTTGTCCACAAAGCCGCCTGGAAATGGGAGAACATTGAGCGCATGAGGGAGGTTAGGAGGCAAAGACCCATCGAGTCGTGGCATGAGATGAAGGATGAACTTAGGAAGGTCTATCTACCCGGTCCGGTCACCTCCAACCGACCCCACCCAATCACCTCCACCCAAGTGGGCCATAATCGGAGGCAACGCACCGTGCATGTAGAAGAGCATAGGTCCACAACTAAGCCGAGTTCATATGGGAGAGTCCACCACATTACTCTTACTCCAAACCCCACCATTGCCGAATTCTTCCAAATCATTTTGGATAGAGTGGATAGGAAGTGTGATTATATCGAGTCCCTGCTTCCCCCTTGCCTACCTCCTAGCCGGGATGGAACCAAGCACGAGCCTAAGGAGGTAGCCGCCGGTAGTCCCAACCCGGTGCCATCTATGGCTCCATCCCAAGGTCCTCTCCCCATCATAGTGGATCCTATTTCCCCACCCACGAGAGCCCCCTTGCCGGCACTCCCTGTCCGTCAGGAGGATAAGGGTAAGGACACACTTATCAAGGAGCATAGTGGATCATGACAGCAGTGTTATCGCTGCCAGGGGTTTGACCACTTTGTCGGACAGTGTCCCACTCTGACATCTCTAGCCCTAGGGGACAAAAGGGTTGGAGAAGCCTCACTCTCCGATCTTTATTCGGAGCCACCTCAGCCACAGCTACCCGTGTTTCTAACGGGAAAGCTACTTATAGCCGAGCCACTCCTTAGCTGGCTTAAGAATGGCCTGGCCCCATCTCCCCTCCCATCTATGGACCCTATCCTACCTCTGGTGCCAATCAATTCATTTCACACCACTTTCCGGTCTAGTCACTATGCGGATACGTTGGATGACCTTCTTCAAGGGTTAGACCGGCAATTGACATTTACGCACTTGTTGGCTCCAGGCTTCGACCGACCCACAGGTCGTAGTTTCACTCATCCCGCTTTAGGGTCCATCACCTCCGGGTACACCGTGGGTCATGTTACCATGGAGGTTCTTCTACTCCTCCCTATGCCGGCCGAGCCCGACTTCATTCCCATTTGCCCAAGGGAGGAATCTTACTTTCTACCTATGACTGCCGTCCCACCTCTCACAATGAATGAAGGTGATCATTTACACCTCCAAGATTTCCAAATGTGGGATAGTGATTTGTGGAAGCCTAGTCCGAGGGGTCATACCTTCTTTGATCCCTTCGACCCATTCTCTTGTGGACCCCGTGACCCACCATATTTACTCAACCTTTTTGAGAGAGTCCACCATCATACCCCCACCGTCTCATCTCCCTTCATGAATGAAGGAGATCAACAACACCTTCTAGACTTCTACACATGTGATCTTGAGATGAGGGAATCCATATCGAGGGGTCACACATTCTTTGATCCCTTCGATCCCTTTCTTCGTGGGCCCCTTGGCCCACAACCTCCATTCCACCTCTTTAAGGAAGTCCTCTATCACACTCCTCCTACTCGGGCTTGGCAACCTTCACATGGCAACAGGTCCGAACCGTCATTTGGGAATAATGAAGACTTTGGTTTCCCCGGCCCACCTAAACCACCCAAACCTCTCGGACTTCCCACATCCAAACCCAATGTCCATGATTGGTGCATCGTAGGATGTCTAGGAATCCACCATGCCATTAACCTCCGGTTATGTCAAATGCATGCCTGGCACACATTCGGATGTCCTGGACCACCTTGCATATGATTGGGTCGGACTAGCATTAGGTTTGTGTAGGGTCGTGTGTGCATCTGTGTGTTTTTCTTTTTATTAGGCATGTTAGGAGTCTGCATGACGACGTCCGTCGTCACAGTAAGGCCAATAATGTACGGTACAAGGAGTTAGCCGGTGCCCATAGACACCACCGAGAGTCCCAAGAGGGCGAAAATGTCATGATCAGGGTAAGACCTGAACGGTTTCCCTCGGGAACCGTTAAGAAGTTGCAAGCTCGCGGAGCCGGTTCATTTAGAGTGTTGAAACGCGTTGGATCCAATGCGTATGTTGTGGACCTGCCCGAGGAATATGGTATAAGCTCTACTTTTAATGTTTCGGATCTAGTCACATATAGGGACCCAGCGGTGATCCTTAGTGAGCCTTTCGAGCCATCTCCTCCCCTTAGAGTGATCCCACACCTGAGTGTCCACCTCCAGCCCCTTTGTCACGGCAGCGTGAGCATATAGATCATATACTGGATGAGCAGGTGAAAGTCACCAGGAGTGGATCTTACCCGCGCTACCTAGTGCGATGGAGAGGACGGCCCGCTATCGAGGACACGTGGATTACGCATGGAGAGTTGCAGCGGATTGATCCGGACCTTCTGGAGTGATACCGGAGCGATGCAGACCCTTACTCGACAGGGTCGAGTTTCTCCCACCTGGGGAGAATTGGTGCGGACACCCGAGCAGTTACGTCGAGCCATCGGTACCGCACGCGGAGCACGACTCGAGCCACCTCAGCGTCCATCTGGCTCGGAGACAGCCTGGAGACTCCTCCTTGAGTCTCCCCATTTACCATATTTGTTTAGACTTTATGTGTGTGTAATGTGTGTTTGTTTCATTTTATTTGGTATGTAATTTTGATTGTAAGAGGGGTTTATTTGCAAAATGGGACCCCCGGATCCCATGGGCCCCACCAGACCCCTCCCATTGATCCACCTCAGCCCAAGGGTCCCATGTGGGGTCAGTCAACCATTCAAATGGTGGCTTCTAGAAGGGTGGGCCAAGTGGGGGACATTGGACCTAGAATGTCAACAATTCCACCCACCCCCACCTACCTTGTTCCCCCCTAGTCAAAGGGCCGCTGTTGATTTTATTTTGCTTCTCTATCTTCTTTTTCTTGGGGTCTTAATGATGATATGTAGCAAGATGACAAGCAAATAATCAAAGATCTGCACTCAACCTATGAACATGTAATCATGAACCTAGGCAACCAAAGCAAGCTGTAGCATGGGCATGCTATCTCAACCAAACTAAGCTAAGGAATAAAGGAAAAACACACGCCGGGGCGTGGAGCAAGGAGTAAATAGAAACACACCGCAAGGGCTGGAACAAGCAAGGAAATAAAAACGTGAGATGCGAAAGAGAAAGCTAAGGCCCAATACTTAAGAAAGATGTGATCGCCACCAAAGTAAAAATAAGCCAAAGACCTGAAAATACCTTGGAAATAGGTGGATGAAGCACCCGCCCATGGGAGAGGAAATATCAAAGAAACCTGCAGGTCAGCTGAAAGTAACGGCCAGACCCCTGTGCGTCACTTGGAAGTGACGGTCGCTCGATAGACCGCTGGAAGAATATGACGCGCCTGCACAAGACCGTCAAATAACCTGCAGTAGCAAAGCTTGAATCCTTTTAAATCCAACTCTTCCAGCCGGCCAGAAGACTTGGGCCTCGTGCTGGTGGACCTGTAAACCTGCCAAAGACGTAGAGAACCAGAAAAAATAACCCAAATTATCCCTTTAGACAATATAGCATCAATTCTTCAATAAACACAAATACCATCAAAAGGAAAGGGAAATACCGGGAGGTTTTGGTTTTTTAACCCCTCTGGGCGTTTTAAAAAGATTGGGAGGAAGTTTAGATGATGAAAACCAGTGAAAACGTGGAGAAAGGAGAGAAATAATGCTTATGATGAAAGGGAGATGGAAAAGGAATTCAATATGCAAGATATGAACTTTGGAACCAAGAGGAACAAATACTCCCTTCACCAGGAAGCAAACGAACGTGAGAAGCACTTCTCCTTGATCAATCGTGGCTCTAAAATGCGGCAACACTTCGTCGCAAACTCCAGAATTTCCTCCTTAGGATCATGAAGTTAAAGGTTCTATTTATAGACCCTCAAACCCTCAGGTCGAGCAGAGGAAAATCCAGCAAGATAAAGGGATAACTCTTAGCAAATCCTTGAAGATAATATCACCAAGAGTCCATAGAATCAAACAGAAGGTCCTGAGGATCAGATTTGGAAGAGATATCGTCAATCCAAGTTCTTATCTCGACCACGGAGTAGCAAAGAAAAGGCATGAACTGCCAGGACTCTCTGAAGGAAGTAACGGCTGCACGACAGACTGCCACAGTGAAATAACGCATCAAGGAATATCCGTTACTTTCAACCTTATCCCAAAGAGATAAGATCAACAGGAAGAAAATCAAAACAATAGGACTCTGTAAAGAAAGCAACGGCCAAGTCATAGGGCGTCAGAATGAAACAACGGCTGCACGCCAGACCGTTATATTCAACATATAGGCCAAAGGATAAGCTTTGGAACAAGACCTCAAGCTTCAGGACTCTTCAAGGAGTGACGGCCCAGGACCCATCCATTAGAAGGAAGAAACGCGCCTGGAACAGACCGTTACTACCAAATGGAACGAAGGTTTTGCTAAGCTTTAGTCAAAATGAAATGCCACAAAGAGCCACATCCGATCAAGGAGTCAAGACCCAAGAAATGATCATCAACTAAACAAAGAGACTCGATGAAGGGTGAACAACTCGGAGCATCATATATAATGAATAAAGAGATGACCTGACTTATTGGTCATAAAACGGGTGTCAACAGATGCCCCTCCTTAACGTCCTCTTTGTAGGGGAGCGAGCGGAGGTGAAGCAAAAATGAAATGGAACATGGAGATGAAGCGGAAACGAAGTGGAGTGGATCAAAAAGTGGGCGTTAAGGTAAAACGACACCCGTTCTTTACCAACAAGCGATAGGAATTTTCAGGAAAACTTCGAACTGATCACAAGGAAATAGCCAATCAAAGGACGCATGTCTGGAGGAATTAACAACTAAGGAAAGAAAACACGGCTAGCCGCCGGAGGCAACGAAAAGGAAAGAGAACTGACTAAACTCCAGACAAGAATCTTCAGTCAACCAAATCGAGCGACGAGATCAAAGGAAACCTTCTAATCCGGAGTATAATTCTCCTCATTCGAGATCAAGAATGCAGCTATTCACCATCATTGAGATACCTTGAACAGATGAAGCGCGTGAATACTCAAAAGATGCGTATGATGCATGCTGGGATAAAGAAAAAGAAATCTTTAAAACGAATGCAAAGAAAAATGAAATATCAAGATACTTGAGAATAGTATTGCTAAGCTGGAGAAACCAGGGTCAGGACACCATCTGCAACCACGGCGTGCAAGACAGAACCATCGTCCCCAAATTTTTCCAACCTAACGGCCTATCCAACGATTAAACATGTGAACTTAGATCATCATCATTTTTATTTAAGGGAAACATCATATCCCAGAACACATGAATGACCAGCCAGTTCTCGAGATAATATATCATAAATAACATATAGTAATGCTTTAAAGGATAAGGGAAAGAGATACAATACCTGACTTACCTGCCTAACGAACGGCAGAGCGCGACTTTGTTCATAAATTCTTTCATGGAAATTGGTTAGCCAATAACAAATATGAACACGAATTAAGGCATAACCATTTGAATGTGCGAGAGGCATCAATAATGAACAACATGAAAGGAAATGGAACCTTTTTAACATCAATTAGACCATTTAATTCATCAAGAAACTTGCAAGTTTGTAACGGTCTAGTGTAAGTGCGTCACACGAAATAACGGGCTAATACTGGGCCATCATAAACCAGGCGGTTCACATTCTTCAATAAAGCAGGGCCAACAGATGTAACGGTCGAAGAAAAATGCGTAAGAAGGATGTGACGGTCAGTCGATAGATCGTCACATTTCCTGAGCGTTCAAAAAATAAAACCCGAACGGTCACGGCCCATTCATTCAACATTCAACACCCCAAAAAACCTCCAACCGAGAAACCCTCCGGCGATTTCAACCCCCACCACCACCATGGCCGGCGACGAGGCACCCCAGCCGCCTCCACAGAAGAGGGAACGAGGGAAGAAGAAGGCCATACGGCGGTTTCACCGCCGGCTCAAACGGGAAGCAATCCCGCCGGTGGAAGAAGAACAACCGGTGAGAAGAAGCCCAAGGGAGGAAGATGAAGCTCCCACGGCCGTGGAGGATTAAGGAGAAGCCCCATTGGGTGAAGAAGAGCCCAAAGAACCAACCAAGAAGAGGAGAAGGGGCATGGACCATGAGGTAGGTCCCCTCGCCCTAATTTCAAAATTATTATTATTATTTTTATGAATTTTATTTGAATGCATGTAGGATTGGGGGGTAGAAATGGGTCTACGAACCCATTAGGATTGATTGTAGGCCATTTGGCCAAGGTGAGAGACCTCGGGAATGCAAAGGGAAAAAAAACCAAAGGCAGACGATGTGACAGTCCTGCCAGCGACCGTCACACGCCTGACGCACCACCCTGAGTGCGTCAGAGCCAAGTAACGCCCCACCCCAGGGCCGTTACATCTACCAGAGATCCAGAATGTTTTTAGGGTTTTCTAATTTTTGAATTTTTGTTTTGTTTTTATTTTATAAATGTTTATGCAATGATTTTATGATGCAATTGCCTAACCAATGATCTTCATGAACGCAGGGGAAGAGAAGAACGCGGATCTCCTGGTTGCAGATCCGGGAAGTGTACCGGGCATTGCCCGATTACCAGAGGGAGAGACTGGCCGGGATGGGATTCGCCGAGGTGCTCAGCATCGAGGTGATCCGGATGGACACACCCTTGCTGTACGCGTTGCACGAGAGGTGGGACCCGATCAGCAGGGTGTTCATCTTCCCATGGGGCCACATGATCCCCACACTAGAAGACATAGCGAGGATTATAGGATTGAGAGTCCACGGAGCTGCAGTGACAGGGTGGACATACGGTGATTACCGGGAGATGGCACAGTAGCTGCTCGGACTGGACCTGATCAGGCCGGGACAGTCCTCATCTCAACTCTCTAGATCAGTACTGCAGGAGAGCTTGGGGTTGAGAGGAGCAGCGATTGCCGTAGGAGAGCTACCCGAGGAGAATCTGGGCAGAGTGATAGACCAGGTGCGCCCTCACGTGGCGGCGGAGGCAGGACCTGAGGGAGATAAAGTACTGCGACGCTTCCTGATGCTGTTATTCGGGAAGCTCCTCTTCACGACTCGAGCGGATGTCATCAGCTGCAGACTGCTTTCGATGATAGAAAATTTGCACAGAGTCGGGAGATATGCATGGGGAGCAGCAGTGCTCACGTTCCTATTCGAGTCCCTAAGCACGACGGACCGACAGACGATGCTGGGCCGCTTCTCGCCTTTTCTGCAGGTGAGTGCAATTTAAATGCTTTCTATATTATGCAAAAAATGCCATGCAAATGACCATGCAATTTGACTGACTTGATCCCTAAAATGCAGATCTGGAGCTACATGTGTCTCCCGGGCATCGGGAGAGGCACACTACTCCACCCAGGCCGCATCCCGATCGCGAGGCGATGGACGGCAGGGAGGGACATAGGGTCGATCATCAGACTGACCCGGACGATCCAGGATGACCTGGACTCCTACCCACACACGTCGGTAAGTCCAAAACTCGAAATGATTTCTACATGCTTTTAAATGCTTCTACATGATGAACTTATATGCTGATGAATGGACTTAATGCTTCTAGGTGAGATGGACCCCGTACCGCGGCGAGGTTTACACGGGACAGCCGTGGGTAGAGGCGGCCTTGTCGTACAGGGGGCGAGACATATGGCTGCATTGCATCCACATCATCGAGCCTCTGCACTACAGGCTGATCCTGCGGACTCGGGGACTACACCAGCCCGAGGTGACCTTTCCACGCCACAGTGATGACCACCCAGGCAAGTCGGCAAGAGGCATCAGTGGCAACGTGGATTGGTGCGCCCGAAAGGCGAAGTACATCCACGACTGGAACAAGCGTAGCCGAGTGGTGAAGGAGCGAGATGAGAGCGACGAGGCATATCTGAAGGCCTTCGCTCGACTCTACGGTGACCGGGTGTACCGAGGTACCCGACGACCGGTATGCAACCCTAAACCTTAAACCTCTTTTATATGCAAAAAATGCAATGCTATATGTAAATGACTCACATGTTTTCTAAATGCAGCTAGACCCTGAGGGACGGATAGCCGAGCTGGAGGGATTACTTCACTCCACCATCCAGCAGCGGGACGAGTACCGGACTGCCATGGAGCTCCTGGTGAGACTCTAAACTTAAATTTAAATGATTATGCTCATGAAATGCTTAATGCGATTAATCATAACAATGCAGCGGGCCGAGGGAGCCCAACGAGCTGGACCAGATGCCCCATCGTCTTCCTCTCAGCCTGCGGGAGGCAGGGCAGAGCAGGATGCCGAGTTTTCTCGAGCGATTGCCCGGGCCGAGGAGGCGGAGGCCACCCTCGCAGAGCGGGTAAGATGCTAAAATGCTTATGCTCATGATGATGCCAATTAAATGCCTTATGATTAACTATATGAAACGTAATCTACAGGCGAGAGAGGTAGCCGCCGCAGTGGCCGATGCGAGGTAGGCTCGGTCGAAGGCAGAGCATCTCCAGGCGGAGATAGAGAGGAGCCGGGCCGAGACGGAGAGAGCCCGAGCAGAAACAGAGCTTGTGCGGGCGGAGATGGCCAGATTGCGAGCGGAGACCCCGCGACGCCCGGATGACGGAGAGGTGGAGTGACTCAGGGCTGACATCGAACGTGTAAGAGGCGAGCGAGATCAGTTCCGAGTGCAGACCTTCAAGATGAAGGGCGCGATTGGGGCCTTGAAGGATGCACTCCGGCTTCTGGGGAAGAGGTCGGGGACGAGCAGCCGAAGCCAGAGTGTGGCCCCTATCAGCGAAGTTCGCGGGTATTTTACCAGTTCTTCCGGCCATCGGAGGAACGAGGAGGCGGACCAGAGACGACAGCCAGAGGGTGAGCACAGCGCCATGGGACCAACAGCCAGGCAGCCCGAGGGTACCGGAGATAGTGATGGCGGCCCGGGAGATAAGCCGGCTGAGTGATATATATATATTTTTTCTTTGCCTTTTGTTATCACTTGTACATGACTTATATAGAAAAAATGGAGTAAGAAATGAAATTTCTTTTTGGTCTTTTGTTATGCGTGTTTGTGAAATGCCAAAACAAATGAAGGATTGTATGTGATGATGAATGTGTAAGATGTGTGTAAGAATGCATGTGTAGGAATGCATGTATGTGACAAATGAAAACAGTTGTGCATGAGAACGTGCGGAGAAGGAGGTGTAAAATGTGAAAGATCGCCAGGTCTAGGCAAGGGCAGGAAGAAATAGCCTCAATTCAGCAGCAGAGAATGTAACGGTCCAGGTTCAGACCGTCATAATCAAATAACGCGCTAGATAAGGGCCGTTAACCATGACAGTGGTCAAATTGTAGCTGGGGCTGCAGGAAAAGTGACGGTCAATGGAAGGCGCGTCGAAGACAAATAACGGCCTAATGCTAGACCGTTGATCATGGCAGAGCGATGGCCAACTAGCAGGAAATGCGATGGCCCAAAGGAGACGCGTCGGGGTGAAGCAACGGTTCTGACCAAGACCGTCGAGAAATGTTTAGCCCAGAAACCAAGGAGCTGAACGGCTGAGGGTGTAACGGCTCAGGGTTCACGCGTTACGAAAGAACGACGGTCAATCGCTGGACCGTCAAACTTCACAGAACAGGATTGGGTGAACTTGAACCTACAGAAAATGTGACGGCCCCATTCTGGTGCGTCAGAGACAAATGACGGTCCCACGATGGACCGTTGGAGCCTGAGTTGTGTTTCGAGACGGATTGAGCCGTGAGAGCCTAAACCCGAGATTTATCCACTTAATCTCCTATTAGAGCTTATCTAGATTGAAGATAAGGCCTCCTAACCCAAGTCTTATCCTTCTCAAATCAAAATCAAGCCTTTAAAACTTGGAAACTCAACCAAAAATCGTAGCTTTGCTGAAACCTCTGCTCTAGGACTGAAAGACCACTCCTAAAGGCAAAAATCAAGATGAAGAGAAGCTTTGAGGTGATGGCTATGGAAGAGAAGGTCTACATCGGACCTAAGGCTGCAAGAAAGGAACACGGAGAGCTTCAACGGCTAACCTCGATCCCCAAGCACCTAAGCTCTAATGCTCAAAGGGTGGTAAGTTCCAATAACCCAACCAAGTTCAGAATTTTTCTGCACTTCTATTCCTTTCATGACTCCCTCTTCTTCTCCTTCTTAAGCCCCTTCCTGGCCCAAGATGCTATTCAAATTTGAAGTGGGTGGCTCCCATGGTAAAGGCACTCCCTATAGAAGTCACATCAATCCTTAAAGCATGGCACCTTTAACCTCTCTTGGTTTTAGGCAAAAACTTCCATAAATTATCTTTAGATTGGCCAAGTATTTCAGCTCTTGTAGAGTTGTGGCATCCACAAACGCATACCTTCATCTTCCCTTCCTTTGAAGCGACAGTGCTATTAGAAGAGGTAGAGACCTATCTAGCCCTTCCTAAGACTAAGGTGGGGGATGAAGACCGGGTTTGCAACACGGTTGAGCCTATTGACCCGTCCTTGATCTTGAGTGATTTTATCCATAATCCGAAGGACGTGAGGACCATGATCAGCCCACACCACGTTCATTTGATACCCTTGGCACAATGGATAGTGTCCCATTGCAAGAACAAGTGGGAGAGACACGAAGCAATAGCCAAGGCGGTGGCGGTGTGCTTATGCGGAGTTTTCTTTTTCACCACGACCGACCACCTCTTAGATATCCAAAACCTCAGCATTATTAGTGGGTTGTGGCGGGGAATGTCCCTCTCCCAAGCGATCCTCTCATACCTCTATGAAAGACTAAGCTCAGCTTGCTTGGGAGAACCTATATTCGGCTCCATGATACTTCTTGAGTGTTGGATGGGAGTGAGAGTCAAATTCCAACCAAAGGAAGACATAACTTCAGCCAGCCGAATCTTTGGGAGCCACCCTCTCTTCTTCATTGGAGGGGCGTTTGGATACTCTTCACATGTTAAATGCAAGACGGCGGATAAGAAAACTCGGGATGAATGGCGCCTCTTCTTCAATACTTTGCCAATAGACAAGTTCAATATGCGACCAAGAATCCTTCGAAGCACTCCTCTTAAAATACCGCGGCGTCAAGGCCTGGACCTCCAGCTAGTGTGGAACACTACAATGGCGATCTACAACCTACACCGGTGCCATCTTTAGATCGGACTTTCAAGAACCCAAGCTCCTGCACTATCACACTACCCTCCCCTTTTATCTAGGAAGATGGGGACCGAGGAGGATGAAAGAGCGATCCGGAATGCGCTGACCATGTGGGAGATCAGCAAAGTACACCCGTGGCAAGAAGAAGTTGAAGAGAACGACGAAGCACGCCGAGGCTACGTGAAAGAGTTGAGGAAGATCCGCCCTCTTGCAGATAGAAAACTTAATGTAGCTTGATTTATCTTTTTATTTATGAGAGATGTTGCTTGTATGACAAAAGGTTGGAGATTCATTTTTCATTAAGCCCGATTGAATGAGATGAGATTGCCTCAGTTAAATGAGCAAAAGTTTTGTGGCTTGATCGTCTAGAATGACGTGAACAGGCAGAGCCTCTGGTGTAGGTAACAGATGTGCACTGGGCCGTTATAAAGAAATGACGATCTGACGATAGGCCGTCAGAATGGAAGCACGAAGAACCCTGTTCTCTGAGGGATGTAACGGTCCAGACTCAGGCCGTTAGAGTAAGTAACGGTCATAACCCTGGCCGTTAGATTGATGGCTGCTAAAAGAAAGAAAGCTTATGCAAGAAGAGGAATGACGGTAAGGATATGACCGTTAGATGACTGTAGCGGTCTGGTGGTGATGCGTTACAGCCTTTGAATCTGCATAATCGCGAGCTTCTCACTTTGATCTTGATCTTGTGTTCTGCGCACACTTTAAACATAAAGCAAGTTAGATCTGTTCTTAGACTCAAACCCCTGCCTTGAAGCAAGTTAGATAATGACAGTTTCTCAATATTCTGTCAAGGGGTGGAGCCTTGTTAAATAGGCGGAAAACATAATAAAAATAATGCAATGTAGGCAATGCATATGATGGTGTTTTCGGGGGTTTATCTGAGACTTTGAGAAGATTTGATTTGTTTGATGTTTTGGACATATTTGATGTTTTTGGATTTTGGAAATATTTCAATTTTTTTGGATTTTAGAAAATGTTTGATTTTGTTTGGATTTTGAAAATATTCAATTAGTTTGGATTTTGAAAATATTCAATTTGTTTGGATTTTGAAAATATTCGATTTTTTTGGATTTTGATAATATTCAATTTGTTTGGATTTTGAAAATATTCAATTTGTTTGGATTTTGGAAAACCAGTGCTTCCCCAGCAGCGTGAGCCCTTCCTTGTTGATATCGAGAATCCCGAGGTTGGCGTGCAATGAGGTGACGACCCCTGGACAAGGTCCAATTGTCATGACGGTGTTTCTGCCAGGGCCATATCCAGGGTACTAATCTTGGTCCTAAAAGAAAAATAGAATACGGGGGGTAAGCTTTAGGCCAGATATAGAAGTTTTTTTTAAGACTTGATTTCCTTTCCGTACAACCCATTAGAGACTTGGTCTGTTGTGCCGGGGCTTTGAGTCCGTCATCGAACCTTAATCCACCCAAGGCATGCATGCGACCGGGCTCATAACGTCCCGCGGGGAACTGTACTGCCACTCTTGTCATGCCTAGCTTTTCTTGCTTTGTCTTTCTGGAGCTTTGGAATTCATGATTCATACTATATCGACTTTGAGGTGATGCTTTTGATTTTGTCATAAAGATTGCCCCTTTGCTGTCTCTTCTGTTTCTTGTGGCGTCAGGTCATAACGGACTGCCCCTATTTGAGACCTCCTCTCGTGAGGGTGTTTGGATCGGTTATCGCCTCCTTATTCACCTCTTGCCCCTGGTTTTAGCTGAAGGAAGAAACGGACAGGGACCTCGACTTTCCCCCAAAGCATGGCCAAGGAGAAACGTTGTCCTTTCTCAACGTGGAAAACCTGACCAGGGACGTCGTGTAGTGTGTGATTGCCTCACTCGGGACTCCTTTAGTGAAAGGAGAACATCTTGCTGCCGGGGTAGCACATGGTTAGACTCTAAGGAAAGAAACGCTTAAGATACAACCCATTCCATGGGTGAGAGAGCTCCTCACCTTCCGCGTTTACTAAACGATAAGCATTTCCCGGATAAGCTTCTTTTACGACAAACGGCCCTTCCCAATTAGGTTGTAATTTAGACCTAGGACCTGTAGACCGAATGAATTTTCGTTTCAAAACCATATCACCTTTTTGAAACTTACGTTCGATTACCTTCTTTTGAAAATAACGCGAAACCCTCTTCTGATAAACGGATACATGATCGGCTGCATTCATCCTCTTCTCATCTAAGAGTTCCAACTGAACCAGCAACGCCTCTCGACGTTCCTCGAGATTAAGTTCCTTATCAAGCTGCACTCTAAGGGAAGGGATCAGGATCTCATATGGGAGCACCGCCTCCATCCCGTAGGTAAGAGAATAGGGAGTTTGTCCCGTAGGGGTACGGACGGAGGTACGGTAAGCCCACAGAGCTTCCATCAATCTTTCTGGCCAATCAGAAAACTTATGAGCTTCACATGTTTTCTTGATAATTTTAAGAAGAGTTTTATTAGTGGCCTCGGCTTGGCCGTTGCCTTGAGGATAATATGGAGATGAATAATGCAATGAAATATTGAACTTCTTACATAGGTCCTTGAGCTCTTGAGAAACGAACTGGGGTCCGTTGTCGGTGATGATACTGCTTGGCACTCCGAACCGCGAGATGATATTCTTCATAATGAAGCGGCACACTGTTGTAGCCTTGATCTCTGCGTATGCCTCGGCTTCGGCCCACTTGGTGAAGTACTCGGTGGCGGTAAGGATAAAGGATTTCTGCTTGATCTGGGAATTAGGATCACCGAGCGGGCCGACAACGTCAAAGGCCCACATAGAGAATGGCCAAGGAGCGGTCATAGGATGGAGAGATGAAGCTGGAGAATGAATTTTATCAGCGTGGAGTTGGCACTTAAGACACCTCCGGACATAGAGGGAGCAATCTTCCTCTAGAGTGGGCCAATAGTAGCCATGTCTTAGGATCTTCTTCGCTAGAGCCTGGCCATTGACATGACCTCCACACTCACTAGAATGGGCTGCTTCAGCCACCTTCCAAGCTTCAATATCATCTAAGCATCTCATGAGCATCCCATTAGTAGCGCGCCTGTATAGTTCTCCTGCGACAATAGTGTACCTTGCGGCGGCTCTTCTGATTGACTTGCGTTGCTCAGCAGTTGCCCCTTCTGGGAACGATCCCTCCTTACAAAACAACTCGATTTCATGATACCAAGGCAACTCTTCTTCGTCCAGGATCTCTTCCAGCTCTGTTAAAGATACTTCCTTAAGATCTTCATTCTCGGCTCTTGCCTCTACAGATTTTCTAAGATTGATATACCAAGGATCCTGAAGAGAGGATATGTCCAATCTCTGAACGATGATAGTCTCAGTGCTCCGACTGAGAGGGAAAGATAGGGAAGAAGCAAGGGATGCCAGAGCATCAGCTAGAATGTTCTGAGAACGAGGAGTATGGATATAGATTAGCTTACGAAATTGCCTGGCAAGGAGCGTGACCAGATCTTGATAGGGCTTGAGTTTGGGGTCACGAGTACGGTAAGTGGACAGAACTTGCCGTAGGACGAGCTGAGAATCTCCTATAATGTTTAAATAGCGTGCGCCTAGGAGATAGGCATGCTTCAATCCGGCCAGGAGTGCCTCATACTCAGCGATGTTGTTGGTGGCAGGGAATCGCAGTTGATAAGCAAAGGGAATGGTCACCCCTCTGGAGTAAGCAGAACAACACCGATCCCTCGGCCTTGAGAATTGAGTGCACCGTCGAAGTGCAGAGACCAGAAGGGGTGATGAGAGATAACAGAAAGATGCTCATCATGGAAATCATCCTGGATGGAATCGGTGTGAGGAATGGGGAGATGAGCGAGATGCTCAGCAATGGCATATCCTTTGACCGCCTTCTGAACAACAAAGGTGATGTCGAATTGAGAGAGGAAGCTCTGCCAGCGAGCTAACCTACTAGAAAGGACGGGCTTTTCTAAGAGATAGTGAATCGGGTCCATTCTAGATATCAACCTAACTGGGTGGGCAAGAAAATAGTGTTTAAGCTTCTGAGGTACCCACACTAAGGCGTCACAAGTCTTCTCCATAGCGGTGTATCTGGATTCAGCTGGATTAAACAACCGAGAGAGGTAATACGCAGCCCGCTCTTTTCCTTCATCATCCACTTGTGCTAAGACCGCCCCTAGGGAGTCCTCAATGACCGAGATATATAGGATTAGGGGTTTCCCAGGGACAGGAGGTTGCAAAACCGGGGGTTTGGATAGATATTCCTTCAAGTCCTCGTAGGCCTTTTGACAATCTTCATTCTATTCAAACTTAACCCCCGCTTTAAGCAATTCATAAAATGGACGGCACCTTTGAGAATGCTGGTATATGAATCTTCTGATGAATTGCAATCTACCAATCAATCCTCGAAGTTCCGTAATGTTCTTAGGCGGAGGCATATCCATGACGGCCTGTGCTTTGTTAGGATCAATCTGGATCCCCCGTTTGCTCACTATGAAACCTAACAGTTTCCCTGAGGAGACTCCGAATACACACTTCTTCGGATTCATCTTAAGCTTGTACTCCCTGGCTCTTTGCAGCACCTTAGCCAGAATAGAGGGGTGTTCTTATTTGGTTCTTGACTTCACCAGAATGTCATCCACGTAAGCTTCCATATAGATATGCATCATGTCATGGAAGATGGCCATCATTGCCCTTTGAAAGGTGGCGCCCGCGTTCTTCAGACCGAACGGCATAACCACATAACAGTATGTGCCCCAGGGCGTGGTGAAGGAGGTTTTCTCTTGATCCTCGGGAGCAAGACGGATTTGATTGTAGCCCGAATAACCATCCATAAATGATAGAGCTTCATACCCGGCGGTGTTGTCTACTAGGACATCAATGTGAGGCAGCGAGAAATCATCCTTGCGACATGCTTTATTGAGATCCCTGAAATCGATGCAAATACGCACCTTTCCATCCTTCTTGATGACGGGGACTATGTTTGCCACCCACTGAGGATATAGGACAACTCTAATGAACCTGGCCTTATATAACTTGTCAACTTCTTCCTTGATCCTTAAGGCCATGTGGGGGTGAAATCTTCTTGACCGTTGTTTAACAGGTGTTGCCCCTGGTTTAAGCACGAGTCGATGTTCCACTAAAGAGGGGTCAAGACCCGGCATGTCCTCATAAGACCAGGCGAAGGAATCGCTATACTCCCTTAGAACTTTGATCAAATCTTCTTCTACTTGTGGAGGGAGATTAGCAGCAGTAATGATGGGCCTGGGGTCTTCTGCGGTTCCCAGATTGATTTCTTTCGTAGGTTCGTCCACTGCCGTCGATGGCTCGTCGAATCTCTTCAGTCCTTGTGCATACAGATCGACAGTGTCATCTACATCGCTGTCCTCATTAACCGGATCTTTTTCACCCAGGATTTCATAGACGCCGAGTCCGTCATCGCCCCACGCCCCTTCTATTTCTTCTCCATCCTCAATCATAATTGCCGTAGCAACAAATTCTGGACATTTTAAAAGGGCATGACAGCGCTGAGCTAGGTCTTGCAAGAACCTATCAGGAACAGATTTGGGAGGGCGCGCAAGCGGGCGCGGCTCAGAGGAGGAAGGGTTGGATGACCTAGAACAAGACCCTACTTTTTTAGACCTAACTAATTCTACTTCCCTAGACTCGATAGACCCTAATCCTAACTTAGGAGAAAAGAGACCTAGTGGAAGGGAAGGAGCAGGGGACTCGTGCCCCTGGGATGAGGATGGAGACATGGTAGCATAATCTTCCACTGAAATCTCCATTTTGAATTTGACGTTTTTTTTTGGAGATCAGCAGAGACTATACAGCAAGATGGAGGAGGCGGGAGCTGCATAGGGAATAACTCAGGGAAGATGCAGTCCAAGAAGGGATCGGAAGATGAGAACCACATTGTAGATTGGATTAAAAATCCACTTTAATATAAAAAATGCAATAGATATGTGGAGAGCAATAAAATAGCACGAGGTGCTAATGTGGAGTGTGTGTGATCGCCAGAGACACGAGGGTCTCAAGTGAAAAATAATGTGGGGGGATGATCGCAAAATACCTCTTGAAACGCGGTTGATTGTAGGTGCTTCCTTTCTCTTCAAATCGGCCGGCCGATGAAGAGAGTTCTTCACTTTTATTACCCTTGCAAAAAAGACACACAACAATAATAAAAGGAATTAGAAATAATATGTGTGTAGCATCAAATTCTTAGATAGATGAGCATGAAAATTGATTATGAACACACCTTGTGGGTGGTTGCCCTTAAACCCCTATGCAAAAGGGTGGGAGATGTATGAATGATAAATGATATGAAAATAAGGGGAGATTGTGCAAGAGTTGCACTATGGGGAAAGTCTCAACGTGTTGAGAAAAGAGAGTAAATAATGATGCATGCATGCATATGATAAAAATAAAATAAAAGGAACAGAGGTGAGATAAGAAAAATCTGTGCGTTGCTTGGCTTTGATGATCGTTGGGGAGATGACTTCCAAAGGGATGAGGACCAGGACGTGAGAAGCCCCTCCTAGCCACAGCAGTAGCACCTGCAGGAAGGGAAGAGAAAACAAAAAAAAACAAAAAAAACAGCAGAAGAAGAGAACAAAAACAAAAGAAGAAGAAGAAGAACCGAGGGAGGGGGAGATGGGCGTCCGAAGAGGAGGAGTCCAACCGAACAACAGAGCCAATGGCTCTATTAAATAGGATTGGAAGAGATAAATATGGGCAAGAGTCAAGGGGGGAAAGGATTGGAACGGGCAAGAGCCCAATAGGGGAGGAGTCTAACGAAGTAAGGACTCTCTGGGGAAAGGGCTGCGAAGCCAGAAGGTGAAACACGCCTTAGGTCAGGGCGTCAATTGATGAATTGACGACCTACGAAGAGGGCGTTTCTTAAAAACCAAATTTAGCAATAAAAATTCCCGATATTAGAAAAATGCAAAACACGCCTCAATCAAAGTCACTTCTCAAAAAAGCGCCCCTGGGAAGGGCGTTAATTTCAAGAGCTCAAACGGGGAAGTCGGTCAAACCAAAAGAATTGACGCCCTCTTGTGTGGGCGTCCTTTCTCTAAGAAACGCCCTAGGTTAAGTCATGTTTTAATAAAACACGCCCTTACCCAGGTCGTGAATTCAGAAAATTCATAAAATAGATAAAATGGGGGAGAAATAGATAAAATGGGAAATACACGCCCTAGACGAGGGCGTGTTTCAAAAAAAACGCCCCTGATGAGGGCGTGAGTTCAGAAAATAGAGATAAATGTCCAGAAAATTCAGAAAAAATAGGAAAAAGGAGATAAATGGGGAAAAATAGGATAAATTCCAGAAAAGTGGAAAAACCACTCAAATAAGCTGATTTGAGGGTCAAATGGGGCATCGCAGAGCGATATGAAATATACTCAAAATAATGTCAATTTTGACGTGTCTACAGCTGTCCCACCTTGGCGTCTGCTTTGTAAGGGAGCGTAGCAAACTGAAAAGTAGATACCAAGGTGTGATGAGACACGCAATCAACATCACTTGATGAGAATCAAATCAAAAGCACGAGATGAAGCAAATCTCGGGAAATCCAACAAAATCAACAATGTTTGGATAAAACGGGGAGAGTGCACGCGGTGCACGAAGGAGATAAAATAAATGATCAACTTCCAGCGCGGTGGAAGTACCCCAGGTCACAAACCTGTAGATTTCACCATTGGGTAGCGGTTACCAGCCAGTGGACGTGCTGCAGCCAAGGTGGATCATAGGGAAAAAGATTAAAATAAGATGATAGAAATCCAAACAAGGAGCTTCCGGAAAACAACCCAAAACAGCGACAAAACAAACTGAGGATTCAATTCGGCAATGAAAATCTCATATCTGTAAAAATTAAGATCAATTCAACCCTCAAACAGCTCATCAGAATGATTTTTCAACAGTTGATTCAAATTCCTACATGAATGCATGCTGGGTTTAAAAGGAAAAATAAATCAAATGAAAATATAATATAATCAAGGATAATATTGTTAAGCTGCCAAGGCTGAGTCAAGAAACCCATTCTACAAGCTGATACTAAGCCGAAGCCCGTTTATCCACGCACCAACTCGTAAAAAGGGAACCATCGTCCCCAGTCTTGGACGGCTCAACGGCCTATCCGTATGACTAAGACGCCTCTGGAATCGTCATTGTTTTTGATGAAGGGGAACTCAAATTCCAGATTTACCAAAGCCACAAGGTCCTTGATATAATCATATAGTAAAATGCATACAGGAAGATGGTGATAATAATCAGCATAGGGAACTGAGAAAATGAGGTGCAAAACCGATGGGACTTGGATGATGCCCAGACGGCGGGACCAAGAGCTTCTTATCCTGCGCTCAAAAATTTCATTAGCCAAGATATAATGATAACAAACAATGAATAAGGCATTATAGCAAATCAAAGCATCAATATCATTCAAACATGTAATGAATAGCACTGCATTGAAAAACATCATTGTCTGTTGTTTCATTAGGAGGATGTCAACTTGGCATAATCAAAGTTTGGAGTTGAAAGATTGAGGAATGCCCAGCGGTAAAATTAATCAGATGAAAAATTAGCAGGAATTTGATTGAATGATCTCAGAATGATAATCAAGATGATAATCAGGAGAATAATCAATAGAATTTGATTGAAAGATCTGGAGATGAATAATCAAAATGCCCAGGGTGGCATGATAATATCGGGAAGAATCAATGGCTTGATAGCAATGATTGGAGAAAGGACTCATCCCGTGCTCTTGGTCCTTGTAAAAATGGTTCCTGCAGAACACCATCAGAATACAATGCAAAATTTTTTTGGAGTTTTGAAATATGCAAATTTTTATGAGTTTTCAAAAATTTTCAAATGTTTATGAATTTTGTAATATGCAAATTTTTGTGTATTTTTGGAAAGATATTCAAATTTTTATGGATTTTGGCTTAGACATCGCAAATGCAGCATCAAAGGGTGTTTATTGAACCACTGACTAGGGGTCCTCGTTCCTTCCCTTTTCGCTAAAAATTACCCAAAGCCGGGCGTGCGTTGAAAGTGGCGTCCTATAACCGACCGCCATTAATTAACGGTGCCCCTACCAAGGCCATACCCGAGAAACATTCGGTCTTGGAGGAAGAAGAGAAGAACAATTGGAGACAAGCTTTATACAGGATGGGAAATATCAGGACTTGAATTCCTTCCAAGGTTTAACCCTCAAAGAGGTAGTCTGTTGCGCTAGGGCTTTGTGCCTTTAATTTTTAGACCCATGACATGCATACGACCAGGGTTTTCCCTGCGGGGACTTTGCCACTCTTGTCATGCCATAATTCCTAATTGCAATTATCAAAATTCTGATTTGATTTTCATAATGGCCCTTTTTGGCGAGATATGTATAATGAAATTCATATTAATTTTTCTTCTGGGTCAAGACTGCCCCTATTTGAGACTCCTTTCGTATTGGGATTTACCAAGGTTGGTCATCTTATCCGTCAACCTCTTGTACCTGCATTCGGCCGAGTGAAGGAGAGAAAAAGACTTTCAGATATACTCATGGTATGGCCAAGATAGCAACGGTGTTTTACCAAAGGAGCCGGCTAAGGATGCCGTGAAGTGTGTGGAATGCCCAACCGAAGGTTACTTTTAAACAAGCGGGGAGAGAATGTTGAATTCCCAATGCTGGGTTCTTTATCAACCAAAGTGCTGCAAAGTAAGTCTAAAGACTCTTTTTTTCGAAATGATTCAATTAAAAGCCTAAGATAAAGGTTTAAAACACCATTCTTAATCTTGTTAAGAAGCACTTCCTTTTGAGAATCATGCGTGAAGAAATGGGGAGATGATATTATGAAAATACTTACTTACGCCAACATGTTACCTTGCAACCTTCGTAGAAGCAGCTGCTGCTGGAGGTGATCATCGTGGGATTTGTCCTCTTTAGCAGAAAAAAGACTGGAAGCAAAGGATTGGAAGTGGCTTATCAAGACGGAGCGGTGCCCAGACCAGACTCAGACGAATAAGGAGAAAAAGGAAAAAAGACGAGGGCTAGAACTCCCTCACTAAGGCGCGGAGACCCTGATCACATGGAACAGTCTACAGAAGAAGCGGAAAATCAAGAAGAGGGGTGAGGACTAAAGCCTCGGAAGCAATGGGAGAAAGGGCAGATGCCCAAGGTAGTGGATGCGGAAGAAGTTGGGTCGGACCCAGAATTAGAAGGAATTAGAAGAAGAAATTGGTAGATAGAAAGAGGCGGATCCGGAGGGTCCGGAGGTTGTGGAGGAGAATCACGATAGGAGGAATCATCCGGAGGCTCCGGAGGGATGACAAAAGAAGGGACGCGATGCCCTCGGAAGAAATATGGGAAAAGATGATAAAAGAGGAAGAAGAAAATGAAGGATGTGATATCCCGGAGGAGCAGAAGGACAAATCGGAGGAAAGATGGAGGGTCCGGAGATTCCAGAGGAAGTAAATGGAAAGGGACGCGATGCCCAGGGAGGAGAGGAAAATCCGGAGGTTCCGGAGGAATGAAATCAGGAAGGAGAAGATGGAAAGGGGCGTCGTGCCCGGGGAAAAGATAGAGAGAATCAGATGGAGAATCCGGAGGTTCCGGAGGAATGAGCGGGAAAGGGGCGTGATGCCCTAGAAGGTCCGGAGGTTCCGGAGAAATGAAGTGGAAAGGGGCGCGATGCCCGAGGGGAAAGTCCGAGGTTCCGTAATAAATTCAAAGTCCTATATGAATGCATGTTGGGTTTAAAGAAAAATTTAAAACAAACTAAAATAAAAACTAGCCAAGGATAATATTGTCAACTCGTTCAGAATGGGTCAGGATACCGATCCGGTGAGCTGATACTGGGCTGGGGCCCGTTTATCCGCGCACCAACTCACTGAATGGAACCGTCGTCTCCATACTACCACAAGTTAACGGCCTATCCGTACAACCCAAATTCTTCCGGGATCATCACTGTTTTTGTTGAAGGGGAACTCAAATCCCAGATTTGTTCAGGCTGCGAGATCCTTGACATGTTCTAGTAGCGTATGTATCATATACTACGATGCATGACATGGTGGGACCAACCATCGAAAGGTGGGACAGGAGATAGGACAAAGACGTCTGTTAGTAAAACCTGCACAGACTAGCATAGGTTAGTAACATCAGAAAGTAGCAGATTTATAACAGAATCACACCACAGTACAAGGGGGTCTAGACAAAACTCTGACGACTGACCACTGTAGCGCCTCTCCTTTCCTACACTTCTCTTGCACCAAGTTGTTTCGAGGTATGCCTTACGAGACTTTTGCCCTGGACAGAAGGGAACTACTTTGCACGGAGGGATTCTGTTTCCTTTCTCCCCTTTTTTTGGGCGCGTCCAGGCGCGAGGACGCGTCTTAATCCTCGAATTCAAATTTAAAGCGTCGGGTGGCCTTTCTTCTCCTGTGCCTTACCCGCAAACGAGCCCGCCTTCCGCCGAAACTCGCTCGCCCGTCTTTGTCTTCTTCCTCTCGATCGATGGAGTTCGGCGGTCTGGACCATCGCGAAGCTGGAGAGGGACGCGGGACCCCTCGCCTGAGGAGGGACGTGCCAGAGCACGGAACGGCGTCCATGGAGGAGGAAGGGCCGCTTCGGGCCCCCGAGGGACCCGAGGGGCCCAATGGCGCGGAGGGAGGTGAACATGGTCTGGTAGGTCCTCCGATCTCTTCCTCTTTGATCCATTTTGAGTTTTGAAGTGAGCCGTGGGGGGAAAAGGTTTCGGCGAGTGTTGCACTCAAATGATGGACGCGTCCTTGACAGGAGACGCGTTCTTATTATGACGTGAGGCCCTTCTTTCTTGATGCAGGACATGGTAGAGACACCAAGTTTGGCCGATGAATGGGCGAGTGCAGATGAGCCGAGCCGTGTCAGGAAGGAGAGTCGCGGCAAGGCGAAGCTCGAGGATTGGCGCATACGTCTCCCTGGACAGCAAGGGAGCGTATTGGTGCAGGACAGTGCCGACTTCCTGCGGCAGCAGAGAGAGAGTTATGTAGGGATTACCCAAGCTGGGGATACACGCGACGTCAACGGCTCGCGTGCCCAATTAGCCGAGGTCAGGCGGCAGCTGGCCGCCACTCAATAGGAAATGTCGCTCCTGGTAAGCTAAGTGCTGCATTTTCTATTTTTAAATGTGCTCTTAGCTGACGGCTGTTGTTTGTTCGTTCCAGCGTGCCCAGCAGACAGCGATGGTGGGAGTGGCTGGCGGCGCATCTTCCAGTTCCTCGGCCCCTTTTCTTGAGATTGCCTCCCTCCGAGAGCAACTTGCCGGTGCGTGGCTCGGGCTGCCCGGGCGGAAGAGGAGCGTGATGCCTGGGTGGCGACTGTAGCAGAGCTGTGACATCGTGGTGAGGAGAGACCTTCTCCAGACATCCTGGAGTTAAGGGTTCTTCTGCAGATGACGAGGCGAGAGGCAGAGAGAGAGATCCGAGAGAAGGGCCGAGCGACAGCGGGATCAGACCGAGAGGAGGGCCTTGGAGGCCCAAGTGAGGGAGCTCTCTAGCTGGGCCTTCAGGTCAGGGTGCAGAGGCTAGGAGTGATAGAGACGCGCTACGAGAGAGCGCGAGAGTTCGGGGAGCGACTCCGCCAGTCCAGTCGCTTTGCTGCTAGTGGCTTCTTCGCCATGCCAGGGGAGGAGCAGCGAGTCATTACTGTGGAGCCGGCGCCACGAGGAGAGGCGGGTGCTATTGCACGGGGATCCAGGAGGCTTCTGAGGGACCCTCACCTCAGGGGAGAGGAGAGGGACGCCTAGAGGGACGAGCATGAAGATAATGGTAGGAGTTGGCGAGCTAGTGGACCCGCCTCCTCTCTATGATTGTGATGTTTATGACAGCTTATGTAGAATTATGAATGGAGTGATTTGATTTTCTGCTGCTTGTTTGTTCTCTTGTGCATTCCTTCTTCCCTATACTTCTTCTCCTTTGCACTATTCCTATGTGATGGGTCTGCCGAGACTCCACCCCAAGCGGAGAATCGCGTCTTGTTGTGACCATTTTCCACGGGAATCTACCGTCGAAGTCAATAATGATGGCCCTAGTCCCTTCTCCCGGATGTTATGTCAAATTTTACGGACGTCCTCTAAATCATGATAGGGTATCCCTAGACAACATAGGGGGCTAGTCGTCATATTCTTCGTCCAATCAATCACCCTGTGTGAGCGGTGAAGTGACACACGAGACCGCATGGTAGGTGCCTTATCGCGAGGGCTATCATTAAAGGTGATGGAGGCAATCTTGGCCTGCACTCCTTCCATTTCTATAAATTTTTATCCCTTTTATCCTCCCAAGTATATCGAGAGCTAACTCGAGGAGCACAAGTTCTCACGGGAGAGGAGGAGTTCAAAATTTTGAGAGTTAGATAGAGGGCGAATCTTCCCACTCCTCGAAGAGAAGTAGGTCCAGTGGTAGTAGTTTCAGAAGGCTTTCGGACCTCGAAGGGTACATCAGTGAAAGGACCCGATCGCAACTCGTAAGCCAAGTTTTCCTGCCCTTTTTTCCATCTTTTTTTCTTCCTTTCTTCCTGACCAAACCTCCTCTCCATTCCCTGCATGCGTAGAGTGTGATGAAATCACAGATCTCATGGGAGTTGGTAGTGGCAGCATACCGAGGTCTCCCAGATTTTCAGAAGGCGAGGCTAGACGTGATGGGATTTGGCACCTTTCTTCGGATCGAGCCGCTCGAGCTCTACCTGGTCCTGATCCAAGCCTTGTGTGAGAGATGGGACCCAGTGAGTCGGGTATTCCTGATGCCCTAGGGGCACATGGTGCCCAGCTTGGAGGATGTGGTCCGGATCACACGCCTGAAGGTGGAGGGCGAGGCAGTGACCGGGGTCACTTATGCGGATTACCGAGAAGATGCTCGGAAGCTACTGAGTTTAGACCTAGATGGTCGGAAAAATAGGTCTGTAGCTAGGGCGTCCCTCATGGATGTATTAGGGCTCACCGACACTCGTCGACGGGATGACGAATCCTCAGAAGAGTTCATGGAAAGGATGGAAATATGATGCCGTGCCGTGTACTGCACAGATTTCGGCAACTGGGAAAGATGCAACATAGATTTGAGGAGATTTCTCCTCTTCCTTTTGGGGAGATTGGTACTGAGCTCGAAAGGGGACGGTATCTAATGTCACTTCCTGGAGCTGCTATCAGACCTTGAAAGAGTAGGATACTATGCCTGGGGAGCTGCCATACTGGCACACTTGTTTGCAGGCCTGTTCCAAGAAGTGGATCGTGAGATGGCTGTGAGTGGTTTTACACCATTCATCCAGGTATTTTTGGTTTTGCTTGTTTTGTATATTTTTTTTTCTTGTTTTTGCAAGGTACTGATGACCTGCGTCGAGCAGCTGTGGAGCTATTATTACCTCCCCATGGGGAGAGCTCGGCAATGGCGACCCGCGATGGTGCTGCTAGTCAGGCGGTGGGAACCCATCATGAGTGCGGCACCCCTAACCTACCAACTGATGGTGCTAAGGCGGGAGCTACAGGAGTTCCCTGCAGCGATGGTAAACTGGAGACCCTACTCAGACATGGTCGATGCCGACCAGCCGTGGGTTCTAGCAAGTCGTGCCCGGTTCGGACGGGAATTGTGGATGCACTGCCTGAATGAAATCGAGCCGCTTCGGCTACGATTGGTTATGAGGACTTTGGGACTGGCTCAAGAATGGGTGGATTCAGCTGCGCCACCTCGCGTTGGGAGAGAGACGCGAGGATCGGCGACTTGCATTGACTGGCGTGTGCGATTCCTCGAACAGTACGAAGACTGGCAACGGGGTGGCATAATCATGGAATCGCAGGCACGGGATAGCGAGGATTACCTGCGTCTATACAAGACAAGGTACGCAAAGCGGTTCCAACCCCGAGGACTTGCGGAGGTAGGTCTCCCCTTTTTCTCTTTTCTTCTTTCTCCCTTTTTTGGTTTTCTGGTGGAAATGCTGACTCATATGGCTGCAAGATATCCGTGATACGATGATAGCGACTTTACAAACTCGCTTGGCAGAGATGGAGCAACGGTTGGGCGATGCCCGCGGAGCTACGAGCGCCTTGGTAGGTGTACAGTGCGTTCCTAATTAAAACCTCAGATTCCATATGTTGGCTGCTAATTCATGTGGTTATAGCATGCCCAGATTGACGCGGCTTCCTCAGCGATGGGAGTAGGCGGTGCCTCTTCCAGCTTGTGGATTCCTACCTCAGAACTTGATTTGTTTCACGAGCAACTTGCTCGTGCCACGCAGCGTGCCGCGGAGGCAGAAGGGATGCTCTCTATACAGGTAAGAGTCTTAGTGTTGAGTTCTCCTTGTTTATGCCTTGCCGCGTATCTTGAGATGGTACACTTGGCAGGAAAAGGAGACGGAAGAAGCGCTTGCCCATGCCGCGCAGAGGGACGCCAGAATAACAGAGCTGGAGGAGGAACTGCAGCGTCGTCCAGATGACGACTCTTCCAGGGATGCTATGGAACTGAGGATCACTCTCCAGTTGGAGGGGGAAGACCGTGAGAGAGAACGTGCAGAGAGAGAAAGAGATGCAGAGAGAGAAAGAGCCAACAGATTGACTGAAAGGGAGGAACGAAGGGCCATGGAGGCCCAACTATTTTAACTCCGAACCAGCCTTGGTCGTGCTGAACAGTGGCTGAGAGATGGTGAGGAGCGCTACTGAAGAGCACGAGAGTGTGGCTTTCGTGTTGGTAGCTTCTCTGCTGTTTCCGTGGATCAACGCCGGTGTGTGGGAATAGGAAGGGGAATACAGAGCGGTAGGAGTACCGCTTTTCGTAGTTGGGTAGCACCCTTGAGAGCGTTTTGCCCGGAGCATAGTGGGACGAGTGGTGCAGAGAGAGAGGGCAGAACTTGATGTAATTTTTTTATTTTGGAAAGGAATAAAATATAATGTTTGGTCTGTTTGGTTTTCACCTTTACTTTTGTCGCCTCGAATCCCTGCACACATCACTGAAACAAACAAATCAGAATTTCTGTTCTGACTTGGCCTCTTGCTCAATAAGCAAATGGTCACATTGACTGTCCTTGATAACTGGTCAAGGGGCCAAGCCTTTATTTAAGGAAGGCGAGAGAAAGATGCAGTGATGATAAATGCGACAGGCAAGCACACGAATGCAAGCGGTATTAAAAGTGAGATGCTACACGCAAATGCAATCATGCAAAATTAATTTATTTTCTTTTTATATTTGGCATTTTTTTTGTTTTATCATAAAAAAGATTTTTTTTTACAAATATGTACATTTTCTCTTTTCCATTTTTTTGTTACTTTTATTATAAAATTTTTTTGTTGCTAATGCCTGTCAAGCACCCAAATGGCACCCAACCTATACGAGAACAGGGGTTTCTTACTAACCTCCCAAGTATCCTAAGTGCACATCTAGGTTGATTTGGGCCTCTAGACCCCTCGAATGATGATCCCGTCGGCTAAGACTTACCCTGATGACAATACCGTCATGCCATGCTTAGGCTCCCAGTCGCTTCCGGCCATAGGGATTCACCCAAAAGGTGTTTGAGGTAAGAGATTTGCCCGACCCGGGTCTATTTCCTCACAACTCTAGATGGTATATGATGGAACACCCTGGAACCCCAATGACCAACCGCGCGACGCTGACCCGGAATCAGACGCCGTTGCACCCATAGGTGACGCACTTGCATTGGCCTAAGCCCGAGGTTAAACAAGAAGACATCAAGGTGGTAAACATGGGTCTTGACCAGCCAAAAACACGGAGACTCCTCCGCAGCGATAGCTTTTACTTTTCAAAGTAGGCAACCAAATGTGTATATTAAAATAAGGTCGCAGACCCTGGACAGTTTTCACCCTTCAGAAACTCCATCGAACCTTCATCTTTAGAGGGAGAAGGAAGAGTGTAGGGGATAAACCTCCTGAGAGGACTGGCAAAGCCGTTAACCCTTCAGAACTGAGGGGGGGGGGCCTCTATTTATAGGGCTCTGGAGGGTGGAGGCGTCCAGGACCCTGGACACCTCCATCAGGGCCGAAGTAATATTTTATTCTATTTTTATTCAGTTTTTTCGAATACTTTCATGGAGGCGTCCAGGGTCCCGGACGCCTCAATAAGGTCCACCGAACTCCACCGAAAGCCGCACGCGGTTTGGCACAACGCGTGGTTTTGTGAGCGGCGTCTCGTGATTCGGAAATGGGCGCGTCCAGCTGTCTGGACGCTTCCACAATTGGCTTTTTTCACACACGACAAACTGACGATCGGTGGGCGGGGCCCCGTGAGCAAGGTGATGGAGGCGTCCGGGGTCCTTAACGCCTCCATAAATATATTATTTTTATTTGATTTTTGTTTTGTTTTTTATGATTATTGATATTATTTTTATTGTTTTTGCATTGATGGAGGCGTCCAGGCAAGTGGACGCCTCCATGATTTTGATTTTTTTTATTTTTTGGTCATTGATGGAGGCGTCCAGGCGCCTGGACACTTCCATGATTTTTCACGAAAAAATTCAAAAACATGTAAAAAAAATTCATAAAAATAGGAAATTACCAGAGTAATTAAAAATGTGAAGGCCGCCTTAGGGTATCATAGTGTAATATGAGATTTACTCACGGTAATATCAAGAACGGCGTGTCTACACCGTCCCCGACGACCCTGCTCCGGCATCGGGAATTGCTCCGGCTCTTGATGGCAGTAGAAATACCACCAAGCTGCTGCAAGTAGGTGGGTGTCTTTACCCTTATACTGTCGGCCCGTCAGATGGAACTCCCTGTTCGGCGGAATCCCCTGGTCGTACCCGAAGTTTCTGGCAAAGCCATGTGGGTAGTATGGCTCCAGGAAGCTCATCGCCGACCGGTGCAACGCCAACACGGCTGCTCGGGTGCTCAGTATCCACTTAGTCCGCGGTCTCGTATCAGTAGTCCCCAAGCTGGGACGGGCGCCGGCCGCCCCTCCACCTGAAGCCCCCATAAAAAGGTCGAGGTCCCTCGCTTCAATATCGAAGGGTAGTCCCTCCTCGCCCCGGGCGGGCAGGTAACAAAGGGCCCTCCTGGCCCCCTCCAGTTACATCCAGCTGCCCAGTAAAGCAGAACAAAAGTGGTGCCGTCGGGTTCGCCACAGTACCCCGCGTCACCAGCCCCGGGAAAAGCAACCCGGCCCACACACTAAGGTAGTGGGTCGGTAGAAGTATACTCCTCTCCCTCGGCCGTGAGTGTGCCGCCAGAACTCCAAGCCCCTGGTAAATGTTGGCCAGTGTAGCGGGAGCTAGAGCCAACTGCCTCCCCTCAGCCAACAAGCAAGCCGGCCACAACAACTCGACTCTCAACAGTCCGTCCTCTCCGTGAGGAACTACGAAGGTCGCCAGCCAATATGCCAGATATGCTGCAAGATATGTCACATCTGGCAGTCCATGGGGATTCCACCTCTCCCGTGGCGCATACACATATCTGGAGTACGTCCGGAAGCGTAGCTTCACCTCTGTGTACTCCTCCCAAGGAGTCTGATCCCTTGCGAACTCCTGGTAAAAGCAAAACAGCCCGCTATAAAAATGACGGACCCATACATTCAGTGGTACCCGGGGAGTCTGAGCAGCTCTCTCTCTCTCCCTGCCAGGGCCAAATCTCTCCAAGTCTTTATCAGATATCGATAACTGTAAGGTACTTGCTATCTTCCCAGTCCATCAGTATGACTGCGGTGGAGGTCATCCAGCACCACCTCCTCATATCCCTCGCCGACAACTGGCAAGCCGGAGATCCGGAACAGAGTCCACAAGTCGAGACTGGTCTCCCCCTCTGCTGTCGCCACTGTGTTCCAACGACGGTTGAAACGCTCCAGCAAGCCCTATAGTAATCCAGTATAGCACGGGTACGCGTACAGAGCGGCGGTCACCGCGTACCTGATCCCAGCTCGATCCAGCAATACTCGGTAATGGTGAACGATTCCCATCAACCACTCTGTGGCACCCTGGCGATAGTAATGCGACAAGATCACTGTCCAGCGGCCATACCAGCTGGTGATGGTCTGCCGCATGATTCCATTCAGCATACTGTGGTCATCGTACCCCTCTCCAGCATACTGCACACCGGAGGGCTCCAGCACCAATCCAGCAATCCCCTCTATCTCTGTGCGGTGGTGGCCATGCAGATCCCAGCTAGCAGGGCCAATAGGCCCGACCCTGACTCCAGATTGCTCTGCCATGTCGAAGAACCCCAGGCACTTGATGCTGGGAAACTGGCGCTGCCTCCAGTAGTCCTCTGAAAAGCTCGGGTAGCTGCAAAAAGCGGTGCCAAGCAGGCTGTCCCTGCCGATCAGAATGGCCCTCTCAAGCCGACGGCAAGCTCCTGGAATCTGCGAGTCGCCCTCCTCCGCGCCAGGAGGAGCATAGCTGAGGATGAACTCAAGCATGTGGCGATCAAGGGGGAACTCCAATGGATAGCCCCCGCTCCGATTATAACTGTATAAGTTGCCCGCCTCCAGAATCCGGGCCACTTCCACGGCCCCTGCTCCAGCTGTCCGCTCACCGATCGGACCCTCCGCCACGATCAGATGGCCCCGGTCCAACTGCCTGATACCAGCCACGGTGATCACAGGTGCATCTACAGGACGCATCGGTCGATCAGTCCGCTGCACCTAGTGATCCTCCTCCAGAGCCAACCGCCTCGGGACCCGCCCATCTCTGCCAAAGTGTGCCATAACTGCAAGACAAGGCACCCAGAAAAAGTAGTCAGCATATCAGAAAATTCATATGTGCAGCACATCAAAATAAAGACATATGAAGCGTCAAAATACAACTACAACAACTCAGAAAGAGGATCTCACGGGCCGTACGCCCTCATCCCCGCCGCCGACGCACGCCCCGTGGGGGGCATTTGTCGTACCCAGAGAATTTCCCACCCAAAACAACAAGGAATAAGGGTTCGGGCATTTCCCCGAACACCTTCAAGGCACGGGCTACCTAGCCCTTTCTACACCCTAAAGGTCCCCATCAATTTGCCATGACGCGCGACGGCACAAACAAGTATTCGGGGTCAATCCCGACCACTCTCATACGGGCTTTGCCCGCGTCCTATATGGCCTCCGGAGATCACCCGGGGGCGCCCCGACATTAAGCCACGCCACGTGGCATCCAGCAAAAGAGTCACGGGCCCACTCCAAGACTCTTCATTTAACCCTTCAAGTTCAAATGGAGACTCGAGCAAGTCAACCACAGGCTTTGGAGGCCCGCAGTATGTACGTAAGGCTCACACATGTGTGTTCGGCATTTTTCTGAACACCTTGTGGGCGCGTATATTTCAACCCTTCTACATAAGGCCACGGGCCAGCCCGTGGTTCCAGTATACCAGTTGGGTCCAACAACGACCCCCCAGCAAGTCGGGGCCACCCCCGACCCTCAGACACGTGGTAACAAGCCACTAAACTTAGCTCTCGGGCCAACCCGAGGCTACCCTGTCAACCCGCCGTACAAAGTGGCACGCAACACGAGGTAAGGTCCGTGTGCCCCAAAATGCCTCATCCCAACCCCTACAGACTTCTACCCTTGGCCTTAGGCCAAATCCAAGGCCCGTCGGCCACTTACGCGGCTCGTTCGACAACCCGGGGTGTGTTGGGCATTTGCCCGAACACCTCGCGAGCAGCTACTCTAACTCAAAGAACAGCGGCCCCATGGGCCCATGCCAGCCTTCCGAAGTTCAAAGTCCATCAAAGGACGTCCCCAGGCAACACAAGAAGACCCCCGGGGGCCATCCCCCGGGGTTATGGCCGGCCCGGGGCCAGTTCGCCCCTGGGCATGGCCGCGCCCCCGGGGGAGGGTCAACCCCCCGGGGGGGCCGCGCCCCTCTCCAGCTCGGTGGTCCCACGACCCCACTTAGCCCCAGTTCGCTCAATTACGGCCCTACGATGCGGTTCGTGTGCCGTACCAGTTCGAGGGATCAAAGCGCGGACATGGAAGCACAAAGCGATAGCACGACGAGTCATCCTCAAGTCAATGCGCACAAGTCTCCACAAGCCGCCACGTATCCTTCACCCATTTGTCCTTTTCTTTCTTAGTTAAATTAGGAAGAAAAAATGGCCAAAAATCACATTTTATAGGGTGGGGACCCGCCCCCCTCTCTCTCCTTGCGAACCCGCCTAAACCCCCTTGGGGAGGGGGTTTAGACGGACCAGCCAGGCCCCCTTGGCTGGTCCGCCTAAACCCCCAATTCAAACCAAAAATATATATATTTTTTAAAAAGAAAAAAAATCAGCCGCCTAAACCCTTGGGGGTTTAGGCGTACCAGCCATACCCCCCTGGCTAGTCCGCGTAAACCCCTTTCCCTCTCTCTCAGCCCGTAACCCAAGCACTATTCCATTGGGTTTACGCGGACCAGTTCACCCCCCTGGCTGGTCCACGTAAACCCCTTGTGACCATTCATCTTCCCCTATAAATACCCCTTAGGATCTCAAGGGGTGCGGCATCAATCCAATACAAAGCATCCAGCAATACGCAAGATCGTCCGGCACCCGGCAAGCACAAGACTTCGAGCGCGGAGCAAAGGAGAATTGTGTGTGGGTGACTTGTTCGACGGTCTACTACGCCGGGGGTATGTCGTTCGCGCTCCCCTCACGCCGTAGGTAGTCATCACACACAAGTCAACACCCACCATGTGTGAGACGTTGTGATATGGGCGGACGTCCCCTCATGCCGGGATTCCCCCTCGCACGCCCGTCGGTCTCAACCACTCGCGTGCCATGACGTCATGCTCACTCACAGTCACGAGGCCATGTCCGACCGCTCAACTCAAGCCGCGTCCGACCCTCGTCCAGATGCCGGATCGACGGATCCCCTCAGTTATCCAGTTGTAGGCCCCCGTTTGGCACCACGGCCGCGGCCCACGCCAGGGGAGGACCCCTCTGTAAAATGCACATGTGTGTATTCATCACGCATCGACCCGAGGACCGACTAGCACGTCGGAATTGTCCCGTGGCATGCGCCAGTTGTACTTTGGCCATTACGGCTTTCCCGTAAAGAAATATGCATCTCAGCACAACACCGCCGATTGGAGGAGTGCCCTCGCACCCGCGTCCTGGCCTTCAATCTCCTATCTATATCCTACGGCATCCGTGCCTAACACTCCACCCCCAACAAACACCCCTTAGTCTAACACGTACCCCTAGCTGCTAAATGCGCCCGGCCCTACACCCATGGCTTCAAACACATATACAGACTTTTCTTCAGCATGGAACGAAGGTATTCGGATTCAATCCGATGTAAATAAACACCGGTTGCTTGCGGCCGGTGGGGAAAGACGTCATGTGCACGATTCCCGCAATCGCCTACGCACTCGCACCCATGGAACCCCTTCTCTCCACGTGTCGCCCGATCACCTGAGCCCACGTGCCGAGCCCTGGTGGCGCTTCCCCGGTCAAACCTTGGTTCCATGAGTGATTGTCGAGAAATCGACTGGCACGCCTGCACCCTGTTCGACTAACCCTTAGCCCAACATTCCCGTGCCATTCCGCCCCTTTTGACTTTCCGTAAAAGGAGAGTGCCCGGTACCGCCGTGAGAGGCATGCACCCGTAAGGAGGATACCCGAGATACATCAAACTCCCGTATTTTCCTTCCCCGCTGTATTCCTTCCTTCACCCCGGTTAACCGGCATAAAAATACGCGCAACAACCATGTAGTTTCAGAAAAGGGAATAGAAGTTGACAAGGCCAAGATAGATTTGATTTCTAATCTTCCTCCCCCTTCTTCGGTCAAACAGATCCGTTCCTTTCTTGGCCATGCAGGATTCTACCACAGATTCATTCAAAACTTCTCCACCATTGCTCGACCACTCACACAATTGCTTGCCAAGGACACTCCCTTTCATCTTGATGAGTCCTGTCTAGAGGCGTTCAATTCTTTAAAAGCGGCCCTCACACAAGCTCCCATTCTCCAATCTTCTGATTGGTCGCTCCCTTTTGAGATCATGTGTGATGCCTCAGACTATGCTGTAGGAGCTGTCCTAGGTCAAAGAGTTGAAAAGAAGCCCGTGGTGATCTACTACGTGAGCCGCACCCTCGCTGATGCCCAAATGAACTACACCACCACGGAAAAGGAATTGTTAGCTGTTGTGTTCGCCCTCAAAAAGTTTTGATCATATCTGTTAGGGGCGAAAGTCATTATTTATTCCGATCACTCAGCATTAAAATTTTTGATGTCTAAGAAGGAAGCCAAACCCCGTCTCATACGGTGGATTTTGTTACTACAAGAGTTTGATTTGAAAATCAGATATAAGAAGGGGTTAGAGAATGTTGTTGCTGATCACTTGTCTAGGATTGTGATTCCTGAAAGTGCTCCTATATTTGATTCCTTCCCCAATGAGTAAATTCTTTCCATCTCTCACACCTCAACCCTTTGGTACGCTCACATAGTCAATTACATGGTGGTAGGACAGATTCCGGGAGGGTGGTCTCGGCAAGAGAATGATCGATTCTTTGCGAAGGTTAAGTACTACTTTTGGGAGGACCCAGAGTTATTTCACATGGGTCCTGATCAGATCATTAGAAGATGTGTCCCCGAGGAGGAACAACAGTCTGTGTTGAATTTCTATCATCATTCGACTTGTGGGGGACATTTCTCAAGAAAGAAAACTGCGGCAAAAGTTTTACAAAGTGGATTTTATTGGCCCACTTTATTCAAGGATGCTTATGAATGTTCTAAAACTTGTTTGAGGTGTCAAGCCGTGGGCAAAAATTCAAAAAGAGATATGATGCCGCTCAGTCCCATTCTAGTAGTAGAGATTTTCGATGTTTGGGGAATAGACTTTATGGGACCATTTCCACCTTCATTTGGTAATGAATATATTTTGGTGACGGTGGACTATGTTTCGAAATGGATTGAAGCTGTTGCTACTAGGACAAATGATCACAAGGTCGTGATGAAGTTTGTGAAGAAACACATCTTTTCTTGATTTGGTTGTCCTAGAGCTATCATTAGCGATGGGGGCTCTCACTTTACTCATTTTCAATTCCGAGCTCTGCTTCGCAAATATGGCATCACTCACAAGCTCGCTACCCCCTACCATCCCAAGACCAGTGGCCAGGTAGAAGTGTCCAACAGGGAGATAAAAACCATTCTCCATAAGACAATTTGACCGGATAGAAAAGACTGGTCCAAGAGACTAGATGATGCACTCTAGGCCTACAAAACTGCATTTAAGACTCCCATTGGCATGTCACCTTACCGCCGCATTTTTGGAAAAGCTTGCCACTTGCCCGTAGAGCTTGAACATAGAGCATATTGGGCCATCAAACAAGTCAACTTCGATCTCACTCAAGCCGGGGCCCAAAGAGCTCTACAACTCAATGAACTGGAGGAACTAAGAAATGAAGCCTATGAAAATTCAAAGATTTATAAAGTTAAAACCAAAGCATTCCATGACAAGCATATTCATAGGAAAACTTTTTATGAGAATCAAAAGGTTTGGCTTTTTAATTCTAGGTTGCGCTTGTTCCCTGGTAAGCTCAAATCCAGATGGGACGGACCATTTATAGTTGTTAAGACTTTTGACCACGGTCCCGTCAAAATTTTGAATCCTAAAAATGGTCACATTTTTACTGTCAATGGTCAAAGATTGAAACATTATTTGAAAAATGATCAGTTGCAAAAAGAATCCATTGTTCTAAGTGGTCTGGAATAAAATCATCATGAGCTCTCATGCGTCTGGCTGAAGACGGAAAACTTAGCGCTTCTGAGAGGTAACCCAAGATTTTTGTTGTTTGACATTTTTGTTTGAGTGTGTTTTAGTAGTCAGGTCAAGGCCAAGGAGAGAAAGTCGTTGCCGTCCATGACATTGATGGATGTTTCATCCCGCATATCCGGTTGTCTCTTTCCTACTCAGAAGTATTTATTGATACATTGTTCTATTACTTTCATTTCTATATGTCATTGAGGACAATGTCATTCAAGTTGGGGGGGAGAGAAAAATTTTCATAATGCATATAGTACAACCTGATAAGAGTCATGTCTTGCATGTCATCGTTACATGAAAGTAGAAAGAGGTAAACCACATCTTGAGTTACATGATTCATGCTTAAATTAAAAGTAATTCTGAAATAGAAAAGACTAGGGAGAAGGATGATGGAAAATTTAGTCAATCTAGCCATGGAAAACTAATATAATAATCTCTTTAAAGTTCATGTGCACTTTAGAAAAAAAAGAAATTCATGTTGTACACTAATGAAACAAGCAAGACAAGCCCTCTGCTAGTTTTGATATGTTATCTGATATTCTGCACTTCTTAAGAAAGAGATCTTTTTATAAAACTTTCTGCCAAATTATCTATCAAAAAAAAGGAAAAAAGAAAGAGAGAGAGAAATGAAAGAAAGAAAAAAAATACCATGAAAAATGCCCCTAGTCTTAGTAACCGAGCCTACTTCACCTAAGACGTGTTCAGGTTCGCGTAAAATAGAAAAGGAAACCTCGATCTGTGAAACTGGGCCTGCTTCTCCTAAGGTAAGAGTCGAGGTTCACGTTGAGCAGTGAAGGGTAGTGAAGCATCATGAGTGTCATAAAAGATCTCAAAGGGACAAAGTAATAAGGCAGACAAAAAGCTAATATACTGAATGCTCTGATCTAAGAGGTGCAGGGTTGAAAGACATTTGCTTGGAATAGCGAATGGGGGATGCAATTGTCTAAGATGTGGATTTGGTAGTTACACATACACAAGTGCTATTGAGCTTTGATTTGAATTCTTACTATTAAGTTCCTAATAAAAGCTAGTGTGCATTAATGATTCCAGATTCCTAATCTTTGGTTGCTTCTATGAAGGGAGAGCTGGATATGAGAGTATGAATTTTATAAACTCTTGTTAGTCCTAAATTTTAATTTATTTACATTGCTAAGGGACTAGCAATGAGTAAGTTGGGGGGTGTGATAAGTGTCTATTTTCGATGGTAATTCATCGCATGTACACTGTAATATCCCGGACCTTTCGGATCCTTCTTCGTGGGTCCCGGATCTGGTTTTCGGAGCGTCCGGCTCCGTTGTGTCCGAAATTTCGTTTCGGACATCTTTCGTGTTCGGATCGGCGCGATCCGGAGTCGTTTCGGAGGCCCGGAGGCGTTCCGTGGCTTTTTCCGCGCGTGTTTTCCGATTTCCGGTGTGTGTTTCGGCTTTTTCTTCGGACGCTCGCTGCGGGCGAACCGGGCAGTTCCCCGAGGCACGAGTGGTACCGTTGCGATCGGTGCGTTCCGAGGATTCCGGAAATGTATTTTTCTAATTTTCGGTATTTTTCTGAAAAATCGGATTTTCTATATATTCCCATTTTCTTTTCTTTTCTTTTTCTTCCTTTCTCTTTTCTTCTTCTTCCTTCCTCTCTCCCTCACGCGACCGTGGCCGGCTCTCTCCCTCCTTCTCTCCCGTTCGACCGTGCCGACCCCCGTTCCGGCTGCAGACGGCGGCGGTGCGACGGCGCGAGGACGTGGGTGACGTGGTGGCGATCGTGCGGGCTTACGGCGAGCGTGGGAGGCGTGGAGAGGCGAGATTCTAGCGGCGTTCTTCGCGACTTCGAGCTCGGATCGGAGCGTTTCGTCACGGACCGGAGGTAGGGTGACGTTCCTTAGCCTCATGTCTTCCTTCCCCGTGAGTTTCAGCTCGAGACGAGGTCGAGAGGGGTTTATTTTGAGCCGGGAAGGGTTGATCATGCCGCGGGGTGAGTTCGTCCGATCCATCGTTTTGAGTCTCGATTTCACGGTTTAAGGGCGTAGGAGCATGCTAGGGGGCTTGGGGGTTCTTCTCTCGCCATTTCCCCCTCCGTGGGGTTTGTTTTGAGGCCGATTGGGCGATTCCGGTGAGGTTCGCCATTTTCCCGCCGGTGAGCGATGTGCGGTCGAACCAGTGGCCGCATAACCCCTATGCGGTTCCGTTCGGACCGTTCATCGGCTCGGCGCGCTTTGGGTGAAGCTTGGCGCGCAGTGGGCTTGGGCGGTCTATCGTGGGACCGCGTATCCTAATGTGCGGCCCCACAGCTACCGCCCAACCCTAAGGGTTTTGACCGTTGGTTGTGACCGTTGTGCAGTGCTCTGGGATGTGCGGCCAGGAGCTGACCGCATAACCCCTTGCACGGCCAGGTGCTGGCCGTACATCCCCTAGCGCTATGGTTGGATGTGCGGTCTGGCCCTGACCGCACAATACCTGAACGGCTAAGCCGTAGCCGCCCTTCCCTAAGTGCGGCTAAGGACTAACCGTCCGGGCTTTTTACCGTTGGGAGACGAGCGGCCAGGAGGTGACCGTTCCTCACCCACGTGCGGTCAAGAGTTGGCCGCACATCTGTTTGAACGGTCCTGTGTTGGCCGTTTATCTGTCGTTTGGACCCTGAGTGGAACGGTCCTGATATGACCGTTCTAATCCTTGTGCGGTCCCTGTGTGACCGTACTTCCGTGGGCGGCCCAGTGTGGACCGTTCAAGGGTACGGGTTGCGTCGGTGTGTCTCTCGTCGTACAGAGTGTACCGGGAGATGTTGTTGTCAGCTGGTCACCGAGCGTCGGTGTTGGTACAAGGAGCGTCCCTCGTACCTGCAGTTGCACCGTTGTTTTCCGAGACTTGAGAGTCTACTCCTTCTGTGACCCTCCACTAGTCGTAGCCTACTAGTACGCGTGTGCTAGTCGCACCAGGGAGTGGTGTACAGGCTGACCTTTAGAGACGGTTTGTGGACCGGTTACCGTTGGGCCCCACGTCTTGCAGCCAGAGTCCGGCTGAGGGGAAAACCGGTCAGAGGGCCAGACCAGGGACGCGCGGTCTGTGTGTGCACACGTGGTTGGGGGCGGTTGGACCCACGTCGACGGGCGTGACCCCAGCTAGTCACTTGTTTGTGGTTACTTGTACGGTGTTTGCGTCTCGGGTAGGACCTACCATGTCAGGCGGTTCACCTGCGGTGCGGTGTAAGACGTCAGGGGACGCTACCGGCTGTGCTTCTAGTGGGTGGTACTCCTGTCGAGTACGGAGTGTCAGACTGTCAGTCGTGTATTTCCGACCTTCGGGTTTTGACGGTTCGACCGTTGAGTTTCGGTCTTCTCGTACCGTGGCACGTGTGTCGGTTTGCGTGCCGTTAGGGCCTAGTTCTGTAGAGTACAGGGCTTTCCTTTCCGAGGTACCTTCCTACCGCTAGAGTAGTGGTTTCTCGTTTTACGAGGTAGGGTTCGAGTGATCCCTACTGAGTCTTGTTCCGAGACTCATTCCCTGCGTGTTTTCACCGTGTTTCAGGTGAGACGCCACCTTCGGGGAGCGCGTCAGGAGCACAGCGTGGTGCGGGTGCCCAGAGTTAGTGCCAGAGGTCAGAGCCGGGGGATGCCCCGTGTAGCTGTACTTTTCTTTCTTGTCACTGTACTAGTCGTGGACTACTGTTGCTGTTGTTGTTATTTTATTGTGGACCATGTAAATTGTTAATTTATTTCCTGCTTAATATTATAACTGTTTAATTTCTGCAATTATTTGTGATACTTGTGTAGTCTCCACACCATCCTTTTAACCCTTCCGAGTCTTCGGGCTCGTGGGTGGCGGTGCGAGTCTCGGGTTATCGGGTCTTCCCGGTAATCGGATTCTCGGGTCGTTACAGCTGGTATCAGAGCGCGGTTGTGGAATTACATGAGAATCATAGGTAATTGTAGTGGTCCACTAGTCCATGACGATGATGTGCAGGTGACGCTGGCATTGGGCACCGTGTGTTTTATTCTGACCTTCCGTTTCTGTGTTTTCTGTCTTGTGCTTAAGGAGCGAGGATGGCGCCGAGGAGGAGCTCTCGCTCTCAGCAGGGGCAGTCGGCTGGAGGTCAGGAGGTCCAGCAGAGGGACCAGGAGGAGCATAGTAGAGCGCCACTGGGGGCTACCGAGGCCGAGGATGCTGCGAGAGTTCCGGGGGCCGAGGGTTTTTTCCGTGGCATGTACCATCTCATGGCTCAGCAGTTCGGCGGAGAGGCCGGTGAGGGCTCGTCAGTCAGGGGTGGGCCAGGCCGAGCAGTGAGGGATTTCATGCAGTTCCATCCACCTTACTTTAGCGGCCAGGCAGACCCTGATGCGGCTCGTGATTGGCTTGATGAGATGGAGCGGGTGTTCAGTTCTGCGAAGAGTGCTGTCGAGGACAGAGTGATGTTGGCCTACAACCAGTTGCAGGGTACGGCTCGGAGGTGGTGGTCTTCCGAGTGGAAGACGTCCTTTCAGCTTCGTCCACTTGAGCAGATCGAGTGGGATGACTTTGTCAGTGCTTTCGAGCGTACGTACTGTCCAGATATTGTCGCTACGCAGCGGATGCGGGAGTTTCTGGAGCTGGTGCAGGGTGACATGTCCGTGTTGCAGTACAGGGCCCGATTTGTCGAGCTGGGTCGGTACGCACCTCATATCATGGAGCATGAGAGGGTGAGGACGACGCAGTTTGTGCAGGGCTTGAGGCTGGAGCTGAGGCACCATCTGATCGCGAATGGGGCCACTGATCTTGAGACGGCGTCTCGTGTTGCGATTTCCTTGGAGATGGATATGCAGAGGACTCGAGGACCGATCAGCCAGGGGCAGTCTGTGTCAGGTCGCAGCCAGCAGTCGGCTACTCAGCAGCAGGGTTTCTTTCAGTCTGCGTCGGGTGGTTCTGGAGTACCGGCATCGGCAGCTTCGGTGACAGGATCTGCGTCCTTTGGCACGAAGGTCAAGAAGTTCTTCAAGAGAGGGTTCGGCAAGAAGAAGTCCAAGGATCAGGGGCAGGCTTCATCGGGCAGTGTACAGCAGCCGTTTCCTTTGCAGCGTCAGGGATCGGTGGGTGGATCGCGAGGACCTTGTCCACGGTGTAGTGGGACCCACCCAGGCAGGCAGTGCACGGCGCCGATCATCTGTTTTCGGTGTGACCAGCCAGGGCATATGGCGCGCGACTGTCCTCAGAGGCCGCCGCAGCAGCAGGTTCCCCAGCAGCAGCAGCAGCAGGGACAGTATCCGCCGCTACCCAGGTCAGCTAGTGTGGGAGGCAGGCAGAGAGCTCGTGGCCAGATCACGCACTTGACCAGGGCAGAGGCAGTGGCGTCGCAGCTCGTGCAAGGTACCGTTCAGATTTTGGGTTGTGCGGCTCGGGTTTTATTTGATTCTGGCGCGTCTCATTCGTTCATTTCGGAGGATTTCGCGTCGAGTGTCGAGGAGCCGGTAACCCAGTTGTCCTGTGATTTGGCAGTGGAGTTGCCTTCGGGTGACTTTATGGTCACTCCGTATTGCTTCGACCAGGTTCCGGTGTGGATCGATGGGCGGAGTATGCCAAGCAGGTTGTATGCGTTGCAGCTTCGAGATTATGACGTGATTCTAGGCATGGATTGGCTCGAGACTCATAGAGCGGTGGTGGATTGTGGAATGAAGAGGGTCTACTTCCAGCATCCGAGCAAGAGGACCTTCTATTTCCAAGGTATCCGTTCCGCCTCTTCTCGATTTCTTATCTCTGCTATTCGAGCCCGTCGATTGCTTGATTCAGGTTGTCAGGGTTTTCTCGCGTCAGTGGTTGTGTCTGACCGGATGGAGCCGGATGTCGAGGACATTGCGGTGGTGTGCGAGTTCCCCGATGTTTTTCCTGAGGAGTTGCCTGGATTACCTCCCCAGCGGGAGATCGATTTCGTGATCGAGGTTGTGCCTGGTACGGGACCTTTGGCGAAGGCTCCCTACCGTATGGCCCCCGCTGAGTTGAGGGAGCTGAGGGCGCAGTTGCAGGAACTGTTGGCCAAGGGGTACATTCGTCCGAGCTTTTCCCCATGGGGTGCGCCCGTGTTGTTTGTGAAGAAGAAGGACGGTAGTCTGCGGCTATGCATTGACTATCGGCAGCTGAATGACGTGACCATTAAGAACAAGTACCCGTTACCGCGGATTGATGATTTGTTCGACCAGCTTCAGTCTGCGCGAGTGTTCTCGCGGATTGATTTGCGGTCCGGTTACTATCAGCTGAGAATTCGCGAGTCCGATGTGGAGAAGACTGCGTTCAGTACGAGGTACGGGCATTATGAGTTTCTGGTGATGCCGTTCGGGCTCACCAATGCCCCAGCAGCCTTCATGGACTTGATGCAGAGGGTGTTTCATCCGTATTTGGACCAGTTCGTGGTCATTTTCGTGGATGACATCCTTGTTTATTCGCGGTCTGCTGAGGAGCATGCGTACCATTTGGGTGTGGCGCTGCAGACGTTGCGGGATCACCAGTTGTTTGCGAAGCTCAGCAAGTGCGAGTTTTGGCTCAGCGAGGTGCACTTTCTGGGGCACGTGATTTCTGGTGATGGCATTTCCGTGGATCCCGCCAAGGTCGAGGCTGTGATGCAATGGCCGAGGCCGAGGTCGGTGACGGAGATCCGAAGTTTCTTGGGGCTGGCGGGTTATTATCGTCGTTTTATCCAGGATTTTTCCCGCATTGCGACCCCGATGACTAGGCTCACACGGAAGGATGTTCCTTTCGTTTGGTCCGAGGAGTGTGAGCAGTGTTTCAGGGAACTGAAGAGATTGCTCACCTCGGCTCCGGTGTTGGTTTTACCTTCTGGATCGGGAGGTTTTGTGGTGTGTACAGATGCTTCCGGCGTCGGATTGGGTGCTGTTCTGATGCAGCATGGTAGAGTGGTGGCTTATGCATCTCGGCAGCTAAAGCCCCATGAGGAGAACTACCCTACCCATGATCTTGAGTTGGCGGCAGTGATCTTCGCGCTGAAGATCTGGAGGCATTATCTGTATGGCGAGAAGTTTGAGGTGTTCACTGACCATCAGAGTTTGAGGTATGTGTTCTCGCAGAGAGATCTGAACCTCAGACAAAGGCGTTGGATGGAGTTCATGAAGGACTATGACTTCACCCTGTCTTATCAGCCGGGCAGGATGAATGTCGTTGCCGATGCCTTGAGTCGGAAGGTGGCGGTCAGTATCTTGATGTTGAGGAAGTGGAGGCTCTGGGAACAGGTGCCCGAGGTGTCCTTCAGGCTCAAGATTCCCCACGAGCCAGGGTTGGCAGTGCTTGCGAGTCTGACTGTCACTCCTGCTATCCGTCGTCAGGTGACAGAGGCTCAGCATGCGGACCCTGAGTTGCCCCGGATTCTTGCGATGGCTGATGTGGAGCTAGGCGAGGACGGTGCTGCGAGGTTTCGTGGCAGGCTGTACGTCCCAGCGGAGGAGCAGGTTCGTCGTGCGGTGTTACGCGAGGCTCATGGGAGCAGGTACACTGTGCACCCGGGTGCGACGAAGATGTATCGGAACTTGCGGAGGCAATTCTGGTGGCCTGGCATGAAGAGAGATGTGGCCGAGTTTGTGGCCAGGTGCCTGATCTGTCAGCAGGTGAAGGCGGAGCATCAGCGACCAGGCGGTACTCTCCAGCCCTTGGATGTTCCTGCTTGGAAGTGGGACCATGTGACCACAGATTTTGTGGTGGGGTTGCCCAGGACCCCGAGTGGGCAGGACAGTATCTGGTTGCTTGTGGATCGGCTGACGAAGGTGACGCGGTTGCTACCGGTCAAAGTCAGCTGGAGCGTGCCTAAGTTGGCTCGTCTTTATGTGGAGCGGATCGTGCCGTTGCATGGGGTTCCCATTTCGATTGTGTCGGATCGGGATCCGCGCTTCACTTCTGGATTCTGGAAGAGTTTCCAGCGAGCTCTTGGCACGGAGTTGGCGTTTAGCTCGGCGTACCATCCACAGTCAGATGGTCAGTCTGAGAGGACCATTCAGACCTTGGAGGACATGCTGAGATCCTGCTGCCTGGAGTGGCAGGGGAGTTGGATTCATCACCTACCGTTGGTGGAGTTTGCCTATAACAACAGCTTTCACTCGAGCATTGGTATGGCTCCCTATGAGGCATTGTATGGGCGTCCTTGTCGGACTCCACTTGATTGGTTTGAGGTGGGTGAGCGTGTTTTGACGGGACCGGAGTTGGTGCAGCAATGTGTGGATGTTGTGCACCTGGTTCGTCAGAACATGTTGGCGGCCCAGTGTCGGCAGAAGAGTTATGCTGACCGTAGGAGGCAGCCCCTCGAGTTCGCCGTGGGCGATCATGTGTTCTTGAGAGTTTCTCCGATGAAGGGGGTGATGCGTTTTGGGCGGCGTGGGAAGCTGAGTCCCCGCTACATTGGTCCTTTCGCGATTGTGGAGCGCATCGGTGAGGTTGCTTACCGGTTGCGGTTACCCTCTGAGTTGGCGTCGGTGCATGACGTGTTCCACGTCTCGATGTTGCGGAAGTATATGCCCGATGACTCTCATGTGCTCGAGGATTTTGTTTGGCCTGAGGTGACTCCAGATCTTTCTCTCCCAGAGTTTCCGATCCGCGTGGAGGATAGGCGAGAGCAGCGCCTGCGGAACAAGGTTATTCCCTTGGTCAAGGTCGTGTGGCAACGACACTCTGGTGGTGAGGCTTCGTGGGAACGTGAGGACGAGATGCGTCAGCAGTTCCCGTATCTGTTTGAGTGAGTCTTCCTCTTCTTTCCCCTTGGGTTGTTCTCAATTTCGAGGACGAAATTCCTTAAGGGGGGAGGGCTGTAATATCCCGGACCTTTCGGATCCTTCTTCGTGGGTCCCGGATCTGGTTTTCGGAGCGTCCGGCTCCGTTGTGTCCGAAATTTCGTTTCGGACATCTTTCGTGTTCGGATCGGCGCGATCCGGAGTCGTTTCGGAGGCCCGGAGGCGTTCCGTGGCTTTTTCCGCGCGTGTTTTCCGATTTCCGGTGTGTGTTTCGGCTTTTTCTTCGGACGCTCGCTGCGGGCGAACCGGGCAGTTCCCCGAGGCACGAGTGGTACCATTGCGATCGGTGCGTTCCGAGGATTCCGGAAATGTATTTTTCTAATTTTCGGTATTTTTCTGAAAAATCGGATTTTCTATATATTCCCATTTTCTTTTCTTTTCTTTTTCTTCCTTTCTCTTTTCTTCTTCTTCCTTCCTCTCTCCCTCACGCGACCGTGGCCGGCTCTCTCCCTCCTTCTCTCCCGTTCGACCGTGCCGACCCCCGTTCCGGCTGCAGACGGCGGCGGTGCGACGGCGCGAGGACGTGGGTGACGTGGTGGCGATCGTGCGGGCTTACGGCGAGCGTGGGAGGCGTGGAGAGGCGAGATTCTAGCGGCGTTCTTCGCGACTTCGAGCTCGGATCGGAGCGTTTCGTCACGGACCGGAGGTAGGGTGACGTTCCTTAGCCTCATGTCTTCCTTCCCCGTGAGTTTCAGCTCGAGACGAGGTCGAGAGGGGTTTATTTTGAGCCGGGAAGGGTTGATCATGCCGCGGGGTGAGTTCGTCCGATCCATCGTTTTGAGTCTCGATTTCACGGTTTAAGGGCGTAGGAGCATGCTAGGGGGCTTGGGGGTTCTTCTCTCGCCATTTACCCCTCCGTGGGGTTTGTTTTGAGGCCGATTGGGCGATTCCGGTGAGGTTCGCCATTTTCCCGCCGGTGAGCGATGTGCGGTCGAACCAGTGGCCGCATAACCCCTATGCGGTTCCGTTCGGACCGTTCATCGGCTCGGCGCGCTTTGGGTGAAGCTTGGCGCGCAGTGGGCTTGGGCGGTCTATCGTGGGACCGCGTATCCTAATGTGCGGCCCCACAGCTACCGCCCAACCCTAAGGGTTTTGACCGTTGGTTGTGACCGTTGTGCAGTGCTCTGGGATGTGCGGCCAGGAGCTGACCGCATAACCCCTTGCACGGCCAGGTGCTGGCCGTACATCCCCTAGCGCTATGGTTGGATGTGCGGTCTGGCCCTGACCGCACAATACCTGAACGGCTAAGCCGTAGCCGCCCTTCCCTAAGTGCGGCTAAGGACTAACCGTCCGGGCTTTTTACCGTTGGGAGACGAGCGGCCAGGAGGTGACCGTTCCTCACCCACGTGCGGTCAAGAGTTGGCCGCACATCTGTTTGAACGGTCCTGTGTTGGCCGTTTATCTGTCGTTTGGACCCTGAGTGGAACGGTCCTGATATGACCGTTCTAATCCTTGTGCGGTCCCTGTGTGACCGTACTTCCGTGGGCGGCCCAGTGTGGACCGTTCAAGGGTACGGGTTGCGTCGGTGTGTCTCTCGTCGTACAGAGTGTACCGGGAGATGTTGTTGTCAGCTGGTCACCGAGCGTCGGTGTTGGTACAAGGAGCGTCCCTCGTACCTGCAGTTGCACCGTTGTTTTCCGAGACTTGAGAGTCTACTCCTTCTGTGACCCTCCACTAGTCGTAGCCTACTAGTACGCGTGTGCTAGTCGCACCAGGGAGTGGTGTACAGGCTGACCTTTAGAGACGGTTTGTGGACCGGTTACCGTTGGGCCCCACGTCTTGCAGCCAGAGTCCGGCTGAGGGGAAAACCGGTCAGAGGGCCAGACCAGGGACGCGCGGTCTGTGTGTGCACACGTGGTTGGGGGCGGTTGGACCCACGTCGACGGGCGTGACCCCAGCTAGTCACTTGTTTGTGGTTACTTGTACGGTGTTTGCGCCTCGGGTAGGACCTACCATGTCAGGCGGTTCACCTGCGGTGCGGTGTAAGACGTCAGGGGACGCTACCGGCTGTGCTTCTAATGGGTGGTACTCCTGTCGAGTGCGGAGTGTCAGACTGTCAGTCGTGTATTTCCGACCTTCGGGTTTTGATGGTTCGACCGTTGAGTTTCGGTCTTCTCGTACCGTGGCACGTGTGTCGGTTTGCGTGCCGTTAGGGCCTAGTTCTGTAGAGTACAGGGCTTTCCTTTCCGAGGTACCTTCCTACCGCTAGAGTAGTGGTTTCTCGTTTTACGAGGTAGGGTTCGAGTGATCCCTACTGAGTCTTGTTCCGAGACTCATTCCCTGCGTGTTTTCACCGTGTTTCAGGTGAGACGCCACCTTCGGGGAGCGCGTCAGGAGCACAGCGTGGTGCGGGTGCCCAGAGTTAGTGCCAGAGGTCAGAGCCGGGGGATGCCCCGTGTAGCTGTACTTTTCTTTCTTGTCACTGTACTAGTCGTGGACTACTGTTGCTGTTGTTGTTATTTTATTGTGGACCATGTAAATTGTTAATTTATTTCCTGCTTAATATTATAACTGTTTAATTTCTGCAATTATTTGTGATACTTGTGTAGTCTCCACACCATCCTTTTAACCCTTCCGAGTCTTCGGGCTCGTGGGTGGCGGTGCGAGTCTCGGGTTATCGGGTCTTCCCGGTAATCGGATTCTCGGGTCGTTACATACACCATTTTATGTGCATATAATTAGACAATTATGCATATTTCATAGTTAACCTCAACTCTGCATTTAAATTGGAACTTTCACACAAATTGATTAATTTGGTGATTTTATTTAATAAATTGAAGTTGAGGGCCGTGAGCATTAATTCTCTATTGCATAACCATGAGCATTTGAGATTTATATGCACATTATGATAATTTTTATGGACTAAATTATAATTATGTGTGTGCAGGATACCGAAGGTAATTGTAAAAGAAGTCGGGGGCAAAACTGTCACCACCACTTTGACCAAGTCAAAAGTACATATTTTGGTTGGAGGGAAAAGAAATTTCGAAAGTTTGAAATTGAGGAAAAGAAACACATATTTTGGTTGGAAGGAAAATTGAATTCAAAGTTTGAAATAAAGGAGAGACATGATGAGCCTTGGGAAAGGGGGTGCCCAAAGTCCAAGAAATGGGGTGCCCACCTACTTTTCCTCTTTCCCATGCATCATATTCTACCTAAATCTCGGCCATCCATCTCCTTTTGATACAATCTCCACCCTCCATCTACCCAACTTTCCCTCTAAATAGCTCATCACAAGGAGGAGAAAGGGAGTTCTTTTTTTCGTAATCTTTCACTCTTTCTCTCCCAACCTTAGGTCTCCGGTTTCTCTCACGTAAGTTCATTTTCTCCTCTCAGTGTCTTCATAAACGTTCTTCATTTTTTTGTTCTCTACAACTTCTTCATCTGTAGCATCTTCTAGTTCCTTCTAGTTTTCACGCTATTTCATATTTTTCACTGTGTTGTCATGTTCATCTGTGAAGTAATATTTCTCTCTGTTCTTCCTTTTATTTCTATCCCTCTAGTTATTTTCTTCTCTTACTGTCTTCATGAAAGTTCTTTGTTTTTAATTGTGCTACAACTTCTTCTTCTACATCATCCTCTAATTCGTTCTGGTTTGGAAGTTATTTCTCATTTTTCAACTTGCTATCCTGTGATTTTACTGTTCATCCGAGGTTCTAGCTTCTGTTGTTCCTCGATTTTGAAGCCATTCCCCTCTTCTTTTCTCTCTGAGTTCTTCATTAACATTCTTCCTCTCTTGTATATCTATATTTTCTTCTTCTATCACTTCCTCCAATTCTTTTTAGTTTATGAGTTATATTTAATTTCCCACTATTTTACTCTCTCATCTTCTTCCTTCTTCATCCCCACACAAACCCTTCCACATTCCTCTCTATATTTCTCTCCAAAGTTTATCCTCCACAACTCTCCTTTCATGGCGGTGTGCATATCAAGGCGGGTGACGTTCCAAGGCTCGTGATGTGGACGACGATGGCTTCTTCATCCATCTCTTTCCACGGCGATCTCTTTCAAGGTGGAGCGATCCTCTCCAAGGCTCGGCGAGGAGGAGACGATGACGTCATCACCATTGCTACAACCATCTTCACACTCAGGCTCCTCTTTTTATTATTGCTTTAGTTTCATTTTACTTCATTGTAATCTCGTCACATCTCCATTGTAAGCTTGTTTTGCATGTCATGTACTTGTTTCTTTATGTTAATGAAAGAAGTGTTCATTTTATCTAGATCATGTTCATCTTTCCTCTCTTCCTCCTTCTTCTACCTCTTCTTCTCCACTTTATGTAACTATTTTCTAAAGCATAGACTCATAGTCATAAGTGTTTTTAATTAAGTGTTTGGTTCATTCATCATTTCATTATTTTCTTTAAGCAAAGTAAAATCATAAGTGTTTTCCAAAGGACTCCAAGATTTTTAACTCTAAAAAATCTCTTCTTCCCTGTGGATTCGACCATTCTCGCCACCATATTACGTCTTTCTTTCATATAGTGCGAGTTGAAATTTTTAAGATTGATACGCATGAACTTTCGCGTGATCAGTTAACACCCTCGAGCACGCCTACCATGTTGCTCGAGATGTTGAGCGGTTTCAAAGGGTGGTCCCACTTTGGATTTTCACCTATCGCCAACCTGAACCCCGAAATCCCGTGATTCGCTACCCTGAGAGGCCTGGCCCCTCTACTTCATATGTCCCTTCTGCTACCCCACTTCGGGCCGTTGCCCCTGCTGTTCCTTTCATAAGGAACCCCTTACCTGCACATGTTACTGTGTCCAGGCTGGAGTACACCTCGCCAACCGATAGGAGGGATGACAACGGAAAGGGAGCCATCCCTAGCACCTCCTAACCAGTCCCTACCTCGGGAGTTCGCTGCTTTAGGTGCCATAACTTAGGCCATGTTGTCACCAATTGCCCCACCCGAGCCTTGGTCATCACTGACCCCCAGCCTGTGGAGCATCCACCTCAGGAAAAAGAAGCCGTCGAGAGGTATGAGGCCGGCCCTAACCTCATCGTCTAGTTTGAGAAAATGGACGCGGGATTTGATGGAACGCATGTCGAGTACGTGTATGTTGGGGATATTGTCGAGAGTTCTAGCCAGTGAAGACTAGGTGTAGTTCGCTGCATCTTAGAACACCCCCAGGAGGATGACTGACGTCGAACCTCCATCTTTCAAACATACATCATGGTAAAATCTCAACCCTGCAAGGTGATCTTTGACAACAGGAGTTGTATCAATGCAATCTCTTTAGATTTTATCTCCCGTCTAGGTCTACCTACGCACCCTCATCCAAGGCCACACAACGTAACTCGGGTTGATGACACTTCTATCCCAGTCACCACTATATGCATCATTCTCATTCAATTCCAGTCCTACCAAGGACAGATCTTATACGATGTAGTGCCTATGAAGGTCGGGAGCATCATCTTAGGACGACCATGGATCTATAATGTTGACCTTACTATATTTGGTCGATCCAATTAGTGTTCCTTCTCCCATAATGAGAAGAAGATTCAATTGTACCCGGCACCCCCAATGGTGACCCCGGGGAGGAGCTCCACCTCCACCCCCACTGGAACCCCTAAGGTTCAGGAAAATCCCCAAACTCCCACTGAAGGGAAGCCTCCCATTCCCTCTTCTCTTGCACCTATCACACCCATTCCTAAGGCCCCTAAGGTTGGTCATGACCTAGTTAGGCGCCTTAACTTCATAAATGTCCGTGAGCTAAATAGAGAGGTTGTTGAGGGTTCATTTGTTTGGGCTGTTGTTGTTACCATCGCACCCGAGGAGTCCCAAGTCTCAGTCCCAACTGAAGTCCAAGCAATCCTGTAGGACTTCCAAGACATCTTCCCTGAGGACTTACCCTCTAGACTCCCTCTCATGCGTGATGTACAACATGTCATTGACTTTGTCCCCGGGTCCACCCTATCCAACCTTCCCCATTACAGGCTAAACCCCAAGGAGCATGCGGAGCTCCAAAGCATTGTTGAGGACCTTATTCAAAAGGGTTTCCTCAGGGTGAGCAAGAGTCTCTGTGCTGTTCCTGCCTTGCTCGGACCAAAAAAAGATGGCACCTGGCGGATGTGTGTTGACAGCCGCTCCATCAACAAAATCACTGTCAAGTATAGATTTTCAATTCCCCGTCTCGATGACATGCTTGACATGATGAGTGGAGCTACCATCTTTTCCAAGATTAACTTGAAAAGTGGCTACCATCAGGTCAAGATCCGCCAGGAGATGAATGGAAGATAGTCTTCAAAATAAAAGAAGGTCTGTATGAGTGGCTCGTCATGCCATTTGGGCTATCCAATGCCCCCAGCACATTCATGAGGCTCATGACAGAAGTCCTCCGACCCCTCATTGGTCACTTTGTTGTCGTCTACTTTGATAATATTTTGATCTATAGCCACAACCCTCAGGCACACGTCCAGTATTTAAGAGAAGTTTGCAAGATTTTGAGGAAAGAAACCCTGTATGCCAACCTAAAGAAGTGTGAGTTCATGACAGATCGGGTCACTTTCCTCGGATTTTTGGTTTCTAGTCACGGAGTGTCTGTGGACCAATCCAAAGTCCAAGCCTTAGTAGACTGGCCAGAACCCTAGAATGTCCATGACGTTCACAGTTTCCATGGGCTAGTCACTTTCTATAGACGCCTTATTAAGGGTTTTAGCACCATTATGGCACCCATTACGGATTGCATCTGTAAGGGAAATTTTGAGTGGACTAAAGCCGCCTCCCAGACTTTTACTATCATAAAGGAGCTAATGACCAAAGCCCCTTATCCTCCGCCTGCCAGACTTTTCCAAAGTCTTTGAGATATCCTGTGATGCATCTGGCGTAGGTATAGGAGGAGTGCTTAGTTAGGAAAGTCACTATGTGGCTTATTTCAGTGAGAAGCTTTTTGATGCAAAGCTTCGATACTCTACCTACGATAAGAAGTTTTATGTTGTGGTCCAAGCTCTCAAACACTGGAGACATTATCTCTTACCTCAAGAGTTTGTCTTATACTCGGATCACGAGGCCTTGAAATTCCTTAACTCTCAGAAAGGCCTAAACCTTAGGCATGCTCGATGGGTAGAATTCCTCCAGTCCTTCACCTTTGTCCTAAAACATAAGGCTGGAAGTGAGAATGAGGTGGCCGACGCCTTGAGTCGAAGGGTCTCCCTTCTTTCCACTGTTCGGGTAGAGGTCACCGGATTTGACCATATGAAGGCACTCTATGGAGAGTGCCCAGATTTTGGCCCTACCTACTCTGCCCTATCTGCTGGATCCTCGACAGCATTTGCTGACTATCTACTCCAAGATGGTTTTCTCTTTCGAGGACAACAACTTTGTGTCCCGAAGACTTCTGTACGAGACTTTCTGATCTGGAAAATGTATCCTGGAGGTCTTGCTGGTCATTTTGGGAGAAACAAGACCATCCATTCTGTTGTGGAGCATTTTTATTGGCTTGACTTGAAGAAAGATGTGGCTAAGATTATGGCCCAATGTCGGATATGCATAATGGCCAAACAGGTCAAACAAAACACTGGTCTCTACACTCCTCTCCCCATTCCTGATAGACCTTGGGCGGATGTGAGCATGGATTGTATCTTTGGTTTATCTCGTACTACTCACAAATATGACTCCATCTTTATTGTCGTTGATCGGTTCTCTAAGATGGCCCATTTCATTGCATGCTCCAAAACATCTGATGCATCTAGAGTAGCCCATCTTTTCTTTGATGAAGTCGTGCGTCTGCATGGTCTCCCTCAAACTATAGTGTCTGATCGGGATGTCCGGTTCACTAGTTATTTTTGGAAGATACTTTGGCACCTAGTTGGCACTAAGCTTAAATTCTCCACTGCCTATCACCCACAAACTGATGGGCAAACATAGGTCGTCAATAGGAGTTTAGGGACCCTTTTGAGGTGTCTTGTAGGGGATCATTCTGTCAATTGGGATCTTCTCTTGCCCAAAGTAGAATTTGCATATAATAGCTCTGTCAATAGGTCCATAGGTATGAGTCCATTTGAAGTTCTGCATGGATACAAACTTAGGAAACCTATGGATCTCATTCCCCTTCCCTTCGAGTCTAGTACTTCCAAGTCTGCCGAAGAGTTTGCACAGCGTGTTAAAAGTCTACATGAGTCAATTAGCAAGCAAATAAGTCTCAATAATGAGACCTACAAATGTTTGGCTGATTCACATTGGCGTCACCACGAGTTTCAAGAAGGTGACTTGGTTATGGTACGGGTTCGACCGGAACGATTCCCCTCGGGAGACGTTAAAAAGTTACAAGCCCGTAGTGATGGTCCCTTCCAAATCCTACGGAAGATTGACTCTAATGCATATGTTATGGACTTATCTCCTGAATGTCAGATTAGCTCTACATTTAATGTGGCAAATCTAGTGGCCTACAAGGAACCCACAGCGATTCCTAGTGACCCTTTCGAGCCTTCTCCGCCCATAGAGAGTGAGCCCACCCCTGTGCGTCCACCAACCTCGAGAGCATCGCGCGAGCAAATTGAGAGGATACTGGATGAGCATGTGACATCTACACGAAGTCGGGTTTACCAGCGCTACCTTGTCCATTGGTGGGACCGCCCACCTTTTGATAATTTCTGGATCAGTCGGGAAGATCTCCAGCACCTCAATCCAGACCTGCTGGAGCACTACCAGAGCGGTGTCCCCCCATACTCTACGTAGTCGAGTTCCAACCACCCCGGGAGGGTTGGTGGAGACACCGGACCAGTCACACGGAGTCGACGCCGCATCGTCCCGACACCACCGAGTTTGTGGCTAGGAGACACGGCGTCCTGAGGCCCATTTCCATTTTCTATGTATTTTATTTCAGCCCATTTGATTGTATTGTGTGTTTTGGGCTATATGTGTATGATTTAGTGTCTTTTAGCCCATTATGGTTGTATTGGGCCATTCACTATTTAGCTTATTAGGCCTTTGTCTTTTAGGCCCATTAGTTCATTAGTCCTTTAGTGGGCTTTTGTCTTATTAGGCCAATAGTCAAAGGATATGGGTGACCTTAGTTGAATTATCTAGGGGTATTTTTGTCATGGTGTAATTTGGCCCACCCTTATGTAAGGAGGCTAGTTGTATCCTTTTTTTTCATGGAATGAAAGAAGAAAGTTATGCACGTATGAGTTTTTTTCTCTTGTTGCTTCCCTTCTCTCTAAACTCCCCGTTGGAGTGATTGTCTGGTGAGAGATCGTCCGGCGAGAGGCCGAGCTGCGCGATGTAGTATCTATCCCCTTCCCGTGCTACACACCGTCCCATTCGTGTTAGTGCCGACGATCGCTTCCACGCCGTCGCCTGCATCACCGCTGAATAGGGCAACATATTCGCCGGTTGTGGGGCGTATTTGCCGATTGGGTCTGGAATGTGGAATTAACGCGGGGAAGAGCATTAATGCTCTTATTTTTGTTGCAACGACGTCAGCTTATCCATGTTATGTATTCAACCGAAATGGTGGAATACGTTAATCGTGCATATAAGTAAATGATGGATATGCGTCGGTTTTGTATCAAATAGGCCCTTAAAGATCAGGTCAGGCCCAACAGGCCTCTGAATAAGGCTAGCCCGAATGGCACCTGGATTGATATAAGCTCAATAGAAGATGAGGAAGGAGCGAGAGATAAGGGTAGAATTATCATTGATTCATTGATCAGACTCTCTGGACTGGAGACTGGACTGCCATTTTTGTAATTTTATTAAGTGATCAAGATGAATAACCATTTAAGTCACCAAGTTATTCAATTGACTCATTAAGGAAATACTATTTTATTGGTGTCTATGACATGGGTTTTATATATATATATATATATATATATATATATATATATATGAGATTGTATTAAATTAAAATCAGTCAAATATCTTGATGGATGATGATCCATCTCAACAATTATCAACTCTGAACATTTACATGATAGCGCACAAGACATTATGAAAAAGATCAAAGGAATTTGACTTGAAAATGAGAGGAGAATTTTAACTCATGAATTTGTGAGGATTTATATCCCCGTGCTCTTTGCAAGTTGTGAGATTTGTAGGAATTTATTCTCCATAGTGGAATCTCTAGACTTAGAATAGTCATCTATAGTCTTGGAATAGTAATGGGTAGAAAAGAAATTATTGTGAGATGTCCTGTAAAAGAAAACTCCTGTTCTATCTAGAATACTTGAAAGATTGCTCGGAATTATAAACATTCTACACACACACAAACACAAAATAAACAGCACAAGTGTTCTAACTGTGTCTATTTTGTCAGAAAGCTTTACCAATTAATAAAGTGCACAAAAACTAGAGAATATATACCAAATAAAAAGACACCTTTTTACTATGTACATGAAGAAATAGACTAAAATAAATTTTTTGAGGTCGTTCAAGGTATATGTGACCATGGTTTGTCGACCCGGTGCGGGTCACCCCGACCCGGACGACCTGACCCGACCCAGGCCGTTTGCGGGACGACCGGGTCGTGGGTCGTCACTGGGTCGCCCCATTAATTTAATAATATATTATATATATAAAGTGTACTTTTCTATTTTATTCTATTATTATATATATTATATATATTCTTTTTTATTTAGATATGGGGCGGGATGGACCGGGACGGACCGAGTCGGGAGCTACCCGACCCGACCCAGGCCGAGACCGGGTCGACCGGGTCGCGCGGGTCGACAAACCTTGTATGTGACTGACACCACTGGTGTTACTGCAAGTTTCTTTTTTTGTCCCTTAGAATAAAGAGAAGAATTATCACTAAAAGAATATTAATACTGATGGGTATTAATATGTGTTTTGATATGTTGGTGTAAAAGGTGTAATTGGAAGCAAGAAACACTCATACATGAATGCCTCCGAACTGAATGCAACTTGGTCGATCGCCTACTAATTATGAATGATAGCTAATTAATAAAGTTTTATGCTTAATATACAAAAGGCGGTGGATTGTTGGAAAACCTCACAGATATATATATATATATATATATATATATATATATATATATATATATATATATATATATATATATATATATATATATATATATATATATATATATATATATATATATATAATAACGAGTTCAGAGTTGGAGGACGTACCTCGCAGCGAAAACGTGACGTACACACATAACAACGGATGTAGAAATAGAAACATGTGTGTACTTTCGGCATTCGGATACAAGGCCGACTACCAGAGTCTGCCTCTACCCGTGAATCATCGCGGAGTCACAGAGTCGGCTTCTAGAGTCGACTCCAAAGGTCCACGCTCCAAATCTGGGGAATGTGGTGATGGTTCTCCAAGAGACGCAAACCACGCTAGTTACAGAATCGAGACAACCCGTGACTATCATTGTGCAATCAGCTCACCGATGCACTACCCTTGTCGTTGCCTCTAACACATAGAGGAGAATGACAAGAAGAGAGAAGAGATAGAGAGAAATCGAGAGACGAGGCTGTCGCAACCATCACGGGTGCTATACTCTCGAGCTCTCTCTCTCTCTCTACACATATGCACACACACACTCTCTCTCTCTTATACATTTCTATGTCGCCTCACAAGCATACCTTAGTCAATGGAGATGAACTCGAAAGAAAGACTCGTGGCCGAGGCTTCTATTGTCTAAGCATCTCATCTTCGATCCCTGACATGACGTATCATCTAGCATCCTTGTGCTCGAACCACTATAGGAGTAGTCCAATAGCATGCCACCACCTTGGAACCTGTCATGCCAAGCCCCCTTGGGGGGCTATTTATAAAGGAGGGGGAGAGGGCTTGCTTAGAGGCCAAGAAAGAGGAGGCGGTGGAAGTGTGTGGAGAAAAGGGGTGAGAAGTGGATAAGGATGGAGAAGTGGAAGCTCTCGGATAAGAGCTCCACGTGGGGTTGCCCATGATGGGCACCCCCTTGACCGGTCAAACCGGTTAACATCCCCCACTTTCCCATTAGGGGCAACTGTGTATGTCTTTCATCTCAAAACATATAATCTCAAGGGTCTACAATTCTCGATCATACAGGATATGGAGCGTGTGACCTCCGCGAGATTTATCTAAATAATATGAAAGTATTCCGTTAAGTCATCACCTAACTAATAGATCACTTAAATGTCTCGCATGTACCTCGGACACTTAGTATCTCACCTAACTCAACACTTCGGATCTCTCTAGAACAGATAGTGTAGAGCCCAAATCTTAAGCACTCATGACTCTATCACCACTCAAGCAACCGAGCCTTTCGAAAAATGAGCAACGAAGCATGGTGAGATAGTAAGATATCTTCCCTATGCTGCATATGCCAATCCAATTTGTCTCAATCGCTTTCCTAGACATGTCCCTTTAGACGATATCAGCCTTCGCCCTGGGTAAGCATGCTAAAGTAGCAACATCAAGCTTCTTCTTCATGACATAGCGATGTAGGTCACTAGGGGTACAGAGGGATGAGCTCACATAATGATGAAGAGAGATCTATTCATCATTCTCATTTGTGGTCATGTTACACATGCGGTATGATTCGCATGTTACGGTGTTCTTCCATTAAAATGAGTGTGTCACAGTAAAATTATAAAACACCGCACATATACAAATCAAGTTACGACCTCCGCAGCTGACTAGAGTCTCATAAACCAGTCGCCCCCTTTGGCGCCTTCTTGCGACTCATGTATCCGGATTTTTCAGGTTCCATGGGATTGTAGCCAAAACCTCATGGTCAATCTGTATCAGATCTCATCTCAGTCTCGGCCAAGGTGGCATATATATGCCGTTTAGGATATTGCACTCACTCCTAGACCTCCAGGGCATCGCAATATCAAATGCCTCATCTTGCACGCTATCTATAGCGCCAAGGTGAATCACCCGTGTGAGAGGGCCGATTCAAGCCCGGTGACACTCTGACGATATGTAAATCAACCATTCAATCCAAGGATACTCCTTTGGAGAATGATCTAACTATATTATTAACGATGTCCTAAAAATTGTAACAATTACAATTTACAGACCCACAGACCCTTAATGGATCGCAAAACTCTTTACATAATTTATCCTGCTATCTAGGGTCCTTGGAGAAGGCCAATGCCCAGTGCATCCTACATGCAACTATACACCCTTATCTAGTGTCCCAGCAAGGTGTATTCGCCAAACATTATAGGACGCTCCGCAACCACACTACCTTAATATGTAGCAGAATTGGCCACACACTGTCTTTACTAGGAACAAAGCAATGTGTGTCTACTTCTTGCTATACCATGAGATAGCTCCACCAATCAATAGGAACACGAATCCTGAGATGGACTTCCGCTTATCTTTGTCACTAGCCCAATCCACATTGCTATAACCAATCAGTTGTGGCACATTTCCATCATGACACAAGACATGGCTTGGCATCCCTCGCAGGTCTACAAAAAATGCGTGGGACCCCAATTGCCCGTGTGACAACTAGCTAGACCCGCTATGAAACTAACATACTGCGGAACTCACAACATAATGTGTTTCTAGCTTCCAATCGCAGTCACGTTACACACTCTTAACATCTTTTCCTATTCTTCTTTAGTCCAAAGCACACTCTTTATCAAATGAAGTATAAATGGGTGTTAAGTTGTGCAGTATAAATCGCTCCAAGATTTCACCACTATATGTCTCCTGAGATAGCACAAGAATCTTTATGAGCGATTTCGCACAATTTTCACTTCAAGCACATAGCTTGTCTCACCCATGTCTTTCGAAAAAGAGAACCACCCTCTCACGATATTTATCAACTCCATATTATTTCTGACTATCAGAGTCTCGTTGACTTACGATGATAAAATGAGGAACAATTTCCTCCCACTCACTTGACATGCATATAGTGGTCATTTCCGATCATCTCGAAACTAAACAAGATAATCATCTTGTGGAATTTTAAACACCACTATCTAGACGATTATTTCAAGCTCTATGCTTGGGGCAGCAAGCTTTGTGCCCTTGTTATTATTATTATTATTATTGACCTCAAAGTCATCTGCCCAAGCCATATAATTTTCTCGTCTAGTTTTTCATAGAGAAATGTAGTCTTTACATCTATTTGGAACATATCCAAAAATAATAATAGCTAAAATCAGGCGAACGATGAATGAATGAGAATCTCACCTTCAAAGATAACACCTCATCACATACTATACCCTCCCATTGGGTATAACCCTTCGCCATAAGTCGTGCTTCGTATTTGTCAATTGACCCATCTACCCTACGCTCATGTTTGAAAACCCACTAGTTTTCAATCTCTTCGTGCACATGTGGGAGATCTGCTAACTCCCAAACCATATTTAGTGTCATGGAATCTGAATCATCTTGTATCACAGCTTCTCATTTTTGTTTAGACAACGATGAAAAAGTCTCCTGGACAAACCTAGGCTCTTCATCATCCATGGGCTCACAAATGAGCTGTCACGCCCCGACGCGGAATATCGAGGGCGCGAACTAGTCGTAAACAAGCGTGTCGATTAGAGCATGTATAATTTTATTTCTAAAGTCAGAAATGAATGGAAAAATGATACTTTTATTCCATCAAAATGAAGTTTACATTGCCAATTCATAAGCCATAAAGGCAAATACAAACTTCCAATCCAAAATACATCATTCTTGTAAAAACACTAATGATCTACATAAACCTAGGTAAAAAGGAAAATCACTCTCTCACTCTTGTCCATTCCCTTGTTTATTTTCATTTCCTACAACAATTAACCAAAACGTAGGGTGAGCTAAAAGTTCAGTAGGATTTTATATCTCTAAGAACCAGACAATCTTTAAGTATTAATGATTTAAGCAATTTTCTAACTTGTATCGAGAAGTGTATAAACATGAATGGAATTTTCAAGTAATTGAGATAATATAACATCAAGATGAATTTCCAAGTAATGACTTTGAACAAGTAAAGAATTTCATGTAATTGACCATTTTCACGCAAGTCAAGTAATTCATGTAATTTTCACGTAAAAAAGTAACAAGTAAACGAGTACGAATAGTGGAATGCCGTAAAATCTAGCAAGTTATGCACTTCGGTGCAATGTCACACCGTGGTCAATCAACTCTCATGGGCACAAGTACTTTCGGGCACTCCTCCCAGGACCAGACCGGGCCCCATTAATGCCAGGCATTGGGTCAGTGGATCATAAGATCCCAAGTACGTTTAGACATCCACTTAACATTATGGCCAATGAATTTCAAGAATAAGCTCATTTGTAAAAAGTACAGATCTGACAAAAATCTCAGAAGTAGCAAGAGGAGTGAATAATAATTTTAAGGCATCATGTTTAACGACATTAAGTCGTGGAATTCAAGAAAGAATGGTAACTAGGAAGAAAATTCAAGTAATTAGAGTTTAATAGAATTAATTTAATTCCATGATTTAATCTTGTGTGCATTTGATTTACAAGTGTTTAGACATGTTTACAGGAACTTTTTTGTACATTAGAAATGCATTAGTTTAGCCAAAATGGTGATTTATTATAAAAATCAGAATGTGGTTATGAAATTAGGTTTTTATATCGAAAATAAGTCTAACTTGCTGAAAATAACTTTAACATGTTGAAAATAATTTTCATAAGTTACTTTACTGATAAGATGATAAAATTAAATTTTTATGCTGGATTTAATTTTTTTTCATGCTGAAAATTAATTTTTTAACATGCTAAAATTAATACTTAACATGCTAAAATAATTCTCACACATTAACTTACTGATAAGATGATAAGGATAAGTTTACCATGCTGATTACAGAAATTCTCTAATAACAACATAAATTTTATCATGCTGAAAATTATTTTTCTATATTTATTTACTAATTATTTGATAGGAAAATAGAATTAGCATGCTGAAAAATAGCTTTAATATACTGAAAATAATTCTATCATGCTAAAAATAATTCTAACATAGTAGAAATAATTTTATCATGCTGGAAGAAATTTTATCATACTGGAAGTAATTTTCATACATCAATTTACTAATTATTTAATAGGAAATTAGGTTTAGCATGCACAAAATAATAGTTTTAAATAGATTTAACATGCTGAAAATAGTTTTTATATCTCCGTTTTTATAAAATAGTATAAACTAATTTTATCATGTTGGAAGTTATTTTTAACATGCTGGAAATATTTTTCATGTATTGATTTACTAATATGGTTATAATTTACTAATATGGTTAAAAATAGATTTTTACATGCAAAAATAATTTTATTCTACAAAAATAATTTTTAACATGCTGTAAGAATTAAAACATACTAATATTGTATTTTCTTACTTTTGGTGACTAAATACTTATAATTATTGGAGATTCCAAATGTTATAATTCATATTATGTTCATAATGTGTAGTGACTAATCTTTAGTCCCACATTGGAAGTTTAGAAAACTTACATGACTTTATATGTTGGAGAGCTCACCCTTGGGTCAGGACCCAAGGGGCATAGGATGTGGGCTCGAGTTGTGAGTTGAATTAATTGGATATGAAAATATTAGTATATTTATTTATTTATTTGTGCCGTGTCGAGCCGCACTGAACTGATGTGTGGTTGGTTTTGAAATTATTTTGTTTGACCTTATATATATATATATATTTGTTTTTTTTTTGAACGCGCTAGCCTGGACTACCGCGATCTGAAGAATGCGCTAGCTATATTTTTTTTTAAAATATATTATTTTGACCTCCGGTATTCCGGGTAAAACTTTATGAATCTTTCAGATCGCGTTACCCTCGAGTAGCGCGTTATGGAAAATATTGTTTTTTTTACTTTTCTGCTTGACCCTTGAGGGCGGGAAAACACTCTGTATGAACGCGCTATGTCGGGGCAGTGCGTTCAGAACGCGCTACTGAGGTATAGCACGTTCTGGATCTGATGAAAAAATGGGAATACCCCTCTAATAAAATGACCATAACTTGCTCATTTCATAACGGAATTTAATAAATGAGCCATTAATGGAAAGAGGACAGAAAAACGAACAAGATGGCATGCTTTAATTAGAGTTTAGCCTGAGAGACACCTACCTTTAGACGGATCTAAAGAAATATCCCCAAATAATAAGAAACTCTTTGATCTTCCAAATCTTCCTTCAAATCCTCACCAATCTTCGCAGCAGCGTAACCTTAGCCTCTAGGGATGGTTTGAGGGTCGAATGTGGTTCTATTTATAGTCAAAACTTGACCAAATTTGTCAAGATTCTTTGCCTAACAATGTCAAACTTTTCAACTCCGAATTAGAAGAAAATTTCAATTTGTCTTCTTAACCTAGCCTCCATTTGGTGTGAAACCAATGTAAAAACGGCTGGTCCAAGGTGAGCTGTTAGATAAGGGTTGATTTTTGTGCCAACCTTCTAAAAATTGGGTTATTTTAATCCCTTAAATGACATATTAAACATGTGTTAAGAATTTAAGGTTAATTATCATTTAATAAATCCTTTAATCCACTAATCCAACCCATTATGGATTATCCAATGGGCCAATTGTAATCCTAGTCCATTATATAGACTTTTATTGGGCTTACTATGATTTATCTAAGGTTTAAAGTATTTAATATCTATTTACTTCTAGTTAATTCAAGTAAATTCAATAAATTATCTTATTTCATATAGTAAAAATGTAATTTGATTATTTCATAAAAATTTTAATTACATAATAAAATTAAAATTTTTATTTCTCATTTTTAATTATCGGGTTTCTACATGAGCACCTTGTCTCAAAAGATAACGAGAGACATACCTACGCTTGCCACGACACACGGAGCCTTGAATTTTCTAGTGATTTCAACAATGCACTCCCACTGAGTGTGCACTCCCTAGTAGGCGCACTTCCACTAGACTGATCATCCCTACTATTTCTGGCGGACATGTGGTGATCAGGCACGTGGTGAGAAACATATTTCCTCCCTCCGCCGGAAATAGTAGGATATCAAACTATTGTCCCAACTTATGGGAATCAAGACTCTCGGCACTATTGTCAAGGCTAGGAAAATTCTTTCCATAGGAAGACGACATCTCAAATTTACTTTTCCATCATTCCTCTATCAGAGAAGGAAGAGACTAGATGTAATGATTCCATGACTTACAACCTTTCCAAAAAGGCTTATGACATACATTACCAGCCAATCATGATTCACATATAGGCAAGTCGACCCTAGCGAGTAGGCCCTAATAGACCTTCTAGTCTAGTCTAGTCATTTTATTTTGCCCTATGTGATTTAAGCAAACATGTCATATGGCAGAATCCATGTCCTCATTTTTTTTGACACATGAATTGAATAAGAAAATGAAGAAAAAGAGACTATCTACGTCAAGAACGATCCAACATAAAGAAAACCATCAAAACCAAAATATAATTTACGCAAGTTACATTATCCAAGATAATGTATACATAATTGTCGGTAGATACCAGACAAAAGTCTAGGACTAGATTATACTTGGACTATTCCAATAATAATCTAGAAATCCTGCTCAATCTTTTATTATATGTTGTCTTTCCCCTAAATCCAAAATCCACTCAGAATCAGGATGAGCAACAAAAAACATGTAAATAGGCATATAGAGAGCTAGGCACGTGAGAAACTATTTTTGGCTCAGTGCAATCACAAGCAAAACTATCTCGCTTTCCATAATTGAAACACTTCAACTTGCTTTTGTCTCTTGTCTCACCATACTTGTCACGACGACATTTGAATGTCTTCTCTGCCCTAACGCATGGTGTACTGCCTTGCCCCTTTCATTACTTCTATGGTCCCATTTTGTCAAACACGGATCCACGAATTGGGCAAAGACCCAATCACACAGACTGCACTTGCTACACATGTGAGAGCATTTCCCGCTGCCTTTGAGTCATGAATCACATTGGACATCATCCTTTGATGTTGTGGGAAGTGGATTTATTCAATTTGGGTTGTTAGGTTTAGTTGATTTATTGATTGCGTAGGCGTGCTAGTCACTGAGTGACAAGTTTATTGTGCACACCATCTAACTGATCAGACGAAGGTGGATATCGTGTCGGGACCCGAAACTTGCCATATCTAAAGGCTACGACGGTAATTACGCCCTTTTGAAAGAAGGAGAACCCTTGATTAATCTCCAAAAATAGAAGGACCATGGGGCCAAATAATTTAAAAGAGAATGATAAATTGAAACACGTTTATTGAAATAGAATATAGCATGCAATCAAGCAAGTAATGGGGCTTATTTAGGTGGATTGACTCCCGGTACGAGGTGGAGGACTTAGATCCGAGGATCACCTCACACTTAGTGATAGCTTCCGGACGGACGTAATCCGACTTTACGCCAGTCACCATTTGATATACGAGAGAATCGAGGAAACGCAAGCATCCATGCATGTGTATTTATATGGCAGATACCAGCAAATAGGCATATAGGAGTTTATTTCTTTATTAATGAGCCGCATGCAGGAGTTAGGATTGATTCAACACAAACTTATTATTATTTATTGAAAAAGAATTATTATCATTCTTATTTAATCATTTATTTACATATTTATTTGATGTGTGTTCGAAGAAGATTTCGGCAGCATCTCCCCTGTCCCGAGGCGTATCGGGGAGAGTATAAGAGAATCGTTCACGAAGGGTCGAGATGATCTCTTGAATGACGGTCATACCCAAACGGCAATCCCGTATCCTATGATGAGTGGGGAACTCTAGGGCTGGCCCTCTAAGTAATATCTATCACTCGCAGGGCTGTCGATTAGCTGTTGCCTTTTTATTCTGAGACTGTGCATGACATTACGGTACACACATATGACCCATGAGGTAGGCCCAGCGCGACCGTGCTCAGGCAGACTCGTGTGATGTCGGGGCAATGTATGTCGGGATATTGCAAATTTGCTATTCGAGAACTGAGGGAATGCCCCGGTTGAAACGAGTCAAATTTACTGGGTTATTGGCCCGGGATAAGGTCATGCCATGGTTAGAGTGGGGTGAATCCCGAGGTCCATGCACGACTTATCGGGGTGCCATTAATATTACCATACTCGGGGTCTAGAGAAGGTAAGGACTCCGGAGCGGGCATAGTCATGTCCATTATTCTTTATTTTTTATTATTATTATTTAGATGCATATGTGTGCTTCTTTTTCTTAAGCTCACTGTTATTACATTGCTTATATTATTCCCCTTCCTATTATTATTACTTTTTTATATTATATGCACATATCTTTTTATTTCCTTTATTGACATTTGTTTGACGGTTATTCATTCATTCATCCTTATTATTATTATTATTCATTTATCACTTTTATTCTTATTCTTTCTTTTTTTGTTTTACTTTATTGTCATGTATTTGGTTGAAGAGGGTAAATCTGGTTTGACCCAGAAACGGCCCACGCACGTGTGGCCCATTAAGGTTCGGACGTGCTGAGCCCAGGCAAGGGGAGAGCACGCATGCTCGGCCCAATAAGAAAGAGGTCGGCCCAACAGAGCATCGGATTCCACGATGCCGATAAGGCCGGCCCAAGCGTGGTTCTCGTCGGAGGACACTCCGACGACCGACCGTTGCCCCCACGACGTCGGCCTTGACCCATAACGGGCGAGCACGCTCTATGAGTGCCGTAAGACTCGCCCAAGGACCGGCCGACGCCGGGGCTATCGCCCTCCAACGGAAAACTCCCGCCAACATAGCAGGGAATGTTACTCCAACTAAACAGACCCTTCCCTATCAAGGGATGAGGCCCTCACTCTAGGACAACCAATATAAAAGGGACATCGATAGAAGAGAAGAGCACGATAGATTCTTCTACTAAACTCCACGCTACTACGCAAGAGGATACTCCTACCCCAGAGCTGTCTACAGAGAAGAGAGCGACCCGACTAGCAACGACGACAAGAGGGCCTCCTACGTCCAGAGAGCTTCTTCCTCCCGAGCGGCCTTACCACCCAGCGAGCACTCTCCGAGAGTCCACTGGGAGCGGCGAGCACGCGTACAAAGGATCTACATGCCTCCTGGACCGACTACTACGGCCCCTTCTTCTCTCTCACTTTGCTCCTCTCTATTGCTCATTAATCCCTTGCTGACTTAAGCATCGGAGGGTTATCCCCTGGGGTAACACCCGGGACTCCTTCTGACGCCCTTATGATTTCTTGGTGTGTGCAGGGATCCACGGGCGCGAGACGACTTCCCTAACAAATAAATAGAGAAGGTGGTACATGGCCTAGGAACCATTTTCCTGCCGCTACACTTCTTGGCGCCGTCTGTGGGAATCACGAGCGAAAGGCTATGGCGCCCCGTGGAAGCCTTCGCAACGCCAGCAACCGGGGGCGGGGTTCCCATCAGGGACCCAACTCTCACCGGGGATCGCAGGAAGCTTCCTCCGCTCACCCCCGACAAGAGGTCACCCCGGGTGACCTAGACGAGCTCCGCCAGGAAGTCCGAGCCCTGGCGGAATTTTGCCGAGAGCTCCGGGACCAGAGGCCCCAACACGCCCCGCCCAAGCCACGGGAGGGCGAAGGAGGTCAGGACGGAGAGAATTTCCGGCAGGCACGAGAGGCATCCTGTGCCTCTGTCACCAGAACCCAGCGATCGCGCAGCGTACCCGCGCCTAGGGGACGCAGCCCTCTCCACTCCAATCCGGAGATGGACCGCCAGCTCCAACGGTTCGATGAAATAGAGGACAAGGTCCGGTACCTTGACGACGTCCTCCTGGCCGCCAAGAGCCACGGCCTCATCGACGATGACCAAGACTTCCACGCTCCCTTTTCCAGGGAAATCATGGAAGCCCCCATCCCGCCGAAGCTTCAGTTGCCATCATTCACCTCCTACGACGGCACCACCGACCCGGCCGACCACCCGCACGGCTTAGAGTCCCACCTGGTGTTTCACCGGGCCTCGGACACCGTGAAGTGCCTGGCGTTCGTCACGACCCTTCGGGAGAACGCCCGGGCATGATTCGAGTCCCTACCGGCCGAGACGATCTCCTCCTTCCAACAGCTCAAGAAGCTGTTCAAGGAGAACTTTATGGGCTGCCAAAAGGTAGCAAGGTCTACAGTCACCCTGCTCGCCCTTAGGCAGGGGAAGGAAGAGGCCCTATGGGACTTCGTCTCTCACTACCGCTTGGAGGCACTCCGGATCCCCCATCTCGACGTCGGCATCACCACTAAGGCACTCACTCATGGGACGTGAGATCATATACTCCAGTGCGCGCTCGGAGTTGAAGCCCCGACGACCCTTCTAGATATCCTCGCGCTAGCCCAGAAGCACGCGCATTGCGAGGAGAACATCGCGCCCCTGTGCCGCGCGGCCGGGGCCGACCAGCCAGACAGCAAAAGAGCCGTCGACCCACTGTACGAGGGTCGGAGCAAGCGAGAGTGGCGCGACGGAGACCACCGCGACCACTCCGAGAAGGAAAGGAGTGGCTACCGCCACTATACGCCCTTGACGGCCCAGCCCAACCAGATCCTGATGGAGATTCGTGAGGAGCCGTTCCTCAAGAGGCCCTCGCGGATGAAGTCAGATCCCAACTCGCGGAATAAGAAGAAGTACTGCCAGTTCCACCGGGACCATGGCCACGACACTGCCGACTGCATCAACCTGAAGGATGCCATCGAGGACCTCGTACGCATAGGGCTCCTCGATAAGTTCCTCTCCAAGGCCGCCGAGAGACGACAGAAGATGCCTCCCCCGATCGACAATCGGCCCAACGGAAAAGAGATCATGATGATCTCTAGGGGGTCCGCTACCGGGGGAGATAGCGCGAGCAGAAGGCGTCGGTACGCGACGGCCCTCAACACGGCGGATCAAGGCGATGGAACCCCAAGGGGACTATCCCCCCCAGGCCACCCAGGAGACCCCATAGTCTTCTCCAAGGATGACCTTGAAGGCGTCACGACGCCCCATTCTGATGCTTTGGTGGTTTCTGCCACCATTAATCAATGTACTGTGCAACGCATCCTGGTGGATAATGGAAGCGGACCTGATGTTATCGCGTACGACTGTCTTGTACTCATGGGTGTGGATGTGTCACGACTCGCGCCATTGCACACACCGTTGTATGGATTCTCCGGTACTACTGTTCACCCAGAAGGGCGTATCTCGCTCCCGATCACGTTCGGGACGGCACCGAAAGAGGTAACCTTCCTCGCCGACTTTACTGTGATCCGTGCAATGACAGGATACAATGCCATCATCGGCCGATGAATCCTCGGTACGCTTCGAGACGTCCCTTCCTCCTACCACTAGAAGCTGAAGTTCCCCACCCCCCATGTGGTGCGGACACCAGGGCGATCACGTGACACGTCGGCGAATCGACGTTGCCATACGCGGAGCGCCAAGTGGACTACATCGGCTTATCTTCCAAATGGGGACACTTTGACTTCTATTTGGACTCTTTTTAGCATTAAATTGGGCTTGTAATGTCACATTATATGTGGGTTTTCATATTGGGTTGGTTGTAAGGCTCTAAATGGGCCAACTGGTTAAGGCCCTTAAGACTTCATTAAGAAAGGGAGAGGCCTTGGTCCATTTGGATGGATCCATAGGCCATATATGGGCTCTTCATACATGGGCCAACTAGAGGAGAATGGCCTTGAGCCATATTGGATTCCTAGAAGGATGAGTGGGCTGCCATGACCAAAATGGCGCATTCAAGGCCCAAAATGGGGGGCGCCCCCTTTCTTGTCCTATTAGGCTAGGAAATTGTCTTTTTTCTTCTTTCTTCTCTCCATTCACAACATGTGATATTAAATGGCTGCTGGTCAAGGTTAATTGGCTGCCAACCTACCCCCCTTTTACCTTGAATGTCAAAGGTAGGCAGCCAACATGTCTCTTTGTCCCCTCCCTCTCCCTTTCATGGCCATGGGCGCATCCCCCTTCCCCTCCCCTTGAAACCCACGACCTCCCCACCCCTTATACCTCTTGTAATTGTCTATTTAAGGGCTTGTACATTGTGTGTGCAGAGGCTAATGATATTTTGTTGAAAGAAAATTGTTAAGAGAGTGATTCTCCCTCTTTCTCTTGCCCTTTCCCTTGGTGTGAATTTCCCAGAAATATGGTCGTGGACTCGACCTTCTCTTCCCATCCCCCTCTTATCATCTTGTTCCCTCCGATTTATCCTTGATACTACTACAAGATTTCAAGAATTCAGCGCTGGTTTGATGCCGTTTGGAGTTCGGGAGCACCGGCGGTGATTTTTCTCGTGGCGGCGCGCAGATCTATCCCAGAGTGTAGTCCAGATCTGAGGGTGACTGTGTTTCGGTTTATGCAGCCCAACCACGACGTGATCAGGAGCTGGTGTCTGAAGATCAATTAAAGTATGGCAAGTCATCTTCACGTTGCCTCTGGTTTTGTTGCATTTCAAGGTCTGTGCTGTCCGTGGCGTCAATTCTCGTGAGGTCGCGCAAGAAGATCTGAACAGACTCAGTCCAGATCCAGAGGCGACTTCCCACATCTGTCCCGCCTCATCCAGCCAATATCTGAGAGAGAGGTCTTCAGAGGATTTGTTCCTATGGACGTCACCAACAACCTCCCATAGAAGGAGTTCCATTTCGACATCGGCAACCCTTTTTCCACCATTTATTTGTCTGTCTGTGCAGTTCTGTGAACACCAAATCAGATGCTGAAAGAAATCATTGCTGCACCCAGATCTGAAAGGATCTGAATGTGCCCTCTGGAGTGAAGAAATTACGTCCAGTCACCGTCATTCTCCAACAAACGGCACCCCAATCAGACGTCGTGGCTAGGAGTTATAGTCGTCGGAAGATCGCTGCATAGGGTGCCCGGTGTGGACAGAACCAAGTCGACTCGCCCTCGGCGCGCTCGTTCGGCTCCAGCTCGCCTTCCTCGGCTCCGTTGCTTGCTGCCCGTCAACCCGGGACCCAGCAACCCCCAAACATCATTTTGTAACCCTTTACCTCCCTGTGTGGAGTGGGTTTCCAGATCTGAAATTGTAAAATTAAATCATTTGTATATCGGGGTTGTTCAGAAAACGGCCGGGAATTCTTCCCCACGCCTAGACGTGGAGGTACGCGCTCATTCCATTCTCACATTGCTAATTTAGTATACATTCTATATTGCTGCGTTTGTGAGATTAGGGCCGTTAGCTTGTATCTAAATCACCGTGCTAGTGAGTTGAGAGTGCCTGTTCCGTAGCTCCGATCGAGCACCGAACGCGAATCGGTACCCTAGGCGACGGTGGTTTCTTAATCGCCGCGATCCCCACGTTTCCCTAGCAAGGGACGATCGCTGGGCTAAAGAGAGAGCGCTGTTGAGAGGCGTCTCCACCCGGAGAATACCACAGTGGCTAGCCGCCTGGCTTGCCTTAACGTGCTAGTGCTGGCCGCACTTGTGTCCGTCGTACGTCCTAGCCCGGTCGAGTCATCCGTCCCGCATCACCATGGGGTAGGGGAAGTCCGGGGCGACCAACGGGAGTCTAGGAGGTGCTACCTTATCTCCACCCGCGACCGACGTCCCGAAGAGACACCATGCGAAAAGAGGGCAAGGACCGAAGATCCAGGTCCGAGCACGACTGCACCAGCCGATGATTTATACCTCATCCAAGTTGGGGACGACCCAAGCCGATCACTGAAGATCGGCACTACCTTGTCCGAGCACGATAAACAAGCGTACGCAAGCTTCCTCGCGGCCAATCAGGACGTGTTTGCTTGGTCCGAGGACGAGCTCCCCGGAATTCCCCCAGAAGTCATCACACACCAACTAAGGTGGGACCCTAACTGCCGCCCGGTACAGCAACGTCGAAGACGATGCAACCCCAAGCGACAAGCCATCATCAGGCAATAAGAGGGCGAGAAATTGCGATCAGGACTGCTCCGGCCTACCCAGTACCCGGACTGGGTAGCTGACGTAGTCCTAGTTCCAAAGAGCAACGGGAAGTGGCGAATGTGCGTGGGCTACACCGACCTCAACAAAGCCAAGCCTAAAGACTGCTTCCCCATACCACGAATCGACCAACTAGTCGATGCCACGGCCGGGCACGAAATGTTGAGCTTCCTCGATGCCTATTCAGGGTACCATCAGATCAGCATGCACCAGCCCGACCAAGACAAGACCGCGTTCATCACCGACCATGGCTTATACTGCTACACGCGCATGCCGTTCCGGTTGAAGAATACCGAAGCTACGTATCAACGCCTAGTCAACTATATGTTTGACTCGCAGATCGGCCGCAACATGGAGGTCTACATCAACGACATGCTCGTGAAAAGCCTCTCGCGACTTGGCGGAAACCTTCACCACCCTCAGAAGGTACAACATGAAACTCAACCCTGCTAAGTGTGCGTTCGGGGTGCGGTCAGGCAAATTCCTAGGTTTCCTCGTTACCCACCGAGGGATCGAAGCCAACCCCGACCAAATCAAAGTAGTGTCGGAGATGGAGCGGCCCAAACAAGTGAGGGACATACAGTGCCTCACCGGGCGTGTTGCCGCTCTGGCCCGGTTCTTATCCCGAGCCACCGAGCGATGTCTACCCTTCTTCCGACTAATCAAGCAGGCTAACCTAGCGCCAGAAAAGAAGGGATGGATCGACTGGGACCAGGAGTGTGAGCAGGCGTTCGAAGAGTTGAAGCGACACCTGACGACGCCTCCTGTCCTCGCCAAACCCCAACGGGGGGAACAGCTGCTCCTGTACTTGTCTGTGACACCCGGCACCATGAGTGTTGTGCTCGCACAGGAGAAAGCAGGAGTCATGAAGCCTGTATACTACGTCAGCCGAGCACTACAAGGACCGGAATTCCGGTACTCGCGGACTGAAAAGTTCACCCTCGCGTTGATTACAGCTGCTCGCAAGCTACGGCCATACTTCCTGGCCCACCCGATCATCGTCTTCACCGATCAGCCCCTCTGGCAAATCCTTCAGAACCCTGATGCGTCCGGAAGACTGGTCAAGTGGGCCATCGAGTTGGGAGAATTCGACATCAAGTTCCGACCGGGGACAGCTGTAACGACCCGAGAATCTGATTACCGGGAAGGCCCGATAACCCGAGACTCGAACCGCCGCCCACGAGCCGGGAGGGCTCGGAAGGGCTAAAATGAGTGTGGAGGCAAAAAGAAATAGGAAATAAAGCAGGACAATAAACAGAAACAAATAAACAACTACAACAACAGAGTCCAGTCCAACAGAAAGTACAGTCTAAAGTAGTAGAACATACCACATGCCGAGTGAACACTCGGCCCGGCGAGCTGGCAACTAAGAACCTCAGAACAATAACCTCGAACCTCGAGGACAAATCGTCACACCATAAAAACAGGGGTGAGCCTCCTGTCACTGGCCCAGTAGGGATCCCACAGAACCCCAACTAAGAACAACGGCGGCACGGAAAGCTGCAACTACAAGAGCAACAGTAACAGTAGGAATAGTAAACCCGATGGCCGGTTGAAACCCGACACTACAACTACTCCTACTGTACCGGTCAAGCAAAAAGAGAAGTCTCGATCTCACAGTCGGGGACCGGACCACACTAGCACCACTTACCGAAGTAAAATCCCGCGGCAACCACGCCGAGGAGGCCTGTCTCCCAGAACAAGACCAAGCTGGACACGCTGTCCAAGGTGCAACCCCGACCGTCCGATCGCGGGTACCGCACAACAAGACGCAACCTTGGTAAAGCTACTAGCACCGGTCTCATCGCAGGAAAACCGACACACGTGCCACGGCGAGACAACCAAAAACTCAACTATCAACATGACCGAAAACCCGACGGTCGAAGTCACGGAAACTGACAGTCTGTCACTCTCTGTCCAGAACAAGAGTACCTCCCACTAGAAGCACAGTCGGTAGCATCCCCTGACGACTTACACTGCACCGCAAGTGAACTGCCTGACGTGGTAGCGCCTACCAGAGGCACGGACACCGAACAAGTACCACAACCAAGTGACTAGCTCGGGTCACGCTCGTCAGCGCGGGTCCAACTGCACCCAACCACGTGTGCACACACAGACCGCGCGTCCCTGGTCTAGCCCTCTGACCGGTTTTCCCCTGTAGCCGGACTCTGGCTAACGACGAGGGGCCCGACGGAAACTGGTCCACAAACCGTCTCTAAGGGTAGCCTCTCCACCACTCCCTGGTGGGACCACAGGCGTGTAAGCAGGCTACGACTAGTGGAGGGTCACTGAGAGAGTAGACTCTCAAGTCAACGGAAAACATCGTTCAAACCAGACGAAGTACGGGGACCGTCCCACGTACCAGCACCGTCACACGGTGACCACGGTCAGAAAAGAAACGGGACTCACAGTCCACGGCCACGCACACACCCTGCGCGAGAGTCGAGAAAACCCAAGTGACGCTAAGCCACTGGACTCTTGGCAGTCCTCTAGATGCACTACAGCCAACGGTCCTTGAGTCACAAGACTCGGGGTCAAGACCGTTGTACGCAACAGCACAAGGCCGTCAATCTAGTCCAATCTCTAGGTCTAAAACCACGGTAGCACGAATACCGAGGCAACTCATGAGCCGCCGAGACCATTCCCTCGGGAAGGGAACTGAGAAGCCTTCCTACCCCAGGCAGGGCAACTGGACTCATAGTCCAAGGCCACACACACGGCCCACGCGGAAAGCATAGAAGCACGATTCCCAAGGTAGCGCCCAAGCCGCCACGCCGATAACTGGACTCGCAGTCTAAGGCCAAACACATGGCCCACTCGGGAATCATCTTCCAGAAAAACTCACGACATGCGGGAGAACCCCATCGCACACACACTAATACACGGTGACTCGATCGAGCGTAACACAAAAGCCCGGAACACGTGGGGTCACCCAGACCCACCACACCTATGGGCACGTTAATCGAGGTAACACAGTCCCTCCGGACACCCAAAGACACGGTCACGGAACTCCACGGGGTGTCCGGGACACACATGGCCCAAGGGGAGCACGATCAGCCGTAGACTGCCCGCCCTGGGCAGCCCGGCGGGCCACTCCAAGAACGCGCTACACATGCATAGCGCGTTCAGGCAGAACGCGCTATACATACCTAGCGCGTTCAACAAGATCGTGCTATACTTCTATAGCGTGTTCAGAACAGAACGCGCTATAGGCCTATAGCGCGACAACACAGAAAGTGCTACTCACCCCTAGCGCGACAAAAACCACCTTAATGTTCATCTTCCTCGATGAACGCGCCCTATCGGGGCGGCGCAACCTTCAAGAACGCGCTACCTGAGACTAGCGCGTTCTCAGTCCGAAACCGGAAGAACAGGAAAATAGTGGGAAATCCATTTCACGCCCCATCCACCCCCAGGCAGAGGGGAAACAAAGGGGAAAATATTCCCCAACCTCTCTAGCACCGATAGGACCCATTTAAACCCCAAAAATACGATCAAAACGCAAGATTCGGCTCACACCCCAAAAAACATGCATTTTCCTCAAATCCCTCGAATAAGCCCGCTCGGCTCACCACGGCCTACAAAACTCGCGGGAAATGAAGTACGCGGGTTGAGGGTCCATCTCCCTACCTCCACCGAAGAAACGACGCGTCGTGGACACCGATCCACGAAGAAAACACCGTTGAAGCCTCACAGTTTCACGAACCCACGGGCGAGCTTCACCGCACCTCCAACGCCTCGATCCTCACCCATCCTCGCCCGTGCCTCGCCCGCGCCGTCCCCACCTCACCCACGCTCCACCCTGTCGGCCGCCGGAGAGAGAGGGAGAGAGGAGAGAGCGTGAGAAGAGAGAGGGAGAGAAGAGAGAAAATGAGAGGAGAGATAGAGAAAAGGGTTATATATAGGAAAATTCAGAAATTCCAAAAAATATCAAAAAATAGGAAAATCACGTTTTCGCGATCCTCGGAACGCACCGATCGCAACGGTACCACACTCGCCTAGGTGAACGGCCCGGTTCACCCGCAACGAGGTTCCGAATGAATTACCGAAACACACACCGGGAATCAGAAAACACACGCGGAAAAGTCGCAGAACGCTTCCGGGCCTCCGAAACAACTCCGAATCGCGCCGATCCGAACACGAAAGATGTCCGAAACGAAATTTCAGACACAACGGAGTTGGACACTCCGAGAACCCTGATCCGGGACCCACGAACAAGGATCTGAAAAATTCGGGGCATTACAGCCCTCTCCCCTTAAAGGAATTTCGTCCTCAAAATTCGGGACCTAGCACGAAGTTGCAGGGGAAGAACACCTCAATCAACTGACAATGCTGTCAGAGCCCCAGCATAGAAAGCCTTGATTCTCACGAAAACACCGATCCTGAGGGACACAGCCAGACTTACAATCACAAATAACACCTTGCTCCACGTGCCAAGCAAACCGGCCAACAGAGCAGGCATATACCAGAGGACACAGTCCGGCATCACCTCAGACACCACGAAAACCAATCAAGGCACCGCTGCCACCATCTCGCTCACCGAGAAAACACAACCCTCGCACGAGAAACAGCTACCGGTCCATCCAATGGCCAGCGGACAAAACACACATCAGCTTCACAACTAGCTGACAGGTCGCACATCCTTCTCAAGGGAACAACCAGAACAGAGCCTCTACCAGCTCAAGCAGCCATCTCAGCAGACCGCAACCAGAACATCAGCTCAGCACCAAGAAACACCCCACACATGAAAGCCAGACATATCACTGTGCCAACTTTTGTCAGAAGACAAACTTCGACAAAGCCCAGATCCCGTCTAGAAAGGCACATCACAGAAACGACCAGCAAAAGGTCTGGCAGGCACACGGCTCTCGCCACGCTCGAGCCCCGACAACCAGTATCTTCTGTCTGCAAAAGACCATCCACTGGTCGCCAGATATGCACCAATGGGAAACCCCCACCTGCCCTACGGCCACGATCCAACTCGTAACAGGCCATCTGCTGACTCACACACAGACAATTACCACCCTCGGGCTGAACTCCTCTCGGACACTGCGCCCGAACTCGATCATCACGCCAACTCGACCCTCTCGGGGAGCATGACGAAACCAATCGACAAGATCCCGGTGTCCTCAGTCATCACCTCACTCGACTCAGGCTCACAGGGGAACCATCCTATGCTCGTCACCAATCCAGGGATAACCATTGTGACACCAACGTCCCATCAAGGACCACCCTCCGACGCCAATCTCACAAAAAGGCCTCCGCCCACAGGCGTCACTCTTCCATCTGGTCTCATCAAATCCTTCGATCAATCCAAGTGGACACCTGCCAATCCTGATTCCGCCCTTACCACAGAGCCACGGGACACCACCGGAACAATGCATGGCACATGTCTCTAAGGGAGAAAAGTGCCACCCAAAATCATAGCAACATGGTCGCCGACACCATGACCAATGCACATGGGTCCCCAAGCAACATACATCTCACCGTGGTCGGCTACGAGACTAGTCTTACCAGTCACTCACAGCTACCAACAGGAACCCACAGCCTGCAAGAGATCACTTCTCCAAAAATGATCTCATCTGGGGACACGACTTCCAACACAAGTCGGGCACCAAGCTACCGACTCTGACCAACACGTCCTCGACCTCCGTCAGGCGACATCCTCAACAACCCCATCCGGGTCTAACACCGACGCCTGACACGGCTTCCATCACAGGAACAGGGTACTCATGCGACGCACTAGCCAGCACATTCCCCAACACTCCATCCTGCCAATGCCAAGAATCACGATATCTCGGGCAACGGCACGGTAACAACACGTTTTGCACAGAGGAACCAATCCTCCAATGCTCAACGCAAACTCAGGAATCCGCCCGTAGCAACCAACGCTACGATCCTGAACCAATGGGTCACAAGCCCACCACGCTTCCGTTGCGCACTCTGATCCGCGCGCACAGCCACAAATTCTCAGAACCACCGCCCAACCAGCACTCGTCCTTTCAGAAAAGCGCCAGCACCCTTACACGACAAGGGAATGGGCATAACTCCTCATGGGCAACCACCTTGCCAAAATAAGGAGCACGTCTCGCACGGACTTCATGGCACACAAGGCCAACCAATCCGAACATGCAATGCAAGACGACGAACCTTAGCCCAACATAATCTCTCCAACCAAAGGGGATACCAACACACTTCCGACCAACGGAAGAACTCCACGCTCGACCTGATCTCAAATCTCGCGCATGCTGGGAACAACACCTTCCAGCACCGAGAAAACCATCACTTCCATCGGGTCAGCGCCTCCGACACACTCAGCAAGTGTCACGTCGGACCATAATAACATCTCTCAATGCACCACCGCTGCAATTCCTCGAACTACAACACGTCACGCCAAGAGCTGCAACACGAGCCATAATCGACAACCACCGACGCTCATCCTCGAGTCCCGAACTTGCTGTGGAGCCTTCACACCTCAAGCCAACTCCAGGGTGAACGTAACCCATTCGCACACAAGAGCGCAGGAGCAAGACTTACTGGGACACCACAGCCCAATCCTGTCTCGAAATCCACAAAACAATCGGGATCGACACATCATCTCTGACGCCACAGAGCACGACAGGAACATCAGGCTCGATGAAACAGCAGCTCACCGATAAGATCCTCCGCTCACTCGAGCACACTTCTCGATCAGAACACCTCAGGAGCTGGACAAACCTCAAGCTAGAGTGGCCAAAAATTGACAGTAGCTCCCTCGAAGCATGCTCACGGCCACTTAATCACGAACAATCCTCTCCAGCCACCTGACCACGCTGCAGATTCCTCGAACGCAGCACTGCGAGCTCGCGCCTGCCAGTAACCTCTGCCCAACGCAGCACAACCAGGGCCACCACCGATGAGGGAGAAGGCTCTCGACCTCGATCCTTAGACCCCATGCTGGCACGAAAGCCGCAGACAACAACCACCTTCACAGCACCACGCACCGCACTCAAGCTCTCAAGCGAGAAACAAGGCGGAAAAATAAGCACAAAACCATATGCCAGCTGCCGACTGTACTGGACCTCATGGACTCTGATCGCTGCAATATCTTGAATTCCTATGTACGTCCACAACCACCGCTCTGATACCAGCTGTAACGACCCGAGAATCCGATTACCGGGAAGGCCCGATAACGCGAGACTCGAACCGCCGCCCACGAGCCGGGAGGGCTCGGAAGGGCTAAAAGGAGTGTGGAGACACAAAGAAATAGAAAATGAAGCAGGATAATAAACAGAAATAAATAAACAACTACAACAACAGAGTCCAGTCCAACAGAAAGTACAGTCTAAAGTAGTAGAACATACTACATGTCGAGTGAACACTCGGCCCGGCGAGCTGGCAACTAAGAACCTCAGAATAGCAACCTCGAGGACGAACCGTCACACCTGAAAAGTAGGGGTGAGCCTCCTGTCACTGGCCCAGTAGGGATCCCGCAGAACCCCAACTAAGAACAACGGCGGCACGGAAAGCTGCAACTACAAGAGCAACAGTAACAGCAAGAACGGTAAACCTGGTGGCCGGTCGAAACCCGGCACTACAACTACTCCTACTGTACCGGTCAAGCAAAAAGAGAAGTCCCGATCTCACATTCGGGGACTGGACCACACTAGCACCACTTACCGAAGTAAAATCCCGCGGCAACCACGCCGAGGAGGCCTGTCTCCCAGAATAAGACCAAGCTGGACACGCTGTCCAAGGTGCAACCCCGACCGTCCGGTCGCGGGTACCGCACAACAAGATGCAACCTTGGTAAAGCTACTAGCACCGGTCTCATCGCAGGAAAACCGACACACATGCCATGGCGAGACAACCAAAAACTCAACTGTCAACATGATCGAAAACCCGACGGTCGAAGTCATGGAAACTGACAGTCTGTCACTCTCTGTCCAGAACAAGAGTACCTCTCACTAGAAGCACAGTCGGTAGCGTCCCCTGACAACTTACACCGCACCGCAGGTGAACTGCTTGACGTGGTAGCGCCTACCAGAGGCACGGACACCGAATAAGTACCAAAACCAAGTGACTAGCTGGGGTCACGCTCGTCAGCGCGGGTCCAACTGCCCCCAACCACGTGTGCACACATAGACCGCGCGTCCCTGGTTTGGCCCTCTGACCGGTTTTCCCCTGTAGCCGGACTCTGGCTAACGATGAGGGACCCGACGGAAACCGGTCCACAAACCGTCTCTAAGGGTAGCCTCTCCACCACTCCCTGGTAGGACCACACACGTGTAAGCAGACTACGACTAGTGGAGGGTCACTGAGAGAGTAGACTTTCAAGTCAACGGAAAATAGTGTCCAAACCCGACGAAGTACGGGGACCATCCCACGTACCAGCATCGTCGCACGGTGACCACGGTCGGAAAAGAAACGGGACTCACAGTCCACGGCCACGCACACACCCTGCGCGAGAGTCGAGAAAACCCAAGTGACGCTAAGCCACTGGACTCTTGGCAGTCCTCTAGACGCACTACAGCCAACGGTCCTTGAGTCACAAGACTCGGGGTCAAGACCGTTGTACGCAACAGCACAAGGCCGTCAATCTAGTCCAATCTCTAGGTCTAAAACTACGGTAGCACGAATACCGAGGTAACTCATGAGCCGCCGAGACCATTCCCTCGGGAAGGGAACTGAGAAGCCTTCCAGCCCCAGGCAGGGCAACTGGACTCACAGTCCAAGGCCACACACACGGCCCACGCGGAAAGCACAGAAGCATGATTCCCAAGGTAGCGCCCAAGCCGCCACGCCGATAATTGGACTCGCAGTCCAAGGCCAAACACATGGCCCACTCGGGAATCATCTTCCAGAAAAACTTACGACATGTGGGAGAACCCCACCGCACACACACCGATACACGGTGACTCGATCGAGCGTAACACAAAAGCCCGGAACACGTGGGGTCACCCGGACCCACCACACTTATGGGCACGCTAATCGAGGTTACACAGTCCCTCTGGACACCCAAAGACATGGTCACAGAACTCCACGGGGTGTCCGGGACACACACGGCCCAAGGGGAGCACGATCAACCGTAGACTGCCCACCCTGGGCAGCCCTGCGGGCCACTCCAAGAACGCGCTACACATGCATAGCGCGTTCAGGCAGAACGCGCTATACATACCTAGCGCGTTCAACAAGATCGTGCTATACTTCTATAGCACGTTCAGAACAGAACGTGGTATAGGCCTATAGCGCGACAACACAGAACGCGCTACTCACCCCTAGCGCGACAAAAACCGCCTTACTATTCATCTTCCTCGATGAATGCGCCCTATCGGGACGGCGCGACCTTCAAGAACGCGCTACCTGAGGCTAGCGCGTTCTCAGTCCGAAACCGGAAGAACAGGAAAACGGTGGGAAATCCATTCCACGCCCCATCCACCCCCAGGCGGAGGGGAAACAAAGGGGAAAACATTCCCCAACCTCTCTAGCACCGATAGGACCCATTTAAACCCCAAAGACACTATCAAAACGCAAGATTCGGCTCACACCCCAAAAAACATGTATTTTCCCCAAATCCCTTGAATAAGCCCGCTCGGCTCACCACGGCCTACAAAACTCGCGGGAAATGAAGTACGCGGGTTGAGGGTCCATCTCCCTAGCTCCACCGAAGAAACGACGCGCCGTGGACGCCGATCCACGAAGAAAACGCCGTTGAAGCCTCGCCGTTCCATGAACCCACGGGCGAGCTTCACCGCACCTCCACCGCCTCGATCCTCACCCATCCTCGCCCGTGCCTCGCCCGTGCCGTCCCCACCTCGCCCACACTCCACCCCGTCGGCCGTCGGAGAGAGAGGGAGAGAGGAGAGAGCGTGAGAAGAGAGAGGGAGAGAAGAGAGAAAATGAGAGGAGAGAGAGAGAGAGAAGGGTTATATATAGGAAAATCCGGAAATTCCAAAAAATACCGAAAAATATGAAAATCACGTTTCCGCGATCCTCGGAACGCACCGATCGCAACGGTACCACACTCGCCTAGGTGAACGGCCCGGTTCACCCGCAACGAGGTTCCGAATGAATTACCGAAACACACACCGGGAATCAGAAAACACACGCGGAAAAGCCGCGGAATGCTTCCGGGCCTCCGAAATAACTCCGGATCGCGCCGATCCGAACACGAATGATGTCTGAAATGAAATTTCAGACATAACGGAGTCGGACACTCCGAGAACCCAGATCCGAGACCCACGAAAAAGGATCCGAAAAATCCGGGGCATTACAACATCGATCAAGGCCCAGGCACTCACAGATTTCGTCGCCGAATGCACCCTACCCACCGAGGATTCACCCGAGCAGACCTCGAGGCCCGCCTGGGAGTTATACGTCAACGAATTCCCCTGCGCCGCAGGCAGCGGCGCAAGGCTAGTCTTAATCTCACAGGAAGGAGTGGAGCTACAGTACGCCATGCGTTTCAATTTCCCGACCACGAACAATGTGGCCGAGTACGAGGCGCTCCTTTCCGGGTTACGCATGGCGAAACACCTGGGGGCGTCAAGCGTGCGAGCATATAGTGACTCCATGCTCATCGCCAATCAGGTCAGGGGGGAGTTCGAGGCCCGAGACCCCTCCATGATAAAATATTTGGAGAGGGCCAAGGCAGTGGCGAGCGAGTTCGCCCACTTCTAAGTGGTCCACATCCCGCGCGAAGAGAACGTCCGAGCAGACACCCTCTCCCGCTTGGCATCAGCCACTACGGTCTCCAGCCCGAGATCAGTCCTGATAGAGGAATTGTCATCTCCGAGCATAGACGATCCAGCACTCCAGGTAAACGCCATCGATTACGAACCCTCCTGGATGGATCCTCTGCTCGATTTTCTCCTTCGGCGGCAGCTCCCCGACGACCACGCCGAAGCACGGCGCACGCGGGTGAGATTGGCCCATTTCACCATGGTGGACGGCCGGCTATATCGCCAGTCTCTCTCAGCTCCTCTACTCAAGTGCCTCTTCCCCACGGAGGCCAACCAGGCCATCCAGGAAGTCCACGAAGGACTCTACGACAGCCATGTGGGGGGGGGGGGGGGGGGGGGCGAGCACTCACGAGGACGCTGATCCGACAAGGGTACTGGTGGCCCACCTTGCAGCAAGACTGCCTCAACTACGTTTGAAGGTGCCCCCAATGCCAGAAGTACTCCCACCTGTACCACCAGCCAGCAACGCAGGTCCACGCCTTGACGGAGCCTCACCCGTTTGCGCGATGGGGAATTGACATATTGGGGCCCTTCCCTGAAGCACAAGGGAGGAAGAAATTCCTCATAGTCGCCATAGACTACTTCACCAAATGGATCGAAGCCGAACCATTGGAAAAGACAACAAGCGAAGCAGATTGGAAATCCGTGCTACGGAGCATCATTTGCCGGTTTGGGATCCCCAGAGTTCTCACCACCGACAACGACCGACAGTTTGCGAGCACCGCCTTTCAGGAGAAGTGCTTGGAGTTGGGGATCTGGAATCACTACACCTCAGTGGGACATCCCCAAGCCAACGGGTTGGTAGAAAACGCCAACCGAACTCTACACCACGGCATCAAGACTCGCTTGGATCAAGTAGGAGACGTGTGGATTGATTCAATCCCCAACATCCTATGGGCTCACCGGACCACCGCTAGAGCCGCCACCGGGGAGACGCCCTTCCATCTCGCCTACGGAGCTGAGGCAGTAGTCTCGGTGGAGATATCCAACCCCTCGTTACGAGTGGGACAGTTTGATGAGGCCAGAAACAACCAGGCAATGCGGGAAAACCTGGACTTGCTCGAAGAAAGAAGAACCAACGCCCAGATAAAGCTTGCGGCATATTAGCAGAAGCTGGCACAGTATTACAATGCCCGGGTTAAGGAGTGACACTTCTTCCCCGGAGATCTGGTTCTACGATGAGCAAGCGTGGCTGACCCGCGAGTAGCCGCGGGAAAGCTCGCACCTAACTGGGAAGGCCCATATCGGGTAGCAGAAGCACTCGGCAAAGGAGTGTACAGGCTAGTGACGCTTGGGGGGAGAGAGGTGCCCAGGACGTGGAACTCCGTCAACCTCAGAAAGTACTTCCAGTAAAACGTCACCAGCCATACTCCACTATGGTAAGTTGCCCACGAACAACGAGAAGGTAGTCTAAGGGCTTCCTAGAGGTGAGCACTGCTCCCCTTGAAAATAATGAGGTAACCTACGGGCTTCCTAGAGGCGAGCACTGCTCCCCCTAAAAATAATAAGATAGTCTAAGGGCTTCCTAGAGGCGAACACTGCTCCCCTTGAAAATAATGAGGTAACCTACGGGCTTCCTAGAGGCGAGCACTGCTCCCCTTGAAAATGATAAGGTAACCTACGGGTTTCCTAGAGGCGAGCACCGCTCCCCTTGAAAATGAGATGGTAACCTAAGGGTTTCCTAGAGGCGAGCACCGCTCCCCTTGAAAACGATAAGGTAACCTACGGGTATCCTAGAGGCGAGCACCACTCCCCTTGAAAACGAGATGGTAACCTAAGGGTTTCCTAGTGTGGACGTATAAAATTACACGTCCACGGGTCCCGACCAGTCCAGCATTAACAACAACTTCAACTGAAGAAACTGCGGAGGAGATGGGTCATCCGAACCCTCCGACCGAACACACACACTGCCGTGAAGCCGTCTCCGGGGTCACGACAGCGGAGAGAAATCGACTACCAAGATGCCCACAATCTATAGGCCTCGAAGAAAAGCAAATGGACCACAATTCGTGTCGACAAAGGCCTCAAATGTGTCCCCAGTGGCAAGCCTGGGCCAACCTCCAGCGGCACACCCTTTGAAGCCTTCAGCGGTACGCTCGGGTGGCCCTCAGCGGCACACCCAGGAAGGCCACGCCCTCAGGCTCCTTCAGCGACACGCCCTGCTGCCCCTTCGCCGGCATGCCCTGCTGCCACATAAATAAGCGAATTAAAGTGCGTCCACACCTAGAGGCGAGCATCACTCCCCTTGAAAATGAAAAGAGGTAACCCACGGGTCCCCTAGAGGCGAGCACCGCTCCCCTTGAAAACGAGAAGGTGACCTAAGTGTCCCCTAGAGGCGAGCACCGCTCCCCTTAAAAATGAGGAGGTAACCTAAGGGTTCCCTAGAGACGAGCACCGCTCCCCTCGAAAACAAAATGGCGACCCACGGGTCCCTGCGGAGGACGTGAGCATTGTGGAAGATGAGCACAGAGGATCGCCCAGAGAAGCACGCAGAAGAACTCCAGTAAAAGGTACACATCAATATCGGCTCAGAATAAAAAAAATTATATTTCTTTAGTCAAAGTACAAGCTGCCAGAAAATTGGCAAAGTACCCTCACACGGGCCAGATATAAGTACATGGAGAGAAAAAACGTGCTTGACGATGGCGACGTATGACTCCAACGACTCGCTTCCCAGACACCATCCTCTGTCGATGATCATGCTAATCTTCAAGCAGGCGTAGGTACCCAGTTTTTGTTCTATGGTAGGGTACCTGCGGAGAAGCCTCCTATGCCAGAGAAGAGGGACAAAGCCCTCAGGCCAACAAAGAGCTTCACCGGTAAAAAGGCCTGCACGAGGAAAACTTGGCCAGTAGCCCCAGCCACCCCCGCTTGAAGGAAGGCCGACGAGGTCCACCCGTTACAGGGAATAAGCAGGTCGACGCAAGCCGGCGGGAGATAGCGGTACTACGAGGCTAACACATCAGGAAGGACACTCCGGAGAACAAGCCCCCGCCGCCCCGACTACCACCAGCACCTCCCTTGAAAGGAGAGGTTGTCTTGTGTCTCGCCACGGATGACGTGCGACAGCAGCGGCGGGGAGAGACGTGCTGGCCATGCCTTCAAACTAAGGAGCCCATTGCCATCGTCTAAGCCGCAGAGCCAGGCCCACTGAGTGGAAGAATGGAAAACAGATTCCACCCTTCCTTACAATCCTTCCTACTAGAAAGTAGGAAGATGTTCCAGCAACGAGGAGCATCTCACCGAGCACCTGCAAAGAGTAAACAACGGTCACACACCACGAAGATGAGCGAGAAGGAAATAGCTGAAGTCTGGAAGACAGCATTACCCTGACACGTCTTGTCCCGTCAAGGACGGAACTTATCCGGCTCAAGAAGCAGGATTCCCCTGCCGGCGTATAAGCGGTTAACCTTCTCCAAGGCCTCCCGCCAGTCGTCTAGGTACCCGAGCCTTTACTGCTCAGGAGCCGGGGCACCCTCTCCGGGTGCAGGCCACGGCCGCCATGCTGTCGGCACTGGATTCCCCCGGAGGACCAAAGGTTGACGACAGGCCGGCAGAGATTCATCATCTGACGAGGTACCAGACTCTCCTGAGGACATTCTCTGAGGAGCCTACATACTACGATTCGTCGGTACAAATATGATCGCTGGAACGCTGCGAAAGGCCACTATTTATAGTGGAAGCTGAGTCCCCAGAAGTATGAGGACTCCTACCGCCTCAATCAAATCCGTGGAAGTCAAAGCGACGGATCCCGAAAGTCGTGCTCCTTCAGAAGCTCTCATTAAGGGCACCGTTTCGTATCCCCAGAGGATCTCGCGACGGTTGAGAATGAAGGAAATACAAGGAAGAAATCTCGAATATTTTTATAAAAAAGGAAGGCTTTTCATTTCCAAAAAAAGAGAAATTACAAAAAAGAGAGGCTACTACCTCGGAAAGCACAGGGAAAAGGAAAAGACAGCTAGGGGCATCCTCTCAAGGACCTGCCCCGGTTACATCATCACGTGCCCTGGGTTCAGCAGGCGCACGCACAGCAGGAGGTGGCTCGTCGCTCAAGTCCACCACGGCGGCCTCCGCGGGTGCTCGTTCGCCCGCACCCGACGTCGGTCCCTCGGCGCCCGCATCTACGGGGTCAGGCCCCTCTTCCTCGCCTTCGGCCTCCGAGCCGTACGAATTTGAAGGAGGAGGCAGGACCGGGGCCTCGAGGTCAAGGTGCTCCGCTGTGGCCCTCACAGCAGCACTCCAGCCCTCCCCGAAGCCGCGGTCATGTGCCAGCCCGTAGTACTCCAGGGCCGCCTCCGTCAGCTCGGCCCGGTAAGCAGAGGAGGAACGGAAGGCCTCCACGGCCTCCTCGCTGGCCGAGGACAGGGACGTGCACAGCTTGGCGAGCTCCGCCTCGATCTCCTAGCCGCGGGCTTTCATGGCCCGGGCCTCGACCTCCAGCTTGGCCGCGCGCTCGCCGACAGCATCAGCCCGCGCCCCGAAAGCATCCCGGTCGCACTCCATCCCGGACAACGCCAACTCCAGCTGGGACAATCGCTCCTGGAGCCCGGCGTTCACAGCTTCGGACTCCTTCCAACGCCCTTCGGCCCCCGCCTGAAGGGCCTGACTGACCGCCAGCTCGCGGATGACATCAAGGAAGCGATGCCTCCACAGCCCGAAGGCGCTAACGACCAGGCACACGCTCTTCACGGCAACGGCCGTCAACTCATCCACAATACCAGGACCCAGCTCCCCAACGTGCTCATGCCAGCGAGCACTCCGCACCATGAGGTCGACGATGCCCGGGACACCAGGCGCCCCCACCGGCGAGTCCTCGGGCTGCGAGGGCTGACCACCCGAAAGAACCCTCCGCGGAGGGAGAGGATCAGCCTCAACAACGGCAGGGGCCTTGCCCCTTTCACGCCCCCGTCCGCCGGAGACAAACGCCGGAGTAGCAACTGCGGGCACCACAGGCGACGACGGCAGGCGAACGTTGGGGGGAGGCACCCCGGATGAAGGAGGATCTCGGCTCCTGCCTGGGGTTGAGTCTCTCCCCCTCTTCCTCGATCGGCGGCGACTATCCATCTCCGCCAACTCATCCTCGGTCGGACAAGCCCGACCACCACCAGCCATGGCAGATTCTTCACCAGGCGCGCTAGGAGTGGCTTCGGGGGAGCTCCGCCGAAGACTGGGCCCTCCACTGGCCACCGACGCCACGAGCAGCTCTGGAGGAGAAAGAACTGTCGGAACAAGTCGACACTCGGCACCACCGACGCTCTGCGGCATGCGTAGACGAACCCACAGAGGATGCTGTATGAATTGGGAGTTATCCCCCCAAAGTTCCGCCCGTAATGGTGAAGGACGGCCGCGATAAAGGGATGGACTGGAATATGAAGACCCGCCTGGAAGGAGGCCACCGAGATCATGATCCCTCCAGAAGGATGACTCATGATGTCATCTCCCATAGCGGGGAAGATGATGTCGTACTCAGGGGGGATTTGGAAGGTCTCTCGCAAGCCATGAAATACCCTATATGCTGCCAGAGGCTGGGAATCAGGCCGACTACTACCCGCACCCAAGGTGCTCGGCACACCGCCTCGGCCTTGAGGCGTATCTTCTGAAGAGGAAGACTCAACAGTGAGAGCTCTGCTATGCGGACGCATTGCTACCGAAGAAAAGAAGAACAGAGAAAGAAGGATCCTCACCAGGCAAAGGGGAGGAAGGTGCCTACAACGGAGGGCGACGACCAGCGGAACGTGGGTGTGGTTTGAGGGAATCCCTCGACGCTTCTTATAAATTGCCCACGACAATTCGACGATTGCACCCCCTGAAGGTCAGGTGAAGGGACATCGACTGCTACGGCGGTACGACTGTCGAGACCAGGCGACCGTTCTGAGCCCGCATCTCCAGAACAAGACAAGACTCGAAGTCATCATTACCAGCGTGGCTCCTGCCTCCAGAGACGCCTTGCGCGCCAAGCAGGCTCTCGAAGCTACCAACTCCCGACCGTACGAGGAAATCGTCTTTGGATCACACCCTCCAGAAGAACCCTCTCTTGGGCTACTCTCAGTCCCCTGCGAGTGCTCGGCAACTAAGAGTAGGGGAGAAGTGATGAGGGTAAATCCGGTTTGACCCAGAAACGGCCCACGCACGCGTGGCCCATTAAGGTTCAGACGTGCTGAGCCCAGGCAAGGGGAGAGCACGCATGCTCGGCCCAATAAGAAAGAGGTCGGCCCAACAGAGCATCGGATTCCACGATGCCGATAAGGTCGGCCCAAGCGCGGTTCTCGCCGGAGGACACTCCGACGACCGACCGTTGCCCCCACGACGTCGGCCTTGACCCCATAACGGGCGAGCACGCTCTATGAGTGCCGTAAGACTTGCCCAGGGACCGGCCGACGCCGGGGCTATCGCCCTCCAACGGGAAACTCCCGCCAACATAGCGGGGAACGTTACTCCAACTAAACGGACCCTTCCCTATCAAGGGATGAGGCCCTCACTCTAGGACAACCCATATAAAAGGGACATCGATAGAATAGAAGAGCACGGTAGATTCTTCTACTAAACTCCACGCTACTACGCAAGAGGATACTCCTGCCCCAGAGCTGCCTACAGAGAAGAGAGCGACCCGACTAGCAACGACGACAAGAAGGCCTCCTACGTCCAGAGAGCTTCTTCCTCCCGAGCGGCCTTACCACCCAGCGAGCACTCTCCGAGAGTCCACTGGGAGCGGCGAGCACGCGTACAGAGGATCTACACACCTCCTGGACCGACTACTACGGCCCTTTCTTCTCTCTCACTTTGCTCCTCTCTATTGCTCATTAATCCCTTACTGACTTAAGCATCGGAGGGTTGTCCTCTAGGGTAACACCCGGGACTCCTTCTGACGCCCTTATGATTTCTTGGTGTGTGCAGACATCCACGGGCGCGAGACGACTTCCCCAACAAATAAATAGAGAAGGTGATACGTGACCTAGGAACCATTTTCCTGCCGCTACATTGGTCATTATTTGTTTATTATATTTTTTATCTCTCACTTTCACCCCTTTTAATCTTTCTTTCTTTCTTTCTTTTTTTATGCACATGAGGTGCTGTACATGTATGAATGTGAGTTGTACATGTATGAATGTGAGTGAGTGTTTTGTTTGTTTTTATTTTTTGTTTTTATGTACAGGGAAAAGGGAACGTATGTTTGTACGTTTGTACGTGTTTTTTTTTGTGCAGTGTGTGTGTGTGTGTGTGTGTGTGTGTGTGTGTGTGTGTGTGTGTGTGTGTGTGTGTGTGTGTGTGTGTGTGTGTGTGTGTGTGTGTGTGTGTGTGTGTGTGTGTGTGTGTGTGTGTGTGTGTGTGTGTGTGTGTGTGTGTGTTTTCTTTGTAACGGATGTGTGTGTGTGTACATGTATGAATGTGAGTGAGTGTTTTGTTTGTTTTTATTTTTTGTTTTTATGTACAGGGGAAAGGGAACGTATGTTTGTACGTTTGTACGTGTTTTTTTTTTGTGCAATGTGTGTGTGTGTGTGTGTGTGTGTGTGTGTGTGTGTGTGTGTGTGTGTGTGTGTGTGTGTGTGTGTGTGTGTGTGTGTGTGTGTGTGTTTGTGTATTTTGTGTTTGTTTTTTTTAATAAATAAGGGGGGATGGGGGTGACGCCGGATTGGCACCCCGTAGGGTGCCATCACGCGGCATCCCCACGCCGGATCACCTTTTTTTTAAAAAAATGATAGGGGGAATGTAAAGGGGTGCTGCCGGATGGGCACCCTTGGGTGCCTGATCCGGCGGCACTTCTCTGCCGGATCACTTTTGTGGCATTTTTTTAATCTTTCTTTTCTTTCTTTTTTCTTTTTTTAGATATTTTATTTTATGAATTAATCTTGTTATTTTGTCATCCTTTATTTTATTATATTATATTATTTTTATTTTTATCTCTGGTCTTATAATTGGTCAACATGTCCTGACAAAAATCCGACAACACCTCCCCTAGGCCTGGAATGTTTGGGATATATAGATGAGGCTCGCCCACAGTAAGATGAGACATACTCTAAAAGACGGGTATGTCATAACGACAACCTGGACCCTATAGCGGATGGTGGATCTCCGAGGACTCGCCTACTAGGAGATCCATATCACCCAGGGGTTATTGACCATACTCTGCCAACTGTATTGACCCATCTCGGCGCCATGGTATATACATAGAGGCCCAGGGGAGCATTGGTATAGCCATGGGTCAACGGGTCCAAAGACATCGGGACATTGTTTGCCAGTGAGGTGGTTAATATTTACTCGGGGAGTGATCACTGGAATCGACAACTAGTGCCATGGGGGTTATGCACCCTGAACCGGCGGCCAGTATATGAATGGTCTGGTGGGTTGGTTTGCTGGTCCCCGAAGGTGCCCATCTATATCTCATTTATTATTTGTAGATGACATTCTAATTTTTGGTAAGACTATTGTTGCTTCTATCATAAATCTTATGAATGTATTATGGGCCTATGAAAGAGCTTCAGGGCAACTCATTAATGCGGGGAAAAGTGGTTTCTTTATTCACCCCAGCACTAATACTTCTCTAGCTACTAGAATTGAGGATATTACTTGATTATCTCGGCATTCTTTCCCTCACAAGTATCTGGGGCTCCCTTTGGTTATGGGTAGGATAAAGAAAGTTCATTTTGCTGGTATTATTACATCCATTTAAAAGCGTGTTGAAGGCTGACAAGTTAAATTTCTATCTCAAGGTGCAAGAGTTATTTTAATCAAGCATGTCCTTACTTCAATTCCTATATATTCGCTGGCTTCTTCTCCCCAACATGTTGGAATCCATTAGACTTTAGAGCGTACCTTTGCTAATTTTTTCTGGGGTTCTTCTAAGCAAGGCAACAAAAGGCATTGGAGATCTTGGAAGGATATTTGTAAGCCAATATCTTGTGGTGGGCTTGGAAGGAAACAACACTGCGTGCCAAAATGCTGTGGAAGACTATGCATTCCAATTCGCTATGGGCCGAGTTCTTCAGGGCCAAATATATCAGAGGATGTCATATTATTGATGTCAGTTTCAAAGCTATGAAAGGGTATGCCAGGAGATCCTGGTTACAAGCTAAAAAACTGATTTTGCAGCACAAAAGAGTTGTCATTGGTGATGGATGCAATTCCAATTTCTAGCAAGACATTTGGCTGGGTAACCAAAGCTTGGCTTCCTGTGTCCCCAATGAAAATATTCTTAACAAAAAAGCTACAGTCAGAGACATTATTATGCACCCCACCCAAGAGGATATTTCATATATAGAGAGTCTTATCCCACCTGAAACTAGAAGAGCTATCAGGCATGTAAATTATCCCAAATTCCTAACAAGGAGGTTTGGAGTTTATCTCCCAAGGGTGATTGCTTTGATTCTCCTGTTTATAAAAACATAGGTGGTCAAATACATGATGCGTCTCCGCATTATTGGGATCGAATTTGGTCCAAGTGGCTGCCAATCAAGCTATCTGTGCACCTTTGGAAGATCATTCTTAATTGCCTGCCTATTGATTCTAATGCTAGATCACTTTGGCATTCCTATATGCTCCAAATGCCAGTGCTGTGATCTTCATCAAGAGGAGGACGTTAATCATCTTTTGGTTAAAAGTGAGTGGGCTTCTTATATTTGGTCTTCTTTTAATTCTAAAGGCCTACAGATTTGGGGTAATTCAACTAGAGCCATGATATTAAACTCTATTCAAGCGTTGAAGAACAAGTCCATGTTTGATTTTTTTGTTCTTGCTATAGTTGCTTAGGGCACTTGGGAAATTTGGACATCTAGAAATGCGGCTAAATATGAAGCCAGGAAAATTTCTAAACAGAGGTTGTTTCACATGATCCTTTCACAAGCTAAGCACGTAGTTGGTGTTGCTGATCTAAAGGAAGACAATTATAATAGACAGAAGATTTTGGCTGATTTTGGGGTTAAAGTTTCTGTTAATGGTTGTCCTCAGATGAGACTAATTAAGTGACTTTTTCCTCCTTGGCCTCACCTCAAGCTGAACACTGATGGAGTATGCAAGCAGTCAGGAGAATCGGGTGGTGGCGGTGTTATTAGAGATGCTCGAGGAAACATTTTACTAGCTTTCTCACATTTCTATGCGCATGGCAACAGTATTATAGCGGAGGCAATGGCTCTTCTTGATGGTGTTAAATATATGCAAACAGTGACTTCTCAGTTGGTCTTTATTGAATGTGATTATCAAGTGCTTGTGCAAGTGCTTAACAAAAAAGTTTCTTGTCCACGGGCGATTCTAAGCTATGTTAGAGAAATCGGGAGTATGCTATCAGCGAATGAGACCCTGGTCCACATCTTCGGGGAGGCCAATACGGTTGCGAAGTCTTAGCCAATTTAACTTGCACTATCAAATGTAATATGTTTTTTTCTTCTCATCAGCAATTATCTGGAATTATTAGAGATACTACTCGTCTAGATAAACTAGATATGTCTGACATACGACTGATGTAATTGTTACCTTTTTATGTGTTAATAAAATATACCTCCTAGTAGCGCTGCCAGCCTCTAGGCAGGGTTAAAAAAAAAAAGGGCCCCTGTATTGGCGTGAGATGATCCGGAGCGCCCCCGGAAGAAGTGAATCGGCGTGCTCATAGGGTATGTCAACTGGTCCGGCGGCTATATCCTCACCCATATGTGTTCACTCATATATATATATATATAACAGAATATATACAGTGAGCTGGCCCATGGATGAATTTGGAGATCTGACGACTAATTTATGCAGTCACATGGGTTTATTCATATATATAGTGGGGATGGTCTTCTATATAATGGGGTGGGCTGGTCGCTGGATTATGCACGTGCATATGCATATTTAATCTTATGAACCAATGGTTGAGCAACCCGGGCAGCTAGCTTGTGCATGCGTACAGGTATATTCATATACATATACTTGAGCGAGCTGGAGGCTGGGAAGACTGATACGGCGGGGGAGGGCTGAGCCTTGATTCGGCGGCCATGCATGGGAGGTGAGGATCCGGCGCGGCAATTGGGAAGTGAGGAGGAGGGCTTGAGCGGGTGAACCGGCGGCATCATATATATATATATATATATATATATATATATATATATATATATATATATATATATAATAGGAAATACGTGATCTGGCGCGCTAGTAGCAGTGACCGGCGTGAGAAGCGGTATGCACACGCGCCGGATCAACCATTCAGCCCCCTGTAAAATTTTTAGTGATATGGTGATAGAGCAAATTTCTCCCCAGAAATCCGGCGACCAGAGATCACATCTGGGGATGGTGATGAATCCCTGGAGTCACCATGGGGGTTTACAATCGTCGCGTGAGTGAAGCAACGGCTAAGGATACTAAAATCAATAGAGAAATTATCGAATCACACTCACCGCAATAAACAAGTATATACCCCTTTTGCAGGCTACCAGAGATCACGTTTAAGGGATAACGAATCCCTGGCGCTCTCGGGGGGCAGATGATGGTGGAGAAAACTCCTGAGGCTAAATACAACAGATTCGAAAAATAAATCCTATAGCCCCCGCAGGGCAGTTTGTTCTGGTTGGAAAACTCCCTGGCCGCCGGAGAATCACAAAGAAATAGGGGAAAGGGACCAGAAGGCAACAGAATGCTCAAATAGTTGAACAGAGGAACCTTAAACTCATTTATTCATTCATAATAAAATGATACATGACATGAGAAACCACGGAGGAAGGATTACAGACGCAATCAATGACGGAGAACAAAAAAATAAGGAAAGGGGGAGGGGGTTCTGTAGCCCAAAAACGGGCGCTTACACGGTGGCAAACCCACCTCCTTTGGCAGAAAAGCCTCCGATCCTCCCTCCTCTATTTCTCTCTTCTTTTCGTGGCTTCCTCGGATGCTCTCCCTCCTCTGTTTCTTGTTCTCCTTTTTCTCGTCTCGAGTCCTCCTTTCTTATTCCCCAAGTTTTTTCTATCCTCCCTCCTCTGTTTCTTTGATGGAAGTGCAGGTTTTATAGACGAGCGGGGTCTACTTGATACGGCGGCCAAGATGGCGGGGAAAAGGGGTGAACCGGCGGCAGCCCCTGATCCGACGTGCAAAGGCAGCCGCCGGATCAGGGCTGGCCTTAGCCCATTTGACCCTTTTGTCGGCCCATTTGACCCTTTTGTCGGCCTTTCTCTTTATTTGTGACGACTTGGCCAATTGACTGGCTTGTCTTATTATCCGCTATTGCTCCAAACTTGACGAAGTGACTCTCGGGCGCTGAACTTGAGGTCCTCGTCCTTCGAGTAGTAGTTCCGAGTGATTTCCGACACGTGCCGAACCCGTGTCAAAGTATTCGGGTTTCACTCTGATTCGGCCTTCGGCGCTGTGATCTATGCTGCCAGGCCTACTCCGTGGATATGTGGAGCATCTTCATCGAGTGGGCTATCGCTCGAAGTATTTTCGCCTTCAGTGGGCAGCTCTTCGGCCTCTTATGGACCTTTTTGGCATGATGTGTACCCTCATCGGGTCACTTGGGTTTTATACTGATATTGACTTCGTCACCCTGTTTTGAGGGACCAGGGACATCTCTTCATCTCAGGAGACTTCTTTATCAGGTGGCGGACCACCCTGTGTATTTTCATCCTTATCGGACGAGGTGTGGGGTTTGTTCGGCACGAGCAAGTCAATGCGGGTTTGTTGAGTTTGTTGATCTCGACTTGCCGTATGGCGTTGCCGGGTTGTTGCGGAATCTTTTCAGACGTCCCGAGACGATGAGTTATGAAGTTCCTGATCCTTCATCAGGTGGCCTTGGCTTCAGCGGTCCGAGTGGACCTCTTTTCAGGTTTCCTTCAGCTCCTCCGCACTTAGTGGGTTATTCTTCAGTTGACTCATTAGGCCCATATCGGCCCATTTGTTGATTTTAGTGCAACCCTGCCTTTTTCTTCTTCTTTGTTCCTGAAAAATAAGAAGTAGCAGAAATAAGATATTTTAGTATTATTATCATTAGTTTTATCATTTTATGTGTCAACAAATGTGCAGTCATCGTGCAGTGCGGATCCCTTCAATAGTTCTCAAATGTCCAAACAAGAGTCCTTAACCAAATATGGGACATTCTCCCAAAGGAGAACTAGAATTGATCTCACATTTTCTTGGGAGGTAAACATCCCAAATTCGCTTATGAGATCGTCTTGTATGCCACTTAGTACATCTAGCGCATGCTACAATCTCTACTGAATCAAAGTCAGCGAACCTTGGTTCGGGTAGTAATGTGCAATATTACCCTCTTCGGTCAGTGTTATGATAACAGTGAGATAGTTGAGCAACTCATGCTCATTGAGTTGGATCTATGCAGTGCCAAATGCCCTAGTCAATTTCATTTAAGTTGTCACCCTTGGAAAGAACAGTAATCAAAATTCTCAATGGCCATCGCGTTAAATCATTACATTACTTGTTGAGAGCTTTGGACATCATTTTACACATTGTCCAAGTTTGCTATCAGAAATCTGAACCAATCTCATTCAACTCTCTTATATGGTGACATCGAAAGTAGAAGCTAGGCAACTACAATCATCTCCCACTCACATAAAATTATTTAATAGAATTAGAGGGACTTCGAGCAAATTTTCTATTGTGAGAGAAACACACATCTTCTCACATCAATAACCTACATGTATCCGATCAACTCGCATTAACACTACAAGAAGAGGCGGTGTTTGTGACGGCCGCCATCTGTCTGAAATCCGTCCGAAATTCCGTCTGAAATGAATTTTCGGACGGATTTTGGACGGATAAACTCCGTCATATATTCCTGGTAACAAATTTCAGACGGACTAACTATTCGACGGAAATTCCGTCTCAAACTTAAGACGGAAACGAAGTGGACGGAAATTTCGTCGGTAACATAATTATCGCGATGGCAAATTATGCGTCTGGAATTCCGTCCGAACTTTAAGACGGCAAACGATCCGACGGAAATTCCGTCTGAAATATTTCCGTCGGATATACTGTCTCAAAATCCGTCTGTAACATAAAAACTAAAAATATATAAAAATATATATTTCGGATAGATTCGTCTGAAAATCCGTCTGAATTTTCAAACGAAATAAATACCGTCCTTATTTCCGTCTGATACTTCAGACAGATTCGTCACAAAATCCGTCTGAAATATTTTTATTAATTTTTTTAAAAATAATAAAAATTTTATAAAAACCTGTTTAATTAAAAATACATCAAATGTACCCATCACAATCAAACCAACGTACAGAAAATAAAACACATAAGAAAATCAACAAACATCCTACGCATCGTCCAAATCCTCATCCTCCTCGCCCTATTCATCTCCTCCGTCGTCACTCGCAGTAGGATCTTCATATATTAAAAAAATAATAACGTCAAATATTCATTCATAGATAAAAAATAGTGAAAATATAAATTAAATATTTTATTTGATTGCATAAATTCAAATCCGACATAATATCGAATCGATAATTACATATATTTTAAACCCCAACTAACTAACCTAGTTATTATTGTATTTTAAATTTATTACATTTAGATAATGCAATTCTAAGCGCCGAGCGCAAACCGAGTATCCGAATTGAAATCCGTTAGTTCTGACAAGTCACTTTCATCTCCCAAGTCGTGTTGGAACGATCGGCACACCGATCAGACCAGTATTTCAGATTTTCAACTCTCGAACTCAACTTCTTTAATTTTTAACTAAGTGCATTTACAAAATACACGTTTGAACGCTGGGTCAAACCGGGTATCCGATTTGGATTCCGTCAGTTCTCACAAGTCATTTTTACCTCCCAAGTCGTGTTGTAATGAGCGGCATGTCGATCAGACATGTATTTCAGATTTTAGACCCCCCAACCCCTAGTTATCTGTCTTTTAAATTAATTACATTTAGAGAATGAACTTTTGAGCGTTGGGCCCAAACCGAGTATCCGATTTGTCAGTTCTCACAAGTCACTTTCATCTCTCAAGTCGTGTTAGAACGATCGGCACGTCGATCCGATCGGTATTTAAGATTTTAGACCCCCGGACCAGACTTCTTTAATTTTAAACTAAGTTTATTTACAAAATGCTCTTTTGAGCAACAAGCCCAAATCGGGTATCCGATTTGGATTCCGTCAGTTCTCACAAGTCACTTTTACCTCCCAGGTCACGTTGGAACGATCGACATGTCGATCAGGCTAGTATTTTACATTTTGGAGCCCCGAACCCCTAATTATCTAAATTCTTCTAAACTAAGGTAGTTTTGAAAACTAACTTAGTTTTGTGAGCGTCGGGCTTAAACCGGATATCCGATTTGGATTCCGTCAGCTCTCACAAGTCACGTCTATCTCCCAAGTCTTGTTGGAACGATCGGCACGCCTATCAGGTCAGTATTTTACATTTTGGACCCCCGAACCCCTAATTATCTGAATTCTTCTAAACTAAGTTAGTTTTGAAAACTAACTTAGTTTTTTTAGCGTCGGGCACACACCATATATCCGATTTGAAATCTGTCAGTTCTCACAAGTCACTTTTATCTCTCAGGTCGTGTTGGAACGATCGGCATGTCGATCAGGTTAGTATTTTACATTTTGGACTCCCGAACCCCTAATTATCTTAATTCTTCTGAACTAAGTTAGTTTTGAAAACTAACTTAGTTTTTTGAGCGTCGGGCTTAAACCGGATATCCGATTTGGATTCCGTCAGCTCTCACAAGTCATGTCTACCTCCCAAGTCCTGTTGGAATGATTGACACGCCGATCAGGCCAGTATTTTACATTTTGGACCCTCGAACCTCTAATTATCTGAATTCTTCTAAACTACGTTAGATTTGAAAACTAACTTAGTTTTTTTAGCGCCGGGCTTAAACCGGATATCCGATTTGGATTCCGTCAGCTCTTGCAAGTCACGTCTACCTCTCAAGTCATGTTGGAACGATCGGCACGTCTATCAGGCCAGTATTTTATATTTTGAACCCCCAAACCCCTAATTATCTGAATTCTTCTAAACTAAGTTAGTTTTGAAAAATAACTTAGATTTTTGAGCGTCGGGCTCACACCGAATATCTGATTTAGATTCTGTCAGCTCTCACAAGTCACGTCTACCTCCAAAGTCTTGTTGGAACGATCGGTACGTCGATCAGGCCAGTATTTTATATTTTGGACTCCCGAACCCCTAATTATCTGAATTCTTCTGAACTAAGTTAGTTTTGAAAACTAACTTAGTTTTTTGAGCGTCGGGCTTAAACCGGATATCCGATTTAGATTCCGTCAGCTCTCACAAGTCACGTATACCTCCCAAGTCCGGTTGGAACGACCAACACTCCGATCAGGTCAGTATTTTACATTTTGGACTCCCGAACCCCTAATTATCTGAATTCTTCTAAACTAAGTTGGTTTTGAAAACTAACTTAGTTTTTTGAGCGTCGAGCTCGCACTGGATATCCGATTTGGATTCCGTCAGCTCTCACAAGTCACGTCTATCTCCCAAGTCTTGTTAGAACGATCGGCACGCCGATCACGCCAGTATTTTATATTTTGGACCCCCGAACCCCTAATTATCTGAATTTTTCTAAACTAAGTTAGTTTTGAAAACTAACTTAATTTTTTGAGCGTCGGGCTTAAACCGGATATCCGGTTTGGATTCCGTCAGCTCTCACAAGTCACGTCTACCTCCGAAGTCTTGTTGGAACGATCGACACGCCAATCAGGCCAGTATTTTACATTTTGGACTCCTGAACCCCTAATTATCTGAATTATTCTAAACTAAGTTAGTTTTGAAAACTAACTTAGTTTTTTGAGCGTTGGGCTCACACCGGATATCCGATTTGGATTTCGTCAGCTCTCACAAGTCACGTCTACCTCCCAAGTCCTGTTGGAATGATCGGCACGCCGATCAGGTCAGTATTTTACATTTTGGACCCTCGAACCCCTAATTATCTGAATTCTTCTAAATTAAGTTAGTTATGAAAATTAACTTAATTTTTTGAGCGTCGGGCTCACACCGGATATCCGATTTGAATTCCGTCAGCTCTCACAAGTCATGTCTACCTCCCAAGTCCTGTTGGAACAATCGGCACGCCTATCAAGTCAGTATTTTACATTTTAGACTCCCGAACCCCTAATTATCTAAATTCTTCTAAACTAAGTTAGTTTTGAAAATTAACTTAATTTTTTGAGCGTCGGGCTCACACCGGATATCCGATTTGGATTCCGTTAGCTCTCACAAGCTAGTCACGTCTACCTCCCAAGTCCTGTTGGAATGATCGGCATGCTGATCAAGCCAGTATTTTACATTTTGGACCCCCCGAACCCCTAACTATCTGAATTCTTCTAAACTAAGTTAGTTTTGAAAACTAACTTAGTTTTTTGAGCGTCGGGCTCACACCGGATATCTGATTTGGATTCCATCAGCTCTCACAAGTGTCTACCTCCCAAGTCATGTTGGAACGATCGGCGCGCTGATCAGGCCAGTATTTTACATTTTGGACCCCTGAACCCCCAATTATCTGAATTCTTCTAAACTAAGTTAGTTTTCAAAACTAACTTAGTTTTTTGAGCGTCGGGCTCACACCGAATACCCGATTTGGATTCCGTCAGCTCTCACAAGTCACGTCTACCTCCCAAGTCCTGTTGGAACGATCGGCACGCCGATCAGGCCAGTATTTTACATTTTAGACCCCCGAACCCCTAATTATCTGAATTCTTCTAAACTAAGTTAGTTTTGAAAATTAACTTAATGTTTTGAGCCTCGGGCTCACACCGGATATCCGATTTGTATTCCGTCAACTCTCACAAGTCACGTCTGTCTCCCAAGTCCTGTTGGAACGATCGGCATGTCGATCAAGCCAGTATTTTTTATTTTGGACTCCCGAACCCCTAATTATCTGAATTCTTCTAAACTAAGTTAGTTTTGAAAACTAACTTAGTTTTTTGAGCGTCGAGCTCACACCAGATATTCGATTTGGATTCCGTCAGCTCTTACAAGTCACGTCTATCTCTCAAGTCCTGTTGGAACAATCGGCACGCCGATCAGGCCAGCATTTTACATTTTGGACTCCCGAACCCCTAATTATCTGAATTCTTCTAAATTAAGTTAGTTTTTAAAACTAATTTAGTTTTTTGAACGTCGGGCTCACACCAGATATCCGATTTAGATTCCGTCAGCTCTCACAAGTCACGTCTACCTCGCAAGTCCTGTTGAAATGATCGACACGTCGATCAGGCCAGTATTTTACATTTTGGACTCCCGAACCCCTAATTATCTGAATTCTTCTGAAAACTAACTTAGTTTTTTGAGCGTCGGGCTCAAACCGGATATCCGATTTAGATTCCGTCAGCTCTCATAAGTCACGTCTACCTCCCAAGTCCTGTTGGAATGATCGACACGTCGATCAGTCTAGTATTTTACATTTTGGATCCCCGAACCCCTAATTATCTGAATTCTTCTAAACTAAGTTAGTTTTGAAAACGAACTTAGTTTTTTGAGTGTCGGGCTCGCACCGGATATCCGATTTGAATTCTGTCAGCTCTCACAAGTCACGTCTACCACTCAAGTCCTGTTAGAACGATCGGCACGCCGATCAAGCCAGTATTTTACATTTTGGACTCCCGAACCCCTAATTATCTGAATTCTTCTAAACAAAGTTAGTTTTGAAAACTAACTTAGTTTTTTGAATTGAGTAATTTTAGAATTGAGTAATTCTGCCAAAATAAAAATATAATAAACACTCACCTGATGGGCCTGTGCCGTGGGGGTGGATCCATGAGGGAGAATTCCCGCCTGGGAGAGGAGGCCAGTGATTGCCTGCAACATGTTTGCCTGCTGGCTAGACATCTCCGCTCTCATCTGCGTCATCTGCCACTGCAAATCAGAGATCTCCGCTCGGACGATGTCTCTGACGTCGCTGGTAGAAGTATTGGGCCGGGTGGAGGTGTACTGAAGGCACTGGTACTGGTTTGGGTAACGTTTGAACTCGCACACGATGATATCACCGCGCTAGTGTTCAAGCTCTCCCCAAAACCATATAGCCGGCCTTTCTTCGGTACGCCAGCTGCTCTCACCCATTCCACCGGCTCCAACTCCTGCTGTTGCGCGTCTCCCTCCCGGTACTTCTCTGTCACAGCTCTGCTATATATTTCCTACAAATTGAATACAATAATTAGTCAATTTCATATGAATCAATCATATTTAAATGAACGGTAAAACTTACACATGTAGATAAATTTACCGCTACTGAGCAAGCTCTCTCACTAACAAATTGATATGTCCCCTTCTTTTTGTGTGTTATGTCAAACACCTCGAGGAACGACGGAGCTCGATTAAGCTCCACATCATATTATACAATTCATAATAAAAAAACGTCATGTATATTAATAAAATATAAGAAGATAAATTGAAGCATTACCTACCATTTTTTGTTTATGAGTCGCGAAAGAGACGGACCCACTCGTATGCACATTTACGTCCGGTTGTGACGCCCTATTTGTTTTGGCTTTTCGGGACTTTTCTATCCATTTGGGGTTGGCAAATTTGTCACATACTATGTCCCAATCATCCATCCTCATCCATAGAGAGTAGTGCTCCTTCCATAGCTGTCGGTCTTCACTCCCACTAACCTTCTTTTAGCATTTTTTTGGGCCTCATGTACTTTCCTTCGGTAATTTGACTTTACAATAGACTCCCAGGCAGAACGACATCTCGCCGCGTCATATCCACTCGTGAATTGATAAGTCTGTTGTAAATAAATTAAGTTTAACAGTTAGTATATTGTTGTGAATTAAGTTTGGAAAATACTTGAATTAAATGACATAATTACTTACTAAGAACATGTCGAACAATGAATCCTGGACGCCCATCGAAAATTCTTTGAAAGACAATGCTGGCCCGGGCACATGTGCCATTACTAGATCCATAGAGTGACGGACAGCAACATAAGGTTCAAATTTAGAACTGCAATTACAAATGTCAAAATATTCACATTAGACAGTTGAAGGCTAAATAATGAATGTAATAACCATATAAATTACGCGGAGATCCAACACAGGTGACGTCCATCATGGGTCGTGCCTCCCTCATGATGACTACCGACATCCTGAAGTAGCTGAGTGGTGGGGGTGTGCCCTGCAGCGAGAGGTGGTGGGACAGCACTGGGACCTGTAAGAATTAAATATCATAAGTAAAATGAATATTTTGCTGAAAATTGAAATATACATACATGCAGCGGGAGGTGATAGGGGTGGCGCCTGTACAAGTGGTGGGAGGGCACTGGGACCTGTAAGAATTAAATATCATATGTAAAATGAATATTTTGTTGAAAATTAAAATATACAAACTTGTAGCGGGAGGTGGTCGGGGTGGCGCCTGTACAGGTGGTGGGAGGGCACTGGGACCTGTAAGAATTAAATATCATAAGTAAAATGAATATTTTGCTGAAAATTAAAATATACATACCTGTAGCTAGAGGTGGTGGGGGTGGCGCCTGTATAGGTGGTGGGAGGGCACTAGGATCTGTAAAAATTAAATATCATAAGTAAAACGAATATTTTGCTGAAAATTAAAATATACATACCTGTAGCGGGAGGTTGTTGGGGTGGCGCATGTATAGGTGGTGGGAGGGCACTGGGACCTGTAAGAATTAAATATCATAAGTAAAATATATAATCACACAACATTTCATTGTATTTTCAAAATAGACATGTATACTTGTCTGTTGCGGTGGTCGTGAGCCGACACTTTGACCTATAAAAAAAATCTTTTAAGCTAGTAAATAATTAAAATATTTATATAGTTAACTATTTGAATAGATATACATGTGCCCGAAGAAGACGCCAAAGAGGAGGGAGTTGAGCCCCTCTCACTATCTTGTCTCCTCCCACTCCCACTACGACCTCCTCGGACCATTTCTTTATTTAGAACAAAACAATTAATACATATGATTCCACAATTATATAAGACTAGATAAATGTTATTAAAAATTATGTAAAAATGTAAGAATATCTTACTAAATTATCAAAATTTACTAGCTCGTGTTGATGATATATCTAACTCAGCCTCATCTTCGTCACACATAGTAGCCTCATCAGATTCGAACTCTGTCTCTTCATCCGACTCCTCTTCCTCCCTAACATCAACATTTAGCTCCATCGGATCGACTTCTTCCACTTCATCTCCCTTACGTAATGACAGTGGCTCATTAGATTTATCCAGATTAATATGCGTGGAACCTACAACGCCAACTTCATCTGATTGAAAATATTCGGCACTAGCAACCTCTGAGACATTTTCACACATATTTAACTCATAAGTGGGAAAAAGTTTTGCTTTAACCCTGCAAAATGCCCACCAATCTTTATTCTTGGACGATGGATAACTTGAATAATACACTTGCTGGGCTTGTGCGGCTGAAATGAACGGTTCATATGTATTAAGTTTAAACCTATATATGTTTGACATCGACAATCCCATAAGTTGTGTCATGTCGAACAGAATTAGGATCAAACCAATGACACTTAAATAGGTATACATGATTGTCTCGTCCCAAATACTAAAATTCTATGACTTCCTCAAGAATACCATAGTAGTCCAGTTCCACTTCATTGTATGCACTTCCCTTAACACATATGCCGATGTTCATCGTAGACTTACTTCGTCCATAATCCCTCGTTTGAAATTTATATCCATTCACAATATATCATGGATAGGCACGTGCAACTTTCGAGGGGCCATAACTTATCTCTTGTACTCTTTGATCAGTAATAAGACCTTGTTCAACCTAAGTGTAAATCATAGTAGTTAAAATATTAACAATTACCTCAACATAAGTAAATAGAAACATATATATTCAACGATCGACACTAACTCGATATCTCATCCATTTGGTAAAAAACTTCTCGCGTTCTTTTTCAATCTCCACGTCCTGGATATTTGGACATTTCTGTGCTAATTCTGAATCAAATTGTCTGTAATATAAATACAGTACTACTTTAACTAAACTACAGAAGAAGGATGAATAGCTTATGGACTTGCTGGAAATGTGAGTTAAGAACTTACTCAACATAAAGTTCAATCTCAATACAATTCAGAAGAATATATATCTCTATGGCGTAAAACTATCTATCTTCGAGCGTGCGAGTCGAGCAACGTCTGAACGCACGCCCATGATGCTTAAATATAGAGAGCCGATCGGACGAATCATCAACTCTCCCATCATCATTACGTGGAGGTCGAGTACGATGAGTTTGAATATCTGGCACAAAGTACATGGAACAGAAGTTCAAAATTTCTTCAATAATATATGCCTCAACAATCGAACCCTCCACCTTCGCCTTGTTGCAAACTTTCATTTTTAATTCATGCATACACCTACAACAACAATTCAGATGGCAATGACATTGAGCGACCATGGACGACATGTATGTTAAAAAAAAATCTCACATACCTCTCGAATGGATACATCTATCAAAATTGTACTGGCCCTCAGACAATAGCCTCATATGGCAAATGGACGACCAGGTGTTCCATCGAATCAAAGAATGCCAGAGGAAATATCTTCTCTAGCTTGTAAACGGTTGTGACCACATTTTCTTCGATAGTTTGTACATCCCGAAGTCTGAGTTCTGATGCACATAAAATCTTGAAAAATTGACTCAACTCGGTCAGTGCTTCCCATATAGGCTTTGACAACAAGTCAAGAAATGCAATGGGCACCAGCCTCTCTATGAACATATGGCAGTCGTGACTTTTCAATCCATATATTTTTCCCTCATTAACATTCACACAACGGGCTATGTTGGATGCATATCCATCTGAGAATCTCAACTGTTTCAACCAATGGCACACATCCATGATCTGTGCATCATTAAGCACGTAAGTTGCTTTAGGCTGCACAATTTTTTCATTTGCGTTCTATAGTTCTAGTTCTGGACGTTTACAAATCATCTTTAAGTCCAGACGCGTTTTGGAGTTGTCTTTTGTTTTGCCTTTAACATTCATGATCGTATTGAACACATTATCAAAAAAATTCTTCTCGATAAGTTCTGTAGTTTTTCCACTTTGCCAACTAGTCTCCGATTTATGACAAACTTGTCTATTGTCCATAGTGTGACCTTGGCCAAGTAAACAAAACTTAAATACCAAGTGGGCAGCCAATTTTAAAACTTCGCCAAATAAAAAATCCCATGTTTATGGGACCATATTTATGTGATACAATGGCCATCGCATTTGCATTTGTTATGTACTTCACACTTGTCTTCTAAGGGGCCAGTTGGGAGCTTATTCACGTGAAACTGATTTAGGCTTTAGTTCATATGTGCAAATGAGGTTAAAAGAGTGATTCTACCAAAAAGTTGGCTAACCATGGTTTTGGCCAGAATCATGGGACCCACAGGTAATTTGTGATCCTTTTACAGCCAAATAAACTACTTTAAATGGATTGTGATCAATCTTGAAGTTGCTACCATGCATTGTCCATTCTCTTGGGACAATTTTCTGTCCAGATATATACAAGTCCCAAAGCTACAGTTAAATAAAAAGAAAAGTACAAAGTCTTGGGGCATACCTCGACTTGCAGAAGCTAAAAAAAAATTGAAGCCGTAACTTCTATACAAGAGCGCCTCTACCAGGGCCAAATTATAGTCACCCGCCTCAGCCATGCCGCGGCCTCCCTTAACATGCTCCTCCGAGGCCTCCCTTAACATGCTCTCCTGTCGCTGATGCCTACGCCCTACACCACGTCGAGCCGCCTGCCGACGCCTCCTCCTGTTCCGTCAGCGAGGACCACGGACAGGGGAAGAGGATGCGACTGGATCCTCCTGAACCATCTGAGGGAGACCCTGCTGGAATTGCAACGCCCGACCATGCTCCTGGGCGCGCAGAAGCTCTACCTCCAAAATCGTCGCCGTCCGAAATGCTACCTCCACGTCGGTGACCCTGGACACCATGAGGGTCCGACGAATCTTTGGCCTCAGTCCAGCAATGAACTGTTGAGTCAAAAATCGCGGATCAGCCATGGTCGGTGGTGCATAATGGCTCAAATCCCTGAACCTTGCCCAATACAGGGCAACTGGCAGCAGCGCTCCCTGAGCCATTGTCAGAAATTGGGTGGACAAATCAAAAATATCCGCTGCTCTCGGTGCACCGGGGACCGCATCTACCGGAGGGGGCGGTGCTCCACACTGCACGCCCATGGCCTCTATGGCCAGCTCTGCCTGGGACCGCGCCTCCCCCCTTTGTGCCATCGCGGATCCTAGCAGCCCGCTTTCTGTTTGACAAAAATTAGGAATTGAAAATTTTAATATTTTTATCCCCCTCCTTTAACCATTTAATTTAGGCTTTTTAGCACCAAAAAAATTTCTCATGCAGGTGACTTTTATCAAGCATGTTCTTCATCGAGTTCAAAGTATGCGAATTGGCCGGCGAGGGATTAGAATCAAACATGATCTAAGCACTGTGATGCAGTCTGCCCCTAGTCAAAATGCCATCCGGTTCCGGATGTGACTGAGCTTTTGTTCCCACAAAATTAACCCCCCCACCCTCCCCTCCCCTTCCCACCGGATCAGCCCCGGCCCCTCCCTTTCCCGAACACACGCCCACATTATAATAAATTTAAACACACACTTACATAAATACTAAATTCAAATAATAAATTTAAATACATACCCACATAATAATAATAATAAATTTAAATCAAATTAACTAAATCAGAATCAAATAATAAATTTGCAAATTATATTTTTTACTGACCGTGTGTGTGTGTGTGTGTGTGTGTGTGTGTGTGTGTGTGTGTGTGTGTGTGTGTGTGTGTGTTACAAAGAGAGGAGAGGGGTGGGATCGGCCGAGAGAGGCAGAGGGGAGGGAGATAGGGAGAGGGAGAGGGAGGGGGTTGAGCACCCAGGCCGGCCCCCTCTGGTGTGTGTGCGCACGTGTGTGTGTGTGTGTTACAGAGAGAGGAAAGGGGTGGGATCGGGAGACCGAGAGAGGCAGAGGGGGAGGGAGATAGGGAGAGGGAGGGGGTCGAGCACCCAATGCACCGGCCCCCTCTGCTCTGTGTGTGTGTGCACGTGTTGAGATGGAGTGAGGGAGCGGGAGAGGGAGTGAGGGAGATCGGGAGAGGGAGAGGGAGGGTGCGATTGAGTGAGGGAGGGGACATGATCGGGAGAGGGGGAGGGAGATAGGGAGAGGGAGAGGGAGATAGGGAGAGGGAGGGGGAGGGGGTCAAGCACCTCGGCCGGCGGCGTGTGTGCATGAGGGAGTGAGGTAGCGGGAGAGGGAGAGGGAGTGAGGGAGAGAGGGAGAGGGAGAGGGCAATTGAGTGAGGGAGGGGGACAATATTGGGAGAGGGGGAGGGAGATAGGGAGAGGGAGAGCGGCCAGACGGAGCGGAGGAGGGAGATAGGGAGAGGGACAGTGAGGGGGTCGAGCACCCCGGCCGGTGGCGTGTGTGCGTGAGGGAGTGAGGTAGCGGGAGAGGGAGAGGGAGTGAGGGAGAGGGGGCTTACTGGTGCCGGTGAGGACGGGGACGACGAGCGCTCTCCCTCGTGAGGACGACAACGGCTCCGGCGTACGATGGCGACGACGGCTCCACGGCACCGGCGGGCTGTCATCGGCAGCGGAATGAGATTGAGAGAGAGAAAGGGTAGAGAGAGTGAGATGGAGAAAGGGTAGAGAGAGAGTGCGAAAAGGGTTCGACGGGAGGGGGGAGAGATGAAAGTTTTAGATGGACTTCGGATGGAACTATTTTCTGTCTGAAATTTTTGGACGGATTATTTATTGTCCGAATATCCGTCGCAAATTGTGACGGATATTCAGACATATATTTTTATGTTAGCAATACCGATGGAATTTGAATCTGTAACCAATTTTCAGACGGAAATTAATCCATCTGAAAATTCCGTCACAAACACCGCCTTTTCTTGTAGTAAGGCACTACCACGTGACGCTAAATTAAATTATTACTATTATTAAACATGCTCATCTACACATGATTTTATTCATACATGCAAAACAAATTTGCATGAAACTAAATAGATGAATATAAAGTAATTATGCATGAAACATATTCAAGAATGTTAAAATTTTAAATCTAAATCTGACTCCATGCTCACAAAAGGTGTAAGTTCAGACATATTAAAATAATACACTTTGAGCATGCTCTAAATTGCACAAATGCAATAAAAGTCAGAAATAGCATCAAATCACTGCATCCTTTCCCTTGGAGGTTATTCCATATATGGTACGAAAGTGGTGCATGACGGAACTCTGTGTTCCATCGTGGTCACCAAGTGGGTCGCCAGACTCTCAGAGTCTCGCAATGTCCAACATGCGGAGGCACCCACAGACTCACACCACGAGTCCACAAACATCGTGTTGTTGCTGAGCAAAATAGCGCACTGGACTCATATTAAGTCATCGGAACCCATCCGTCACTACGGGAAAGTTGGTTTTTACCTATGACACCTACCTACGCTTTTGTAAGTCGTTAGTATTTATGGGCCTATACCTACAATTTTTTAGGATATTCTGTTACCTACTGTCACTATCATAGGTATATGTCATACACTACCTACGGTTCGGTAGCACCGTAGGAATAGATAGCCATATTGAACTACCTACTGATAATGTCGTAGGTAATTGGTATGTCATATCTACGGTTCGGTAGCACCGTAGGAATAGATAGCCATATTGAACTACCTACTGATAATGTCGTAGGTAATTGGTATGTCATACCCACGGTTCGGTAGCACCGTAGGAATAGATAATCATATTGAACTACATGCATAGTAGTCAAGGCGGGCGCCTAGGCGCCGCATAGGCGCCCAGGCGCTGCTGAAGGGGCGAGGCGCCGGCCCGCCTTCAAATAGGCTGAAAAGGTGAACCAGGTGGTCGCCTAGGCGGGCTGGGCGCCAAGGCGGCCGCCCGGTCACCTCACCCAAACTGCGACCGATTAACCCGCCCCCCCCCCATCCGATTTGATTTTTTTAACCCCCCCCCGATGGTCAACATGCATTTGACCGGCCCCCGTCCCCTTCCTTCGTCTCCCCCCCCCCCCCCCCCGCGATCCTCCGTCGCAGTCGTTGACTCGCCTCCCAGCCCTAGGTGCCGCATCGTCCGACGCCATCCCGCCAGAGGATTTCATCCACCGCATCGTCCACCTCCAGTAAGTCCCACGACCTCCCTCCTCTCTCTCTCTCCCCACGGCGGCCTCCCTCCTCTCTCTCTCCCCCCACGACGGCCTCTCTATCTCCCTCCTCTCTCCCCCACACCAGTCCCTCCTCTCTCTCCCTCTCTCCCCCCCCCCACGGCGGCCCTGTCACCCCACCGCCTCTCTCTCTCCCCCCACGAGCGCCGGATCGGGTACGACAAGGACCTCCTGCAGGGGGGAGGAGAGCCGGAGCCCCTACCGCCGTGGAGCTCGCAGCCGCAGTTGCGGTGGTACGGCCGCCGCTCCTTGGCAGCGTCGGAGGCGTCGATGCAGCCCTCGAAGACGTATCGAAGCAACCCGTCAGCTGCGGCGTCGGTGGACATGGTCGCCAACATCTGCCTCTGTTTCCTCTCCCTCCTCCTGGCGTGCTCGTCGAGCTGGACTCTGCTCCTCTGTTTATATGCGTCGTTCGGGGCTGGCGGACAGCGAAGCGGACAAAAGCAATCACCGCTGTTAACGAGGCCCCCCTTCCCTTTAAAAGGCTGGGTGCGGGGGTACCAGTTTATATAGAAGACGACATCAGACACCCACGGGGCTCATCGATGCCACTTTCTTGGAAGAGAGAGAGAGAGATAGATAGAGAGAGAGAGAGAGAGAGATGTGTATTGGATCTCGTGTAGGTGTTGTTAATTAACGAAGTTTTAGTATATAACTATATATATATATCATTATGTGAAAGGTTTTGAATTTTCTCTCTCGTTAATACATTTGTTTAAATTAGCCTTGTTGCATGGAACAACAGAACTTTTGCCTTGTTGTTGGCAATATATAATGTCCTTTTAGTTTACTGTGTATTTGGGACAATTCTCAACTATATTTTTAAAAGGTTTTTTTTAATATCATCCTTATGAATTTGGCCTTTATTTTATGTAATTTTATTGATGTTATTATGTTTTTTTGTAATTTTATGAATTGTTTTCAGAATTTTCTGTATTTTTTGATGCAATTTAATTTTCTATAATTGTCATGCAATTTAATTGCTGCAATTTCGTCATGCTTCTGAATTTTTTATATTTTTCTATAATATTTTCATATATTTTATTCTTATTTTATATATTAGAATATATATTTTAGATTTTTTAATCAGTGGTCAAAGTGTCGCCTAGGCGACGCCTAAGCGGACTCCTTGTCGCCTAAGCGCTTAGAGACCCCGTATTCGCCTTGTCGCCTTAACAACTATGACTACCTACTGACAATGCCGTAGGTAAGTGGTATGTCATACCTGCGGTTTCAGTTGAGCCGTAGGAATAGATAACCATATTGAACTACCTACGGACAATGCCGTAGGTAAGTGGTGTGTCATACCTATGGTTCCAGTTGAGCCGTAGGAACAGATAATTATAATAAAATACCTACGGACATGGTCGTCGGAAAGTACCTACGCTTCGTTACCGTTATAGGAGTAGGTCATCTGCAAAGTGATCGATGACATTAGTTTTTATTTGTTATATATTACCTATTATAAATGTCATAGGTAGTTACCTACTCGTTGTTTGTGTCGTAAGAATAGGTCACTCGTAGAGTGATCAGTGTCCAATTTTTTTCTTTGTTATACATTACCTACGTACCATATCGTAAGTATTTACCTACTCTTTGGAAGTCGTAAGAATAGATCACTTGTATATTCCCATATCTTTTATTTGTTATTCATTACCTACCCCAAAATACCTCGGTCTGGGGGAGGTGCTGCCAAAAATTCACTAGGCTTAAAAAAAAGAACAATCAAAGTAACAAGAAGGAAATAAACAGATAACAAAATAAAATAAAAATAAATGATTACAAAAATATTGGAGAGCTCAAAATAAAATACATGACCAGAATAAAAGCAAAAAAAGGGGGGAAGAGAAGAGAGGAAATAAAAGAAATAAAAATAATAAATAAATAAACTTAAAAAATTAAACTAAGCTAGCCGACAGTCTGTGATCTTACTATCCAGCAGCCTTCTATTTGATAAATGGCAGCACTACTATTCATGCATTTAATACATTAACAAAAAAAACAAACAAACAAATAAAAATATATAAAATAAACAAAACAAACATCACCCCCTTTCTTCTTTCAAACACACGTATCCAACAGGCTTTTATTTGATAACTGACAGCACCACTATTCATGCATTTAATACATGACAAAACAAAAAAAAATAAAAAAAACATCAACCATAACCGGCACCCCATCTCTCTTATTAAAAATAAACAAAAAAAATAAAGCTCAACCATAATCGGCACCCCATCTCCCTTCTTCAAAAATAATACTAAAAAAAACTAAGCAACTATAACCGGCACCCCTCCCCTCTAAAAGAAAAAAAGAAGAAAGTAAAACAAAACAAAAGTAATGTACTTACATATTCGGCAAGGCACTATGCATATTAACGGCATGACACTGGATGTGTTATCCGACAGAAGATATTGGGCATAACCCAACACAATCATTGTTAACGCATTTAATGCATATTTTTTTATTATTCAAAACATTATTCATCTTTTCCACTATTTGCTTCACCGGGCGCCCGTTTCATCTCGTATCGTCGCCCCACTCGTCCCATGGGATATAGCCGGTGATCCCCTACGCCCTGTCCAAAAGGGAGGTCCTCTGGACTATCGGATAGCCGGATATCGGCAAAAGAGCGGACGCCAATGGATAGTATTTTTCAAACACTCATTCGACAACAATAAAAAATTCAAGGGATTTTTACATATTAGTCCCTACAAACTTATCGAATTGTCGATTAATCCCTCAAATCTGACTATTATCTTAAAAGTGCCTACAATCATCAATATGTTATAAATAAATCCACGTGGTCTATTTCAATTAAAAAAAGAATATTTTGTAGAATATGCCATCAAGTGTATGAGAAAAGACTAAAATACCCATGTTGACTATGGACTCTCTCTCTCTCTCTCTCTCTCTCTCTCTCTCTCTCTCTCTCTCTCTCTCTCTCTCTCTCTCTCTATATATATATATATATATATATATATATATATATATATATATATATATATGGAATGTGAGAAGGAGGGTGGGTCACCGGTGGAGGGGAGGCTGGCCGGAGTGGGTGACGGGTGTGGGTGCGCAGGGAGAGGGGGAGGTCGCAGGGAGGTGGGCGTGGTCGCGGGGACGGTTAGGGAGGTGGCTGTGGTGAGGGGCGCGGTGGAGGTGTGGCCCCACGGTCGGTTAGGGAGGTGGTGAGGAGCTCAGGGAGAGAGGGGGGCGGAGGGCCGGGGAGGGGAGAGGTAGCACTTATATTTAACCGGGACATCTTTAATCCCATACCAAGGAATTGGTTCTGGAAGCCCAGAAGTGTCGACACTTCTCATGGAAGTGTCAACACTTCTAACATGAAGCCTTGAAGGAATTGGTTCTGGAAGCCCATAAGTGTCGAGACTTCTGATGAAAGTGTCAACCTCTCTCAAAGCTTCTTCTTCAGCACGATGGATCCTTCTGGTTTCAGCTCTAATGGGTCCTGGATCTCGTCTTTGTGGACCCAGCGGCGCTAGATCCGAGGTAGCAGCGATTGGGACAAGTGCCCTATGATTGGTCGCAGGGGAGGGGGGCCGGAGGGGGAAGGGGGCCAGAGGGCTGGGGAGGGGGGAGGGCGGCCGGAGGGGGAGGAGGGGGCCGGAGGGTCGGGGAGGGGGGAGGTAGCAGGGGGGAGGGAGGCCGGAGGGGGAGGGGAAGGGAGGGCGGCCGGAGGGGGGAGCGCTGCCTTCCCTGTTCGCCGTCTTCGCCACCGCCGACCGCCTTCCCTGCGTCTGCACCGCCTCCGACTGGCCTCTCTCTCTCTCTCTCTCTCTCTCTCTTAGACACACCACATCTGCACCGCCTCCGACTGGCCTCTCTCTCTCTCTCAGACACACACACACGTCTGCACCGCCTCCGACTAGCCTCTCTCTCTCTCTCTCTCTCTCTCTCTCTCTCTCTCTCTCTCTCTCTCTCTCTCTCTCTCTATCTATCTATCTATCTCACACACACACACACACGCATGACTAATTAAGGGCTAGTTAGTCCTTTCCTAATATTGAGTCAACTTAACCCTGGTTTATTTAATTTTTATGGATTTAAAATAACAGTAGGGACTTATTTGAACAACGGAGATAATTATAGGGGCTATTCAAATAATAGTCAGATTTGAGGGACTAATCGGCAATTCGATAAATTTGTAGGAACTAATAAGTAAAAATTCCAAATTTTAAAAAATACATAGTTAAAAAATAATAAATAAATAAATAATCAAAATAATAAATAATAAATAATAATAAAATAAATAATAAAAACTTGTATATGCCTAAAAGATCACAACAAAAATTTGTTATGTGATCAAATCAAAGTAAAACAGAAAAAGAAAAAAAAGGAGATGAATGTAAAAAAAAGGGTTGAAGTCGGTCGACCGACCTCATGGTCGGTCGACTGAGGATGACCTCAGTTGACTGACCACAAGGTCAGTTGACTAAGCCCTCTTCCCCCCTCTCATTTTAAAAAAAATAAAAAATAAAATAAACACACTAACCGGCATACCATAACCGACAAACCCCCTCACCCTTTAAAAAAAAGGAAGAAAAGTAAAAAACGAGGTCGGTCAACAGGAGGTGCAGGGCCCTGTCGACCCAATCAACAGGGCCTCGGCCCCCCTGTCGACTACTTCAATAATAATAATACTAATACTAATAATTATTATTATTATTTACATGGTCAAATCAAAGTAAAAAAAGGAAAAGTAATGAAATGAAAGAAATAAAAAGAGAGGAAATAAAAGAAATAAAGAAGGTAGAAAAAAAGTGGAGAGTATGTCGACATGGGCAGAGCCCTCTGTCGACTGAGTTTACATGCATTACTCTGTCGACATACAGAGTAATGCATGTAAAACTTAGTCGACATGGGCTCAAGTCGACATGGCTCTTGAGCCCCTATCGACTGAGACTCCATGCTTTGTTGAGTGTCCGTCTGACCTCTGATCGTCGTCCCATGGGGTAGAGCCAGTGTTTATCTACTCCTTGTTCGAAATGGGGATCCTTTGGACCGTTAGACAGCTGAACATCAGCGTAAAAGTGAGTATTAATGAATAGTAACCCTTAACTATTCATTTTAGGCCCATTAAGGGCTAAATTCCATTATGTTCGCCACTGTTGAGATTCTATGCTCCAGAACAAATTCTTTTCATCGCTCACGCGACTCCCCGTACTGCCCCGATCGGAACTCCAGGGTTGGTTCTTTTGCGGCCGTTTGACCCGATTAGGTGTCTTTGAGTCATGAGTAAAATAAATATAAACAAGGCCTATCCCGAGCGCGGTTTGGGCCTGCAGGTTTGCCCCGCCGCGTCTGTGATCGAACATCGCTTCAGAGCAGATATAAACTATGAGTTGATCTAACTCCGATTGTCTCGAATCATCTTAGGCCAACTTGGAGTTGAGTTAGGCCGATTCAGCCAACGTGGTATACGATGTGATATGGTTAAATGGCTAATTCAATATGAGTCGCACTGATATAGCAAATTATGATTAAAACTTAATAATTATGGGTCTATGTATATATATATACCCGATTATAACAATTTCATTATGATATGTTCTATAAACTTATGAATAAATTTCTACACATCTAGGTCAGAAATCAAAGCTCATTTAGCCTCTATGTAAGAGTTTAAGATAAGTGAATTATGTTTCATGCTTTTAAAAAAGAATGGACCATTTTTCTTTTGTATGTGTCATTCTTACACATGGGCCATGCTAATCTTAATTTTCTGTATCGTTTCAATTTTATCGGATATCTATGAAGAGGCTATTTTTCATGTTATTAGATATTTGATGTCAAGTAAATTAAAAATGATTTGAATCATTTATCTATTTACTTATCTAATACTTAATTAAGTCTGATACATATGGGTATGACTTTTATACATTCCAGTCTGAGTACATCCAGATCTATATATAGAACTTAGGGCCCTAAACCAAAGGAAATCGATTTATAGTCGAATATCTACTTTATCAGAGATATTCTACGTATACATATGTCATCAATTTCATCTTTTCGCATGCCAACCTTAAGATCATATCAATATTGTAGGGAAAGTCATTCCCACTAAACCCCGAACAAGTTGGCCATCTGCTTTCACACGAAACTGATCAAATATGCCGTCTAAGCGAAGTGATCCTGCAAAATTAATTAAGGTTAAGACTTTGAAAAAATGTAATTTAAATATAACTTTTATGTGGACGTATTTTTATAAATAGGTTATAATTGATTCAATAGAATCTTTTCAGATTGTGGTAATAAAAGATTATGATTTATTTCCATTTTAATCACGTAATCATAAAAAACGTCAATCATCCACCTTTTTTTTCATATTTAATTAGCTAATTTTCATGTTACATATCTTCCCTATATATTGATACTATTACTTGGTATATATAACTTCTTCGTGGTTTGAAATTAATTAAGTTTGATGTCTCTACAAAAAGATTCATATGCTTCTAAGAAAAGACTCAGATATAGCAGCACTATAAGAAAAATCTAAAATACCGACGGAATTTTTCGATGGAAATATTTCCGTCGAAAATCCGTCGAAAACGTTAGGGTTTAGGGTTTCATGTTACATATCTTTCCTATATATTGATACTATTACTCGGTATATATAACTTCTTCGTGGGTTGAAATTAATTAAGTTTGATATCTCTACAAAAAGACTCATATGCTTCTAAGAAAAGACTCAAAAGATATATAAGCACTATAAGAAAAATTGAAAATATCGACGGAATTTTCCGACGAAAATATTTTCATCGAAAATCCGTCGGAAATGTTATAACGTTTTGATGAAAAATATTATGTCGGAAATCAGTCGGTAATTACCGACCAATTTCAGACCTATTTTTTCGGTCGAAAATTTGTCTCTAAAAAGAGGTAACTTTCAGACAGAATATATTCCGTCAGAATTCAGCCGGTAATTACCCACTGATTTCCAACATCAAAATTTCCTTCACTAATGTATACATATTTCTATGTAATAAATAATAGAAATGGATAGAAATATATCAGCGGTTCCTCACGGAATCGAATTCGGTCGGAAATACGTCGGAAAGTTCTGACGTATTTCCGACCGAAATACATTCCGTCGAAAATTTTTGACGTATTTCCGACCGATTTTTATTCCATTGGAAACCCCCTGAAATATTTTTCTACCATTCATATAATTAATTAATAGTATACTATAATTATTAATATTTAATCGTAATACGAGGTTCGCCGACTCTCTCTCTCTCTCACGGTGACTTTGCCTGACTCGGGCGATCTCGAGAATGTGTAATGATTTTTGGCATCAATGGAGTAAAGACTCCCCCGCACCTACGGAAAAAGTGGGTTCCCCCCCCCCTTTGTGCCTAAACCCTCTTTCCCCTTATATCCAACTCTAATCTCCGCAAAATTGTAAACTCTCTTTTGGTGGGGACACCAGGTTCACTATCGGACCCACTACTCAGAGCAGACACCGCACCGTCCCGATCGCACCGAGCTTATGGCTCAGAGATTTGGCTTCCTGAAGACTCGGCATCCCGAGTATTTTATTTGTGTGTATTGAGTATGTATGTATTGCGTATGTGTGTATTATGTGTATTTTACTATGGTGGTATTTGTAATATTAAACCACCCAAGTAAAAGTATTTTATTTTATTTGGTCCAAGTCAAATGTTGGTAGGTGAGGTTTGTTTTATTAGGCTAGGATATAGATGCAATTAAGAAAGCTTGAGGGTTTGAAAGTTATGGCTTTCCCTATATAAGGGGGGCTAATGTAATGGTTTAACCTGTTGAATGAAATGAGATTTTGGCTTGTACGTGAGAGGCATTTCCCTCTTGTTCCCTCCTTCCCTCCCAACTCCTTGTGAGAAGAGAGTGTCGCCCGGTGACAGACCATCCAGCGTGAGATCGAGCTGTGCGAGGTAGCGAGTTATCCAGTCCTGTTCGCGTCCTGGAGTTACCGTCGATCTTACTCCGACGTCGTCCGCGTCAAATTTGGTATCAGAGCCCGACAACGGCGCCTCCATCAACCCCGACGTCTGCGTCGTTCTCCCTCCCCAATTTCTGTTCGTGAAAAGAAAAAAATATATAGAGAGGAGATCACTCTCGGCTGATAGAGAAGAGAGAAAGCAGAAGCTCACGGTTGAGAGAAAGAAGTGAAAAAAAAGAAGAGAGAAATATACGGTCTCTCGGTGGAGAGAGGACAAAATAAAAAAAAGAATAGAAAAAAAAAAGAAATATACCTGTTCGCGTGGTCGGGCCTCATCACCCGTGCCACGTTTCAAAAACACTTGCGGCCGCAACGGCCCCCACCCCCCCAGCGAACGCCGCCGCGTCCGACCGCGCACGACCGCCCTCTCCGCCGCGCGTTTCAAATATGCAATCACGCCGCCGCCAGCGCCCGCAGGCTCTGCCGCGCGCACCTGTAGCGCCCGCCGCCCACTCCGCCGCGCGCACCAGCCACGCCAGCGCCTTTCGCGCGTCGCCCGCCGTTGCGCCCACGCGCCCAGTCGCCATGCCAGCTGGCCCGCCCGCGTGCGGAGCTAGCGCCCACGCCCCCCCGCGCCCACGCACCCGCGCGCCCGCGAGCGCCCGGCGTTCTCGTGCGCCCGGATTGCGCCCACGCACCCATGAACGCCTGTGCCTGCCCTGCTGCGCCCGCTCCACCGCGCCCTAGCCAGCTAGCCAGACTGCCTAGCCGCCCGTGTGCGCGCGACTGCGCGCCCGTGTTGACCACCACGTGCCTTCCACCGCCTGCCAGCATGATTAGCGGAGTGTACATATATATATATATATTGGAAAAGGTCAAAAAAGGGGTTTGAAAAAAAAGTTTTAAAATTGAAAAGTAAAGAAGTGTTGAATATATACCATATATATATATCTATATATATACTTATATATATATATATATATATATATATATATATATATATATTTATTTATTTATTTATTTATTTATATATATCTATATATTATTCGAGTAACTTCTTAGTTGTCGCACCCGAAGTCCGCAACGACGGCTTGCCCGGTGCCCGAGTCGCCGGATAGCCGACACACAGGCCGTACTTTACGGAGAGTGAGTGCCCGAGAGTCTCCCTGCGCGGAGAAATTTTTAGATTGATTTGTTCCCCTGCGCGAGAAAATTTAAGCAGTTTGTAATAATTAAATCCTGCATGTGTGGAGTGAATTTTTTTGTAACCGGTCAAGCTTCATCGACGCCGTGCGGACTCGCACGTCCCCACTCGCCATCGTCTCCCGTCGGTGTTAGACTTTTCAGTCTAGCTAGGTACGTGCTTCGATCACTTGCTTATTTAGTATCTTTTCAATTGCCGCGCGAAGTGAGAGAGAGCCCTATCCATGCAGCCAGTCTCCTGAGTGCATCGCTGTGGACGGAGAGAGGGAGCTTATATGTACCCGTCCTTTAAGCCCTAGACTGTCACATTAGGGCACCCTAAAAAATCAGGAGGTAGTTCTACAACTACTCCGCCTACGGGCAAGTAACTCTCCCTGACCGGTCCCTTCAAATTGACCCTTTGCCTATCAGCCAACAAATTGGGTCTAAGCCTTGCTAATCTTCGGTCCCAGGATTGCATCATTTAGGTCCGAGCCTGTGCATGCCACGCTGGTCTAGGAATTCATCAAGCCGTCTAGAGCGCCCTTCAACGCTACCCATGGATCAAAAGAGCGTGAGTGCTATGCTAGTCCAACTCGAGCATAACCTTATGGCCCACTTTGAAGAATCCATAGGCCAATTACGAGCGGAGCTAGATGAGAGGATCCAGGCTTTAGAGGAACGACTAAAGGGAGAGGAAGGAAAAGTGAATGGCTGCGGCGATCCCGTAACCAATCCTAGGGAGGAGAGAGACCAAGCCCGCCAGAATCAGGTACCCCCAGGTAGGGAGCAAGAGGCCCGTGCGCCTCGAGAGAGAGACCACGACGATGAGGATATCATCCTACGGAACGTCAATATTGACGCTCCGAGTTTTGATGGGTCTTTAAACCCCGCTACATACCTTGATTGAGAGACCGGGATGGATCAATATTTTGACTGGCATCGCCGCATGACCCCTGCTACAAGGGTGAGGTTTGCCAAAATGAAACTCCTAGGTCAAGCCAAGACCTACTGGTGCAACATCGAAAAACTCCTAGCAAGGAGACGAGAGGAGCCCATAAGCACGTGGGAAGAAATGAAGGAGAAACTGAGGGAGAAGTATCTGCCACCCTCCTACCATCAGCGTCTTTTAGACGAGTGGTAGAAACTCACACAGGATGGAAAGTCCGTGGACGGGTACATCGCTAAATTTGATGACTTCTTCCTTCGAAGTCGAGTCGTGGAGGATGCCTCCCCTCTCACGGTTTAGGGCTGGCCTACACGAGAGCATACAGCGGGAGCTGTTCCTACGAGAGGTTAACACTCTCGAGCATGCCTATCAGGTTGCTCGAGATGTTGAGCAATTTCAAAGGGTGGTCCCACCTCGAGTTCCCACCTACCGCCAACCGGAATCCCGAAATCCCGTGGTCCGCTACTCTGAGAGGCCTAGCCCCTCTACCTCCTATGTCCCTACTGCTACCCCACTTCGGGCCGTTGCCTCTACTGTTCCTATCACAAGGAATCCCTTACCGGCACCCGCTGCTGTGCCCAGGCTGGAGTACACTCCGCCAACTGATAGGAGAGATGACAAGGGAAAGGGAGTCATCCCTAGCACCTCCCAACCAATCCCTGTCTCGGGAATTCGTTACTTCAGGTGCCATAACCTAGGGCATGTTGCCTCCAATTGCCCCACCCGAGCTTTAGTCATCACCGACCCCCAGTCTGTGGAGCTTCCACCACAGGAAGGAGAAGCCATTGAGAGGTATGAGGCCGACCCTGACCTCATCGCCCAGTTTGAGAAAATGGATGCAGGGTATGCTGGAACGCACGTCGAGTACATGCAAGTGGGAGATATTGCCGAGAGCTCTAACCAGAGAAGACTGGGTGTAGTTCGCTGCATCTTAACACACCCCCAGGAGGACGACTGGCGTCGAACCTCCATCTTCCAAACATACATTATGGTGAAATTCCAACCCTGCAAGGTGATTTTTGACAACGGGAGCTATATTAATGCAGTCTCTTCAGACTTTATCTCCCGTCTAGGTCTACCTACCCATCCTCATCCTAGGCCATACAATGTGGCTTGGGTTGACGACACTTCTATTCCAGTCACCACTACATGTGTCATTCCCATTCAGTTCCAGTCCTACCAAGGACAGATCTTATGCGATGTAGTGCCAATGAAAGTTGGTAGCATCATCCTAGGACGACCGTGGATCTATGGTGTAGACCTTACTACATTCGGTCGGTCCAATCATTGTTCCTTCTCACACAGTGAGAAGAAGATACAGTTGTACCCGGCACCCCGAAAGGTGACCCCGGGAAAGAGTTCCACCTCCACCCCATTGGAACCCCCAAGGTTCAAGAGAGTCCTCGGACTCCCACTGAAGGGAAACTTCCCATTCCCTCTTCCCCCGCACCTATCACACCCGTTCCTAAGACCCCTAAGGTTGGTTATGACCCAGTTAGGCACCTTAACTTCATAGGTTTCCGTGAGCTGAATAGAGAGGTTGCCGAGGGTGCCCCTGTTTGGGCTGTTGTCGTCACCATCACACCTGAGGAGTCCCACGTCTTAGTCCCACCTGAAGTCCAGGCAATCTTGCAGGACTTCCAAGATATTTTTCCCGAGGACTTGCCCTCTAGACTCCCTCCCATGCGTGATGTACAACACGCCATTGACCTTGTCCCTGGGTCTACCCTACCCAACCTTCCCCATTACAGACTGAACCTTAAGGAGCATGCTGAGCTCCAAAGAATTGTCGAGGACCTTATCCAAAAGGGTTTCCTCAGGGTGAGTAAGAACCCATGTGCTGTCCCTGCTTTGCTCACACCCAAGAAAGATGGCACCTGGCGGATGTGTGTGGACAGCCGCGCCATCAATAAGATCACTGTCAAGTATAGGTTTCCCATTCCTCGTCTTGATGACATGCTTGACATGATGAGTAGAGCCACCATCTTTTCTAAGATTGATTTGAGAAGTGACTACCACCAGGTCCGAATCCGACCAGGGGATGAGTGGAAGACAGTCTTCAAAATAAAAGAAGGTTGGTATGAGTGACTTGTCATGCCGTTTGGGCTATCCAATGCCCCCAGCACATTCATGCGGCTTATGACGGAAGTCCTTCGCCCCCTCATTGGTCGCTTTGTCGTCGTCTACTTTGACGACATTCTCATCTACAGTCATAACCCTCATGACCACATCCAACATTTGAGGGAAGTCTGTGAAACTTTGAGGAGAGAAACCCTGTATGCCAACCTTAAGAAATGTGAATTCATGACAGATCGGGTCACTTTTCTCGGATTTGTGGTTTCGAGTCATAGAGTGTATGTGGACCAATCCAAGGTCCAAGCCTTAGTCGACTGGTTAGAGCCCCAGAACGTCCATGACGTTCGTAGCTTCCATGGGCTAGCCACATTTTATAGACGCTTCATTAAGAGCTTCAGCACCATTATGGCACCCATTACGGATTGTATCTGTAAGGGAAATTTTGAGTGGACCAAAGCCGCCTCCGAGGCTTTTCGTGCCATAAAGGAGCTTATGACCAAAGCCCATGTCCTCCGCCTACCAGACTTTTCCAAAGTCTTCGAAATATCCTGTGATGCATCTGGCGTAGGAATAGGCGGAGTGCTTAGCCAGGAGAGCCACCATGTGACCTATTTCAGTGAGAAGCTTTCTGATGTAAAGCTTCATTACTCCACCTATGATAAGGAGTTTTATGCCATGGTCCAAGCCCTCAAACACTGGAGACACTATCTCTTACCACAAGAGTTTATCTTATACTCGGACCACGAGACTTTGAAATTCCTTAGCTCTCATAAGGGTTTAAACCCGAGGCATGGTCAGTGGGTAGAATTTCTCCAGTCCTTCACCTTTGTCCTAAAACATAAGGCTGGAAAAGAGAATAAGGTGGCCGACACCTTGAGTCGAAGGGTCTCCCTTCCTTCCACTATTCGGGTAGAGGTCACTGATTTGACCGCATGAAGAACTCTATGGAGAGTGTCCCGACTTTGGCCCTGCCTACTCTGCTTTGTTTGCTGGATCCTCAACAGCCTTTGCTGACTACCTACTCCATGATGGTTTTCTATTTCGAGGACACTAACTCTGTGTCCCGAGGACTTCTGTTCGGGACTTTCTGATATGGTAAATGCATGTTGGAGGTATTGCTGGTCACTTTGGACGAAACAAGACCATCCATTCTATAGAGGAGCACTTTTATTGACCTGGCCTGAAGAAAGATGTGGCCAAAATTGTAACTCAGTGTAGGACATGCATAATGGCCAAATAGGTCAAACAGAACACTGGTCTCTACACTCCTCTCCCAATCCCTGATAGACCATGGGTTGATGTGAGCATGGATTTTGTCATTGGATTACCACGCATTGCTCACAAACATGACTCCATCTTCGTGGTAGTTGATAGGTTCTCTAAGATGGCCCATTTCATTGCATGTTCCAAAATATCGGATGCATCTAGAGTTGCCCACTTATTCTTTGATGAAGTCGTGCGTCTGCATGGTCTCTCCCAAACCATAGTGTCTGACCGAGATGTCCGGTTCACTAGCTATTTTTGGAAGATAATTTGGCACCTAGTTGGCACTAAGCTGAAATTTTTCACTGCCTATCACCCCCAAATCGATGGACAAACTGAGGTCGTCAACAGGAGTTTAGGAAACCTTTTGAGGTGTCTTGTAAGGGAACATTCTGACAATTGGGATCTTCTTTTGCCAAAAGTCGAATTTGCATACAATACCTCTGTCAATAGGTCCATCGATATGAGTCCATTTGAGGTTGTGTATGGCTACAAACCTAGGAAACCTGTGGATCTCATTCCCCTTCCCCTCGAGTCTAGAACATCCAAGTCAGCTGAGGAATTTGCACAACATATCAAGAGTCTACATGAGTCAATTATCAAGTAAATTAACCTCAATAATGAGACTTACAAACGCTTGGTTGATTCGCATAGGTGTCACCATGAATTCCAAGAAGGTGACATGGTTATGGTACGGGTTCGACCTGAACGACTCCCCTTGGGAGCCGTTTAAAAGTTACAAGTCCGTAGTGATGGTCCCTTCCCAATTCTGCGAAAGATTGGCTCCAATGCTTATGTTGTGGACTTACCTCCCGAATATGGGATTAGCTTGACCTTTAATGTGGCAGACCTAATGGCCTACAAGGAACCCACAGCGATTCCTAGTGACCCTTTCGAGCCTTCTCCTCCCATTGCGAGTGAGCCCACCCCTGTGCCTCCCACAGCCTCGAGAGTACTGCGCGAGCAAATTGAGCGGATACTGGATGAGCAAGTGACAACTACACGGAGCCGGGTGTACCAGCGCTACCTTGTCCGCTGGCGGGACCGTCCACCTTTTGATGACTCCTGGATCAGCCGAGAAGATCTCCAGCGCCTCGATCTAGATCTGATGGAGCACTACCACAGTAGTGTCTCCCCTTACTCGACAGAGTCGAGTTCCAGCCGTCCCGGGAGGGTTGGTGGGGACACCGGGCCCACTACCGGACCCACTACTCGGAGCCGACGCCGCACCGCCCCGACCGCACTGAGCTTATGGCTCGGAGATTCGGCTTCCTGAAGACTCGGCATCTTGAGTATTTTATCTGTGTGTATTGAGTATGTATGTATTGCGTATGTGTGCATTATGTGTATTTTACTATGATGGTATTTGTAATATTAAACCACCCAACTCAAAGTATTTCATTTTATTTGGTGCAAGTCAAATGTTGGTAGGTGAGGCTTGTTTTATTAGGCTAGGATATAGATGCAATTAAGAAAGCTTGAGGGTTTAAAAGTTATGGCTTTCCCTATATAAGGGGGGGCTAATGTAATGGTTTAACATGTTGAATGAAATGAGATTTTGGCTTGTACGTAAGAGGCATTTCCCTCTTGTTCCTTCCTTCCCTCCCAACTCTTTGTGAGAAGAGAGTGTCGCCCGGTGAGAGACCGTCCGGCGTGAGACCGAGCTGCGCGAGGTAGCGAGTTATCCAGTCCTGTTCGCGTCCCGGAGTTGCCGTCGATCCTTACTCCGACGTCGTCTGCGTCATCTTTCCTCCCTCTCTTTACTGCACCTCCGCGTCCACCTCTCCAGGAGTGTCTTCCGGGGACCCTCCCCTCTCCCTCCATGCCTTGCCTGCCCTCCGCACCTCCCCCCTCTTTACTCCACCTCCACCTCTCCAGGATTGTCTTCCGGGGACCCTCCTCACCCTCTCCCTCTGTGCCATGCCTGCCCTCCCACTACCAAAAAATTACCTTTATAAGACTAAAAATAAAAGGTGGAAGTCAATTACGACATCTATTATAAAGATTAAAAGGTAAGATAAAAATATATCTTGTTAAATCTCTTATATTAAAGGTAAAATATTAAATTATCTTATAAAATTTAATAAATAGAAAATAGAAATAAAATTACATCTTTTATTTAATAATTTTAAAGATGAGACCGGCACCTCCCCCCGCCCCCGTGCGATTTTAGTTTCCCTCCACCTCCTCACCTCCCCGTCCTCTTTCTCCCCTTCCCTCCCTTCCTCTCTTCCTCACACTGATTTGGTGAAACCTAATGGAAATCCTGAGAAGGGATCCCCCTGCTCTGTTTCGTACGTAGCCCTCCCCTTCCCTCTCTAACTCCGACCACTCCCTCCTACAGGCCTTTGGCTATAACCCCGCATCCCCCATCCCGGCACCCCCACTGCAAGCCTTGCCATCGATGCCCTATTCTTCTTCCTCTCCTCCACTGTTCTCTCTTCCATCACGACAGGGATGAAGCCACCATCCGCGACTGGCTGCGACACTGCTGCCGTCACTGTGTCACCGTCGCTGCTTCCTCTTTCCTTTTCTCTCATACGCGGACTGCTGCAAGATCCCTCCGACCCGCTTTCACTGTCCTACCTCCTCAAGGCCACCCTCGCCTTGACCGTCGCGGCCAGGTTCCACTGGGAGCTACTGGGCATCTCGCCCACTTCTCTCTTCCGATAGTACACGCTGTTGACGGTGGCGGTCGACAGCGCGCTCAGTGCCGCCGCTCTGCATCCCGGGAATGCCATCCTTCGGACTTATCACTTGGTGGTGGTGCGGCCGTTGAACTAGGCTGCATTCAACTAGGCCAGCAAGGTTTCTGGTGGGGACACCGGGTCCACTATCGGGCCCACTACTCGGAGCCGACGCCGCACCGCCCCGACTGCACCGAGCTTATGGCTCGGAGACTCGATTGAAGACCCGACATACTGAGTAGATATACTTGTGTGTATTTATATCTTTGAGTATTGAGTATTTGTACGTGTGTAAAAAACATGTTTTACTACATGTATTCACTTTTGTTTTATTAGGCAAAGCTGGTCAAAGTTATTTGTATTTTAATTTTGTTAAACCCACAAAGTCATTAGTGGGTTGGTGGGTTTGTCTTGTTAGGCTATGGTATAAACACAATTAGTAGAAGTTAGATGGTATCTATGTTATGGCTTTCATTTCCTATATAAGGAGGCCAAGGGATGTGTTACGAGACATGAATGAAATGAAAGAAAACTTTGAAACCCAAGGTGCTTTGCCTTTGTGTTTTCCCCCTTCCCTCTTTCTCATTTTGTAAGTTTGAGTGTCGTCCGGTGTGAGACCATCCGGCGTGAGGCCGAGCTGCGCGAGGTAGCATCCTATCCAGTCCCGTTCGTGTCCCGGAGTTGCTGTCGATCCATTTTCACGTCGCCGCCATGTCAGATTTGTATCAGAGCCCAACAACGGCGCCTCCGTCGACTCTGGCGTCCCCGTCTCTCCTCCTCTCTCTCGATTGTTAGAAGTGAAAAAAAAACCAAAGAAAAAAAAAAGAGAAGAAAAGAATAGTTGAGTTCTCTGTTGGTCGAGAGAAAAGAGAAAAAAAATTATTATAGAATTTTTTTTCTATTACGTTCTTTCTTTCCTTCTCTCCCTGTTTCTCTTTCCCTCTCTCTGTTAATCTCTTTGTTCTATATCTCGTTTAGCGCAAAACAGAAAGAGAAAAAAAATATAAAGGAGTTCGCAGGCGGTGGCCTCGTCGCCCGTGCCACCCCCATTCAAACAGCTTGGCCGTAACGGCCACCCCACCGCCGCCTCCGCCCTGCAGGCCGCCGCCCAGGGGCCACCTCCCGCCACCGCCTCCGCAGCAGTCCGCCTCTGCGCCCACCATCGCCAATGGGCGCCCCGCGCCTGCCAGCGCGCCCGTGCGCTCGCGCCCACCCTGCGCCCCGTGTCGCCCGCGTGCGCAGAGCCCGTAGCACCCAACTCGCGCCCGGTTGCGGCCGCCCACCTCGCCGCCCGCCCGTGCCTGCGCGCCCCTGGGCCCGTGCCAGCAGCGCCCGCGCCCGCCCGACGCCCACACCGCGCCCGCCCGGCCAGTCGCCCGCCCAGCGTGCCTGGGCGCCCCCCCCGTTCGCTGACCTGCCTCCGCCTCCAGCTGGCCGCATTGACCGCTGACCTCCCTCACCTGCCAAACGCAGGCAGACTTGAGAAGAGTTAGAAAAAAAGACAAAAAAAAGGGGTTTGCAGAGGAAGTCAAAGAAAGAGGGTTGAAAAAAAAGGGGTTAAAAAGAAAAGTCAAAAAAAGGAGGTTAAAAAAATGTGTTAAATATATATATATATTTATATATATTATTTGATAAAAAAAGAAAGAGAAGTTTTTAAAAATAAGTTAAATATATATAATATATATATTTGCGATATATATAATCTTATATATATCTATATATATATTATTATATATCTGTTCAACTTATTATTTCTTGTGGCACCCGAAGTCCACAAGCGACGGATTGCTGGGTGCCCGAGTCACCCGATCACCGACACACAGTCCGTAATTCACGGAGTGTGAGTGTCCATAAGTCTCCCTGTGCGGAGAAAGTTGAAATAATTTGTTCCCCTGTGTGAAAAATTTTAAAGCGATTTTGTAATAAGTTAAATCCTCCCTGCGTGAAGTAAATTCTTTGTAACCGGTGAAGCTTCTTCGACGCCGTGCGGGCACGCACGTCCCCGCTCGCCTTCGTCTCCGGTCGGAGTTAGACTTTTCAGTCTAGCTAGGTACGTACTCCAAATCACTTGCTTATTTAGTATCCTTATCATTTGCCGCGCGACGAAGTGAGCGAGAGCCCGATCCATGTAGCCAGTCTCCTGAGTGCATCGCTGTGGACGGAAAGCGAGAGCTTGTATGCACCTATCCTTTACGGCCCTAGGCTGTCACATTAGGGCACCCTAATTGTCAGGAGGTAGTTCCACAACTACTTCGCCTTCGGGCAAGCAACTCTCCCTGACCGGTCCCTTCAAATTGGCCCTTTGCCAATTAGCCAACAAAATTCGAGTCTATAGCTTGCTAATTATCGGTCCCATGACTGCATCATTTAAGTCCGAGGTTGTACATGCCACGTTGGTCTAGGAATTCATCTGGCCGTCTAGAGCGCCCCTCAACGTTACCCATGGATCAAGAGAGCGTGACTGCTATGCTAGTCCAGCTCTAGCACAATCTCGTGGCCCACTTTGAAGAATCCATAGGCCAACTACGGACGGAACTCGATAAGAGGATCCGAGCCTTAGAGGATCGACTGAAGGGAGAGGAAGGAAGAGTGAATGGCCACGGTAATCCCGTAGCCAATCCTAGAGAGGAAAGAGAGCAAGCCCGCCAAAATCAGGCTCCCCAAGGTGGAGAGCAAGAGGCCCGTGCACCTCGAGAGAGAGACCACGACGATGAGGATATCATCCTACGGAACGTCAAGATTGACGCTCCAAGCTTTGATGGGTCCCTAAACCCTGCAACATACCTTGATTGGGAGACCGGGATGGACCAATATTTTGACTGGCATCGCCGCATGACCCCTGCTACCAGGTGAGGTTTGCCAAAATGAAACTCCTAGGTCAAGCCAAAACTTACTGGTGTAACGTTGAAAATCTCCTAGCCAGGAGACGAGAGGAGCCTATAAGCACGTGGGAAGAAATGAAGGAGAAATTGAGGGAGAAGTATCTGTCACCCTCCTACCACCAGCGTCTATTAGACCAGTGGCAGAAACTCACCCAAGATGGAAAGTCCGTGGACGAGTACATCGCCAAATTTGATGACTTCTTCCTTCGGAGTCGAGTCATGGAGGATGCCTCTGTCACCCTCTCACGGTTTAGGGCTGGCCTACACGAGAGCATACAGCGGGAGTTGTTCCTACGGGAAGTTAACACTCTCGAGCATGCCTATCAGGTTGCTCGGGATGTCGAG